>JARQOC010000008.1:139287943-139887943 GCA_033576535.1 Allobates femoralis | reverse complement strand
GCTCTTGCCACCCTTTGCAGTGACCTAGACCTCCTGGACACATGCACGTCCACACTGGAGGACATCTCCTCTTCCCTCTCCTCTAGAGTGGCCATGCTGGAGAAAAACCTTTCTGATGCTCAAATTAATATGCAGTGCATGGCACTCCTCTTAGATGACCAGGAAAATCAAGGTCGGCGCAACAATATCTGCCTGAGAGTAGTTCCTGAAAGCATTCCGGCGAGCGCCCTATGCCGTAAGGTCACTGAAATCTTTAATAAGGTGTTGCAGAAACCCTTGGATTCCACAATCACGATTGAAAGAGTTCACAGAGTGTCCCGCCAACCAATCTCTGAGGTCTCTGGTCCATGTGACATCCTATGTTGATTACACTATTATACAGATAGGGAGGCCTTTCTTCAGCACTCTTGATCCTACAGTAAATTATTCCTGGAAGACGTGGAAGTCCAGCTTTTCCCTGATATGTATGCCCACGCCCTAGCCATGAGACACCTATTTTTCCTATTGCTGTACCGCATTAAAAAGCTGGGGGCCACATATAGATGGGGACACCCATTCCACCTCATTGTTAAGAAAGGGGATTTACAATTTTTCCTCAAAACACCTGAAGAGCTGCCAGAACTATTCCACTTCTTTGACACTGCTCCTATCCACGTCCCTTACTGGTTATTAATAGACCTCCCACACCTGGAAACTCAGGCCCTGACCCCTGCTTTGGCTTTGCTACACCTCAATGAAGATTCTATCTTGACATATAAGAATACCATGATAAAATGTTTTATAATTGCGGCGAGGGCATGCATCCCCGAGTTTTGAGGTAAGTTCTCACCACCAGTGAACTCACATTGGGTCCGTAAAGTTAATAAATTAATGTATATGGAGGATCTGACTGCCACCTCACATGACAATTATAGGAAATTCTGTAGCACCTGGGTGACTTGGATGGATTTCCAGCAGACAGCTAAATACAAACTGTTGCTTGGCAGGGAAAAAGGGCATAGACCCTGGCCAATGACTCCCACTTTTTCCCCCCCTCATTCTAGCCTCTCTATTCTTTTCTATCTTCAGTACACTATTTCTCCTACCCCCCTCCTACTATTCTTCGCACCTTTATGTCAGCTTTCTGACATCTACTCCTTTTTACATTTGCCCCTTGCCCTTCTTTTTCAAGGTGCAATTGACTGTTAACATTGCATGGAGTTTGATTTGTTTCCTAGCCCTGTTGGTTAGGTGCTGTTTCTTTTCTCTGGTTTCTTTATACCACTTTATTACAGTTCAACCTACTCGGTCATATTAGCTACCAGATGACCATTCTATGACTAAATATGTATACCTGACTTGAATCAACTTTGACATACGATAAGTTGCTTATAACTGCCGGCCTGCCTTCTCAATCGATTTTCTTTTTGTTTGTTCTTTTTATTGTCTTATGCTATTTATATGATTAAACATCCTAGATAAAGAATTTAAAAAAAAAAGACATGATCAAAACATCATATTTAGCCAAAAATGGTACCAGTAAAATGTCAACTCAAGTCACACCTCACACATTGGGAATGCTGACTAAAGCAAAAATGTTCCAATTTTCTTTCACCATTTAACCCTCCACAACATATGATGTACGTATACATCATGGTTGTCAATAAGTTCCTGATTCCTGACACATGACATATAGGTACATTGTGGCAATCATTTAGACACAGGAGCTATGCCTACATGATCGCCATCGGGACTTCAGCTTATATAAAAGCCAAGTCCCGGCTCTCACAGCCAGGAGTGGTGCCTGTACTGCCCCAAACTGTTTCATTCTTTAAATGTTGCAATCAATAGCGATTGTATAATTAAGGGTCTGAGAGAGGAGTATGCTCCCTCTAACAAGCAATCGGGATCGTGATGTGATCATGGAGACCCAATTGTTGCCATGGAAAACCGAGGCTGACATGACTACTAAGTAATGACAAAAAGGATTAGCTGGTCACAGCACCTGAGGTAATCTGCAGGACCTTCAGTTTTCAGTCCGCACCTGGACGCACGTCCACCCCGGAGAGTTCAATCCGGTAATTATCAATCATTAAAGTCTAAAAAAGACAGCGTCACAGACCTTCGATGGTGAAAAATCAAGGCGTCCTTTATTCCATGGTCAACAGCGACGTTTCGACCACTGCTGTGGTCTTTATCAAGCTCAGTATGTTTTACAATTGACCTCTTTAAATAAAGCTCCACCACACCCTCAAACAAATGTAAACCAATCACAAAACACATCTATCAATTAATGAAAAACACATAATATACACAACAATACATAATAAAATTCCAAATAAGGTGTTATATATGGTTACCACATCTTTTTACAAGATATATTATATACTTTGACTAGCATAATAGCAATAATCCAAAGTTTAGCATGAATATACTGGCACATATACGGTTAACACCAGTATCCAATCAGCATATACCTTTCAGTTACCATACCAACATCCATGCAATTAAATATGGATGTTGATAAATTTAGATGCTACATCCAGTGAGGTAATCGGTGGAATACACAACTTTACTATCAGGTCCCATTGCACCATAGAGACACATGCACCAACTTCATCTATAGATGTTTATATCCCATGGGTTTATATCTCATTCAGTATGGAACTTATCACTAGCAGACCATTACCTTAGCAGCCGATCCAAGCACCCGATCTGGAGTGACTATGCCTGACTATCCCTCGGGTCCATATCTCCAGTCACAAATCGGCATGTCACGCATCATCTCCTGTGCACCAGCCATGTACAACGTGCTAGGGACGAATGCGCATGCCCAATGCATTCCCGTTCCTCAACCAATCGCGTCTCGCAGCCCATCACAAGCCATTACTGTCCTGTTGGTAAAACTAAACCTGACAGGTCTACACAGTGCGTGCACCGCCTCTCTACCACCACAGACCAATCACGCTCGGCCTTCCCTGTGTTTACATCACCTGACCAATCACGCTCGGCCTTCCCTGTGTTTACATCACCTGACCAGACGCTCCCAACACCTTCTATTGGTTACTCGCTCGACACTATATCGTGCCTAGATCAATCGCTGGGCCCATTATAATCACCTACAATCAGCACACCAATAGGTCCAGCGGTGTCCACATACCCAAGGAGACCACTCGTCCTCCTCAAACACTGGATGTATCTCCCGTCTATGCACGATCACACCAGCTTCTCCTACACATCTACAGTATTCACTCTATCCAATAGATTACCAATCACCAGTTATCACATACAAAGCCTAAGTCAATTACGTAATAACACTTCACACCGATTACCACCACCATGACCGTGCATTAACCTCAAATTTGTAGTCGTATTATATAAATCTCATGATTGCACATAACAACAATACGGCTCATACTGAAGGTGGCTGGTGTAAACCTGAACTAATTAATTTATAACACCCATAATACATGCTTAATAATATCTACACACAATCATGTTGAATGGAATCCTAAGTCTTGTATTAAATGTCCACAAAAAATGTCCATATTCCGTACTTATTAGTACTCCTCATTATTGGATATCCAAATCAACCAATATATATACATAACTTATCTCAAGGGGTACCCCAACACCTTGTTATACGGGTCAAGTGCAGCTAAAAGAGAATACAAAAGATAAAAACACAAACAGAGTTATCAGCAGCAGGTTCCATTGGACTGATTTACCTTAATAAGCAATTTTTTTGATTGTATTCAATATTCAAACCCTTAGGGTGTAACGTGTCCAGCTCAAATATCCACCTTCTTTCCTTATCTTGGAGAAGGGCCAACCTATCACCCCCCCTTTCGTGGCATTGGGACATCATCTATCACCCTGAATCGTAACTGATTGACCGAATGTCCACAGTCATTAAAATGTTTAGGCACCGGCAATTCCACCCTGTTGGTCCTAATAGTACTTTTGTGTTTAGAAATTCTATCCTTAACCGCCATCGTGGTCTCTCCCACATAAAAGAGACCACAAGGGCAGGAAATAAGATATATTACAAAGTCACTATTGCAGGTATACCTTTTCTTAATCATATATTTCCTGCCGGACCTGGGGTGAAAAAACGTTTGACCTTTTACCATGTTACCACATTGGGCACAACCTAGACATGGGAAATTTCCCAAGCTGGGGATGCTCAATGTCCTCTGTACATCCCTTCTGGAACTACCCACATCTGTTTTAACAATCCTGTCCTTAATGTTACGATTCCTCCTATAAGAGAATAATGGTTGGTTAGAAAATTGTTCAATCTCACGACCTCTACTTAATAGAGGCCAGTGTCTACGTACAATACTACTCAGTCTGCCACTCAAATGATTATAGTTGGTAACGAATGGGATCCTCTTGTCTTCCCTGGTCTTTATTTTAGGAGTCAACAACGTTTCTCTCTTCACATTTATGGCTTTTTCCTTATATTGCATCACAATAGTCCTAGGATAATAGTAATGACAAACCTCTGAGACCATGCCAGCAGAATAATCTGAGGAGTTGGCATTGTGTAAATCTGACGGGTATAATCCATTGCAGTGTTAGTGCATTGCAATGAATCTATCAGGGATGAAAGTTAATGTCACACACAGGGGCTAAGTAAAAAAGTTTAAAAAATTGTAAAAATACTTTTTAAAAAATATATCACAAAGAATAAAAATAAATATCATACCAATAAATCCATATAATTGTGTAAGAAAATAAATAAACAAATAAGTACACATATTTGGTATTACCGGTTTGGATCTCTAAAACTTTTTGACTACTTAACGTCTTCAGTAACTACTGTAAAAGAAAAAACACAGCAAAAAAATTGTCATCATACCACAAAAAAAGTGAAATAAAAAGTAGTATGTAAATAAAATCAGTATAGCTAAATACATCATCTTGTTCCACAAAAAAGAAGCTGCAAAACAGGTGTATCAGCGGAGAAATAAAAAAGCTATAGCTTTCAGAATACAATGCAAAACCAATTATTTTTTCTATAATAGTTTTTATGGTGTAAAAGCATCAAAACATAACAAATATTAATGTAAATGTGATATCGCCGTACTTGTACTGTCCCAAGGAATAAAGCTGTTATATCAGTTTCGTGACTTGAGCAACGGTGTAAAAGGGAATTCTGAATTTTTGTTTCTTCTTGTTTCTGCCTGACAAAAAGTATACTAGAAAACATTAAAAAAACATTATGCTACCCAAAAAGGTACCAATAAAAACTGCAACTTATCAAACAAAAAACAAGTTCTCATATGACTCTGGTGGCAGAAAAATAAAAGAACTGTTGTAATCAAAATTCTGTGATGCAAATACCTTTATTCTGTAAAAAAAAGCGTTTTTTAGTGTGATACAAGCAAAACTTAAAAAAAACTATATAAATCTAATATCGCTGTGATCGAGCTAACCTGAGGTATAAAGCTACCCTATCACTTTTACATAGAAAAAAGTATTATAGGGCTCACCACTGCGTACCATGTTGTACTGTAGACTAGGTATCTTCTAAGCTTGATGGGTGCAAATTTCTGCTGGTGCCAAACAATCCAGAGCAAACAAGCAAAATGTTTTCAGGGAAAATATAGCCCTCCCAGTCACTGGTTTGATAAAATAATTCTGTTCTTTATTGTCTCTTCATTAAAAAGATGGAACAGGTCATATTACATGCATTACAATCTGATGTGTTTCTGATTTTTCACATATCCTTAGGCTGGCTTCACACTGCAGTTTTTTCACTGGTCAGTGTCCATCAGATTTGTGTGCCAAAACCAGGAGTGTCTCCAAAACTCAGAACAGGTGTCAATCTTTCAATTATAGTTTTTCTCTGCAAGTTCCTCTCCTGGTTCCTCTCCTGGTTTTGGCACCCAAACACTGATGGACACTGATCAGTGAAAAACTGCAGTGTGAAGCCAGCCTAAGTTAGGCTGTGGTCACAGTTGCATTTTTCACAAGCGTTTTTGGAGACCTGCGTTTTCAAAAATGCATGTAAAAAACGCACCCATAGGCCCCCATGTTAAAAAACGCATGCCCTAATAGCAAAAACGCATTTGTGACTGTACAATGCGTTTTTGGTGCATTTCCAAAAACGCATGCGTTTTTTCATATGGGGCCTTATGGGAAACGCATGCAAAAACGCATTTACAATTAGTGCCATTCAAAAACGCATGCGTTTTCCATAGGAGCCCATGTTAAAAAAATGCAAGCGTTTTCTAAAACGCTTGCGTTTTTTTAACATGGGCTCCTATGGAAAACGCATGCGTTTTTTTAACATGGGCTCCTATGGAAAACGCATGCGTTTTTGAATGGCACTAAAAGGTACTAATTGTACATGCGTTTTTGCATGCGTTTTCCATAGGGGCCCATGTTATAAAAACGCATGCGTTTTCTTCAAAAACGCATGCGTTTTTCAAAAAGCACCAAAAAATAGTTCATGCACTATTTTTTGGTGCAGATTTAAAAACGCAGCCAAAAATGCAGGGAGCCATCACACACCTTAAAAAACTCATGCTGACATGAAAAAACGCATGAGTTTTGTTAAATCACTAAAAAAAACTCATGTCAACTGTGACCCCAGCCTAACTTATAAATATCTGTCCCTGGAGCCTAAAATGACTATTCTAACCATCCCTGACTGACTAAATCTACCTAAGTAGATGCACAATAAATCACTTTTTATACTTACCAAATCCTTGCCTGATGGGCGTTTCTCCAGGGTCTTTGACCGATAGGCGGGTCTCCTCGCCGCGCATACAGCCGCCTCGCTGCTGTCCATCTTCTTCTAGGATTCAAATTACCCGCCCATAGCGTCCTCGCAATGAGCGGGTCATGTGCTGCAGACCCTGCGTCAATTGCTGAATTGAACTTTTTTGCAATTTCAGCACACTTGGAATTTGTTCCTGCTTTCCAGTGTATCACATGATAAAATGAATGATATCATCCCAAGGTACAACTTATCCTGCAAGACACAAGACCACATATGACTACGGGGATGGGAAAAAAATGATTATGGGTCTTAAAAGAATGGGAAGAAAAAACTAAAGCGCAAAGGTAGAAAATCACAAGGTCTTGCAGGGGTTAAGGGTGGAAAAATATAGTGACCTATAATGCACAGAAAATAGCAAATAATTATTGATGGAAGTAAATGAATGAAAATAATGAATATAACTAAATATAAGATGAAAGTACCAGGGGACATTAGAGACTGTAAAGTAATACATGGTAACAATGGGGGACAGTGAGAGATTCATGCCTATTTCATAGGTCAAGTTATTACATGTTATTGAAATCTAACTGTGGAAATCACATCCTGCAGAACAACATTATTTTACAGAATTACTGAAATGAAAGAAAAGCTGTCAGAGATGGACTGCTCCAAAATTGCAAAAGTTTTCTTTTATATCATCTTATTATGATTTTTTTTGCTAGTTAGCAAACATATGCACAACATAAGGCCTTATATTACACATTTGTTACATACACAGACATTAATGCCGAGCTGAAGGTGAAGTTCACACAAGATACATTTTCATGGTCCACATATAGAGCACAGTGTCTTGACTAATTATGGGTCTTCCAATGGAAATTCACAGCCTGGTGTACATTTCATGATGAAGAAGTGGGGTTAGGTTTCAAAATGCATAGAATAAACCACCAAAAGCTACATCGATTGCTTTGAATTGGATTCTTTGGCAGCAGCGTGCATTAATTACCATTTTTTCCCGATATCCTGCATAATCGACTTGCCTTGGTGCATGAGGTTTCTGCAGCAGCTGCCTCTATCACTTTCATTTGGTTGTGGGTCACGACCACACAAGGTGAGCAACATATCACTTCCCTGCTAATCCTTCCTGTCCCTGAATAAGACCCTATTCCGCTTTTCTCTTTCACAGTTTGTTGCTGTAAATATTCTGTGGATGGATACCTGGCCTTGGTATTCCCTTGTCACATCTTTAAGCTCATAGAGAGCTAGATATTGACTCAAAGGGCGACTTAACATGGTGGTTATGGTGGTCTCCTCAAAGAGCCACCCCATGGCTAGGTCCTTCCCTGGAGGGATATCTGGCTAGTCCTGTGTTGAGACTCCTTAACGAAGCTCCGCAGACTTTATTTGCATACTTGTAATTCTCAGGGGGCAATGCGCCTAGGAATTCACAGTGTTGAGCACTTTGGCCGGTTGCCCGCAGTGTTTTCTTGGACTGGTCTCCCTGAGATCGGTGATTGTTTTGTGCTATTGCTGTAAATAAGGACACAAGAGGACAAGACCTAACCTGAAGCCACCTGTTCATGTGAAGTTATACAGATGCAATGAGAAGCACATATGCCC
Source organism: Allobates femoralis (assembly GCA_033576535.1). Taxonomy (NCBI): domain Eukaryota; kingdom Metazoa; phylum Chordata; class Amphibia; order Anura; family Aromobatidae; genus Allobates; species Allobates femoralis. The sequence continues at coordinate 139,879,611 of JARQOC010000008.1, read as the reverse complement.
CAGCTCATTTTTTTTTTCAGTTTTTTGTACTCTATACAAATAAGGTGTGGCTCCCTTTGTCACCGGGAGTGGTGGAATCCATACAACAGTAAGCGTTCTGCCTCAGAGTTTTTATAGAATCAACCATGGAAATTGCAACATCAGGATTAGGGAGGTTTAATAGAGCGAGGGAATACAAACAGGTCAGTTTTTATGACATTAAATTTCAGAAAGAGAGTGGACATGGTGTTAGAAACAGCAATTACTGATATTATATACTGACATCACAAAGCACCCACTGACCTTGTGGAGACCAGCAGAGGATAACACTGCGGGCACCAGTTAAAGCACTCAAACACAGTGAAACCCAAGGTGCATTGCTCCCTAGAATTTGAATATGCAGATGAAGTCCATGGAGCCTCGGTTAAGAGTCTATAACATGGACACCAGCCAGTTATCCCACCAGGGAAGGACCTAGCCCAGGGTATTAGTAGCCCTTAAGTCACTATCCAGCCCTTGCGAGCTTGAAGATATGGCCAGGGGTTTACCATGGACTAGGTATCCAACCACAGACAGCTGTTTCGGAGTTGTTGCCCCTCATCAGTGTGGCGTAGGATTCTGGCTGGGTGAGAGCAATGCTTGATAGACAGACATCACAAAGCACCCACTGACCTTGTGGAGACCAGTGGAGGATAACACTGCGGGCACCAATTAAAGCACTCAAACACAGTAAAACCCAAGGTGCATTGCTCCCTAGAATTTGAATATGCAGATGAAGTCCATGGAGCCTCGGTTAAGAGTCTACAACATGGACACCAGCCAGTTATCCCGAAGGACCTAGCCCAGGGTATTAGTAGCCCTTAAGTCACTATCCAGCCCTTGCGAGCTTGAAGATATGGCCAGGGGTTTACCATGGACTAGATATCCAACCACAGACAGCTGTTTCGGGGTTGTTGCCCCTCATCAGTGTGACGTAGGATTCTGGCTGGGTGTGAGCAATGCTTGATAGACAGACATCACAAAGCACCCACTGACTTTGTGGAGACCAGCGGAGGATAACACTGCGGGCACCAGTTAAAGCACTCAAACACAGCGAAACCCAAGGTGCATTGCTCCCTAGAATTTGAATATGCAGATGAAGTCCATGGAGCCTCGGTTAAGAGTCTACAACATATTACTGTAGTAATGCAGGATGAGTATTGTAAGGAGAACATGCGTATAATTTGGTGTCAACATAGAGATCGTACTTAAAACTAAATCAGCTGATGGTTTGTCCAATAGTGGAATTATATAGAGAAAAAAGAGTGAGCCAAGGACTGATCCCTTAGAAAACCCAACAGTAAGGGGAAGAGGTAAGAAGGAGGAACAGTAAAGAGGGTGATCAGAGATGAAGGAGGGGAACTAAAAGAACTGTAGTATCTTTGAGGACAAAATACAATGAAGCAAAATGAAGCAATCCACAGTATCAAATGCTGCATACAGATGTAAGAGAGTCAGTAGTGAGTACAGGCCATTAGATTTGTCTGTTAATATATCATTAGAGACTTTAGTAAGAGCAATTTCTACAGAGTGTAAAGTGCAGAAATCAGATGGTCTTCAGATGAGAAAAGCGTTATTTGATAGAGAATTAAGCAAGAGTAGACTAAGAGTTCCAGGAGTTTAGAGATGAAGGAAAGATTAGACACGGGTCTGTAGTTAACAGGGCAGTACTGGTTGAAGGATGTTTTTTGTATATATTGTGTATTTAATGTATCTGTTTGTGTCAATGTTGTCAGGGATCTGTTTGTGTCCTGTTTTTTCCTGTACCCAGAATCGGAGACGGTTGCGATTTTGGGCACAGTGGACTAAAACGGACAGAAACGAATTGGTTGTGGTCTGCATCATATAACATGGAGGTCTATGGAGACGGATTTGTGAAAAAACAGAACCGTTAAATGGATCCTTTTTGATGTGCCGAGCATGCTAAGAAGCAAGGTAGAGCTCCTCCCAGCCCTATTCCTGTTCAGGTCTCTCTTTCTTTCTCTCTCCAGACCTCACATTACCATTATGTCCTAGGTCTGAAGCAATTGCTAATGCTTTTCTATGGAGAAGACGGATCTGTTAACAACAAGGATCCGGGACTTTCAGTGCATACGTTTGCACAGATCCATGCTTGTTCGTCTGGTCCTTCAATTAAAGGATCCACAAGGACAGGTAAAAAACATGGTGTGAAGGCGGCCTAAGGCAAGAACATTCTTTTGAACATTAGTATTATTAATAAACAAAAGTTAACAAAGCAAACTAGGGTGAGTGAAGGGACAAGGATGTTTGGAGGGGAGCGGGGTTGGGCGATGGGTGGGATACATGTAGAGGGAGTAGGGTAAAAGGGTGAAGGGTGTTTTTTTAATAAGGGGGTTGTCATGGCTTGTTTGTTTGGACACATATGGAAGTAAACTTCATTTGGCTCTCTATGAAATTGGGTTATATATAAATACTGTAGAACTGTTTGCAATTAAATTCATTATGTCAGATGTCATATGGGGCCATAGTAAAAAAGCAGATTTGTGAAGCCCTAATAGGCACAAAATATTCTCTAACAAAAACCTGTAGTCAATGAGCCGGCATGTGCTACAGATCATCAAATGTCATTATGCTTCATCTTTATGTATTTATTTTTATAACATACAAAACCTATATTGAAGTATATCAAAGATTTTTGTGGTTTCTGTCTCTGCTCAATTTTAAATATATTTTATCCTTTCTTATTTTCATATTATAAAATCGACTTGTCTCTATATTTCTTTGTAGCTAATGAGATTTCAGTTGCCTTTGTTAACAAGAATACATATGAGTGAAAAAGGTGGAAGATTTAAAGATTTAGGTCAAAATAGAGGTCACAACTGGAAATATATTTTACAAATGAGAAGACATCATATCAAGAGATCACGACACGAGCAGAGGAAAGGTGAAGATCTTTTGTCATTGTCACATAATAAGTACTGTAAAATGATACTGGATGTTAGAAAGAGAAATCAGAATCACCAGCAGCTCCATTGTGTTTATCTATGCTTTAAAGTAGATATGGCTATTTATGTAGAACATTCTTTGGGTTTGACAATTAAAATTCTAAAAATAATATTACAATTAAATAATAATTTATGTAGGTGTAGATTTCATTAGCTTAGATCCTTAAGAACTATAATGCCAATTACTAAAGTGTGCTAGAAATTAAAGTCTTTAGGCTTGAACATCAAACAAATATGCCCTTTTTCAATGGCTCCAAGTATTCTTCACATATGGGTCTTTTATGTATGAATACTTTTTATAAATGTATTTTTCCTCTTTGTTTAACTGTTGTTTCTTTGCTATCTGATAGAACAAAGAAAATAATAATGTTACAGAATGTAAGTTTCTCCCAGGACTTGTTCCTTAAAAGAATCTTTGGGGAGGAGATTAGAGAAGTATAGTTGGCAATAGGTGTGTCATCCCTCCCTCATAATAATCTTTATTCAAAGATTATCATCTGGCACCACTGGTTTTGGGATATGTTGAGGACAAAGGTAAGGAATGACATCTGTATATTTAGGTAAAAGTTAGCATGTGAAGTTATGTTCCAAGCACATTTCCCATGAAATGTTCTGACTTCCAATTAAACAGCTCTAGTTTTCCTCTATCTATATCAAAAGATTTGCACCCCAACTCACTAAGATTTTATTGACAGTTTTCTGGAGTAAAAGACAAATAGGTTGCAACATTTCGCACAACTTAAAGATGTGCAAAATGTCCAACCTTTCAGCATTTTCTTACTTGTTACAATTAGCGTCACCAAAATGGGCAAGTTGTGGTCAGGACAGAATTGGCCAAACTAATCCGTCCTATTCATGAACGTTTATGCTACTTTTGTGCTATGGCCGAATAGGACCTCCATGTAATAGTAAACCAACCTTTCTTCTTATAACTTCCCAACAAATAACAAAGTTTGATTTCAAAATATTGGTCAAAAAAGCTAAAGGTACCGTCACACGCGGCAATATTGCTAGGCAAATTCACTGGCAATTTGCTGGTTGCAGTGAAGTCATGGACACATTGTTCCATTTGTACACGGCAACAAAATAGAACAATGTGTCGATGATTTAACTGCAACCAGCAAATTGCCAGTGGAATTGCTAGCAAAATTGCCATGTGTGACGGTACCATAACAACCACATAGTGTCGTCTTCACAGAAGAGAGAAATATTATTTCCAGGGCTATGCCACTCCCACCCTTCTCCAGTATTGCGCCTACCCGGGATTTAGCCATGACTGTGAGACATGGTTCTCCCAAGTATATAACCTTACATCCACCTCACACATTAATTACAATGAATTGTGGGTACTCATTTTCTCCTCTAATAATCCTAATCACAGCTAACAAAGCGAACAACAATGGGTATACAGTCCACTGTTTTTCTTATGCATATGCTCTGAGTGGATGCCTTGAATGCAATAAGCAATGCTGTAGAGATGGACTTACTACTTTTATGTCACTAGATTTATAGAAGCTTTTCTATGGTACATCTATGGTACATTTCTATGGTACATACAGATGCAAATGAAGACTAACAGTCTCAATTAAGTCTTTAAATGCTGAGTTCCTCTGCATTCTTTGTGATGAGGTGTTTCTTGAAACATTTCAAGCCCTAACTACCTTTCGCTACCTGACTAGATTAACTGTGACCGGTCATAGAGCCAAATTTACTCACAGGAGCTGATTTCACTCCACAACACCATTCATATTTAGTTTTGTGCTGATCCTGGAACTTCTGGCTTCTGGGTCCCTCTCAATGATTCTGGAGTTTTTGTCCAACCGTCTACTTCAACCATCTCCTTGTTTGAAGGGTATAGCAGCAGCTTTGGTATCCATGGATAAAGCCACTCATATCTTGTTGTCTGATGACCCCTAGTGGCCAGACTAAGTTGCTGTGGTAGAAATTCATTCATTCATTTAAAGGACAAGAGCAGTATTAACACTTGCAGATATCAATCTGCTATACACTGTGTTCCAAATTATTATGCAAATTGGTTTTAAGTGTCATAGGGTTGTTTTTTTTAATGAAACCCATTGATGGCATTGTGTCTCAGGATTCTTTGGATCACTGAAATCAATCCCAGATACCTGTGATAATTAGTTTGGCAGGTGAGCCCCATAAAAGAAAAACTGGGTATTCCACAATATTACACAGGCCACAGTTTTCAAGTAACATGGGAAAGAAAAAGGATCTCTCTGCTGCCAAAAAGCAACAAATAGTGCAATGCCTTGACCAAGGGATGGGATGAAGACATTAGATATTTAACGAAAACTTAAGCGTGTTCATCATACTGTGAAGAGATTTGTGGCTGATTCTGAACACAGACGTGGTCGTGCAGATAAAGGCAGAATGAGGAAGGTTTCTGCCAGGCAAGTTCATCGGATTAAGAGAGCAGCTGCTAAAAAAGCCTTACCAACCAACAAACAGATATTTAAAGCTGCTGGTGCCTCTGGAGTCCCTCGAACCTCAAGGTGTAGGATCCTTCAAAGGCTTGCTGTGGTGCATAAACCTACTATTCAGCTACCCCTAAACAGTGCTCACAAGCAGAAACGGTTGCAGTGGGCCCAGACATACATGAAGACTAATTTTCAACCAGTCTTGTTTACTGATGAGTGCCGAGCAACCATGGAAGGTCCAGATGGATGGAGTAGTGGATGGTTGGTGGATGGCCACCCTGTCCCAACAAGACTGCGACATCAGCAAGGAGGCGGAGGAGTCATGTTTTGGGTTGGAATCATGGGGAAACAGATGGTAGGCCCCTTTAAGGTTCCTAAAGGTGTGAAAATGGTCTCTGCAAAGTATATAGAGTTTCTGAGTGAGAACTTTCTTCCATGGTACAAAAAGCAGAAATGTGCCTTCAGGAGCAAAATCATCTTCATGCATGACAATGCACCATCTCGTGCTGCAAAGAATACCTCTGTGTCATTGGCTGCTTTGGGCATAAAAGGAGATAAACTCATGGTGAGGCCACCATCTTCCCCTGACCTCAACCCTATAGAGAACCTTTGGAGTATAATCAAGCAAAAGATCTATGAGGGTGGGAGGCAGTTCACATCAAAACAGCAGCTCTGGGAGGCTATTCTGACATAATGCAAAGAAATACAAGCAGAAACTCTCCAGAAACTCACAAGTTCAGTGGATGCAAGAATTGTGAAGGTGATATCAAAGAAGGGTTCCTATGTTAACATGTAACTTGGCCTGTTAGGATGTTTTGGAGTTAAATAGCTTTTTATTTTAGTGAATGTGACCTCCTAATGCTGCAAATTCAACAAATGAGCATTTTCAGTTCTTTAAAACATATCAAATGTTTAGAAACTCTACTGTGCCTAATAATTTGGAACAGTGCATTTAGAGTTTTTCTTAATTTTTAAGATTATACTGTAATCATTGGGAGGTTTCTTCAATAAAATTCGTTGTATACTCTAATGGGTGATGACTTATTACACTGACTGTCATTTCCACCGACCATTTAGGAAAATCAGAAAAAAAGAACATTTGCATAATAATTTGGAACACAGTGTAAAAGCAAACACCAGTTATAGGATGCATCAACACCTTAATTGGAGAGTGCCGCTTTAAAGGGATCCTGTTACCTCCAGAACGCCTCCTAAGCTAGAAAAACATGTCCCTGCAGCATCCCATCACTAATCTCACACTCCTTTTGTCTCCTAAAAGCATACTGTGAAAGTGCATAAAAACGTTTTAATACTCACTCATTAGTGATTATAATTAGCAGGGGCTATATTCTTTAGTCACCAGGGCAGGCTGTTTTGCAGGCTCCAGGTTCCACCCTCTCTCTGTCTGTGTTACTCTGCTTGTGCAGTTTCATTGTGTGTGCAAATTATTCTTGAAACGGTAGATTTTCCAATACCAACAGTGGAAGTGATTCTCTCAGGGTACCGTCATACGAGGTGACGTTGCCGGAGATATCGGTGGTGATGGGCGGGAGCGCGCACGTTTTTGGCGCCCTGCATGTTTACATGCGGAGATACCTCCGGCGATGCATCGGCAATCTTACAGGCGCCATTGTCACTGGGGTGTCCGAAAACCCCAGTGGTGATTCAGTAACATGGGAGCCTATGGCTCCCATCGCCTGTAAGATCGCTGTCCCCCTGTTACATGGGGCGATGTGTACACATCGCCCCAGAGTGCTCGCCTGGCTTCAGAGCACTGCTGAGAAACTAGGAGACCACTCAAAGGCGTCGCCGTCGCCTATTTACATTAGGCGACACACAGGCTATGTTGGCGGCGATAGGCCACGCCCCTGCATCGCCTATAAAATCGACGCCGATATGGCCTCGTGTGACGGTACCCTTACAGTCAGACTTGTATGTTCATTAAGAGTAATAAATCTAGACCTCTTCTGTGGAGTAACATCCATTTTTACAGGCACGAATAACACTGAGAGAAAAAATACTCTAAACCACTCCTCACAGAAACAAGCTGTTAAGTGAAGCTGAGGGGGCAGCTAGCTGTTATTTTCTGACTAAAACCAGTCAAACTACATTTTGTTACGCAAGGTTGTACACTCACATCTGTTCAAAGCAGTTAAAACTGGTTTGAATCACTGACTGGTAACCCCATCTTACGATTTTACTTAAAAAATGCTTTGTCCCAATTAATTTGCACAACACTGTACCTATAAGAACATGCATGTGTGTGAAGCATATAATGGACATATGCTATTTTTATATGAATTGCTATCACATAAGTGTAGAAAAGATGACCTCGCATGCTGCTGACCCTCTGCAATATAAAGGTTTGCTCTCCCCCAAAAAGAAGTAAAAAATAATAATTCTAATAATAATAAAATAAATATTATATAAATAAATTCCCTAAAAAATATTAAGCTCTCTTAAATGGATGTTTTAATTGTAAGCTACCTGGACTTCACAGCTGCTGCCACATCTGGCACTGTTTCCAAAATTCACACCCTGCATGTGTCAAAGCACCTGCAAACTCCAGGAAGCTGAAAAAAAAATAATTTAAAGCTCAAAAAACGTATACAGGTTGATACAAGCTGGTAGACCCAATGGCTGGGGACATTCCTAATGTTAGGTGTTGTTCCCAGCCAACGAGTTTTCTGGGGAGCGTTTTGGCTCCAAACAAACAGGGAAAGTTTTAGGGACATTTTAAATTTTGAACTAATTTTCCGAATATTGCTGAATTTTTGGGGAAATTCGGATCCCAAGCTGAATCTGACATGTTCGGGCCTAATTTGAAATTGGTGAACATGTCCAGGGAAGATTTGCTCATCTTAGAAAGCACTAAAGGAACACCATGACAAAAATCTGATATTTGAGTCAAATTAATGTACTTTATATTATAAAAAGAGAAAATGGAACAGCACAATAATATACTCATCCGCGGTGCAAGTCCTGTGTATTAGTGTCCAAACCAATTCAAATAAATCAAGGAAAACAGGCAGCACTCCAGTTCAGGTGAATAAAGGGTCTGGTTTTTATTCAGAGCCCATTGGCACGACGTTTCAGTGCACTAGGCACCTTTCTCAAGTACTTGAGAAACGTCTGCCACATGGGCTCTGAATAAAAACCAGACCCTTTATTCACCTGAACTGGAGTGCTGCCTGTTTTCCTTGATTTACTTTATATTATATATATCTTTAAAAAAAATTGAGGACCCGTTGATGCGGTAAATAACCGTGAAACGGCAAGCCGTTGTTCTGCCGTCCCTGCACCCCCTCTCCTGCTTTATAATCCAGAACTGGATATGTACACTATGGATTAAAGGATTGAAGATCACAACAGCGGTGAGTGCGGCTATTTTTTCCTTATTTTGGATGGATTATATATATCTTTGCTGCAAGAGGTGTAATATTAAAATGTACAGACAAAAGAAAACTCAAGTACACTATGTTTTAATTCTTTAGTTTAACGCATCAGGAAATGGCAAAAATGAAATCTGGTCCTTACAATTAGGTAACTGTAACTTTAGATGAATAAGGCTGGTTTCAAGCTACGATTTTGTTAAATCCAATGCTGTCCGATAAAAAACGGACAGCATCGGATCCGATTTAGCCCCCATGTTATCCAATGGGGATCGGATCGGATCGGATTTGCACTTAATGGCATCCGATTTGCATCCGATCTGATTCTGTCCAATTTTTTCAGGAGCCAAATCGGAGACTGCTCCGATTTTGGTATCCGATTCAAAAATCAGATCGCATCGGATCCGATGTGATCCGATTAAAATAATATGGGAGTCTATGGGGGATCGGATCGGATGGAAAATCGTATCCGATATCGGATCCGATTTTCTGTATTGAGCATGCTCATTACCCTAGACCACTCCCAGAACCTCCCACATCCCTCCCCCAGCCATTTAAATCGGATCCAATAAAAAATCAGATCGGGTGGCATCCGATGGCATCTGATTTTGAGCATCCGATGCTGTCCGATTTTCATCGGACAGCATTGAATTTAACAAAATCGTAATGTGAAAGTAGCCTAACACGTGACAAACTGCAGTGTCGTTATTTATTTAATAGAAACTAGGCCAAAATGCAGAATTATTGTATGAAAAATTAAGTACACCCATGAGTCAATAGGTAGAACTGCCATTAAAAGAAATATCTTTATATAATCATTTTCTGTAGGATTTATTATTATCTCATACAATTTTGGAGGAATTTTGACCCACTCTTCTTTACCACTTTACTTAAATTCATTGCAAAGTGAGGCTTCCCAACGCTACTGCCAAATTTAGTGATTGCTGAAAAGTGATTTATGTGTCCAGAACTAAGTCATTCTGATTTAATGGAAAATCTTAATATATGTCCTGTAGAAAATAGAATTAGCTTTCACTGCTTGTACATTAAACATGTGAGAAAGACATGTCCAAGGCTCGCGGTGGCAAGACATCTGGCTATTTCTAGTCACCGTTAGTCAAAGAGTTTTCAATTATCGAACACTGTCAGCACAGTTTTCCTCCCAAAGTGTAAATTATTACCATCCTCATACTCTATTTTATACCATTATTGCCTGGGAACACCTGCATGTCATCTACAGGAGCTTGTGATAATAAAGCCAGTCTTTCTATCTCTTATGAGAGATACTACACCCTACTGTTTACTCTATAAAGGTTTTCTGCTTTGAGTTCACCTGGCCTTTTACTCCTTTTCCAATTATCTTTGGTTAGTAGAAGCCCTTTGTGGTAAAATATAATAAATTGCACTTTATCTACAATTTATATTCTATATTAGTGTTTAAATGTCAAAATAATACAAATAAAACAATTAACTAAATACACGTATAAAAATATTCAGACACCAATGATTTTTAAAAACAATATAATATCCATATGTTGATAAAGGGGTTGTAGATTTTATATATTATTATTAATTATGTTTGCTTATAGAGCATCGTCATGTTCTACAGCGCTTTACATCCACTATCAGTACTGTCTACATTAAGGCTCACAACGTACACATGTAAATAGTGATATATACATTTTCCTGAGTGCCAAACATATTTAATCCTGATATAATAATACCTATTAAAACAAAATTTACTTTATTGTACAGGGTGGGCCATTTATATGGATACACCTAAATAAAATGGGAATGGTTGGTGATATCAACTTCCTGTTTGTGGCACATTAGTATATGGGAGGGGAAAAGCTTCTCCAGATGGGTGGTGACCATGGCGGCCATTTTGAAGTTGTCCATTTTGGATCCAACTTTATTTTTTTTCTTTCAATGGGAAGAGGGTCATGTGACACATCAAACGCATTGAAAATTTCATAAGAAAAACAATGGTGTGCTTGGTTTTAATATAACTTTATTGTTTCATGAGTTATTTACAGGTTTGTGACCACTTATAAAATGTTTTTAAAGTGCTGCCCATTGTGTTGGCTTGTCAATACAACCCTCTTCTCCCACTCTTGACACACTGATAGTAACACCACAGAAGAAATGCTAGCACAGGCTTCCAGTATCCGTTGTTTCAGATGCTGCACATCTCATATCTTCACAGCATAGACAATTGCCTTCAGATGAGGGATGAGGCAAACTTTTTTGTGAATGGTGAAGTTAACAAACAAAACCACCGCTATTGGTCTGACACTAACCCACAGAGGACTGATCCCTCCAAGACTGTTGGTACACACAAATTGATGGTATGGTGTGGTATTTGGGGTACATAAATAGAGGGACCATTCTTCATCAATGGAAACCTCAATGCCACTGGATATCTGAAATTTCTACATGATTCAGATATCCAGTGGCATTGAGGGAAAGAAATGACATGTGGCCGCGCGTCATACCAGGAAGGAGGCCATGGATTTGAAAGATGGGAAAATGTAAGGGAATTAGGTTATCACACCCACTGGGGCATGATAACAACAGAGTGAGGGGGGACATGGAGCTTTAGAGAACGCCCAAACATCTAGATGATGGGGGGGAAATGTAGGTTATAAAAATCATTTTTTTTAACCATTATATTACACATTTAGATCAGACAGGAATGCTCTCAGATGAGACTCGGATCAGTGATCCTGATTGGCCTCTCCCTCTCTGGATGGGAGTGTGATGCTGCACAAAAACACAAGCAGCTGACACTCCCGTCCAGAGAGGGAGAGGCCATTAAGGGTCACTTATCCGAGTCTCATCCGAGAGACTCGCATGTAAGTAGGATAGTGCGTTTCCAACCTTAGAGATATAGTAGGAAGCTGCAGGGACAGGTAGTGATAGGTTTAGGGGCATAAAGTAGCTGACAGGTTCCCTTAATTGTTTCATTATTCAGATCTGAGTGAATTTCCCTTTGACATGCATTGGATTTGTGACTTGTGATGAAACTGAAGAAATTAAAACTATTGGATAGAGCTACCCGAATCCGAATACTTTACTACTCGCTTATCATTATTACTTACACTGGAACCTCAAAGTAAACGATGTGCACTGAGTAACCTTTATTAGATTGCTTACTGCACATAGGCCACTATGTCTCTTGGCAGTTTAAACAGAACAATAATCTTTTATGCCGCTCATTTCAACTAACGAAAGAGTATTTTGTTCATTCATTGAGTTACCCGGTAGCCTGTTTAAGAAGCAAGATAATTGTGAACGAGCACTTTTAAGAACACTTATTCATGATTATTTTGCAGTGTAAATTTTACATTTTGCTTTCAATACCATCTAAAAGGTTAATAATAAGGAGAATAAAAACAATAAGCCTAATACAGATTCTTTTAGTCCCCACTACTGACTTTAGTTCATTTAGAGACTGTACCATTTACGTCTGTGGTTCTTGTCCCTATACCAGTTCTTTTCCCTTTACCATTCTTTACAGCAAAGGTGATCAACATTTTTGAATAAGGACCAAATTTTGACACAGATTGCATTAATGTTCTTTCATAGTAGTTTTATTTATATCAAAGATTAAAACATCTTAATAAAAACGAGATGCTGGATCAATATACCCAGCCGTAAAAAACAAAGAATACTTTAGACTGCAATTCAAATATGGATTAAAATCCAAAGGCGCATTAGAAGTTCCTTTTTTTATCTCTTAGCCTTTGCATCACCTGGTAATTATTGGGTTGTAAATATCTTCTCCAGCTAACTGGATTCCTTCTGCTCCGTGATTTACAAAGCTGAAGTTGTGTACAGCGCTCATTCTATATCTTTTTATTTAGCGGTACATTTCCAGCTTTTCCCACACTTAATGACTGGCTATAAACAAAGACTTAGAAGATTGATTGTATTACACATATTCCTCCTAACATTGGCCTTTCCAGTCAGGACTGTCTGCGGAGACCTTCAAAGCATGCTACAGTGCTAACTCATTTCCTTGCTGAGATTTGAAGTTGCTGAGGTGAAAATATTTGCTTTTCTCGGGTTCCCTTTTGAGGATACTGATTATTCTGTCCCTGAGACAACAACTCTATCCACTCCACTGTTTACCGCTTCTGCACAGTAGTTTTATTAAAAAAAAATTGGTATATGCCTATCAAACTAATGCAAAGAAATGAAAGGTGTATGTGAATTAAACAACACAGAAATGCAAATGTTAGGCTGCTTTTACATCAGCGATTTTTGTCAATCACAGTAGAGCCGGCAGTTTTGCCACATCTGACGCGTAACGGCTCACTTGCGTCAAGCCCATTCATTCCCTATGGGACTTGCGGTCATGTGCGGCACTTGTGGTTTTACAAGGTCCGGCAAATCCAGCACATGCAGCAAAAAACAAAACAAAACACTGCTAGCCAGTTCGGGCGAAACCGCAAGTGAGCGTTACGTGGCAGATGAGACAAAACTGCCGGATCTTCCGCATTTGTCAAAAATCGCTGATGTGAAAACAGTCTTAGGCTGGGGTCACAGTTGCATTTTTCACAAGCGTTTTTGGAGACCTGCGTTTTCAAAAACGCATGTAAAAAACGCACCCATAGGCCCCCATGTTAAAAAACGCATGCCCTAATAGCAAAAAAGAATGTGTGACAGTACCATGCGTTTTTGGTGCATTTCCAAAAACGCATGCGTTTTTTAATATGGGGCCTTATGGGAAACGCATGCAAAAACGCATGTACAATTAGTACCATTCAAAAACGCATGCGTTTTTCATAGGATCCCATGTTAAGAAAAACGCAAGCGCAAACGCAAGTTAAGAAAATGCATGCGTTTTTTTAACATGGGCTCCTATGGAAAACGCATGCGTTTTTGAATGGCACTAAATGGTACTAATTGTACATGCGTTTTTGCATGCGTTTTCCATAGGGGCCCATGTTATAAAAACGCATGCGTTTTCTACAAAAACGCATGCGTTTTTCAAAACGCACCAAAAAATAGTACATGCACTATTTTTGGGTGCGGATTTAAAAACACAGCCAAAAACGCAGGGTGCCATCACACACCTTAAAAAACTCATGCTGACATGAAAAAGCGCATGAGTTTTGTTAAATCACTAAAAAAAACTCATGCCAACTGTGACCTCAGCCTTATAGAAAAAAAAATAGAATCGTATTCACAAGTTTGAAAGATATCCCCTATCTGTTCAATTGGGATTAATTTTCCAGATACTGGGGATCTAACTACTAAGACTCTCACTGACACCAAGAATCAGGGCTGCAAAGATGTCAACGATGCACAATCTTGTTCTCTCCATTCGTCAATATGATTCGAGTGATGCACTTGCCTATCTTGGGGACTCCTTTTAAGATTGAATGGAGTGGATGTGAATACAATCAACCACCATTCAATTACTTGGAGTGAAGAGTCCTGGTTCTCAGAATCATTGAAGGTCCCTCCAGTCAGATCACCAGTTATTGGGAAGTTATCCCCTATCCTATGGACAAATAAAAACTTTTCAACTTGAGAACATCTTTATAAGGTCAAGGTCAAATTAGCAGATTGTTGCTTAGCTCTACATCCATGGGTTTGGATTAGACTTGATGACTGTGAACACCTGGCTCCCAATTCATTTCTTTAGAGTTTCAAAAATAGAGGATTCTACTGCAAATAGATTACCATTCACTGTAGAGCAATACAGAACCTGTTCTTGTGATAATTGAGTTTGAAGCAGAGGTTCAACATGCATCAATTAGACATTTTTTGGCTTGTATTATAGATACGCCCTTTAAGATATATGAAGTTAAGAAGTAATCTGATGGCATCTATAGATTAACTGATTATCTGGTAATCCAAAATGTTACATTCACATATCACTTTAATGACAAACAAACAAAGACAGTTAAAATTGCACAAGTGGTGCATAACATCTAATCCAGATTTGCATATACAGGGCCTCCCACATGGATACATGTCAAATTTACTCATAATCATCTACTAAATCAATACCAAATACAAGATAAGAGGACATTTAGTTAAGTCTAAAATTATGATCCATTATATTCTATGCAAGCTGTACTACTCGGCTACGCCTGGGTTAATAAATAACTGCTGTTAGCTATAACAAAATAGAATTTGAATATGTCATGTTAATGACCTGTAGGAAAATAGAAGCTGAGCTGTGATTGGTTGCTATAGGCAGCCTAATAAATCTCCAGTCAACAGTAAACCCACCCCCTGGCCAGGCAGTATATGTTACCTCACACATACACATAATAGACAGCTCATGTGACTGACATCTGCCTTAATTCTCTATATGGCACATGTGTTGCACATTAAAAACAGCCAGTCACATGCTTATTTTTGGTAATTAAAGATACCAGACGTATGAGGTGAGTTGTGTGAGGCGATTTGTGCACATCTGTGTCTGTCTGTGTGATGTGTGTGTCCCTGGGGTGTGTGTGTGTCTTAGTGATGTGCGTGTGTCCCTGTGGGGGGGTCCCTGTGGTGTGTGTCCTTTTGGGGGGGAGGAGTGTCCCTGTGGTGTGTGTCCTTGTGGGGGGAGGGGTGTCTCTGTGGTGTGTGTCATCCCTATGGGGTCTGTGTGTTCCTGTGGGGTGTGTGTGTGTCTCTCTGTCCCTGTGGGGGGGTGTCTCTGTGGGGTGTGTGTGTGTCTCTGTGGGGTTTGTATGTCCCTGTGGTGTGTGTGTCCCTGTGGAGTGAGTGCATGTGTCCCTATAGGGTGTGTATGTGTGTGTTTCCCTGTGGGGGGGGTCTGTGTGGTGTGTGTCTCTGTGTTGTGTGTGTCTCTTTGTGGTGTGTTCGGGTGCATGGTGAGTATCCAATGTTGGGGCTCCACCTTAGCTGTTACTCTTTGTATGCATGTGGTGTGTATATATGTCCCCGTGCGTGGGGAATATTCCATGTCAGGGCCCCACCTTAGTGACTATATGCTGGTATATGCTGTTAGTCTTTGGTGCTGTCATTAAGCCTCTCATTCACAACTGTCAACTGGTAACTGTCACTTTCTCTCCATTATGTAGATAGGGCCAAAATTGTTTGGTGAATTGGAATGCGCGGGGTTAAAATTTCACCTCACAACATAGCCTATGACTCTCTCGAGATCCAGACGTGTAACTGTGCAAAATTTTTGGCTGTATTTGCGACGGTGTAGATGCTAATCCCGGACATACACACACACATACACACATTCAGCTTTATATATTAGATAAACAAAGCAAGAAAAACACAGCACCAATAAAGACACCAATTCTAAACAAGATACATTTAAAAATAAACTTGCGTTTCAAAGCATCCACTAGGGTAAGCAAGAAAACAGAAGAGTTGAGAATGGGGGATACAGATCCATGTGAATGTGTATAGCCAAATTGCCGCATCATCAAAGGACAAAGCTGATGAAGGGGATATAATGATTTAAAATGTCTAAGAAGTGAATTCTCATTTACAGGGAACCTGTAATCCCAAAAACTAATTGTAATCTGCAGGTAAAAATAGCATTTAAAGCACAAATTTAATAATTCAATAATAATATAGAGCACTTGATTTTAATAAACTTTCAAATATACTTCATCAGAGAATTCTTATTGAAAACCATTTATAAACCTTCCACAAGGTGTCCCCAATACACTGCGTGTGAAGCAGACATGTTCATTCTCAGTCAGATCCGTCTTCACATTGAATATGGCCATATAACCATATAAGGAAGGGGGTGTGGCCTACACTGTGTGTGAGCTCCTGACTGCAGCTGATAAGGTGACAATGTATCAGATTACATGAATGAATGCTAGAATAAAACTTAATTTTTTTCCTTCCAAGTAAGCCACTTAAACATAATTTACACTCTATTTACCTATAGATTATCCCTATATCTGCAAGTAAATAGTACTCATGCACATGCCAGGTTAACTTTAAAGTAAAGGCTTTAATGAAAGGGCTTACAAGCATGAATTTATGACCTTTCCATCCTCACTCTTTTTTCACTTTTCATTTTACCTGTACCGATGTATCATGTTTATTACAAACATAAATGAAGCAAAAATTGGAAGAAAAGGTGCACTCATCCGTTGATGACTTTTGCACATAAAACTTTTATTTTCAGTGAATGGTTACATGAGGCAAGGAGGGAGGAAAAGGAGCAGACAACAAGTCCATCCTTGATCCGGCAGCACACGCCCCGGTGGTCGGCATTATTCTTTATTCATCGCTGCCTCCTCCATTTGGAATCACCCGCTCTCTGTACACGTAGTATGCACCGGCCACTACGTCACATCCGGCGCAGTACATTATGCCGATCACGTGATCGGCCCCAGTGCATTATGGGCTTGATCACGTGAACGGCCCAGCTTCGCGCATGCGCAATGCGCTTATTGAAGCCGGGCCGATCACATGATAAGGCCCATAATGCACTGGGCCCGATCACGTGATTGGCCCCATAATGCACCGCGCCGGATGTGACGTAGCGGCCAGTGCATACTACGTGTACAGAGGGCGGAAGATTCCAAATGGAGGAGGCGGCGAGGAAAAAAGAATAATGCCACCCAGCAGGGCATGCGCTGCAGCATCGAGGAGGGCACAATGGAGCTTGGGGCCACCTTTCCAGTCCCCAGCCTCAGGCACTTCTGTAAGTTATGAGTTATTTTTATGCTGTTTTATAGGGCCCCTTTAGCTCAGAGAGGGATGGATAGGGAGCAGCTAGGAAGGTGTAGGGACAGGTAGTGATAGTGTAGGGGCTTAAATCTAGATGACAGGTTCCCTTTAAGATACAATTATTATTTTGTAACAAGAAATTCATGCCTTACAATAACCGTATAAACTATATTTCTCCAGGGGTTCAAGTGTTTGTTCTTCGTCTTCAGTTCTTTCTTGAGATCTGTAGCAGCTGATGTTATAATGTGATAAAACACAATATACTATAGACTCTACTAATATACTTTTAGCTCTTCACAGCATCATTGTTTTTGCCAATAATATAATTCTTATAATTAAGTCTAACAAGTGATTGCTTCATCCTAGCTTTTGTGCTCCAAATGGAAGAGCACTCCACTTAGTCAAGGACCCACTTATTATTTTCCTGGCATCTATCGGATTGTAAAGTATCTTTGTCAACAATAACTCCAAAAGTATCATTTGTTTTCTGCCAACCTTCTCCTTCCTCATCCTCTTCACTTAAAATTTGTATGGAAAAATAATTTCTATAATATTTCAATATCTTTTATTTTTAGGTTTTCTTAAGGAGAAAACTAAGAAATATTTACCAAAAATAATCCATTCTTCTGAATAATTATAATACATACCGTATATACTCGTGTATAAGCCGACCCGTGTATAAGCCGACCCCCCTACTTTTGCCCCCAAAATCTGGGAAAACCTATTGACTCGTGTATAAGCCGAGGGTGGACCCCAGCACAGGTATACAGCCCCCAGCAGTGTGGTATACAGCAGCCCCAGAGGTACAGTTAGGGCCAGAAATATTTGGACAGTGACACAATTTTCGCGAGTTGGGCTCTGCATGCCACCACATTGGATTTGAAATGAAACCTCTACAACAGAATTCAAGTGCAGATTGTAACGTTTAATTTGAAGGGTTGAACAAAAATATCTGATAGAAAATGTAGGAATTGTACACATTTCTTTACAAACACTCCACATTTTAGGAGGTCAAAAGTAATTGGACAAATAAACATAACCCAAACAAAATATTTTTATTTTCAATATTTTGTTGCGAATCCTTTGGAGGCAATCACTGCCTTAAGTCTGGAACCCATGGACATCACCAAACGCTGGGTTTCCTCCTTCTTAATGCTTTGCCAGGCCTTTACAGCCGCAGCCTTCAGGTCTTGCTTGTTTGTGGGTCTTTCCGTCTTAAGTCTGGATTTGAGCAAGTGAAATGCATGCTCAATTGGGTTAAGATCTGGTGATTGACTTGGCCATTGCAGAATGTTCCACTTTTTTGCACTCATGAACTCCTGGGTAGCTTTGGCTGTATGCTTGGGGTCATTGTCCATCTGTACTATGAAGCGCCGTCCAATCAACTTTGCAGCACTTGGCTGAATCTGGGCTGAAAGTATATCCCGGTACACTTCACAATTCATCCGGCTACTCTTGTCTGCTGTTATGTCATCAATAAACACAAGTGACCCAGTGCCATTGAAAGCCATGCATGCCCATGCCATCACGTTGCCTCCACTATGTTTTACAGAGGATGTGGTGTGCCTTGGATCATGTGCCGTTCCCTTTCTTCTCCAAACTTTTTTCTTCCCATCATTCTGGTACAGGTTGATCTTTGTCTCATCTGTCCATAGAATACTTTTCCAGAACTGAGCTGGCTTCTTGAGGTGTTTTTCAGCAAATTTAACTCTGGCCTGTCTATTTTTGGAATTGATGAATGGTTTGCATCTAGATGTGAACCCTTTGTATTTACTGTCATGGAGTCTTCTCTTTACTGTTGACTTAGAGACAGATACACCTACTTCACTGAGAGTGTTCTGGACTTCAGTTGATGTTGTGAACGGGTTCTTCTTCACCAAATAAAGTATGCGGCGATCATCCACCACTATTGTCATCCGTGGACGCCCAGGCTTTTTACAGTTCCCAAGCTCACCAGTCAATTCCTTTTTTCTCAGAATGTACCCAACTGTTCATTTTGCTACTCCAAGCATGTCTGCTATCTCTCTGATGGATTTTTTTTTTTTTTTTTTTTCAGCCTCAGGATGTTCTGCTTCACCTCAATTGAGAGTTCCTTTGACCGCATGTTGTCTGGTCACAGCAACAGCTTCCAAATGCAAAACTACACACCTGGAATCCACCCCTGACCTTTTAACTACTTCATTGATTACAGGTTAATGAGGGAGACGCCTTCAGAGTTAATTGCAGCCCTTAGAGTCCATTGTCCAATTACTTTTGGTCCCTTGAAAAAGAGGAGGCTATGCATTACAGAGCTATGATTCCTAAACCCTTTCTCCGATTTGGATGTGGAAACTCTCATATTGCAGCTGGGAGTGTGCACTTTCAGCCCATATTATATATATAATTGTATTTCTGAACATGTTTTTGTAAACAGCTAAAATAACAAAACTTGTGTCACTGTCCAAATATTTCTGGCCCTATCTGTATATACAGCAGCCCCAGTGGTAGTATACAGCAGCCCCAGTGGTAGTATACAGCAGCCCCAGAGGTAGTATACAGCAGCCCCAGAGGTATATACAGCCCCAGTGGTACTATACAGCAGCCCCAGTGGTAGTATACAGCAGCCCCAGTGGTAGTATACAGCAGCCCCAGTGGTAGTATACAGCAGCCCCAGAGGTATATACAGCCCCAGAGGTATATACAGCAGTCCTAGTGGTGTATACAGCAGCCCCAGTGGTAGTATACAGCAGCCCCAGAGGTATATACAGCAGCCCTTAGGTAGTATACAGCAGCCCCAGTGGTGTATACAGCAGCAGCCCCAGGGGTGTATACAGCAGCAGCCCCAGGGGTGTATACAGCAGCAGCCCCAGGGCGGTATACAGCAGCAGCCCCGGAGGTATACAGGCCCCCCCATCAAGGTCCAGGGCCCCCCCCTTGTGAGGCAAACCTGTAAAGTAAAATCATACTTATCAGTGTCCTGTCGCGCTGTCCCGCCGCTGCCATCACGATCCCGGGCTTCATTCCGCGTCTTCTGGCTTCCGGCTTCCTGTGGTCGCGGGAAATGACGTCATTGCCCCCGACCACAGGAAGGCGGAAGACGCGGAATGAAGCCTGGGATCGTGATGGCAGCGGCGGGACAGCACGACACTGATAAGTATGATTTTACTTTACAGGTTTGCCACGCAAGGGGGGGGGCCCTGGACCTTGATGGGGGGGCCTGTATACCTCCGGGGGGGCCGTCTGGTTTGGAATACTCGCGTATAAGCCGAGGGGGGACTTTTCAGCCCAAATTTTGGGCTGAAAAACTCGGCTTATACGCGAGTATATACGGTAAGTGGATTTATTTAGACTTATTTAATTTAAGGATTTTTTTTATTTAACGTTTCCTATTTCAGCATTTCTCTGTAGATATGATTTTTAACATTGATTTCCATATAAAATGACTACAGTGTGCACATAGATCTCATCTTCGTTGCCTTTGGATCCCCCATATGACAATACGAAGCAGGGGCGTAACTACAACAGGTGCAGGGGTTACAATTGCATTCACGTACTGGAGCCTACGGAGCCCCAAAAAGTCACTATGGCCTATAGAAAAAGACTTGCTACTAAAGATGTGCAATGATTGGGGACCCTGTTCGAGCTTTCATATCGGGGCCAATGAGCTTCAAGTTGGAAGATTATCTTTTGGTCATAATGAGCTAGAATTTTAAATAGTTTGTCATATCAACTAATTTTTCACAAAAAAAAATTAAAGAAAATGAACGGATTCTTTGTGCATTTATGAGTCACATCTCAGTTGTCTTCTAAACTCACTATCCATTCTGAAAACAGCTCAGATCCATCATGGTCAAAGTAAAATGGCTTGCCAGATAATGAGATGTCAGATTACACTTGCTATTATTCTCTACGGAGAGCGGAGGTGTGAAAAACCCAACATATCATGTTTTCAGGATTTTTCTTAGTATTTTACAGGTGAGAGAACATGCAGTGTTTTGTGATGCCCTGATAATAATTCCACCGTCCATGCAATACTAGGGAAATCGTGAAACACTATTTTTCGGTGGGCCCGAGAGGACTGAACTTTGGGAAACCTTGATCCATATCATAAAAATATCTTAGAGAAGAGATAAAGCCTTCAAGACTAAATTGATAAAGCTCCATTCACAGCACAGTCAGTAGCTGTTTATTTACATACCTCTTATAGACCACCAAAGCTGTACAAAAGATTGCTTGTAGATCTCTCACATACATAACCCCTTGATGACACCCGCCGTACATGTACGTCCCAAGTCAGTGATGGGTTTATGGAGCAGGCTGACAGGTTGAGCCTGCCCCATACTCAGGAGGTGATGACTGTGTAATGATAGCTAGGACCTGCCTCTAATAATTGTGGGTGGAGCAGAGCTCCGCAAGTTGCAATTACTCTGCACACTGGATTTTGCCTGTTTCTATCTGTATTGTCAGTGGTAATCTTGGTAACTGTTCACACATCGTTATCATACTCTGCCCTCAGGCTTAATTTATTTTAAACTCCATTTGCCTGGGCCTGACCTGCTTTCATCAATGAATGTTAGTCTGGTGCGGTGAGGGTTAATTGTGAAAATCCCAAACATTTGTGATGTCCGCTGCAGGTGTGGGAGCCTGAGTAGCCATTTATTCATAGGAGCAGGTTTGAGATGCATAAGGTGAATGTTAGCTTTATATGGTCCACTTTATGTTCATGTTTGATGTCGCTTAACACAACTAAAATTAAATTGTAGAGTAGGAGCACCCTAACTAAGAATGCCTTGATGCTGTAAGGGTGGCTCAAAAGTTTAATTAATCTTTTGTCAAATGTCTCAAGTTTTTACAGTTTGGAAGTAATATGTGTATTCACGCAATTTTCATTGCAAGATGTCTTCTGGTGGTGCTGGATTTTTGTGTTTATCGTAGGATTGTTTGTGGCTTACCCTCACTGTGCCCTGTATACCGGATTTTGCCTGTATTGTCGGTGGTTCTTGGTAGCTGTTCACACACAGTTATCACACCCTGCCATCAGGCTTAGTTTATTTTAAGCTCCATTTGCCTGGGTCTGACCTGCTCTAATCCATGAGTGCTGGCCTGGTGCAGTGAGGGTTAACTGTGAAAAGCCCAAGCATTTGTGGTGTCTGCTGCAGGTGTGGGGGCCTGAGTTTTCTTTTATTGACTTGCACTGGTTTTGCACCATAGGAGCAGGTCTGAGATGCATAAGGTGAATGTTAGCTTTACATGGTCCAAAAATTGTAGAGTAGGACACCCAAACTGAGAATGCCTTGATGCTGGCAGGGTGGCACAAAAGATTCATTAATCTTTTGCCAAATGTCTCAATTATTTATAGTTTGGAAGTAATATGTGTGTTCACACAATTTATATTGCAAGATGTCTTCTGATGGTGCTGGCTTTTTGTGTTTATCCTTGGATTGTTTGTGGCTTTCCCCCACTTTGCCCTGCACGCCAGAGTTTGCCTGTTTCCATCTGTAATGTTGGTGGTAGTCTTAGTAGCTGTTCACACACAGTTATCACACACTGCCCTCAGGCTTAGTTTATTTTAAGCTCAATTTGCCTGGGCCTGATCTGCTCTCATCCATGAGTTCTGGCCTGGTCCAGTGAGGGTTAACTGTGAAAAGCTCAAACATTTGTGGTGTCCGCTGTAGGTGTGGGGGCATGAGTTTTCTTTTATTGACTTGCACTGGTCTGGCACCATAGGAGCAGGTCTGAGATGCATAAGGTGAATGTTAGCTTTATATTGTCCACTTTATGTTCATGTTTGAGGTCGCATGACACAACTATAATTAAAAATGATAGAGTAGGACCACCCTCTCTGAGAATGCCTTGACGCTGGCAGGGGGCTGAAAAGATTAATCTTTTGTAAAATGTCTCAATCTTTTACAATTTGGAAGTAATGTGTATTCACACAATTTTTATTGCAAGATGTCTTCTGGTTGTGCTGTTTTTTTGTGTTTATGCAATTGTCAACCCCTTCATTACCTCTGTCATACTGGTGCATCATAGGTCGTGTTCCTTGCTTTGATGCAGGCTTGCACACCAAGCCCACCACTTTCTCTGCACATGACTGTTAATCTGATCAGCCAACATATGCCTCCAACAGCTGCGAGTGGACATTCTACTCCCTTTGGCGCTCCCATTATGTGTTTGTAAAGACGCTCCTGTATTTGTCATGACACTCTTTCTGTGAACATTGGCTGCGAGACTGCATTCACAGAAGATCGTGATTTATGCCGAACAGAACAGTGCTGATCCACTGCTCTGTATAGCACAAGCGGTTGGACGATCATATCTTCCAGTCTCCTAAAAGGACTAGCAAATACAATAAAAAGTTTAAAATACTATTTAAAAAAATTTAAATACACATATTTGGTATTGCTGTGTTTAGAAATGTCAGATATATCAAAATATAAAATAAATTAATCTGATCATTAAACACCATAATAAAAAATAAATAAAAAAATACACCAGAATTAAATTTTTTGGGCAATTGCAACATTACAATAAAATATAATATGATAAAGGGAAATAAAAATATTGTAGCTACCCTGAAATGGTATCAGTAAAAAGGTTTTCTCAAGGTTCCAAAAAAAGACACATATGGCTGTTTCGACTGAAAAATAAGAATGTTATAGAACTTGGAAAATGGCCACAAAACCCTCAACATTTTTTTTTTTCGAAAACTTCGGATTTTTTTCAGCACTAAAATAATAAAAAACTGTACATGTTTAGTATCACCGCAATTGTACTGATGAGAAGAATCATATTGTGAGGTCATGTTTACCACAAAATGTACACCGTAAAAACAATTACCAAAACTGAGTCAGGATTGAGGAGTTTATTTCACAATTTCTCCCCATATGGAATTTTTTTTTCTGTTTTCCAGTGCAATATGTGGGAAAATTAATGGTGTCATTCAAAAGTACCACTTGTCCCACAAAAAAAAGCCTCATATGGCTATGTGGACAAAAAAATAAAAAAGTTATGGCTCTGGGAAGAAGGGGAGGACAAGATGACAACGCAAAAAAGGAAATTGTCTGCCTTGTGAAGGGATTAAAGGATTTGTCCAGCTTTGGGGGTCATTTCTCACAAGTACCGCAGTTTCCATATCCATACAGTTAGGGCCAGAAATATTTGGACAGTGACACAAGTTTTGTTATTTTAGCTGTTTACAAAAACATGTTCAGAAATACAATTATATATATAATATGGGCTGAAAGTGCACACTCCCAGCTGCAATATGAGAGTTTCCACATCCAAATCGGAGAAAGGGTTTAGGAATCATAGCTCTGTAATGCATAGCCTCCTCTTTTTCAAGGGACCAAAAGTAATTGGACAATGGACTCTAAGGGCTGCAATTAACTCTGAAGGCGTCTCCCTCGTTAACCTGTAATCAATGAAGTAGTTAAAAGGTCAGGGGTGGATTCCAGGTGTGTGGTTTTGCATTTGGAAGCTGTTGCTGTGACCAGACAACATGCGGTCAAAGGAACTCTCAATTGAGGTGAAGTAGAACATCCTGAGGCTGAAAAAAAAGAAAAAAATCCATCAGAGAGATAGCAGACATACTTGGAGTAGCAAAATCAACAGTTGGGTACATTCTGAGAAAAAAGGAATTGACTGGTGAGCTTGGGAACTCTAAAAGGCCTGGGCGTCCACGGATGACAACAGTGGTGGATGATCGCCGCATACTTTATTTGGTGAAGAAGAACCCGTTCACAACATCAACTGAAGTCCAGAACACTCTCAGTGAAGTAGGTGTATCTGTCTCTAAGTCAACAGTAAAGAGAAGACTCCATGACAGTAAATACAAAGGGTTCACATCTAGATGCAAACCATTCATCAATTCCAAAAATAGACAGGCCAGAGTTAAATTTGCTGAAAAACACCTCAAGAAGCCAGCTCAGTTCTGGAAAAGTATTCTATGGACAGATGAGACAAAGATCAACCTGTACCAGAATGATGGGAAGAAAAAAGTTTGGAGAAGAAAGGGAACGGCACATGATCCAAGGCACACCACATCCTCTGTAAAACATGGTGGAGGCAACGTGATGGCATGGGCATGCATGGCTTTCAATGGCACTGGGTCACATGTGTTTATTGATGACATAACAGCAGACAAGAGTAGCCGTATGAATTCTGAAGTGTACCGGGATATACTTTCAGCCCAGATTCAGCCAAATGCTGCAAAGTTGATTGGACGGCGCTTCATAGTACAGATGGACAATGACCCCAAGCATACAGCCAAAGCTACCCAGGAGTTCATGAGTGCAAAAAAGTGGAACATTCTGCAATGGCCAAGTCAATCACCAGATCTTAACCCAATTGAGCATGCATTTCACTTGCTGAAATCCAGACTTAAGACGGAAAGACCCACAAACAAGAAAGACCTGAAGGCTGCGGCTGTAAAGGCCTGGCAAAGCATTAAGAAGGAGGAAACCCAGCGTTTGGTGATGTCCATGGGTTCCAGACTTAAGGCAGTGATTGCCTCCAAAGGATTCTCAACAAAATATTGAAAATAAAAATATTTTGTTTGGGTTATGTTTATTTGTCCAATTACTTTTGACCCCTAAAATGTGGAGTGTTTGTAAAGAAATGTGTACAATTCCTACATTTTCTATCAGATATTTTTGTTCAACCCTTCAAATTAAACGTTACAATCTGCACTTGAATTCTGTTGTAGAGGTTTCATTTCAAATCCAATGTGGTGGCATGCAGAGCCCAACTCGCGAAAATTGTGTCACTGTCCAAATATTTCTGGCCCTAACTGTATATGATACACCATATTTTTCGCATTATAAGACACACGTTTGTTGCCCCAGAATTTGGGGGAAAGTAGGGGATGCATCTTATAATGTGAAACTTCTAAATTGTGCCGTAGGAGAGAGGGGGCGGGGGTACGGTTCAGGAGCAGTGTCCGGGGGCTGGAGGTGGCCAGGAGCAGGCTGTAGCTGCGGCCCCGTTGGGCTGCTCATTATGCTCCTGTAATATGCAAGGCATGCCGATGTCAATCACCAGAGAGGGAGCAGCACATATGACAGGAGCCCAGCGGCTGCAGTCCTGTGTGGGTAGTCAGTGCTTTCCATGCAATGAAAGTGTGGAAAGCACTGACTATCCCAGCAATGTCATACTTACCCCTCTCCTCGCTCCCTGCCATCTGCACCATCCCCGTGTTTGCCAGCATTCGATCCTTTGAGCGTCGCTACATAGTGATGTCATCACCTCACGCTGCTCAGGACTGGATGCAGCAGACTGCGTGGATTTTGCAGATGGCAGGGAGCGAGTAGAGGGGTGAGTATGATAATTTATTATTTTTTAAGTGTGCACCAGCATGAGGGACAGTGCCAGCATGGGGGACAATGCCATCATAGGGGATAGTGTCAGCATGGGGGATAGTGTCAGCATGGGGAGACTGTGCCAGCATGGAGGACTGTGCCAGCATGGGGGGACTGTGCCAGCATGGAGGACTCTGCTAGCATGGGGGGGCAGTGCCAGAATGGAGGGACAGTGCCAGCATGGGTGGACTGTGCCAGCATGGAGGACTGTGCCAGCATAAAGGACTGTGCCAGCATGGGGTGACAGTATGCCAATATGGGGGCTATGTGTACCTATATGGGAGATATATATACCAGGATGGGGGACATATATACTGATTGTAAGATGGACACTGGCATTGTAAGGCAAGCCCCATTTAACATTAAAAATTATTTTTTCCTCTTTTCCTTCTCCAAATGTGGTGCTGCATCTTATAATCAGGTGCGTCTTATACTGCAAAAAATATGGTATGTGTTAAGATATTTCATACCTTAACACTATGTACACTTTTAGAATTCAGCTCTGCTTACTGGTTTGAGTGGTCATCACGTATCAACTAAATTCTCATCCATTTCTCTCAATATTCTATTACTAGATGGCGGCCCGATTCTAAAGAATCGGGTAGTCTAGAATCCATATATAGTTTATTTACTAATAGTTAGGGGAGTGCGGTGAAATTAATTGTGTGTATACAGGTGGCTTAGTGGTTAGCAGAGTATACGGTGGCTCAGTGGTTAGCACTGTATACGGTGGCTCCGTGGTTAGCACTGTATACGGTGGCTCCGTGGTTAGCACTGTATATGGTGGCTCAGTGGTTGGCACTGTATGGTGGCTCAGTGGTTAGCACTGTATATGGTGGCTCAGTGGTTAGCACTGTATATGGTGGCTCAGTGGTTAGCACTGTATATGGTGGCTCAGTGGGTAGCAGAGTACACGGTGGCTCAGTGGTTGGCACTGTATACGGTGGCTTAGTGGTTAGCACTGTATATGGTGGCTCAGTGGTTAGCACTGTATACGGTGGCTCAGTGGTTGGCACTGTATATGGTGGCTCAGTGGTTGGCAGTGTATATGGTGGCTCAGTGGTTGGCACTGTATACGGTGGCTCAGTGGTTAGCACTGTATACGGTGGCTCAGTGGTTAGCACTGTATACGGTGGCTCAGTGGTTAGCACTGTATACGCTGGCTGAGTGGTTGGCAAACCACTGTATATGGTGGCTCATGGTTAGCACTGTATATGGTGGCTCAGTGGTTGGCACTGTATACGGTGGCTCAGTGGTTAGCACTGTATACGGTGGCTCAGTGGTGGGCACTGTATATGGTGGTTCAGTGGTTAGCACTGTATATGGTGGCTCAGTGGTTGGCACTGTATACGGTGGCTCAGTGGTTAGCACTGTATACGGTGGCTCAGTGGTTAGCACTGTATACGGTGGCTCAGTGGTTAGCACTGTATACGCTGGCTCAGTGGTTGGCACTGTATATGGTGGCTCAGTGGTTAGCACTGTATATGGTGGCTCAGTGGTTGGCACTGTATACGGTGGCTCAGTGGTTAGCACTGTATACGGTGGCTCAGTGGTTATCACTGTATACGGTGGCTCAGTGGTTAGCACTGTATACGGTGGCTCAGTGGTTAGCAGTGTATATGGTGGCTCAGTGGTTAGCACTGTATACGGTGGCTCAGTGGTTAGCACTGTATATGGTGGCTCAGTGATTAGCAGTGTATTTGATGGCTGAGTGGTTTTGACGGTGTGAAGGCTTAGTGGTTTGCAGAGTATGATGGCTCAGTGGTTAGCACAGTATGATGGCTTAGTGGTTTTCAGTGTATATGGTGGCTCAGTGGTTTTCAGTGTATATGGTGGCTCAGTGGTTAGCAGTATATTTGATGGCTAAGTGGTTTTCACGGTGTGAAGGCTTAGTGGTTTGCACAGTGCGGTGGCTCAGTGGTTTTCACAGTGCGTTGGCTCAGTGGTTAGCACTGTGCAGTGGCTCAGTGGTTAGTGCAGCATGGAGGCAGAGTGTTGAGCGCAAGATGGAGGCAGAGTGTTGAGCGCATGATGGGGGCAGAGTGGTCAGCGCAGGATGGAGGCTCAGTGGTCAGTGCAGGTTGGAGGCTCAGTGGTCAGCACAGGATTGAGTGGTCAGCATAGGATGGAGGCTGAGTGGTCAGCGCAGGATGGAGGCAGAGTGTTCAGCGCATAATGGAGGCAGAGTGGTCAGCGCAGGATGGAGGCAGAGTGGTCAGCGCAGGATGGAGGCAGAGTGGTGAGCCTAGGACGGAGGGTCGGTGGTTAGCGCAGGATGGAGGGTCGGTGGTTAGGGCAGGACGGAGGGTTAGTAGTCAGGCCAGGACGGCGGCTCTGTGGTCAGCAGAGGACGGTGTCTCTGTGTCAGCAGAGGACGGGGGCTGTGTGGTCAGCAGAGGACGGCGGCTCTGTGGTCAGCAGAGGACAGCGGCTCTGTGGTCAGCAGAGGACTGCGGCTCTGTGGTCAGCAGAGGACGGCGGCTCTGTGGTCAGCAGAGGACAGCGGCTCTGTGGTCAGCAGAGGACGGCGGCTCTGTGTCAGCAGAGGACGGCGGCTCTGTGGTCAGCAGAGGACGGCGGCTGTGTGGTCAGCAGAGGACGGCGGCTGTGTGGTCAGCAGAGGACGGCGGCTCTGTGGTCAGCAGAGACGGCGGCTCTGTGTCAGCAGAGGACGGTGGCTCTGTGGTCAGCAGAGGACGGCGGCTGAGTGGTCAGCACAGATTGATGGTCAGCACATGATGGAGGGTCAGTGAGGCGAAGAGTCAGTGGTCAGCGAGGACGAGGCAGATGGTCACCAGGCGGAGGCAGAGTGGTCAGCCAGGACGGAGGCAGAGTGGTAACGTGAGCAGAGTGTCACGCGGAGGGCAGAGGTGACGGGACGGAGGGTCGTGGAGGCAGACGAGGGTGTAGTCAGGCTGGACGGCGGCTGGTGGCAGGACGGAGGTCGGTGGTAGCCGGATGGAGGCTGAGTGGTCAGCCAGGATTGAGTGGTCAGCACAGGATGAGGTCAGTGGTCAGCAAGGATGGAGGCTCAGTGGTCAGCACAGGATGGAGGCTCAGTGGTCAGCACAGGATGGAGCAGGGTCAGCGCAGGATGGAGGCTCAGTGGTCAGCGCAGGAGGAGGCTCAGTGGTCAGCGCAGGAGGGGCTCAGTGGTAGCGCAGAAGGAGGCTCAGTGGTCAGTGCAGGACGGAGGCAGAGTGGTCAGCGCAGGACGAGAGGCAGAGTGGTGAGCGCAGGACGGAGGCAGAGTGGTGAGCGCAGGACGGAGGCAGAGTGGTAGCACAGGACGGAGGGTCGAGTGGTGCGGAGGTGATGGCAGGATGGAGAGGTCGGTGGTTAGGCAGGACGGAGGGTCGGTGGTCAGCAGAGGACAGGAGGCTCAGTGGTCAGCAGAGGACGGCGGCTTGTGGTCAGCATGAGGTCTGACGGCGGGCTCTGTGGTCAGCAGAGGACGGCGGCTCGTGTCAGCAGAGGACGGCGGCTCTGTGATCAGCAGAGGACGGCGGCTGTGTGGTCAGCAGAGGACGGCGGCTGTGTGGTCAGCAGAGGACGGCGGCTCTGTGGTACAGAGGACGGCGGCTCTGTGGTCAGCAGAGGACGGGGCTCTGTGGTCAGCAGAGGACGGCGGCTGGTGGTCAGCGCAGGATTGAGTGGTCAGAAATGAGGAGGGTCAGTGGTCAGCGCAGGACGGGGCTCAGTGGTCAGCGAGGACGAGGCAGAGTGTCAGCACTGGATGGGGTCAGAGTGGTCAGCGCAGGACGGAGGCAGAGTGGTCAGCGCAGGACTGGAGGCAGAGTGGTCAGCGAGGTGGAGGCAAAGTGTGTAGCGCAGGACGGAGGGTCGGTGGTCAGGCAGGACGGAGGGTTGGTAGTCAGGCTGGACGGCGGCTCTGTGGTAGCAGAGGACGGTGGCTCGTGGTCAGCAGGAGGAGGCTGAGTGGTCAGCCAGGATTGAGTGGTCAGCACAATGGAGGGTCAGTGGTCAGCCAGGAGGAGGCTCAGTGTCAGCCAGGAGGAGGCAGGGTCAGCACAGGATGGAGGCAAGTGGTCAGCGCAGGAGGAGGCAGTGGTCAGCGCAGGAGGAGGCAGTGGTCAGCGCAGGAGGAGGCAGTGGTAGCGCAGAGGAGGTCGTGGTCAGGCAGGACGGAGGGTGGTAGCACGACGGGGCTGTGGTCAGCGCAGGACGGAGGCAGAGTGGTCAGCGCAGGATGGAGGCAGAGTGGTCAGCGCAGGTTGGAGGCAAAGTGTGAGCGGAGGACGGAGGGTCGGTGGTCGGGGGCAGGACGGAGGGTTGGTAGTCAGGGCTGGACGGCGGCTCTGTGGTGAGCAGAGGACGGGGTCGGTGGTCAGCAGGAGGAGGCTGAGTGGTCAGCAAGGAATTGAGTGGTCAGCACAGGATGGCAGGCTCAGTGGTTCAGCACAGGATGGAGGCTCAGTGTCAGCACAGGATGGAGGCTCAGTGGTCAGCACAGGATGGGGCTCAGTGGTCAGCAGCAGGATGGAGCTCAGTGGTCAGCAAGGAGGAGGCTCAGTGGTCAGCGCAGGAAGGAGGGCTCAGTGGTCAGCGCAGAACGGAGGCTCAGTGGTCAGCGCAGGACGGAGGCTTTCAGCAGTGGTCAGCACAGGACGGAGGCAGAGTGGTCGGCCGGGACAGAGGACGAGGTGGTCAGCAGGACGGAGGCAGAGTGGTCAGCGCAGGATGGAGGCAAGTGGTGAGCGCAGGAAGGAGGAGGGGTGTAGGTCAGGGCAGGACGGAGGTCGGTGGTCAGGGCAGGACTGGAGGGGTCGGTGGTGGAGCAGAGGACGGGCTCGGTGGTCAGCAAGGATGGAGGCTGAGTGGTCAAAACAGGATTGAGTGGTCAGCACAGGATGGAGGCTCATGTGGTCAGCACAGGATGGAGGCTCAGTGGTCAGCACAGGATGGAGGCTCAGTGGTCAGCACAGGATGGAGGCTCAGTGGTCAGCACAGGATGGAGGCTCAGTGGTCAGCGCAGGATGGAGGCCTCAGTGGTCAGCGAGGAAGGAGGCTCAGTGGTCAGCGCAGGAAGGAGGCTCAGTGGTCAGCGCAAGAAGGACGGCTCAGTGGTCAGGCAGGACGGAGGCAGAGTGGTCAGCGCAGGACAGGGCAGAGTGGTGAGCTCAGGACGGAGGCAGAGTGGTGAGCGCAGGACGGAGGCAGAGTGGTGAGCACAGGACGGAGGGTCGGTGGTCAGGGCAGGATGGAGGGTCGGTGGTTAGGCAGGACGGAGGGTCGGTGGTCAGCAGAGGACAGCGGCTCAGTGGTCAGCAGAGGACGGCGGCTGTGTGGTCAGCAGAGGACGGGGCTCTGTGGTCAGCAGAGGACGGGGGCTCTGTGGTCAGCAGAGGACGGGGGCTCTGTGATCAGCAGAGGACAGCGGCTGTGTAGTCAGCAGAGGACGGCGGCTCTGTGGTCAGCAGAGGACGGCGGCTCTGTGGTCAGCAGAGGACGGGGGCTCTGTGGTAAGCAGAGGACGGGGCTCTGTGGTCAGCAGAGGACGGTGGCTCTGTGGTCGGTCGGCAGATGAGGGCGGCTCTGTGGTCAGCAGAGGACGGCGGCTCTGTGGTCAGCAGAGGACGGCGGCTCTGTGGTCAGCGCAGGAAGGAGGCAGAGTGGTGAGCGCAGGAAGGAGGCAGAGTGGTGAGCGCAGGACGGAGGGTCGGTGGTCAGGGCAGGATGGAGGGTCGGTGGTTAGGGCAGGACGGAGGGTCGTGGTCAGCAGAGGACAGCGGCTCAGTGGTCAGCAGAGGACAGCGGCTGTGTGGTCAGCAGAGGACGGCGGCTCTGTGGTCAGCAGAGGACGGGGGCTCTGTGGTCAGCAGAGGACGGTGGCTGTGTGGTCAGCAGAGGACGGCGGCTCTGTGGTCAGCAGAGGACTGCGGCTCTGTGGTCAGCAGAGGACGGGGGCTCTTTGGTCAGCAGAGGACGGCGGCTCTGTGGTCAGCAGAGGACGGCGGCTCTGTGGTCAGCAGAGGAGGACGGCTCTGTGGTCAGCAGAGGACGGCGGCTCTGTGGTCAGCAGAGGACGGCGGCTCTGTGGTCAGCGCAGGAAGAAGGCAGAGTGGTGAGCGCAGGAAGGAGGCAGAGTGGTCAGCGCAGGAAGGAGGCAGAGTGGTCAGCGCAGGACGGCAGCTCTGTGGTCAGGAGAGGACGGCGGCTCTGTGGTCAGCAGAGGACGGGGGCTCTGTGGTCAGCGTAGGAAGGAGGCAGAGTGGTCAGCGCAGGAAGGAGGCTCTGTGGTCAGCAGAGGACGGCGGGTCTGTGGTCAGCGCAGGAAGGAGGATCTGTGGTCAGCACAGGAAGGAGGCTCTGTGGTCAGCAGAGGACGGTGGGTCTGTGGTCAGCAGAGGACGGCGGCTTTGTGGTCAGCAGAGGACGGCGGGTCTGTGGTGAGCAGAGGACAGCGGCTCTGTGGTCAGCAGAGGACGGCAGCTCTGTGGTCAGCAGAGGACGGCGGCTCTGTGGTCAGCGCAGGAAGGAGGCAGAGTGGTCAGCGCAGGAAGGAGGCTCTGTGGTCAGCAGAGGATGGCGGCTCTGTGGTCAGCAGAGGACGGCGGCTCTGTGGTCAGAGGAGGACGGTGGCTCTGTGGTCAGCAGAGGACGGCGGCTCTGTGGTCAGCGCAGGAAGGAGGCAGAGTGGTCAGTGCAGGAAGGTGACAGAGTGGTCAGCGCAGGAAGAAGGCTCTGTGGTCAGCAGAGGACGGCGGGTCTGTGGTCAGCGCAGGAAGAAGGCTCTGTGGTCAGCGCAGGAAGGAGGCTCTGTGGTCAGTGCAGGAAGGAGGCTCTGTGGTCAGCGCAGGAAGGAGGCTCTGTGGTGAGCAGAGGACGGCTGGTCTGTGGTCAGCAGAGGACGGCGGCTCTGTGGTCAGCGCAGGAAGGAGGCAGAGTAGTCAGAGCAGGAAGGAGGCAGAGTGGTCAGTGCAGGAAGGAGGCTCTGTGGTCAGCAGAGGACGGCGGGTCTGTGCTCAGCGCAGGAAGTTGGCTCTGTGGTCAGCGCAGGAAGGAGGCTCTGTGGTCAGCGCAGGAAGGAGGCTCTGTGGTCAGCAGAGGACGGCGGGTCTGTGGTCAGCAGAGGACGGCGGCTCTGTGGTCAGCGCAGGAAGGAGGCAGAGTGGTCAGCGCAGGAAGGAGGCAGAGTGGTCAGTGCAGGAAGGAGGCTCTGTGGTCAGCAGAGGACGGCGGGTCTGTGGTCAGCGCAGGAAGGAGGCTCTGTGGTCAGCGCAGGAAGGAGGCTCTGTGGTCAGTGCAGGAAGGAGGCTTTGTGGTGAGCAGACAACGGCGGCTGTGTGGTCAGGGCAGGCGAGATGGGCGGAGGCAGGCGGGAGCGGGGCAAGGTGGGCGGAGCCATGGCGGGAGCCCTGCGAGGTGGGCGGAGCCATGGCGGGAGCCTCGGGAGGTGGGCGGAGCCAAGGCGGGAGCCCCGTGAGGTGGGCGGAGCCATGGCGGGAGCCTCAGGAGGTGGGCGGAGCCATGGAGGCGGGGGCGGAGCCATGGGGGAGCCCCGCGAGTTGGGCGGAGCGTGGGCGGAGCCTGTCGCGAGGTTGACGGGGCCAAGCCGGAGCGGTGTAGCAGAATGGCGGCGGGGTAAGTATACTGGAGACTGGTAGTGTGTGTGAGTGTGTGAGTGTGTGAGTGTGTGAGAGAGAGAGAGACGCAGCGATCCTCCCGCATAGGGCGGCCATCTTGGTCCACCCTGTGTGGGTGGAGCTGTCAAAATATCCGGCCACAACACTACGGAAGTGGCTTCGGTTTTGCCCGGAAGTCACTTCGGGCTTTATATTATAGAATATTATAGATGTGTACTGTACACAATGTTAGTATTTGGAAAGTTACATTGCCTGCTGGATATTTCCCCAAGAGTGAACAAACTTTAATAGAGTGACCTCCGGGAAAATGGATAAGACACCCTAACTTTTAAGATTTTTGTACGTTACAAAAGACAGACATTTTTGATAATAAATAACCCATATTTGTCTATTTTTACAGAACCTTTTTAAGTTAATTAATTAAAGTTAATCTGTCACCAAGTGTTTTCCACCTAATCTAAAAGCAGCATGATGTAGAGACAGAGAACATCATCAGTTCTTCCTCTTTCTTTTTCTTATTTGTTGTTAGATCATAAAGAAAAACCACATGAGAATGTGATATTGTCTAGTTTATCTTAATAAAATGTATGCTGAGGTTACACTGTATTTATAAATAATAGGGATTGGAGGTAATAGAATGTGTTTTATTCATAAGCGTTGTGCATACATTTTACATCTTAATTTCCCCTTTCTATTATAAAGGCCTTATATAAAATATTATAACATTCTTTGGTCCTGAAATGTGTTTATTCATTATTATAGTTTGATATTTATAGACATCTGATGCTGTCTGGATGTTTGAGATCTGAGGCTCAGCCTTTTAGATCTGTGTTTCTGCTATTAAACTCATTATTTTGCTTATAAAAGAGCTGAACATCTTTCTGATAAAACCCTTGCCCATGGTGACTTGTGTGAGACCCGTCTCAATAATGCAGAAAAGTTCAGAAAGGATCAGGGTGCTTTACAAAGAATTCCAGCCATTCTCTTCATGACATTTCCCATTTCCACTGACCTTTGCTACTTTATACTTTCAAAGATATTTAGTTACTGATAAAGTTTTCTTGAAACCAGAATAATAATTTCTTGTTTTAGTTTTTAAAATATAAATGCAGCAAGTTGGTTGGTGACAACATAATAAATAGGATTGAAATTTCTTAAAGGAAAATTCTGTCTGAACTCTGGATCTTCTATTGGCATTCTACAAGTATTGGCAGTTTTCAAGATGGTGTCCGCTGCTTCGCTCTTGTTCATGTGATCCTCCTCTCTGCCTTTATAAACCTCTGCCTACTGTCCTGCTATGCTTGAGTATTTAGTTTGAATTCCAGGCTTCCTGTGCTCTACCAGTCTACACCACCTTCTGCTAATCTACTCCAGCTTCTCCAGCAACTGCCATAGGACTCCAACAATCTCTCCTTCATCCTGCTTCTCTCCTTATTTCTGCTGCATGGGTTTAGTTCCCTGAATTAGCTTCTGTTTCACCAGTCCTGTGTCAAGTAAGCCTTGTCTGTCCTGCCAGCACTTACTGAATTATTGTTTATTGTGCAGAAGCAACTCTATGGACATTCAGGACTCTTTTAAAGCCGCACTGCACTATTAAGTATTGGACTTGTTTACATGTAGATTCCCATTCCCAGGATTCTTGGACTGTGTTTTTCTCCATCAGTTTTTTCCCTGTGAGAATTATTATAGAGACTTTCTTATTTACGTTATCATGCTAGACGTATTTCGAAAGGTTTTCAGTTACCTCTTTGACAAATTTATTTGCTGCACTTTACATTATATCTGCCACGTGACATAAATATAGAGTTGATCACCTTTGAAATTGGTTTCAGTCTGTCTGTGCTCCCATCTGAAAGAAACGGCTGAAATGAAAGAGGGGAGCAAAATAGTGTGTATCTGTCAAAACCTTTTGAGAGACAGGGGAATAATGAAATCCGCTCAACTGTTAGGGTTGTGAGAAGTCACAACCGTTTTTTGCACCTTTGACAACTGTAGATGTCAAGCCTTTCCACGGTTTGCAGCAGTCCTCCCTCAGTAAAGATTCAGGATTGCAGATAGGAGAAAAGGACTAATGGATGCGTTCCCACTCCGAAATATTTCCAAATTCAAAGGCTGTATGAATTCATCAGGTGGTATGTATTCTACACGTTTCGGGGACAAGCCCCTTCCTCAGGAATACCACAAAAATGACACAGTAAAGAGATGCCAGCAGTGAGGCTGATCTAACAGTTACACAAAAGGTTGTGTTTTATCTATGTGATGTTGACATAAGGCGGGAAGGAGAAGAGGCACATTGTTATTTTGGTTGAGTATCAGTTTTTTCAAATTTTCTAAAGCACTGGTTCCCAAACTCCAGTCCTCTCGGCCCCCAACAGGTCATGTTTTCAGGATATCTTTAGTATTGCACAGGTGATGCCTTGATGATGATTCCTTCACCTGTGCAATTCTAAAGAAATCCTGAAAACATGATCTGTTGGGGCCGTGAGGACTGGAGTTTGGGAAACACTGCTCTAAAGTTTGGGCTAGAGAGCGGCTTAGACAGAGAAGGAAGGCATGGTGGAGGTTAGGCGGAGGATTGCTCCACTCAGTAGAGACAATCTAATAACGAAGAGAAGTTAGGGGAGGGCTAAGAGGTTGGGTGGTTAGTAGGAGGGAAAAGGTATGGAGTTTCTTGGGTAGTTTAAGGGGTGTTTAAGGGATGGGGGGCAGTAAAAGGGCATGGGGGGAGGACAGGGGATGGGGGAGGACAGGGGAGGAGGAGACAGCAATCAAGAGAGATCAAAACTCAGAAACAGGTATGTATATTAATGTATGGTGGGAACACTTAAGATTT
Source organism: Allobates femoralis (assembly GCA_033576535.1). Classification (NCBI taxonomy): domain Eukaryota; kingdom Metazoa; phylum Chordata; class Amphibia; order Anura; family Aromobatidae; genus Allobates; species Allobates femoralis. The sequence goes on along the minus strand of JARQOC010000008.1, from coordinate 139,842,337 downwards.
TAAGCTGGAATATACAGGGCCTATCGGACAGAAGTAGGAGAGGGTCTATATTACAACATATTGTGGTGCATAAGCCATCAATAATATGTCTTCTAGAGACTCATCTGATTAAAGATAAGACTGGGATATTGGCCAGGAAATGGATTAGAAAAGTGTATCGATATTAATACATGCTTCAGTGCCGTATGAAGAAATGGAGGTTCAGGAAGATAGAAAAGGGCAGTATGTATTCCTAGTATGTAAAGTATATGGTCAATAGATTTGTGTGACTGCTGTGTATGTGTGGCGCTCCTGCGGACTGGTGGCCACAGTAAGGTACAGCAGCTCACATTGGTAAGATAGTCACCCCACACCAACACCCAACACATCCCCAATCCCTAGACCTAGTACTGCACTCAGGCAAGAGATAGTGGGGGGAGCTAAGTGGAGGGTGGAGAGTTAAGGAAAAGCCCCGGGAAGGGGTGGAGGAACTGGAGTAAAACCGAGGAACATCAAGTTAAAAAACTTAGTGAGACAAAAAAGAAATTCAGGTTCGAGTTCCTGGTGAGCTGTAGAGGGAGAGGAACAGAACTCCTAAGCCGAGACACCTAGCAAGCCAAGAAACTGTAACACCTGAGCGGAAGAACCCGGACCCGGCAGCCTGTGCCACCGTATGGCTAGTCCGGGTCCCAGGCTACTGACCGCAGAAGAGCGGAGGGGGTCCATGGTGTTTCTGAACGAGCAGGGAACAACCAGGGTCAACACCAGGGAGCTGGCCTTATTGATGTGGCAGGGAAAGCTGCAAGCCCCCAACCATGTATCCCGGAGGAGTGCATGGCCCTCACATCTTGGACCCCAACCCCTGGCACAACGATTGAAAGGCCGTCACATGAGGGCTAGGAGTCCCGGAAGGGAGTCCCACGAGAAGCCTGCGACCACTGGATCAGAGGATGTGCATGGGATTGAGGAGAGAGGCCAAAAAGGTTCTAGAAAGAGTGTGCCCCTAGCAAACTATCCCAGCTGCTAACCGGTGACCGGAACCGCAAGTGAACTACTGTAGCGAGTAATCTGCAACTGTGTTGTTATGTGAACTGAACAGGGGAGTAAAGTACCAGGCCAAGCTCAGAATTTTGTGTGAGAGACTTATTTGTGTGGTGACAGCAGAGACTCACCTGCAGAGCTGCCGACTGAATAGCTGCGCAGGCAGACTCAGCCTGATTCTAAGTGACGTCGAACTCTGCTGGTAGCAGCGGAATGTGCCAGCCTTTCTCTCTCTACACCTGCCACCACCATCATCCCCAGAGGCCTGGACGGCAGCAGTGGTCCACACTGGCCACAAACCATGGGTGGCATCACAAACTATTCACAAAAGCTTTAAGCCCTCTTCATTTTATTTTTTTCTTTCCCTTTTTATTGCTGCGCTTGGGACCACGGAGTCGGGTCACATCATCGTGACACCCCGCAGACCTAGTAGACAACAGGGCCGAGTAACAGTCCTGGGGCGCGACATCTTGCATCGAGAACAGGATAACTGATCCGCTAAAACCGGGTCTTGTGCGCCTAAGAGTGCTTGAACTTTGTTTTCAGGGCCTCAGTAATGGCGACCCAAAAGGGCTAAAGCCATGTGCTGGCAGAGGGGCGTGCGATGGCCCTTCATCATGGGCCAGGCCAGCACAGAGTGGGAAACTGAGTTCACGCTCCTGCCATTCTTCTTTGCGGGGGAGGGCAGCTCCAGGGATTGGGTAACTCCACCCATGGGCATGATGGCCGATAACGAGCAGAATCGGTGACGCCCATGAAGGGAGGAGAAAAAAGAGAACTGTACCATGAGGAGTGAGGTGCATGGTGGCAACCAGCAGTCGGAAAGGAGTCAAGTAATAGCAGAGGGCGGAAGGGACAGAGAGGATTCTCCCGGTCCCGTAAGGGCAAGCCGGATACCGGGTCTGGATCTAACATACTTAAATGATGATGACTTCCCATGGAGGAAGATCAGGCCCAACCGCAATCCGGAGGGGGTGCCACTGCAGGGTCACCGATCCTGGCGGGCAGAAAACGTTGACCGAGTTACCGCCAGCAGTACCCGAAGGGTCTCGACGTCAAAGAATGATACCGGTCTTCCAGATGCACCTCACGGAGTCCAGAATTTATGGGAGCTGACGACTGGTGGTGCTGAAGACAGCTCCATATTCAGATTGAGGAGAATCCGTATTGTTCCAGTGTGTCGAGTGGCCCCTATGCGCCAACGTCCCCCTCCGGAGGAAGGCCCACCAGGGTCCAGTTCCGAATAACCCCATCCCCGAGGCGCAACATACACTGTGTGCAGAATTATTAGGCAAGTTGTATTGTAGAGGATAATTTTTATTATTGATCAACAACTATGTTCTCAATCAACCCAAAAGACTCAAATATCAAAGCTTAATATTTTTGGAAGTTGGAGTGGGGTTTTTTTTAGATTTGGCTATCTTAGGAGGCTGTTTGTGCAGGTAACTATTACTGTGCAGAATTATTAAGCAACTTAATAAAAACCAAATATATTCCCATCTCACTTGTTTATTTTCACCAGGTAAACTAATATAAATGCACAAAATTTAGAATTAAACATTTCTGGCATGCAAAAACAAATCCCCAAAAAATGAGTGACCAATATAGCCACCTTTCTTTATGATGACACTCAGCAGCCTTCCATCCATAAATTCTGTCAGTTGCTTGATCTAATTACGATCAACATTGCGTGCACCAGCCACCACAGCCTCCCAGACACTGTTCTAAGAGGTGTACTGTTTTCCTTCCCTGTAGATCTCACATTTTAGGAGGGACCACAGGTTCTCAATGGGGTTCAGATCAGGTGAACAAGGGGACCATGTCATTATTTTTTCTTCTTTTAGACCTTTACTGGCCAGACACGCTGTGGAATAGTTGGATGCATGTGATGGAGCATTGTCCTGCATGAAACTCATGTTTTTCTTGAACGATACCAATTTCTTCCTGTACCACTGCTTGAAGAACCTGTCTTCCAGAAACTAGCAGTAGGTCCGGGAGTTGATCTTCACTCCATCCTCAACCCAAAAAGGTCCCACAAGTTCATCTTTGATGATACCAACCCATACCAGTACCCCACCTCCACCTTGCTGGCGTCTGAGTCAGAGTGGAGCTCTCTGCCCTTTACTGATGCAGCCTCTGGCCCATCCATCTGGCCCATCAAGAGTCACTCTCATTTCATCATTCCATAAAACCTTTACAAATAATCTTAAGATATTTCTTGGCCCAGTCTTGACGTTTTATCTTATGTTTCTTGTTCAAAGGTGGTCATTTTTCAGCTTTTCTCTTACCTTGGTCATGTCCCTGAGTATAGCACACCTTGTGCTTTTTGATACTCCAGTAACGTTGCGGCTCTGAAATATGGCAAAACTGGTGGTAAATGGAATCTTGGCAGCTTCACGCTTGATTTTCCTCAATTCATGGGCAGTTATTTTGCACCTTTTTTGCCTAACATGCTTCTTGCGACCCTGTTGGCTATTTGCCATGAAACACGTGATTGTTCTGTGATCACACTTCAAAAGTTTGGCAATTTCAAGACTGCTGCATCCCTCTGCAAGACATCTCACAATTTTGGACTTTTCAGAGCCCGCCAAATCTCTCTTCTGACCCATTTTGCCAAAGGAAAGTAAGATGCCTAATAATTAAGCACACGTTATAAAGTGTGTTGATGTCATTACACCACACCCCTCCTCATTACAGAGATGCACATCACCTGATTTACTTAATTGGTAGTTGGCTCTCAAGCCTATACAGCTTGGAGTAGGACAACATGTATAAAAAGTATCATGTGATCAAAATACTCATTTACCTAAATAATTCTGCACAGTGTATTTTCCTCCATGCTATTTTAGAAGGACGATCCAAAAAATTGTAGATCTTACCAGACATAGACTGGTACTACCGATCTTATTATTAGGTGACATGAACAATGTTCTTAACGAATATTGGGATAAGAGTAAACAAATCACGCAGAGAAGTGATAGCGAGTCAGGGACCACATTTGGTAAATATATAGAGGATATGGAATTGGTGGATTTGTGGAGAGTGAGAAACACGGGCGTTTGCTGCTATTCGTGCTATTCCTCCTCCTTCTATGTCTAGAATAGACTTGCATTGGGAGATAGGCTGTTTAACAGTTTGGTGAGAGGAGTAGAGTACTTGCCCAGAGTGATCCCGAACCACAACCCAGTGGCGGTAACCATACAATTGCTGAATCAAATGCATGGCAAACAAAGGGATGGGAAGTACATCCACTATAGGGCCTGTCACACACGTCAATGTCGTCAGTGAGATGATCGCTGACGACATTGACGGCTGATCGCTGGTGAGCTGTCACACAGACAGACTCACCAGCGATCAATTGACCAGAAACATCGTGGAAACGATTTAAATATCGTTTCCATGATGTTCTGCTCCCGCTGCCAGCCTGCTGGAAGCGGGAGCAGGCTGGTCTCCAAGGTAAACTGCGGGTATCTAGGCAGCGCGCGCTGCCTAGATACCCGACGTGTACCTTAGTTACCAGCCTCCTCCGCTCACCGGCTGGTATCTAAGGTACACAGCGGGTAACTAGGGACCCTAGTTACCCGCTGTGTACCTTAGATACCAGCCGGTGAGCCAGGGGCGGACCTTGCTGCCCGGGGGCCCTGGTGCAGCCTTTGAGGGGGGGCTCAGCAGGGGGAAGCAGGAAGCTTCCCTGGTTAACCCCCTCTCCTCTGCCACACTGGCACAGGGACATGGGGGGCGGCTAGGGACCCCCCTGCAGGGCTAACCTGCGTCCAGCGGGGCCCCTGTGAGCCGGAGCAGCAGCAGAGAGAGGACGGGCGGGCTCAGCCGGGGGAAGCAGGAAGCTTCCCTGGTTAACCCCCTCTCCTCTGCCACACTGGCACAGGGACAGCGGAGCGGAGGAGGCTGGTAACTAAGGTACACGTCGGGTATCTAGGCAGCGCGCGCTGCCTAGATACCCGCAGTTTACCTTAGTTACCAGCTCCCAGCGCTTGTGAGAGGCGCTGGGAGCTGGAATATCGCTACTCCCGGTGTCACACGCAGCGATGCTGCGTGTCCACCGGGCGACAATCGCCAGGTTTTAGAGCAGGTTCTAAAACCTGGCGATCATCAACCAGCGATAAATCGCTGGTTGATTCAGTATGTCACACGCGTCAATATCGCTGCAACGTCACGTGCAGCCGATATCGTGCAGGCGATATTGACGCGTGTGACAGGCCCTTATGGCTAAATCTTATAGATATGCAACTAATTAAAGGATAAGTAGAAAAATTCTTTCAGTTAAAAAGCGGGAGTGCAAATTAGAGTGTCATATGGGATGCCATGAAAGCTTTCTTCAGATGGTTGCTGAACATTTCTATTTCCAGATGTAAGACCAAAACTAAGCAAGTGGAACAGAAAGGTTTGGAAGAATTGAGAAAATCGAAGATGGAAATGGTTGGATTGCCCACAGCGGAGACGAAGCGGCATCTGAGAGAGGCACAGGGAGAGGTAGATAGGATTTATATCAGAAACGTGGAAAGGAAGAGGGAGTTCTAGAAGATCTTGTTCTATGAGGAGAGGGAAAAGGTGGGACTTGTGTTACCGGTAGTAGCTGCGGCCCAGAGGGAATTGGCGTATGTGTACAAGTTATATAATAAAAGTGATCTCTTAGTCACGGAGACAAAAGAGATTCTGGAGGTATTCCAGGAATTTTTTAGGAAATTATATACATCTCAATAAATGTCTATACACAAATAGAGGTATAGCAAAAGCAATGAGCCAATCACAGTTTCAAGTACCTCAAGGGAACTAAAAATACAGTGAAAATTAAAAATTTATATATTTAAAATAATATATTTAAGCTAAAATCTCATTAGTTTTCCACCTTTAAAATAGATTAAAAATAAACGCATATGCTATCTATACTTCCAAAAAATCCAATCTACCTAAATCTAAAATTAATTAACCTGAACCTAAACACTGAAAACAGAAAAAAATTGAAATTCCAGAATTGTGTTTATTCAACCACCACAACGAAGAAAATGCAGTAAGTACCAATCAAAATGCTGTAACTACATGTTGTTTTTTACTATATGATGAAAGCTAAAAAAAAAAACACAAAAAACAATTGCATGATTGCATTTTTTTCAGAATTTTGCAGCACTTGGAATTTTGATTTCATTATCCAGTACATCACAAAGTAAAATGGATGATGTACTTCAAAAGCTCAACTCATCACATAAAAAAACAAGTACTAATATATGTATTTTGGTGTAAAAAAATGAAAACTTATCGGTCTTGGAACAGAGAGCACAAAAGCGCAAAAACAGAAAATATTCCGATTGGGATGGGGTTAGACGGCTTATGCATGGGATCTGCAAGAAATAAGTTAGTCAGTATGTGCATGATGCCATATAGCAGTCAAAACGCTCATGTTACTAAGGAGAAAGCAGAGAAAGATATGGTGGTGAAATAGTTGAAGCAAGCATTAACTCGACCTCTCTGAGACACTCTTGAGTGGATGGGAGACTTTGGATAGAGAGACAGCAATAATATAGATAGAAGGCAGTAGAGTGAAAGAAAGATGTAAAGAATCACTTAGGCCACACTATACTAACTCAGTGATAAATAAAACAAGCACACAAAAATACGCACTTTATTGAAATATACACTCCCCCTGACATTTTCCCTCTCCTCATTCCCCACTTTATTAAAAAAAATCAACCATGTCTACCATAGTCCGACAATTCTGCCATAGTCCAGTGAATCCATCACAGATATTTGGCAAAATATTGATCAATCTTTTGAGCCACTCTGCCAAGTCAAGGCAATCTCATCAGCGTGGTTGTTACTCTTTACATTTTTATTTTAATTCTTCTTTAATCAGATGAGTTTCTATTAATTCACAATATTTTCTTATACAAAGTCAACCCGTACAACAGATTACATTTTGCATAAAGTAGTAGACCCTCCCCTACTCCACCCCCTCTCCTTCAACAGCAACCTTCCAGCAGTCCTTTGCATCATGTATAAATATGTCTTCAACACCAGTTATTACATCCAGAGTCCTCCTCTCTGTGTAAAATCCTCCAGGCCTCTTTCCCTCATTTTCACTCTCCACTTTTTTACCATTAAGCTGTACCCCTCCAAGGCATCCAGAGTCTATCAAACGTTAGTATTTTTTCTCCTACAATAAATACTTTCCTCTAGATGTATAATATAATCCACTTGTCTGATAAACTCTTGTCTGGATGGGGGCTCGGTCCCAATCCAATATTTGGCTATCAATTTGCTAGCCGCATATATGAGCTTTGCAATTGCAATCTTACTTGTGTTATCCACTGTAATTTCCTCCACCTACCCCAACACACACACCACAGGGTCCCTGGGGATGTTGCATTTATATTTCCTTTCTATTAAGGTAAGAACCACAGGAGGTTCTATTAAGGTAAGAAGCAGAATCGCTCTGCTCCCTCCACATTACTGTCCTGCTCTTCAGTGTCCTCTTCAGCCCCCACCTCCTGCTTATCTGCCCTAGTGGATATGAGCTCCCCTGCTTCCACCCTCGCAAACCTCTCTAAGCGTGCTGCCACTGCCATCATCCTCGCACATGCCGTGTTCTCTTTAGCCGCCTCTTCCTTCACATCTGCGCCATCTTGGATTCGGCCTCACTCTCCAGCTCAAGGATCACACTGCCTCCTGCGGGTCATCACAGTGTCTAACGTGGCCAGAATTGCTCCTTTGGCTTCTGAAAGATCCCAGCATCAGGCACAGGTATTTCCCGGGCTCAGCAGTGCAGCGGTCATGGGTTAGCAATTGGTTACAGGCGGGAGAGCTCTGGACTGTGACCACTCACATCTCCGGCTAGGCCATGCCCCCTTTATAATTTTATTTTAGTTGTGCCATATGGCCTCCAACATACACGTAAAGTGAACCATAAAAAACAGCATTTTACATGGTGCATTTCAAAAACCCGCTCCCATGGTGCCAGACTGATGCAAGTGAATAAAGGCAACTCAGGCCCCTGCACATACAGCTAATGCTACATATGCCTGGGCTTTTCAGAATTAACCCTCACCACACCAGGCCAACACTCATGAATAAAGGCGGGTGCAGGCCCTACCAAATAGAGCTTGCAATAAACTGAGTCTGAAGGCAGGGTAAGATAACTGAATGTGACCAGTTACCAAGAATTGCCACCAACAACACCGATAGAATAATAAGCAAAACCTGGTGTGCATGGTACAGTGACGGTCAGTCACAATCAACAACAAAATTCAGCCAAAAAGCCAGCACCACCAGAAAATAGCTTGCAATAAAAACCGTGCAAATGCACTTAATTCTCACAGTATATAGGAAAGGCATATGCTACTAATCAGTCATATTATAAACTGCACTGTTTCTATATCAGTATGAAGGTGGTAGGTGTTCTAGGATGATAATGCATTGGCAATGACACCCCACTTTCCCATCTCATGGAGAAGGAAACAAGGTGACAAAGGAAGCTATTAACCACAGTAGTTGAGTCATTAAATGGCAAGAATTACTAAGATATGAAGAGTCAGCCATAGCAGTTGGGTGTCAGCTGTGTTTTACATCTGATATCTGATGCAGATAGCATCCGGCTTGAAGAAAATATGTACATTTGAGAGCAGCATGGTGTTGGAACAGAGATCCTGATTCCAGTAACATGTCTTGCTGCAGTTTTGATATAATTCCTGTTTTTTCTGATGCAGCTCTATGAGTTCTCTGAATACTGAGCATTGTATAACCCCATCTCGACACTGATTGGTGCTTTCTATGTACACTGTCATTAGCAGAAACCTGAAAATCAGTGTTGGGGACTAGTTTTCCAGTGATAATCCCCTGCTAATAAAACTGTGATTTTATATAAGCTACAACAAGCAGTCCAATAAGTGAACATAGCTGTAATTAGGGTCTCTGTCTCTACTTAATTCTGCTCTTAGATTTGGTAGCAAAAGCCAGCTGACAGATTCTCTTTAACTACTGAGTCAAAATGTGATGTGACACCCCTACTATCATCGAACCTTCACAATTGACTTTGGAGCTAGATGACACATCATCGATATGCTTTGCCAAAACGTTGCTGATCGGATGTGAACACATTTCCTGAGCCATGTTAACTACATACAGCTGCTGCCAAACAAAAAATCATATTATTATATTTATGTGGAAATGTTATACTTCATTTTCACAGGATATGGCAAAAGCATATGTTACTAAATATGCATCCGCTAAGAATTGTAAATGATGTAAACAGTTTTAGCATATGAGCTGTACATCTCTAATTTTACACAACATTAAATCCTTTCATCCTTTTGGTAATATTTGTTGCACTATAAAGCATGTATTTCAAAGAGCTGACACCGATTATGATCCATGCCACCGTGCCACGGCGCGTTGTCCTGCATGATTTAAAGATGTGTTGATGCTTCAAATTATCATCTTTTTAACCATGGTTCAGATGAAGCTTTACAACAGATGACAGATGGCTTGTATTATGGGCTTCAACATTTGAATAAAAGACTAATTAAAATACAGATAGCATCAGCCTCCTATTTCTGATATTTCCAACCAATCATTTGCATTGTGCATCCTCTCTTTATTTACAGGGAAGTTGGCTACTTGGCAGAAACAGCCATAATATTGTGGTAACTAATTAGATTAATAAAATAAGGACACAAAATCTGGGAGATATTGCCCAAAAGGCAGCCTTCATCTAATGAAAAGAGGATAACAGATTGAAAATTATGTTACGATATCATACCGCCCAATTTTATTTCTTCATTAAGCCTACTAGTTTCATACTGTTTTCCCCAAGATTATATGCACACGTCATCTATTTCAGGCAACTGTTTATTGTCAAATTGTTCAAACATTTACGTCTCAGTCATTTACTGTATGTATTGTGTATGTCCTCATTTTTATACCCCCTTGGCTTCAATATAGCCTAGACAGCCATTATGGGGCATTATGTTCTTGTAAGTGCAAAGCAAAAACTAAAAAAAAAGCAACAAACTCTGGCAAAGTGTTAAGGGCCCGTTACACGCAACGATATCGCTAACAATACCGTTGCAACATCACCAGTTTTGTCACGTTGCAGCGACCTCGTAGCGATGCCGCTGTGTGTGACATGTACCAACGACCAGCTCGCTGATCACTGATCGTTGATAAATGGCCAGGACCATTTTTGGATTGATGGTCTCCTGCTGGACAGCAAGCATCGGCGTGTGTGACAGCAGTAGACCAACGATCAACGACCTCCCGGCAGTTGCCCTGCACCGCCCAGCACACGCTGGGATATAATAACCAGGGTAAACATCGGGTAACTAAGCGCAGCGCACTGCTTAGTTACCCGATGTGTACCCTAGTTACCAGCGTTCTCGCTGGTCGCAGGTGAGTCTGCCTGTGTGACAGCTCACCAGCGATCATATAGCGATGTCCCAGAGATCCCAATCATTGGTCAGGTCGCTGGGACATCGCTGCATGAAACACGGCCTTTAGTCAAACGTTCCAATATTATTCTGCAACATCAGTGTAAAAGGATGACATATTCTAAACAAGAAAAAGCTGTGGCACTCATCCTAGTGTGTACTAACGCAAGGAACACGCCTCAATGTGGCTACTGGTTGGTCGTATGTATGGCCATACAGTGGGTACGGAAAGTATTCAGACCCCTTTAAATTTTTCACTTTTTTTTATTGCAGCCATTTAGTACATTCAAAAAAATAGTTATTTTTTTCATTAATGTACATCCTGCACCCCATCTGGACTGAAAAAAAAACTGAAGTGTAGATATTTGTGCAAATGTATTAAAAAGAAAAACTGAAATATCCCATGATCATAAGTATTCAGACCCTTTGCTAAGTATTGAGTACAGTAGAAGCTGTGCTGGTATGTTTGGATGATTGAAAACCAGAGAATAAAGTTAATTTTTCCCCCAGGAGCTTCTTTCCAGTATATCTGTGATGAACCAGCAGATTAAGCACATATCTGCAGGTTAGTAGTGTTTGTGAATGGTTCCCTTTAAGATGACCTTCTACTGAGAGCTAAAAAGATAACAATAGTGATGAGTGCGCACTAAAAGTGCTGCATTGTTCGTTACTCGAATCGAGCAGGTCCAACGCTCAGACGAGCTCGATTTGAGTATAATGGAAGTCTATGAAGAACTCAAGCATTTTTACAGCAGACCCCACTAGAGGGCTAAGTGGGCCTTTAAATCATTGAAATGGATGAAAACAGTGCTGACATGAAAGGGAACAGCACTGGAAAGATAACTGGATGCATCTCTGACTCCCAGGTTGCTGCTAAGTAGAAACAATTATATGATTTTAAAAAAGCATAAAGTACCCCTATTTTTGATAGCCAACCAAGGTAAAGCAGACCTGTTATCAAGAGGACCCAATGTTGTTTTAAAAAATTATTTATTTTAGAAAATAAGAAAAAACAATGTGGGTTTCCCTACATTTTTGAAAACCAGACAGAGTAAAGCAGATAGCTGTGGGCTGGCAATAAAAGACTGGGAAGGACCATGGTTTTTTGGCCGTCCCTGCCTAAATATATCAAATTGCAGCCATCGCAGAAGTGGAGAAACACATTAGATCTGCCATTTGTAGTGCTTTGTCATGACTCTTTTTGGGTTTGATGTCAGCTGTGTAATGTCAACTGGCATCAACCCCGGGGGTTAGTAATGGTGAGGGATATGTCAGAGACCCCCATTACTAGCCCAGTAATTGTAAAGTTAAAAAACACACACTCATAGGAAAATAATAGCTTGCTTAAATAAAGACTCCATCACATTTTCACTTGTTCATCAATTTATTGAAAAGCAAATGTTCCCATGAAGCTCCAATGTAGTCTACGATCCACAATTGCAGCTTCGGTGACTGTAAACTTTTAATATCAGTGAAGTACAGCTATTCACAGATGTTGTGTACTGAGTACAACTACCATCAGAACTGCCGGCTCAATACTGCACTTAGCAACACCAGCAGCTCTGATAAGCATTATCATTGTACCCGACATCTGTGAATAGCTGTACTTTACTGTGATTAACAGCAGAGCCGCAGTCGTAGAACATGGATTACATCGAATCTTGGTGGAACATTTTTCTTAATAAATTGGTGAATGAGGGAAAGTGTGTTGGAGTCTTTATTCAAATAAACTATTTTTTCCTGTGTGTTTTTTAACTTTATACTAACTGACTTAATCATGGGGTTTGATAGACCACTATCCATCACTAACCATTGAGCTTGATTTCAGTTGATATTAAACAGCTGAAATCAACCCCCCAAAATATTGCTCTGATTGCCTCCATGTCAGGAAAACCAGGAAAAGCTAATGTGATGTGGCAATTTTAGGGCAACTGGTATATTTAGGCTGGGAAAAGCTGACTAACCTTGTGCCTTCCCAACCTGATAATACCAACCCACAGCTATCTGCTTTACCATGGCAGGTTATCAAAAATAGAAGGGACCAATGGCATTTTAATTATTTATTAGGCTAAACCAGGCAAAACAGTGTTTACCCTGATTTAACCTAATAAAAGTTCACAGAAAGGACATAAAAACAAAATGACTAGAAACAGCCATTAACCAACACAAGTTCAATTGCAGTAGGAGGATGCAGCAGGTCCCTCATATAGAAGCACAAACCAGGTGGAAAATACCGATAAGACAACCACTCTCAGGCTACCATATCATGAATGGGTAGTTGCTGGCATTAAACATTCACAAATAATAGGTGTGCATGGTTTTCATAAGGCGCCCGTCACACAGGTACGTTTGATGCACAATGTCTTACTTTCAGCCTATTAGTTACGCCCATACTATTAGATCACGTGGGCTACCCAGTGCTATATAAGTTCACCACACAGGATAGACACCCCTATGGACCTAGCTGCATTCTGCATAAATATGGAAAAATGTGCAATAACAATTTATGAAAAATCATATAAAATCATTATTTATCCAAGAATGTGGTAGGCTGAAAGTGGTTGTCTCATCGGCATTTTGAACCTGCTACTGCATTTTATGCTGTGTTACATAATGGCTGTTTCTGGTATTTTTTTTAATAATCCCTCCCTATTTTTGATCACCACCCAAAGTAAAGCTGACAGCTGTGGGCCTCCCAGCCTGGTAATACCTGGTAATACCAGCCCGCAGATGTCTGCTTTACTTGAACTGGAGATTAAAATGAGAGAAAACCTCAGACCTTTTTTAAAATTATTTATTCCAAATAAATAATTTTGGAAAATTATTTATTTGTCAATTAGTAAATAATTTAAAAAAATGTTGTGGGGTCACCCCTATTTTTGATCATCAGCTGAAGTAAAGCAGATAGCTACAGTCTGGTAATATCAGGCTGGGAAGGCCCATGGCTTTATTCGAATCTGTGAGAATTGGCACATTCATCAATTCCAATTCTGCAGCTGTCTGCTTTACTTTAGCTGATGATCAAAATATAGTGACCCCACACCTATTTTTTTTTTTAATATTATTTATTATGTTAAAACAGGCTAAAAAACACGCTAAGGGGCAACATGAAGTGGCAAGTGTAAAACCCTGCCTGTATGCATTCATTGCACTTGTCTAAACTCTTTTTCCTACATCAACTCTCTCTGAACTACATTGGGCCAATCATCGCATACCTAGATCTCATGTAACACAATAATCAAGTGAAAAGAAAAAACCTTGAGCGCTTGCTTCAATGCAACTCTGTTTGTATTTTTATTTGGCAGCAAAAAGAAAACATAAAACCACACAAGAGGTAACAGCCTTCACCACTATAGATGTTACTCACAAATCCGTCAAGGATTGCTATCAATTTTCTTTCTCCCCTCATGTCGAATTTGATAATGGTTGTTTCTTGTACCCTATCGGAATATATTGTATTGCATTATTTCTTTTTTTTCATGTATGTTCATATACCATTTTATGTGTGTCTGATTACTGTATATATCTTTGTATGTTCTCTAGATAACAGTTTCTTTTGAAAAAGGCTTTACTGTAAAAGCCCAAACGTAAAGTTGATAGAACCATTTCCTTTTTGAAGCCAAATAAAAATACAGAGTCGCATGAAACAAGCTCTCAAGTTTTCTTTTTTCGCTTGATTATTGTGTGCCAAGGTTGTTCTTGAACTATTATTACTCTACTTTCATTGAGCACCATCTGACAGTGCAGCCAGGCTTATTCTTATTTAGATCTCATGTAAGACAGTGGCACCCCAGTGGTCCGGTTGCCACAGTGACATTGCCTCCCTCACAGGGGGGTGATGTCATGCCTGGAAGTAGGAGGAGGTTCCCACGCTAGGTAACAAAGCATGCAACACTTTTCCTGACTCCAGGCCAGAAGGGGGAGCTCTAGAACTCAACTTCAGGGGAGATGCTCTGGTTCTGGCCAGGAGGAGGGGTTAGTTAGTTAGTCTGGGGAGAGGGAAGAGAGAGAAAGTCGAGGAGAGGGCTCAGGGGAGTGAGCTGCGATTGAGCTCACCCCGGAGCACTAACAAAAGTACTCCTGAGTCCTTGGCTGTGCGGTGCTGTACGCCCCAACAGCCGTATCTGGAGGGCAGAGGACTGCAAGTCTCCTGACCGCACCAAACACCTGGTGGCACAGCAGCATACTGAGAGCCTGGAAAAGCCTTCAGGTAGGTGGCACTGGAGAGAGGCTTGGGCTGCCTGCCATGCGGGTCAGAATAATCAAACAAGAGAAGGGCCGCAGCGTAGCTACAAGACTCAGAAACCTAGTCGCATGGTGCTACAACGCCCCATGCTTTAGGTTGCAGGAGGCTGAGCACCGGTGTCCAGACACATGTGTTGCCTCTCAGAGGAGCCAGCAGCCTCCTGCAAGGTGCAATGGGTATAGAAGTGGCGACATTTTGGTGAGCAACAAGTGTACCCAAGCATCTCAATGTCGATCGATTAACGCAGTACCGATCATACTCAAAAATTAGATATGGTATTCGTGGTTTGATGCATCTGATCTGCTCACAATCCAATACTAGTTGTTGTACTGCTGTAAACAATGTAAACACCTATTGCATTTGCTGGCATCTAGATCCAGAGTTCCCAAATGAGCTATTTCTTTAGGCATTTCTCACTAGTTGTCTTCTAGTCCTGTTAGGAAACTTGAAAGGTCACACACACAAAGTCACATTAAGGTATTTATAAAGATTAGCAAACATCAGATTGTGTTTACAGTGCATTCTTTGTCACACACTGTATTCAATGTCACAAAGTCTTAGATTACTAGAATTAATCTCCAGAGCAAAAGAAATTAGGATAACATTGTGCAAACTCACGTTCCTGAATTAAAAGGTTTATAGCTTTCACTTTATGGATCAGCAGATACTTCAGGTTTCATGCATAATACAACATCTAGAACGAGCAACAAAATCTGCTTTCATTACAGTTTACTGAATGCTGTTTTCTTTTATCATATATTTTATATTTTATCCAATGACTTATAGATTATACATAGAATATGGAAAACATAATAAGAAATATGGTAATTTAGGCAGTGTCAAGCTCAAATTTTGACATGGCTAAAAATGGAAACATGTCCTAACCTTACGCTTTACCGAAATCCATCATCCGTAAGGATATCAATTATTATTCCCAATGACTTGTAGACATAATAAAATGCTCAAATAATTATAGATTCAAGAAATCAGTTACAACTCTGATATTGTGATTAATAATTAACTTTATTGGCTGACATTTATGAGAATTCAATGTCAGTTGAAGATATCAATGACGTTATTAGCACAACGAGACACCATATTGAACCTGAGATATATTGCCACAGTCAGCGTGTCACAGCTGGGCTTTGCACAATATATATTCTCTTCTAATAGTTTTTGGCATTAATTCAGAATACCCAGAAATGTTACCAGGACCGCGTAGACAGCTCACATTGCCACAGGCACTAAACCTGAATAGCTCCATTGCCGGACCAATCACACTCACCAGTTATTACTCCGAAGACATATTGATAGAGGATTTAGATTGCGAGCCCAACTGGGGACAGTGATGATGTCTGTAAAGAGCTATAGAAATTAAAACACTGTAAAAAGTGATTAAAATAAATAAATAATGATTATTGGTCAATGTTAAAGAACGATGAAAAAAACGTTTTTATCATTGATCATCAATTATGATGATTTAAAGATGATTATCAGTAGAGCAAGTCAATAAATGTAAGTGCCCCTCACTAAAAGTTACACAAGGCATTGCTGCCAAGCTCAAAGTCAGGACCTGGTTGTCACGGGCTGCTAGTAGCACACAAGTGGAGTAGTAGTAGTAGGAAGGCAGATGTGGCGCCCCTCTGGCGGGACATCACAGGGAGGTACTGCACCCCAAACAGAAGGTGTAGTGCCTCCATAGTCGCAGGTAGAGGGGGGAACTACAGAGTCTGTATACAAAACAAAAAGATCCCAATCACAGCCACCCTAACACCAGGAACTGTATATTCAGTAGGTCCAGGAGGGTGGAGCTTAGCAGAGCGGGAGACGTGACGGAAGTGACAGTGACAGTTTGACTCAAGTCAGTCAGATGGTGTGAGGAGAGCAGATCGACGGACGCAGAGTAACCTGCAGATCTGACAGGAGGGTACCTCCAAAGCTAAAGAGGTAATCCAGACAAGAAGGGGGACTCCAGGACTGGTGTCAGTACATTGACCAGAGTTCATTTCAGATCTAGGATCCACCTCAGTGTACCTGTGGGAGAAGCATATAGTATAACTGTATTTCAAAAGTTCTATTACCATGTACTCGCAATGTACAGGTACTATATATTTATGCAGACTTCCCTTTTACTTATTTCTCCCTGACAGAAGAACTGTTCACTTTGCGCCTTCAGGAATACAATATCAACTATGTCAGTGCACCATTGCATTTGCCACCATGGCTAATACATTTTTCTTGGAGGAGGTATATTTTTCTCCATAGTTTATTCCCAAGACTAACTATTTTATGCTAAATAATTATTAATGTGATAAGGTACAAATCATAATTTTGCATACAAGAGTGTCATTGACATCTGGGCTAAGTTGACATTGCAGAGGCATGACCACAAGGTACTCAATCACCGAAACAAAATACATTTTCTGCTATTGAAGACTTTTACAAGTTAGTTTTGTGCAACTGGGAATCTGTTAGCAAGTATATACAGTGAGGGAAATGATTATTTGATCCCTTGCTAATTTTTAAGTTTGCCCACTGACAAAGACATGAACAGTCTATAATTTTAAGGATATCATATTTTTGACAGTGAAAGATTGAATATCAAAAATAAAATCCAGAAAATCAAATTGTCTAAATTATATAAATGTATTTGCATTTTGCAGACAGAAATAAGTATTTGATCCATCTGGCAAGCAAGACTTAATCCTTGGTGTAAAAACCCTTGTTGGCAAGAGCAGTAGTCAGACTTTTTTGTAGCTGATGATAAGGTTTTTGCACATGTCAGGAGGAATTTTGGTCCACTCCTCTTTGCAGATCATCTTTAAATCATTAAGATTTTGAGGCTGACGCTTGGCAACTCGGAACTTCTGCTCCCTCCATAAATTTTCTATGGGATTAAGGTATGGAGACTGGCTAAGCCACTTCATCACTTTAATGTGCTTCTTTTTGAGCCACTCCTTTGTTGCCCTGACTGTATGTTTTGGGTCATAGTCGCATTGGAAGACCCGTCCACGACCCATTTTTAATGTCCTGATGCGGGGAAGGAGGTTGTCACTCAGGATTTTACAGTACATGACTCCATCCATTGTCCCATTGATGCAGTGAAGTAGTCCTATGCCCTTAGCAGAGAAACACCCCCAAAACATAATTTTCCACCGCCATGCTTGACTTTGGGGATGGTGTTCTTTCGATCATAGTCAGCATTTCACTTCTTCTAAACACGGCAAGTTGAGTTTATGCCAAAGAGCTCAATTTTTGTGTCATCTGACCACAGTCTCTTCTCCCAATCACTCTCAGGATCACTAAGGTGTTCATTAACAAACGTCACATGGGCTTGACCATGTGCCTTCTTGAGTAGTGGGACTTTGCGGGCACTGAAGGATTTTAATCCATTACGGTGTAATGTGTTACTAATGCTTTTCTTGATGACAGTGGTCCCAGCTGCTTAAGATAATCAAAGGAAACCTGTCAGGTCATTTATGTCCCCCCCAGCTATTACTGTCTGTCCCTGCAGCTTCATAGTCCTGTTCTAATCATCCTTGTCTGAGCTCATAGTGTAATGTTAAAGGTGAAAAAAAGCATTTATACACATACATTTTCTGAGGCAGTGACTACACCTTGGAGGATGTAGTCACTCTGGCAGGTTAATAGTTTACATTTCAGCAGAATTTTATAAGATGCTGTATGGCCTGTGTGATGTCACGATCATGTGACTATAATAAGCAGAGCTAAGTCTTCATAGACCCTAATGTTTTTGCTTGCTTAGCACTGCCCACTATGGTCACATGATTGTTACATCACACAGGTCCTTTAGAAAGAGAAGTTAATAGTGAGTTAACTATTATATATCAAAGGAGAAACAGGAGTCTCTTATCTCTCTGCGCAAAACTGGTGATTACCCGGAACCGTCGCCATATTAGCACACCCAAAGCTCCTGCCGGCTGCCTGCAGGCTCCCCTCCCCACACACCCCCACACCTCCCCTACAGCACCCGCACGCCCCTGCAAAACACCCTCGCACCCCCCCCTCCAGTGCCCGCTTCCTCCCCACAGTAGACCCCCGCTCCCCCCTTCGCCGCCCGCAAACCCCTGAAAACGTAACTCTTCAGATAGGACCTTTGGTGATGTCACAGTCATGTGATCATTCACATGACCGTGCATCACCCCAGCTCCGCCTCCTCTACGCTACACTCATTCCCAGCTAGGACATGGAGCTGTCACAGCTGGGAAGGACAGAAGAGGAGGCAGAGAGCCAGAAGGGGGGTGCTCATAACAGAGGAACACAAAAACTCCACACAGAAAAGAGGGCTGCACAAACATTACAGAGGCTAAGCTAACAAGTAAGTGCAGCACACAAACATAAAGGCCTCCACAGCCCCCTGTATACTCTGCTCCCCGCACTGCCCCCTGTATACTCTGCTCCCCGCACAGCCCCCTGTATACTCTGCTCCCCGCATAGCCCCTGTATACTCTGCTCCCCGCACAGCCCCCTGTATACTCTGCTACCCACAGAGCCCCCTGTATACTCTGCTACCCACAGAGCCCCCTGTATACTCTGCTACCCACTGACCCGCCTGTATACACACAATTCATTTCACCGCGCTCCTGATGCAATTGCATCGGGCCTTTTTACTAGTATGCTTATAAAGACAAGTGAATGAATGTTATTACACAAGTGCTACCGATTAAAAACAGGTGCAGATTGGCTGATTAGATAAGGCAGTACACATAGTAGCACAGCATATTGTTACAGATTACCACATGCAAATAGATATTGCACATATTCCCATTATACAGTACAGATTTCCCTTTACAGGCATAGTATTACATAGTCTTACAGATTTGAGTAATCCCACAACATTTTTGCCCATGTAGGAAAATTTAGCATTAGAACTTTTCAGGGTATGGCATACCTAGCAGTGTAAGTGCTGCTGTGCTGGGGCCAAGGGTGAAGCCCTCTAGCAAGAATCCCCTATGTACGTTTCGCTGGTTCAGCGCTTTATCAAGAGGAGTTAACTATTAACCTGCCTGATAGACTTCATCCTCCAAGGTGTAGTCTGACTGCCTCATTTACATATGAAAATGTAAATGTATAACTGCTTTTTTTCCCCTTTAACATTACACTTTGACTGAGCGCAGACAGGGATGATTAGAATAGTATTATGAAGCTGCAGGGACAGATAGTGATAGCTGGGGGCATAAATGAGTTGACAGGTTACTCCCCTGTAGTTTTAGGCTGATCTCTCACTTTCCTCATAATTCTGGATACCCCATGAGGTGAGATTTTGCATGGAGCCCCAGATAGATCTGTATTGACACTCATTTTGTATTTCTTCCTTTTTCTTACTATTACACCAACAGTTGTCACCTTCTCACCCAGTGTCTTACTTATGGTTTCGTAGCCAATTACAGCCTTGTGCAGGTCTAGGATCTTTTCCCTGACATCCTTATGGCCACTTTACACACACCAACTTATCTGTCCAACTTCTGACCAACTTACTGGTTGCAGTGAAATCATGGACACATTGTTCCATTTGTACACAGCCACAAAATGGAGCAATGTGTCCATGATTTCACTGCAACCAGTAAGTTGGTCAGAAGTTGGAGAGACGCATGGCACATATAGGCACCTGTGTTAACGCATGCGTTAATGCATGTGCGTTTTTAATGAAAAAATGACTAAGTCCATAAACTTCTCAAAAACGTTCAGAACCACAGGAGACACTATTTGGCACCCTTAGAAAAACTGATCAGTTTTTCAAAGGGCTAAAAAAACGCATTGGTGTGTGTGAACAGGGCCATTGATCTGTTTTTTTTCTCGCTTTGCACTCATCCATTTTAAGCATACCCTTAGGGTCACATTAATGGTAAACAGGGTGTCACGCTAAAAGCATAGGTTTTGGCAGCCCTGACGCCTTGTTACCGCCATGGTAATGCGGCATCAGCACTGCCAATGCTTACCTATGGAGGCGTGGGCCATAGTGCGGCTCAAGCGCCGGCATCTGAGTTAAATCTGGCGTTATTTCCTAACGTGAGAAAAGATGCTTTCAACAACGTCTTTTCTTGCATTAGGAAATAACGCGAGATTTCACTCACATGGCCGCATTGGAGCTGCACTATGGGCCGCGTCTCCATAAGGTAACATTGGCAGCGTTAACGCGGCGCTACTCTGGAGGTAGCTCCGCGTTTATGCTGCCAAAACCTATGTTTTTAGCACGACCCCTTGTTTACCGTTTAATGTGACCCTAGCCTAATAAAGATAGGTTTAATATCTTTAGGTATAAGCTAGTAGTTGACAAATTAGATGAAATAGAGCAGAGGTCCCCAACTCCAGGCCTCAAGGCCCACCAACAGTGCAGGTTTTCAGGATCTCCTTAGTATTGCACAGGGCTTGGAATCATTACCTGTGCAGATGATCATATTAGCACCTGTGCAATACTAAGGAGATCCTGAAAACCTGATCCTGTTGGTGGGCCTTGAGGCCTGGAGTTGGGGACCTCTGAAATAGAGGGCTAAATAACTGTAATGAACATAATGTGGTACAGTAGGCAGCTGATTACTTTATCTGCTTTCTTTATTCTTTAATTGCTGTACACAGCTTGGATATTGCATCAACAGGTAAAACAATCACAATAAACCATAAAGATGAACATGAACAGATAAAAAAAGTTTGTGGGATGAAACAGTTAAGTGAGATTTCTGCACTTTATCCATATTCCTCCAGTGCAATATTTCAGCTCCGTTCTGGTAAGTTATATTAATGCTTGCCTATGGGGATGTGCGAAATGACACCATCTGACTCTTATCATAATTTCATTCGAGCTCATATTGCTTTTACATTTATCCCTATTTGCCATCCTGGCACATAACTGCCAACAGCAGACTGAAATTTTGCCTAAATGAGAGTATTTCAGTGATGTGAAAGCACATTTCTCCTTGCCATTTGCTTAATAGTGCACTGTATATTGCTAGGTAGAGAGCTGAGCATCTTACGGATAACTTACTGACACACAGCTTGTTAGAAGTTTCAAGGGCAGGATAACAGTAGTCTGTGCATGGCGAAATACCTTATTGTCTGTGTGAAATAACTTGTCAGAACTGTCAAGAGGAAAACTACAGATCACTATTCTGTATGAGAAAACCATGTTTGATCAGCTGATATGCTATACACTACACTGCTTACAATAAGTCAATATGTCATATTTGTCTGGTTTGAATCAAACAAAATTCCTGTCAAGTACATTTATGTCTACAGTGGCATAACTTAAGGCCCAGGGGCCCTGATGCAAAAGCTCCAGCGGGGCCCCAATTATTGGAAACCTTTAATAGTATTAGTCTTTTTCTATAGGCCAAAGGGACTTTTGGGGCCCCCCCTAGGCTGCAGGGCCCGGGTGTGATCGCAACCTCTGCATCTATTGTAGTACCTATTGTAGTTACGCCCCTGAATGTACAGGGGTTGGACAAAATAATGGAAACACCTAACGTTTTGGCCTCATAATCTTCGAACATGTTAGGGTGCTTTCACATAACGACTTTTGTGCATCCGTGGCTGTCTGTTGTAAAAAGTGTAAGAAGCTAGGGGAGGAGGAGGAGGGGTTTGGATGGAGTTATAGGCTGTGTGATCACTACTGGCTAACAGTCCAGCAAATGAGATGATGGGAGATGTAGTCAGAAGGGAGCAGAAGATTCTGAAAAAGAAGTGATGACCGAGTCAGCAGGAAGGGCACAGGAAGAGAATTAGAAGAGTAGAAAATAACCTATAAATTGGCAGAAAAGATATATGATCATCTTTACGGACATTATCCTTAGATGGGTATGGCAAAACCAGTAATTTGTTAGGTTAGGTTAGGTTAACTTCTTTAAGGTATGCTAATTGGGATTAATGCTGTATTTAGATGAATAGCTTTTTATGGCAGCTTCTGGCTGTTTTTTGCTACAATCCTAGCACACAAAACATCCCAAAATCTGCCAGAACAAAGACTCAAGTAAATACACCTTACCAGACGTTAACATTAGTTGCAGGTTTTTTTTTTAATATGCCACATTTCAATTCTGTATTGCCGTGAAGTTTTCTCAGCTGCATCCTTTCTAAATAATTATGTTGGAGACCTAGATATGATGCGGTCAAGTGTTTTCACCTGAGCATAATAGAAGTTAACATCTGAAACAGATATATTACGGTCTATCAACCCAATCAGCCAAGATTTATGGTGGGGTATCGTCACGATATCGCTGTACAACGGTGCGGGAGCGCGCATTTTTAGTGCGCTTTTCCCGATATCACATCGGTGGTTTACACGTTGCGATATCGGGAAACAACGTCCCTACGATGTGTACGCCCACCAACCCAGTAACGACCATTTAACATGGGAGTTAATGGGTAGCGTCGGCGTACACATCGGAGTTGGATGTTTACATGCAACGATCCGGCTCCAACAGGCATCCGATAACGGGCGGTTGAATAGCACGCTCATTCGACCCCCGATATCGGATTACCATCGTTCCTGCATCGTATTGTACCTTCAAACAGTACGATGCAGGAACGATATCGGGTCCAACTCACGAACCACGTGACTTTTGGCGGAGTTGGATCGGAGTTGGACGCCGATATCGCGGCGTGTAAACCCACCATTAGTTTAACATTCAGCTACTCATATTGGTCTCCTACAATTGTCAGTGTTAAAACATTTCATGCTTGAAGCATTAATGAGATCTACATCAGGGATCGCCTTAAAATATTAACAAAGAGCTAAAAGTAGCAGGTCAGTGTCTCCCAGGAATATAGCAGTGATCTGGAAGTTCTGTGGGATCATTTTTGGGGGGCCCTGTGGGTTTAGATTTCTTTTTTCCTAAATATTAATAAAGATCTTCATTTATCAAATTAATTTAGTGTTTATTTGTGTTATCTTTGTCCAATATTTGTTTGGAGATCTGAAACATTTAAGTGTGACAAGCATACCAAAGCATAAGAAAACAAGAAGGGGGGTAAACAATTTTTCAAACCACTGTATATAAGGTCTTACTGCTGGTGGCCGCAGCTTATATGCTTAAAAACTAGTGATAGGTTTACTGTAAAGGGGCTGCTGTTCTTGGTACCTGCCAATGGCTGTGTGGCTGAAGTAATCAGCAAGTCTCTGAGTCTGCTCTCGGTTTCCGGCATTGGCGGCTACACTGACATCATGTTGACAATGCTGCAGTGAATCGGTGAGCTCAGCAGCCATGTAGACAGAACAGTCAGAGCTGCTGGGCTCACTGATTAGCTCACTGATTCTGCACTGTTGACCTGCTGTTAGCACCATAGACAATGCCGGGAACAGAAGCGAAAACTTGCTACTGGTCTTGGTAAAGGTAAGCACAGTGCAGAGCAGTTTGTTCCATTAGACCAGAGTTTCTCAATTCAAGTCTTCAAGATCTACAAACAGGTCATGTTTTCCAGATTTCCACTCTCATTGCAGAAGAGATGGAATAGGGATCTCCAACTCCAGTCCTCGAAGGCCACCAACAGTGCAGGTTTTCAGGATTTCCTTAGCATTGCACAGGTGATAATTGGGTCACCTGCACAGGTGATGATTACAACCCATGTGCAATGCTTAGGAACTACTGAAAACATTACCTGTTGGTGGCCCTCGAGGCCCGGAGTTGGAGATCCCTCCGATGGAAACATCACCTGTGCAATACTAAATAAATCCTGAAAATATGACCTATTGGTGGCTCTTTAGGACTGGAGTTGAAAAACACTGCTTTAGAATAACCTGCAGTGAGAGATTAACAACCCCTTTAAGACCAGACAATGATAATTTCACAACTGGAAACATGGTAAATCTGACCTCTGCCTGTCTTATTAGAAAAGCGAAATACAATGGTAGACGTTAATGGCAGTTGTAACATTTCAAGGGCAGAGAGCACATTGTTCTGCTCTAGTATAGTGAGTTTATTGCACGATATTTCATCCTTTAGTTTATGTACTACAAATACAACCGTGCCTCAAACGAAACTGTATTGCTTACAAAAGCCATCTCCTACAGCTCGGCTTAGAATCCTCTCGTAATGTTTGGCTGTAAAATTCTTAGGGTTGCTAGGAAACCAACAAATATCACTTCTCTGCGTTTTGCCATACAGAATGTGATTAAGAAGAACTGCCAAAAAATTGGAAATCGTTTAAAATGTGCAGCATGTGACAAATATCTGTTGAATCCTCTGTTTATTAAAGGATGAAATAATGTAAAGTCAGTTATAAAACCAAATGCTTATTCTGGGGTAATATTTTCCAACAGGAAACTCTGTAGTGATCTACGAGAGGAGTTCTTGCTACCCAGTATAAAGGAGCTCATGGAAACCTCCAAAAGGTATTTAAAGATGCATTAGGGATATTTTATTTTAAAGGATCTGTGTTGGTAAATCAAAATTTAGTATATGGTGCCTGTGAAGAAAGAGAATAATCAGCTCACCACGTAGTTGCTGGCATGTGCGGTCCGGCGTACTGGAACCGCCTGTGCATATAAGTAACGGGAGAAATGGACCAGCTTCCAGAAGAAATTTGCAATTGAATTTATTCAATAATTCTTCCAGATTCCATATACAGCACAGACAGAAACAGTCAACATGTGGATGACATGGCAGGAAGTGGTGGCGCAAGGCAACGCCTTTCGGACTGAGTCCTTTGTCAAGCCTGGAGGTGTGAATGGAGGCAAGGGCTAAAAAAAGGCTGAATATAGAGGAGGAGACCTGCTAGGCATTATCCCAGGTTGGATAATTAGGATTGCCTAGTGAAGCACTGCTTCCATGCAGACCTTTTACAATAATATCCAATGCATGTAATACAAAAGGTGCCACCAAATGAAAAAATATAAAATTTATATGACATATATGTATAAGAAAAAGGGGAAGGAAAAAACCAAATGTATCATAAGTCATGTAAAAACGTGATGCAAGGATAAAAAAGGGAATTGTTATAAGTAAAAGCACACATTGGAAAAACAGAAAAAATAAAAAAAATATACAAGGTTACAAGTACAACAAAGTAAGGGCCCTTTCACATCAGCGGTTTTCACTGATGTGCGGCAGATATGGCAGGTAGTGCCGTATCTGCCGGATAGGCTGCCTAACGGCCGCACTTGCGGTCCACACCCGGCAAGCCCCATGCATTGTCTATGGGGTTTGTGGTCCGGTGCAGCAAGTGCGGTTATGCAAGCAGCATTTTTTTCGCGGCCGCATATGCCGGATCTGCCGCATCCGGCATAACCGCACTTACCACACCAGACCGCATGCCCCATAGACAATGCATGGGGCATGCCTAAACCGGGCCGCAAGTCGGCCATTAGGCGGCAGATCCGGCAGATGCGGACACACCTGCCAGATCTGCCGCACATCAGTGAAAATCGCTGATGTGAAAGGATCCTCAGTAAATAAAATAGGTGCTGAAATTCATGCAGCTGATATGGAAGAGACAATATACTATTGTTGTCAAGTAAAGAATAATTTTTTCAGAATTATGAACTCTTTCAATAATAAAAATTGTGTTTGTTGATAACAACAATTTTAATAGTGATACATGACGTCTTAAGTTTAAACCATCAGGGTAACTGGTGCCAAGTAAAAACAAATCCAGTATGTTTCTCTAGTTAATAGTTGGTGCTTGAATTTCTCCACCTCTGGCTGAAAGGGTTAATTTCTGTAAACCAAAGATTTGCATGCTAGCAATGTTGGAATTGTGTTGGAAAATAAAATGTTTAGAGGTAGCTGACATATTTCTGTTGGCATTTAGTGTATGTAGGATTGTAATTAATTATACCTCGAACATATTCATTGATACGGATATTTAATTTGCGAGTTGTGCACTCGATGTTACTAAGATCACATAAAGTACCTAAGATCAAGTAAAGTACTCGTGTATAAGCCGACCCGTGTATAAGCCGAACCCCTACTTTTGCCCCCAAAATCTGGGAAAACCTATTGACTCATGTATAAGCCGAGGGTGGACCCCAGCACAGGTATACAGCCCCCAGCAGTGTGGTATACAGGCCCTCCCCAGTGGTATACAGGCCTCCCAGTGGTAGTATACAGCAGCCCCAGCAGCCCCAGTGGTAGTATACAGCAGCCCCAGTGGTAGTATACAGCCGCCCAGTGGTAGTACACAGCAGTCCCAGTGGTAGTATACAGCAGCCCAGTGGTAGTATACAGCAGCCCCAGTGATAGTGTACAGCAGCCCCAGCAGCCTCAGTAATCCAGGGCCGCCCCCCTCGCGCTCCGGAAACCTGTAAAGTAAAATCTTTATACTTATCACTGTCCCCGCCGTCCGCCGCTGCCGACATCACGATCCCCAGCTTCATCCGTCCGTATTCTTCCGGCTTCCTGTTCGTCGCAGGCAATGACGTCAAGTTCAATGGATGCAAGAATTGTGAAGGTGAGATCAAAGAAGGGTTCCTATATTAACATGTAACTTGGCCTGTTAGGATGTTTTGGAGTTAAATAGCTTTTTATTTCAGTGAATGTGATCTCCTAATGCTGCAAATTCAACAAATGAGCATTTTCAGTTCTTTCAAACATATAAAATGTTTAGAAACTCTACTGTGCCTAATAATTAGGAACAGTGCTTTTAGAGTATTTTGTTAATTTTGAAGATTATACTGTTATCATTGGGAGGTTTATTCAATAAAATTTGATGTATACTTTAACGGGTGATGACTTTTATTACACTGACTGTCATTTGCACTGACCATTTAGAAAATTAGAGAAAAAGAACATTTGCATAATAATTTGGAACATGGTGTATGTGTATTGTTGATTTTATGTAAATGACTTCAGCCTTCATTGTTTGTGGTCAGAATTGTCCAGGCAGCTTGAAATCCAGCCAATGAGAGCACAGCCTTATTCCACCAATCGTGACATCCCCAATATCCTGCAATGAGTGATCAAGGGGATATAAGCAGATCTGTTCACTAATCAGGGTGATTTTTGTTTAGTAAAGTAACCTCAGTCTAGGGACTTCGGCCCTGAATAAAGGTGTACGAGACTTGTTACATGCAGCTAATTTAGGATCTACGGATCCAATGGGCCAGCCATAACCCCAAGCCTAGGCACTTTGTTACCGACCAAGGAGATCAGAACTTGGAATATAATACTACAAGGACTTCAACATCGAATAAAGTCACATTGGCTGACAGAGAGGAAAAAACTGCATCACAATGGATGACAGACCTTCCTGACAGGATTCAACTGCGTCACACTAAGTGCGGCAGTTCAAACCGCGCACCAATACCGCAATTTGCATACCGCGACGCTCACCGGTCGGCTGTGAATGCCACAACCAACAAGTGAAGCGGCGCACAGCTTAAATGCCGCCCTTCTGATTGGTCGCCGCACCCAATGTTCGGATTCGGTTGGGATATCAAAGACTGCATAAGGAAGCAACACAGGTTGGGACACGAACATTCTAAACCCTGCTGAGCCAGCGGAAGGGTGAGACTCTGTTGCCTGTTACATTTTGTGTTTTGCTGGTTATGTATTATATGCTGTTAACTGTTGGGGATCCAATAAAGTGTTGTTATTGTGGTTCCCTCACCTTGTATTGTGTTCCGCCCACGGTTAAGACACTCGGGCGTTCAGTTTGGGATGAGCTCATGTCCATGCTGTCTTTCTAAAGGCGGCTGGGCCAGCGAATGAGAGCACCCACTGACCCCCGAGTCTCCACATAGGTGATGTGTAGTCCTATGTAATGTCACTGTTGTGCCAAATTGAAGCCACTTCTTGATACCCATCTTCACAGTGCTCCATGGTATTTCTAGTGCCTTGGAAAGTTTTTGCCCTCTTCTTGTAACATAACTTTCAACAATGAGATCACTTTGCTTTGTTGTAAGCTGTTTACTGACCATGTTTTTTTTCTCTCGAATGTAATAAAGAAAACGTCAGGATCATTTTATTCTAAGGCCGGTTTCACATTTGTGTTCGGCACTGCAGCGTATGGAGAGCATACGCAGTGCTGAGCGCAAACATTTTCATGTGAACACAGCGGAGATTGTCCACATGCGTTCACATGAAAATGTCAGTGTTTCTGCCCAACCATCCAATCAGCGGCGGCGGCGGCCGGAAGGCTGAGATCAGTGGCGAAGATCCCGGCAGCCGCCGCTGACCTCATCCTCCCAGCCGCCGCTGCTGATCTCCTTCTTCGCAGCTGGTTTGTTTAAAATAGCCGTAGCGAAGTCAGCTTTCCCCGCCTGCTATTTTAAATGAACCAGCAGCAGCAGGGAGAAAGAAGAAAAAGAAGAAGAAAAAGAAAGAAGAAGAAGAAGAGGAAGAGAACAGCAGGACATGATTTACCTGCAGATGACCTCACAGGAGATCATCTTCCGCAGATGGCAATGCGCACAGATTGATTTTCATTCATTTGTTCTGTGCAGCTGTCTGTTTGCATATAAACCAAGTACACAGCTACGCACAAAAAGTACAACATTTTGAGTTTGGCATGCGCATATATTATGCACAGCTTAACGCAAACATGCACTGTGGGTTCCCATGTTAAACATAGGAGCGCATAGTGCCAGCGTTTTGCTGCGCTCAGGGACGCTGTGCATCATGTGCAAATGTGAAACCAGCCTAACAGCTAAGCATTATAAAATAAAATGTTATAATAAAAGTTCTGAACTCATACTTCTTGGTATGACTTTTTTCCTGACATGAGCCTGGCATTCTCATAAACTTTTCATATTCATTGTATGACATGTAAAAGAAATTTTGCAGTCAAAGGAAGAGTGGGCTTTTTTTCTGAAGATATAACAGGATCATGATGAGTAATTAACTATTGCATGGAGCAGCTTGTTACTTTTGAAATAAAATAACATCTGTTGTTCCAGCTAAATTTATAGATATTTTAATTATTCATTTTATGGAATAATCTCCCTGAGGCATCATTCTAGAAATGTGTGTGTTTGGTAAGTTGGTGAAACCAAGTTTATGTCTTATCTCAATTTTCTCTTGTTAGCATCTATAAAGTACATCTACCTATATTTTATGATCTGTAATAAAAGATAATAAAATGATTCTTGTAGCCAATTAGTACACTTCTACTTAAACTATGCTTGATATGTCTAACTTACTTTATGAGATATATGTTTCTATAAAATTATATATGCAGTAAAATCAATGTATTTATATAATAAGCAAATACAAATAGTAATTAGAATGATAAAAGTAATCATTCTTGTTGAACAATATTGGAATTTTTTATTGTAGACATACATATTTGTATGTATTTTTGCGTTCTTCCGTATTGTTTTAATATCTTTAATTGCATTCAGCTGATCCGTTTATGCTTCTCCATCTTCCACTGAGCAAATAGAGGCCATGGTCATTTGATACACACATAGGTGAAGAACATGTACAATTATAAATTCGACATTCTGATTGGTGGAGAACCCCTGCTAATTCTTTCAATAGAGAAACAATGGCATTAGCTACCAACTGGTGCGCATAGAAATGTAATACATCTGCATTCAATGTTATGGGATGGATGGAAGTGTTAGCGTGTGTCGAAACTATGTGAATGAGCTGACCAGGAGTATTTCCATCAAAGACATTTATGGAACAATAAGAAATTATAAACACTATTTCGACATGCTAGAAAAATCACTTGATGAGTTTAAATGGCCAACAAAACCACAGTGTGGCCACGTATATACATATATATATATATATATATATATATACACATCTCTTCAGGAAAGCTTACAGCCTACAATAACCACACTGTCGCCACACTATCACTGGAGCTTCCACCTCAGCATCACCAGAGGGCCACCCCACTACCAGCAGAGTTGCCACCTCGACATTACCGGGAGCTGCCGCCTCCCCACCACCAAAGCTGCTGCCTCACCACCACCAGAGCTGCCGCCTCACCACCACCGGAGCTGCCGCCTCTCCACCACCAGATCTGCTGCACCCTTGACCTTCTGTCTCCCCCATTGCCCTGTAGAATGTAAGCCCGCAAGGGCAGGGTTCTCTCCCCTCTGTACCAATCTGTCATTATTAATTTGTTTACTGTAAACTACAGTATATCTATAATTTTGAATGTACACATGTACAGCACCATGGAATTAATGATGCTATATTAATAAATAATAATAATAATAATATCATAGAAATCTAGTGGCAGAGAAACACAAGTTCATGTCAACTTATGCAACACATTTTGGGATAGAAAGACCAGAAAGAAAAGTCTATGTTTTGTAATTTTCTCTTGTTTCAAAATGTACTTTCAATTTTGACTGGCAACATTGAACAATCATTCAGAATAAACATTTTTGGTGGAGTAAAGTTGTCTTTTAGGGAAATCTTTGACATCTTCTATGCTGCAGTATGTGTGAACAAAACAGAGTAGAGGAAATGGCCCTTAGCTCAATGACATATTGGTTTACATCCCTAAAAGTGTATTTTAGTCCATTTAAATAGTAAATTTACTTACCAAAGAAACGTTTACATTCTTTGACCGATTTAATATGAAAACAGATTTCCTAAGACAAAATCCAAACACCTGGCCTCAAAATAATGACTTCCAAGAAGGATTGAAAATTGTCAAAACATTAAAAGTAGTTAATGATATGGCTGAGCGTGGTGTTAAATTAATAACCGACTTTGACGACCTTCTGACAAAAGATGAAGAAAAAAAGCAATATGTCCTGCAAGTTGTAAGCAAATGCCGAGCATTATATTCTGACGTTTCAAAAACTACTTTAACAAAAGCTCTAGAATAGATTAGATAACAATGTAAAATTATCAACTCATGTAGGTACTACGTCTGTATCTTTTCTGTGTCTGTTTTGTATGTATTATATACACCTCTTTTTTATATTTTAAAATAAAAAATGTTATTAGACTTATCAGTATTACTTGTTTTTTTTATTATATTTCTACTTTAAACTCAAAAATATACCAAAAAAAAACTAAATTTATCACTTAATAACAAAATAACGTGGTACCAGGTCACGTTCTTGGGGCTAAAAGCTGTTGTAACTCAGTTTGACTTAAAATAACAATTATGTATAAAATATGAATTTTGAAGAACAACATTAGCTTTCTTTTGAGATATTAAGCGTGTTTTCATTATTTACCGTTCTGGAGTTATGGCTCCCTATGTCAGCTTTTTGGCCAAAAAATTTGATTTTTTCAAACTTTGAGCGACGAGCGGCACGGGTTAACGTCGTTTGATCGAGCTCAAATTTTGCCTATCTCAATATCTGGAAAAGCGAATCGTTTTGTGGGGTCCAGACTAACAAGATTCCGACATTTCCCCCTCCCCCCCTTTGAGATCCGGTCACTCTAGTGGTCATAAACCACTGTTTGGGTGCACGGCAGGGCTCAGAAGTGAAGGAGCGCAATTTCACTTTTTGAATAGAAAATTAGCTCAAAAAGTGAAATTGCGCTCCTTCCCTTCCAAGCCTTGCTGTGCGCCCAAAACAGTGGTTTATGACCACATACGAGGTATCGGTGTACTCAGGAGAAATTGCACAACTAATTTTAATATCCATTTTATCCTTTTACCCATGTGAAAATGAAAGAATTGAGGCTAAATAAACATTTTTGTTTGAAAAATTAAAATGTACATTTTCTTTCCACGTTGCTTTAGTTCCTGTGAAGCACCTGAAGGGTTAATAATCTTCTTGAATGTAGTTTTGAGTAGCTTGAGGGGTGCAGTTTTTGGAATGGTGTCACTTTTGGGTATTTTCTGTCATGTACACCCCTCAAAGGGACTTCAAATGTGATGTGGTCACTAAAAAAGGGTTTTGTAAATTTTGCTGAAAAAATGAAAAATTGTTGATGAACTTTGAACCCTTATAACTTCCTACCACAATAAAAGTTTTTTTCCAAAATTGTGCTGAGGTAAAGTAGACATGTGGGAAATGTTATTTATAAACTCTTTTGTGTCACATAACTCTCTGGTTAACAGAATAAAAATTCAAAATTTGAAAATTGCAAACTTTTCAACATTTTTGCCAAATTTTTTATTTTTTCACAAATAAACTCAAAAATAATCAACCTAAATTTAATACCAACATGAAGCCCAATATGTCACGAAAAAACAATCTCAGAATCGCTAGGATCCGTTGAAGCGTCCTCAGAGTTATTACCTCTGACACTGGTCAGAATTGACAAACATGCCAAGGTCTTTAGGGTCAAAATAGGCTGGGTCCTGAAGTGGTAATGATGTTGCAGCATTTGTTAAGAACTGGGAACAAGCGCAGTTGGAGTGCTCCCAGCGGTTCCTGGCCCTGATATTACACCAGAATGAGAAGGAGCATGCTGGGTTAACCAAAGAATTACTTCGCGTGAGAGCAGAACCAGAGTCACGGATGTCTCAAGACCAATGGTCTGTATTTATGCAAAAACTGGATAAGAAATTGATACCAATTCAAAATGATGTTAAGAACAAGAAAAAAAGAAAAGTTTGTGAGAGACAAAATAGATTTTGAATCTGGTTAAATTTTCAGTTAGCGCAAAACCAGAGATGGTCCTAGTTATTTGCCCAAAAATAGGAAAGGGTATAAGAAGGAAACTGCTAAAAAACCTAAAGAGAAAGGCAAAAAACCATGTTGGACAACTGACACAGATTCTAGTGGTAATGAGAGCCCTCCGCCAGCTAAAAAAATCTGTGGATGCACATACAGCTCCAGAGTTCCCTTTAGGAAATGCAGGGGTGGAGGGAGGAGAGGATCGCATTACAGGCGTCAAAAGAAGACGGTTTCATGGAGGGACTGAGTATTCTCCCTGTGGGGTCCTCAGAGACTCCTCATGAATTCGATTCAGTCAATATTTTATCATATGAGGGTGATACCAGCATTGATTTGATTTTTAATCTCACAAATAAAGTGTTGAATGAGGATATGCTATCAGTTTTGAATAAGGGACTACATTTCTGCATCCCTGAGCCTTTTGATCTGGTTGATTTTCAGAATTGATCTCTACAAGGCTACCCATAAAATTAATCTATACAAGTTTTATAAAAACAAAACCGAAAATATGAATCCCGGAGGGGAGGTGGAAAAGCGGTGCAGAATACACCCTTTAGGTTTCTGTGGGTCTCAATCTGCTTTAGGCAGGGTTAGAGATGATGCACAGGCTTTGTTGAGTTTGACTGACTAGCAAATAAGTGAGTCCCCCACACCGACTATTGAGGGTAATCCCTTTACGGGAGGTTTGTAATCCTCATTTTTCCCTCCGGTAGCTCCCGGCAATGTAATTGATAGCTTCCAGGAGTGTGTGATAAGAGACATTGATGCTCTGATTTACCCCTCCATGCCAAGGAATCTGACAACTGCAGAGGGGCAGGCCTTGTTGGAGATGAGTAATTGGGAGGATGTAGTGATCCATCAGGCAGATAAGGGTGGGGGTATGGTGCTGCTTTCAGGGGAATTTTACATCAAAGAAGCATCTAGGTCAGTGATGGCGAACCTTTCAGGGGCCGAGTGCCCAAACTGCAACTCAAAACCTAATTCTTTATTGCGAAGTGCCAATAGGGCAATTTAACTTAAATTACAGGAGTGGACGTCACAAGCACTGCACAGGGGAGAAGCCGCAGACGCAACTCTCTCCCCAGTACAGTGCTGGCTGTCCTGACACCCTGATGATTAATTATATTATTTTAACAATTAATTGCTTTTAAACTTACCTTTGCAGTCTTCTCTTCTCTCCAGAAGTGGTCATTCAGCTCATGTGTGCAGTCAGCCGCTCCCACTGCCCTTTCCAGAAACAGCAGGCGGATTGATCTGAATGGAAAAAACATGCAGAACATTAGATGGATAGATAGATTTTATCATGGAATGAAAGCAGATTCCACACTGAAATCCTGGTCCCTGTCATGTAGTTATGTGCTCCATCCTGTCCCTTTCCTTGTAGCTATGTGCTCCATCCTGACCCTCTCCTTGTAGCTATGTGCTCCATCCTGACACTCTCCTTGTAGTTATGTACTCCATCCTGTGCCTTTCCTTGAGGTTATGTGCTCCATCCTGTCCCTTTCCTTGAGGTTATGTGCTCCATCCTGTCCTTTTCCTTGTAGTTATGTGCTCCATCCTGACCCTCTCCTTGTAGTTATGTGCTCCATCCTGACCCTCTCCTTGTAGTTATGTGCTCCATCCTGACCCTCTCCTTGTAGTTACGTGCTCCATCCTGGCCCTCTCCTTGTAGTCATGTGCTCCATCCTGACCCTCTCCTTGAAGTTATGCGCTCCATCCTGTCCTTTTGCTTGAGGTTATGTGCTCCATACTGACCCTCTCCTTGAGGTTATGTGCTCCATCCTGACCCTCTCCTTGTAGTTATGTCACCATCTAGGCCCCCTTCTTGTAGTAATGTGCCTCATCCTTGTCACCTTGCAGTATTGCCCAGTCTTGCAGTAATGTTCCCATCCTGCCATCTTGTAGTAAAGCCCCATCCTTGTCCCCTTGTACTAATGCCTCATCCTGCCCCTTCTTAGCAGTTATGTCTGCTTCCTGTCCACTCCTTGTAGTAATGACCCATCCTGCCCCCTCCTTACAGAAATGCCCCATCATGCCCTCTCCATGTAGTAATGCCCCATCATGGTAGTATTGCCCAATCATGCCCCCACCTGGAAGTGTTGTTCCATCATGCCCTCTCCTGGTACTATTGCCCCATCATGCCCCCACCTGGTACTATTGCCCCATCATGCCCCCTCCTGGTACTATTGCCTCATCATGCCTCCTCCAGGTAGTATTGCCCTCATCATGCCCCCATCTGTAGTATTGCCCCCATCATGCCCCCTCCTGTAGTATTGCCCCCATCATGCCATCTCCTGTAGTGTTGCCCCCTTCATGTCCCCTCCAGTAGTATTGTCCCCATCATACCCCCTCCTGTAGTTTTGTCCCCATCATACCCCCTCCTGTAGTATTGCCCCCCATCATGCCCCCTCCTGTAGTATTGACCCTCATGTAGTATGTCCCCATCATGCCCCCTTATGTAGTATGTCCCCTCCTGTAGTATGGCCCCCTCCTGTAGTATGGCCCCCTCCTGTAGTATGGCCCCCTCCTGTAGTATGGCCCCATCCTGTAATATGGCCATCTCCTGTAGTATGTCCCCTGCTGTAGTATGTCCCCTCCTGTAATATGGCCCCATCCCGTAGTATGGCCCCCTCCTGTAGTATGGCCCCCTCCTGTAATATGGCCCCCTCCTGTAATATGGCCCCCTCCTGTAGTATGTCCCCTCCTGTAATATGGCCCCATCCTGTAATATGGCCATCTCCTGTAATATGTCCCCTCCTGTAATATGGCCCCCTCCTGTAATATGTCCCCTCCTGTAATATGTCCCCTCCTGTAGTATGTCCCCTCCTGTAATATGCCCCCTCCTGTAGTATGGCCCCTCCTGTAGTATGGCCCCTCCTGTAATATGGCCCCCTCCTGGAAGTGATTCATACCTGGAAAAAAAAAAAGAAAAAAAAAAATCATACTCACCTACTGTAGAGCTCCCGCTTCCACTGCTGCTCTCTCCTCTCCCGCGGTTATATGACGCCGATCGCATCACACATGACCGCGATCGCGCATCACATGACCGCGATCGCGCATCACATGATCGCGATCGCGTCACCGCGGTCACGTGATGCCGGGCAGGCAGGCAGGCGGGGCTAGGAAAGAGTTTCGGAGGGAGGAGAAATGTCTCCCCCGCTCCGACACAACATCGCCGCAGTTCAATGCATCAGTGCAGAGGCGAGGCCGCGTGCCAGCGGAGACGGCTCTGTGTGCCCTCCCTGGCACGCGTGCCATAGGTTCGCCATCACTGATCTAGGTAATTGAATGATTCTGCCACTTATAAACGTTTGTTGTCTGATCCTACTCTGAGAATCAACACAAAACTAAATCAGTTTTTACACCAACAGGTAGTGACAAGTGCCATTACCTCAAAAGAGGATGAGAAACTTTTTCCAGAGTGCACGACTAGGCCTCACTGGTATTTCCTCCCTAAGATCCATAAGTCCCTTTCATCACCTCCGGGCCGCCCTATTGGGTCAGGGGTCAGTTCTATAACGGAACCCCTTTCACGTTATCTTGATTGGCTCCTTTGACCACTCCTTTGCAATATTTCTTCTTATGTGAAGGATACAGGTGAGTTTATTGAATCATTGCATGACTTTGACTGGCAGGAGGGCTTCATCCTTGTCTCGATAGATGTTGAGAGCCTGTATACCCGCATCCCTCAGGAGTTGGGGGTGACCATGTTTAGAGAAATCTTAGAGAGTACCAGACATCCTAAGAAGATTACGGATTTTATTTGTGATGGCTTGTCATTTGTCCTCAAGCACAATGCCTTCAAGTTCCTAGAGAACTGGTTTATACAAATAGGGGGTACCGCTATGGGTACCCCCGTAGCATGTGCTTTCGCCAATCTGTTTTTGGCTGTGTTTGAGAACAGGTGCGGTGTACCATTTTTCAAATCTGTTTCCTAAAACACAGGAAGTACGTGAGGTATGTGGATAATATTTTCATGGTGTGGGATGGGTCTGCCGAGTATTATTTTAATTTTTTGGAACATCTGAATACCAACTGTTTCAACATGAGGTTCACCTCCATTTTTGATTGCGACTTTCTTGAATGTTTGGATGTCAAACTTAACATAGTAGATGGAAAGCTAGTAAGAGAGGTTTTTAGAAAACTCACTGATAAGAATGCTTTGCTTCACTTCGGCAGTGTTCATTGCCACCATGTTAAATGTTCCCTGCCTTATGGACAATTCCTGCAACTGAAAAGAATCAATAATGACACTGGTAGATTAGAGACTCAGGCAGCTGACTTCAAAGATACATTCCTGGCCAGGTGGTACCCCCCGCCCCTGTTGGATGAGGCTTACGCCAAAGCGATGCTGGCTCCCCCGCTTCGCTCCAATCCTAATGAACAGTTCTTGTTGTCCTCAGGCCCTATATAAGGTTTAGGGAGCATTTTAAATCCTTCGGCTCCGAAAAGGGTTCACCATGTCTAATACAGCACATACGGGAATGCCATGATGGCAACCCAGAGGTTCTGTTGTTTGCAGGGTTTGAAAGGCTGATACCATCAGCCCACGGAGGGGACTTTAATACAAGGCTCCTTCGATATGAGTCTAGGTGGATTTTGCAAATGAAGGCCTAGAGTGCCTGTGGCCTGAACGACAGAACAGATATGGCTGTCTTCTTGTGAGGAGCCATTGGCTGGGATCAATGTGTTTAGTGCTCCCCTTTTTCTGCTTTTGTCTGGTTTTTTCTTCCCTATTCTGCCTTCTTGCAAAATGACTAATCTATGAAATGATGCTTTGTGTACAGACATTCTGTGTATGGTTTTAATTACCTGTTGTTTTTAATTTGCTGTCCCCACCCACTTGTTTTTAAGGAGTGGCTGGAGGACACCACTTGTGGACCTGTAGAAGCACCTGTGTGCGCGAAACGGCGCTCTCGTCCTATGTCTCCAGCTCCCCTCCCAGCCCGTGATGCACCTTGTATAATTTCTGCACCGTGTGTTCAATAAATATGCCTGAAGAAACCTATCGGTGAGTGCCCCTCTGTTCTGTCTACCTTGTATGGTTATTCACTGCAATCTTCTTGCTGAACTACAAGTCCCAGCATACATATTGGCAATGCAGCAAGCCGCTGACTCACATATCCTCTCCCTCTTATTCAAACCTGTGGTATTGAACACATGATATACACAATCACATTATAACCTAAGGTGGGCATCCGGTGTGTAATCGCACAATGCACAATCCTCCAGCGTTCAGGCTGGGCCAGTCACGTGGGAGTGGGTCCTTCACTATCTATGCTCCGGCGCTGTAAGCTATAGCTCCTACCACTCCCAAGGGGATTTCAATAGTATAAAGTTAAATGTGCGTTTTTTGGTACATCGCACGAGTCCAGCAGCCAGGCAAAGACTATTCTTTTAGTAATGCTTCTTTATTTAACAAATGTCGCTCTCACAACATGTTTCGGTGGGTCACCGCCTTTATCAGGTGTCAACTGATGAAGGCGGTGACCCGCCGAAACACGTTGTAAGAGCGACATTTGCCAAATAAAGAAGCATTACTAAAAGAATAGTCTTTGCTTGGCTGCTGGACTTGTTGTGTGCTATACCAAAAAAATGCACATTTACCTTCATACTAAAGTCTAATACATGGATTTATTTTAATCTAAATGTCAGGACAGGAAGGTATACCTACAGACTATTTGAAAGAGCTGCCAAAAGCAAAACATCATGATTGTTTTTATGAAAACACTGACATATTTTGCTGTTTATTCATGAAGTGGCCCTTGGGTAATTTGACAAATTTGTTTTTTTTCCCAGTAAAGCAGGTATGCTAAAAAAAGTGTAAAACTAGAGAAATGGCACGTTACATTCTATCCAGTGCTTAAGGTGTTTTCTATAGGGAATGGACCTAGATTGATAACAGAACAGACAAATGTGTTGGATCTGCTGCAGTTTAATGGTGGAGGACATGGAGATATTCACAACAGAAATCCACAATAATACACAGCACAATATAAGTTCATGGGGTTTTCAAAATCACATCCTTATTCTCAAATATTGTTAAATGAAAGTTAACGCACGTTGTGAATTTTCAAAGTTAAGTTTCAATCTCAAGTTGACAAATTGGGGGTCCAAGTTACAACTCTGCTGATGAGCATGGGTTTCTGCACTCTCTGATGTTATAACACCTGAAAAAAAATAAAGCTACTTAAAATTTGACTGTTTATAATGCAAACAATATATGATTAACATATGAGCGTGGAACAGTAGCAATATAGACCAAGTATAGACATACTGTATGAGGCAGGCTACACATACACTTTTCCTGTTTCAGCTCCAGAGCTACAACTGATGTCCAGAGGATTACATTTATCTCCATGAAAAATTGTTATTG
This sequence comes from Allobates femoralis, assembly GCA_033576535.1. Lineage (NCBI taxonomy): Eukaryota > Metazoa > Chordata > Amphibia > Anura > Aromobatidae > Allobates > Allobates femoralis. Next base: position 139,802,759 of record JARQOC010000008.1, on the reverse strand, counting down.
TTACCTAAAGGGAATCTGTCAGGTCAAAAATCCATATGCAACTAATATAATTTTCTAATTCCTTTCTCTAAGCTCTCTCTATTCATGTATTTTTATTATTTATACTTCCCTACTATCATCTTTAAACTTCAAAATAAAAGATTAATTCCATCTGTCAATCACAGTGAGTTCTCTGCTGTCCACTCCCCAAGGAATGAATATTCATGCATCACTACAATATCATGCCCTCCTGTCATCTGTATGCTGTGTGACTCATTGCAGAGCAGAAAGGAGGGGGGGAGAAGATGTGCGTGCTCTTAGAGATCATCGTTGTGCGTAGTGTGTGTTGTCTGAGATATTTCTATGTGATTATAAGAACATTTGATCATTTGCTCAGCATATGCACACATTACATGTCTGCAGGAAAACCAACCTTCATGTAATAGAAATCTTACAGATACACAGTGCAGGAAAAAATACCTCTTCCACCCAACACAAAGCACAGAGGAGAGGGACAGAACACCAGCATGGGTGGGTGTGGAGATTTAAATAACACTTATACAGCAACCGGACTATTTGGCTGTGAATATAATGGAGAGGTATAATGCAGAAGCTGCCTGCAGGGTCTGAAAATGCTTAGAGCATGGAAACTAGAAAGTGTATAATAATCGTTTGACATGTTTTTAAAAGGTCTGCCCAGACACTATTCAAGGGTAATATTAGCATCATACTTGAAAATGACCTGACAGAGTCCCTTTAATGGCTAAGATTGGAAAATCTGGCTTGAAAAAGTCTGTGTGTTGCCTGAAATCAAGGCCTAATTCAGACATCCATTTTTGTTTCTCATATTGTTAAAAACTTTGATCGATATCATATTTTCATAATTAGGAATTCTAAAGAAGACACAAATCCATCAAGTTTAACCTAATATTCTGATCCAAGGAAAGTCAAAAATCATGAGATAGTTGCTAATTGCCTCATATTAATTCCTTCTCTACTTCACATAGGGCAATCAAACTAATTCCCTGGTTCAGCATCCCATCACAGAATCTAATACCCATAACCTGTAGCACTATATATTTCATGAAAGGCATCAGGACCTCTCTGAAATTGTTTCATGAATTAAAACATTAAAAAAGTTGTCACCGACTATTCCAAAATCTAAGGAGTCTGTGTCCGAGATGATTAAACCTTTTCTCTTCCTAAATGAAGAGGATACCTGAGGGTCATCATTGTAAATATTATTATTATTATTATAGGCCTAAGTCTAAAATTATTTTTATACTGATCCCTTCATATATTTGCACATTGTAATAAGGTCACCCTTAAGTCTTCATTTTCCCAAACTAAGTGACCCCAAGTTTGATAAACTGCTTTGCTATTGTAAGAGAGTGGACCTACAGTGGTGTGCCTCCTTCACCCTAAAGGCATCAGTTATTTTAATGCAACTGTGTCATGTAAGCTGTAGTAGTTAGAGTATAAGACAGTGTAATTTAAGGTACAATGTATGACAATGTTTACATAATGCTAAAATAAGATAAGAAATAAAGTTGATAATGTTATGTGGGCCGCAGTACTATTACTGGCCACAAGAGGTGATTGGCAACTTGTTGATATATTTAGATTTCCCCTGTTTTCAGGGATGTGAGGGTTAACTCACAGCCAGCCAGGGAGAGAGAGGAGTGTTAAAATCAGAATGAGAGGAAATTCTGGGTTTAGGGACAGTGTGTTTAGAGTACTGGTGAAGGAAGGAGTTGTCCTAGTGAAGCTGGTAAGGTGTGAAGCAAATAACACAAAAATGGCTACAAACCATTAAAGTGAACCTGTTGAATCGGCATGATCACATTGGCAGGCAAGATGGAGGAGATCTTTGGGAAACGAGCCAAGAATGCAAGTCCTTCACATAAAAATGAGATAGATGGATCCCATGGTGCAGAAAATGGAGTACTTGAAGTTGGGTGACCCGAAGAGGCACTGTGTATCAATTTACCATACGTTACCATTGGCAACACGAGAATGATGGTGTTTGAGATTGAGCAACTTAAAATGGTGAACCACAGCGTGGATCCTAATATGGAGGTGACAGGTGGCCTGAGGCGGTGGAGACTGACCCATCATGGGAGTGGATAGTACCCAAGTGTGTGAAAATGTGCTTAACCTGTGGGAATGTCAGCCTGGAGGAAGGGCTGTGCTGAACTGAAGATCCAGCCAGGATGGGAAGAGCAGTCTGGATGAAGGCGTGGTTCATAGGGATGGGCAAATCCTGAAATACTCGGAATAGCTGGACTCTAACGAGTCCGGGTCCGAGACTCGGTACTCGTTGCGAGTCCAGCGAGTCCGAATAGTAACCTGTACTTTTGCAGTGTATCTATACAGATACACTAAAAAGTACCCTAAAAGTTAATCTAAGGGGTTAAAAACAATAAACATTCATACTCACCTTCTGTGGGGCCTGTACCTTATGTACCGGGACCGGTACTGAAGACCTCCGGAAGTCACAAGACCTCAGATCACCGGGAGAAGATGGGCTGAAGAACCTGTGAGATTTCTGCCAATCAGCATGCGGCCAGCGGATCACATGGGTTTGTCACGTGGCCGCACTGCCAGTCAATGAGCGATCTGGCAATCTGATTGGCTGGCAGTGCGGCCACGTGACAAACCCATGTGACCGCTCTGCCACAAACTGATTGGCTGAAATCTCACAGGTCCTTCAGCCCATCTTCTCCCGGTGATCTGAGGTCTTGTGACGTCCGGAGGTCTTCGGTACCGGTCCCGGTACATGAGGTACAGGCCCCACAGAAGGTGAGTATGAATGTTTATTGTTTTTAACCCTTAGATTAACTTTTAGGGTACTTTTGTAGTGTATCTGTATAGATACACTGCAAAAGTACAGGGACTCGCTACCCAAGAGTAATTCCTAAGGAAACTCGGCGAGTAGCTAGTCCCCCGAGTCCGCTACTATTCGGGCGAGTCCCGAATAGTAGCGAGTAATTCGCCCATCCCTAGTGGTTCAGGATAAAGTGCAGCCTGGTGAGTGGAAAAAGTCAAGTGAAAGGTGTATCGCTTAGGAAGTAATGGATTAGAGTACGTGGCAATGTGTCAGCAGTCCTGGAAGGGGCTGGGCTACATATGTGGGAAGAGTGCATTTGTGACTGGCCGGTGACATCTTCTCTGAAGATGCCACACCAGGGAACACAAATTGCTTCTGCTCAACTCCATGCTATCAGAAATGCTGATGTAGTGGATGAATGCCCAATGGAAATGACAGGGAGCCATGATAAATAAGTGATCCGTCTGGAGACCCCAGGAGCCGTGGTGGGGAAAAACATCAGCCCCGAAGCACTAATTCCTCGCAGCCAGATCCAACGAAAGTAACTTGAAAAAAAAATGCTGATTCCGGAGGCAGGTCTGTTTTTACATGAAGTCCAGGTCCAATTCTTGAACAAGATGCATGTTGGATAGAGTGTCTCATGGCCTGAGTGCCTTGAGGAGGGGATGAGTGAGATAGAACCCTTGTTGACCCTCTCTCAGTAGAAGGTATGGGAGAACCCTTGGCAATAGAAGAGATATGCTGGGACCTAGCGAAATGTGAGGGAGAAGAAGTCCCAGTAGAGGCTGGAGAGCAGCGTGTGTAGTGGATGAAAATTGCCAGGGATGCTGTAATTGCAGTCCAGATAGAGACTAGCCTTTAAATGTGGGACAAGTACCCATATCTATGCAGTTAGCTTGGTGGTTTTCCTGTAGTAAGCTTGGTTATGGTACCATAGCTATGAAGCCTAGATTACAAAATATTTTCCTTTTCTTTAAGCTGGCCTTCAAAAGGGCTCACTAGGTACTTTTTGTATGGATAGTGATTTGGGTTACAGTACTGTATGTAGTAAGATTGATTTTGCTCTTGTATCTATGCAGTAAGCTTGGCTATGTTACCATATCTGTGTACTAATCTGCATTTTGGTACCATATGTATGTAGTAAGCTTGGTTCTGTTTCTGTATCTTCTAGTAGACTTAGCACGATTATGTTCCCGTATCAATGTTGTAAGCTCACTTCTGTTCACGTATCTGTATATTAAGTTTGATTCTATTCCCTTATCTATGTAGAAAGCTTTGTTCTGCTCCCTTATTGGTGTAATAAGTTCATTTCAGTTCCCACATCTATGAAGTAATCTTGGTTTCGCTCTTATGTCTATGTAGTCTTTTCAGTTCTTATATCTATATAGTCAACTTGCTTCTGTTGCAGCATCTACATTGGAAGTAATCTAGGTTGTGCCCCCACACTGGTATCATTTGTCCAACTGTAACGGCATTGCAGCCATACACTCCCTCCTCTATCATTCTCCAGCTCTAACTAAGCTCTGACATCTCAGTGCAGTAGACCCGATGACTATCATGAATCTGCTGTGCTGAGTGTGTAGAGCTGCAGAATACTCACCAGGCAGATCAGAGCAGTGGGGGATTATGGAGAGGTGAGTATTTATTTACTTGAAATCAATGACAATATGGTGGGGCCCATTATACTGTTTGGGGACCACATTATACCTAATGGAAGGCAATCAATAACAAAAAAGAACATCTCACTGGACAGATATTTAATTGCATTATAAATGATTTTTAACTAGGGATGAGCGAGTATACTTGTTACTATTCAGTACTCACCGAATAGTATGGTACGCCGACTACTCGTTACTCCGCGAGTTTCCTTGTGATTACTTGCTAGGAGTAACGAGTACAATGTAAATCAATGGGAAATGCGAGTAATTCCTCAGCTGGACCCTACACATTGGTCTGGGGGCTGAGGAGAAGGCTGAAATGGGTGCATGATTGTTTCAAAGCTGGCGGTAAAAATCCGCCAGCATTTAAACTATCATTCAGCCCGACCCTCCACCACCCATCCCGATCCTATGGTCCCCTGCAGCCTCCCATCCCAATCCTCCGCTCCCTACTCCGCCTCCCACCCCAATCCTGAGTTAGGAGCGGGCGGGGAGTGCAGCACAAGGGAGCGGGGAGCGAAGGACCTGGGCGAGGAAGCCGGCGGTGAGAAGACTTCACCGCCGGCTTTCCTGTTTTGTGCTGCGCTCCCTGCTCCCTGATGCCCCCTCCCCACTCCCCCACCGCCTCTCCACCCGATCCTAAGTTAGGACCAGGTGGGGAGTGCAGAACTGGGGAGGGGGCATCAGAGAGCGGGGAGTGCAGTACAGAACAGGAAAGCCAGCAGTGAAGTCTTCTCACCACCGACTTCCCCGCCCAGGTCCTTTGCTCCCTTGTACTGCTCTCCCAGCCTGGTCCTAACTCAGGATCGGGGTGGGAGGCAGCAGGGAGGTGGAGGATCAGGATGGGAGGCTACGGGGGACCATAGGATCGGGATGGGAGGCAGAGGATCGGGCTGAATGATTGTTTAAAAACTAGCGGCTTTTTACCGCCGGCTTTTAAACAATCATGCCCCATTTCAGCATTTTCCTCAGCCCCCAGACCACTGTGTAGGGTCCAGCTGAGGAATTACTCGGCTTACCACAGGACTGGCGTATAGCAAATGTGGTGCCAATATTCAAAAAGGGGACAAAAACTGAACTTGGAAATTATAGGCCAGTAAGCTTAACCTCTACTGTGGGTAAAATCCTAGAGGGTTTTCTAAGAGATGCTATACTGGAGTATCTGAAGAAAAATAACCTCATGACCCATTATCAACATGGTTTTACGAGGGACCGTTCCTGTCAAACTAATCTAATAAGCTTCTATGAAGAAGTAAGTTCTGGACTGGACCAAGGAAATGCAGTGGATGTGGTGTATATGGACTTTTCAAAAGCTTTTGATACGGTGCCACACAAAAGGTTGATACATAAAATGAGGGCAATGGGGATAGGGGAAAATATGTGTAAGTGGGTTAAGAACTGGCTTAGTGATAGGAAACAAAGGGTGGTTATTAATGGAACACACTCAGAATGGGTCACAGTTAACAGTGGGGTACCACAGGGGTCAGTGTTGGGCCCGCTTCTATTTAATATATTTATTAATGACCTTGTAGGGGGCATACAGAGTAGAATCTCAATATTTGCAGATGACACTAAACTCTGCAGGGTAATCAATACAGAGGAGGACAATTTTATATTACAGGAGGATTTATGTAAACTAGAAGCTTGGGCTGCTAAATGGCAAATGCGCTTTAATGGGGATAAATGTAAAGTCATGCACTTGGGCAGAGGAAACAAAAGGTATAATTATGTGCTTAATTGTAAAACACTGGGCAAAACTGTCACTGAAAAAGACCTGGGTGTATGGGTAGATGACAAACTCACATTTAGTGGCCAGTGTCAGGCAGCTGCTGCAAAGGCAAATAAAATAATGGGATGTATTAAAAGAGGCATAGATGCTCATGAGGAGAACATAATTTTACCTCTATACAAGTCACTAGTGCGACCACACTTAGAATACTGTGTACAATTCTGGTCTCCGGTGTATAAGAAAGACATAGCTGAACTAGAGCGGGTCCAGAGAAGAGCGACAAAAGTTATTAGAGGACTAAGGGGTCTGCAATACCAAGACAGGTTATTAAACTTGGGGTTATTTAGCTTGGAAAAACGAAGGCTTAGGGGTGATCTTATAATAATGTATAAATATATGAGGGGGCAGTACAGAGAACTTTCTAATGATCTCTTTACTCTTAGGCCTGAGACTGGGACAAGGGGGCATCCTCTACGTCTGGAGGGAAGAAGGTTTAATCATAATCACAGACGCGGATTCTTTACTGTAAGAGCAGTGAGACTATGGAACTCTCTGCCACATGATGTTGTAATGAGTGAGTCACTACTAACATTTAAGAAGGGCCTGGATGTCTTTCTTGAAAACTATAATATTACCAGTTATATATACTAGATTCTTTGATAGGGCGTTGATCCAGGGAATTAGTCTGATTGCCGTATCTGGAGTCAGGAAGGAATTTTTTCCCCCAATGTGGAGATTAGTGTTGCCACATGGGTTTTTTTTTTGCCTTCCTCTGGATCAACATGTTAGGCTATGGGTTGAACTAGATGGACTTAAAGTCTTCCTTCAACCTAAAAAACTATGTTACTATGTACGTTACTATGTTACTCGGTTTTCCCGCTGACTTACATTAGACTCGCTACTCGTAAACAGTCATCAGCATACAAGTCCAAAGTTCAGCAACAGTTGTTAAATAAGCAGGTAGCTCTACGGGTGGCTGCAAGTGGATGCCAGGTGGTATGGTGGTACACGCGGTATACCTTAGTTGACGAACCCGTGTCCTTTCTTCCCTGCCTAGGATAAGTCTATACCCAATGGCTCCAGAAAGATAGACTTGGGGCTCCCCTCCCTCGTGGTGAGGAAGCAGGCAGACCGCTCCGTCTGGCAGGGTGCCGCAGCCGGTGAACAGACCACAGCAGACGGTTGACAACTTCAGAGGCAGCCGTTTCCTCGGGTCCAGCTTTCCCTGGTGGACTGGGGAATTCCCTGGAGTATGGTCGCTCCACGCTGGGGTTGCCCCTTTCTCTCTAGGGCCCAGACTCCCACGTCAGGCACCCTCTCTCAGGATCCCCTCAGGATCCTCTCTCATCTTCCCTCAGGATCAGCGTAGAGCTGTCCGGGTTAAACTTCCGCCTCGCTCCACACACCTCCTTCGACCCCTCCCCAACTCCGACTAACTAACTCTCTACTCTCTACTGCAGTTGTGATGGTGGCTATAATTCGCCTACCCTCCGGGACACCTAAATAAAGACTTTTTGACATCGTCGGTGTCTGCGCAGATCCTTCAGTTCTTAGGCATGCTCTGTGAGCCCTGCCCAAGGACTGAAGACACATGGCTTTGGAACATTGCACTTGCGTACAACACAGGCACCAGATCCCACCTTGTGTTGTCTTATGCTGTATGCAGGCTGCGGGGCTGGGAATCTGTTGTCTGTGCAAACAGTATGACTGCGTCTGTACCCTCCTCCTCTTTCCTCCCTACTACCCACCGGAACAGGTCGGTGTCATTGGGTATCTCCCAGACTGAGGGGAAAGAAAAAGGAGGCAGAGTCATGCTGTTTGCGCAGGCGCCAGATTCCCAGCCCTGCAGTCTGCATACAGGTTAAGACAACACAGGTCAGGATTTGGTGTCTGCATTATACGCAGGCGCAATGTGCCAAAACCATGTGACCTCAGTTCTCAGGCAGAGCTCTCGGAGCATACCCGAGAACTAAGGGATCTGCACAGGTGCCGACGACATCACTAGGAAGAGAGAAGAGCAGGGTCCTGGAGGAAGGAGGAGAATGACCAGCAAGGCATTCAGGTCCAGCGAAGAGAGCATACCTCCTGGACCTAAAGTAAGCATTAATATACAGGGCTAGAAATGTTATAACGTCTTTATTTAGGTGTCCCGGGAGGCTGGGGGATTATAGCCACCTTCACAAAATGTAGTATAGGCTCTGCTGAAGGTGGCACTTTTAGTTTAATAGGCCTTGGGGGCGGGAGTGGCTTGTTCCCTTTAAAGCCATCTTAGATATTAAGCAAATAGTCCCTCAAACTATAATTTGTCTTTTTGTTCTAGAAGGTGAGCATGAAAGTAATAACGCCTCTTCATATAATGGTTGAGATATGTACGTTAATGGCAGGTATCCTGCATTTGCTTGGTTCATGCAAAATACAGTAGTACACGTGCAGGATAACTATCAATCATGTAATTATGTGATCATTTTTTAACATTCCTGCTCATAGCTGGTTTCAAAATCGAGCTGAAAACCCATGATGTCACATGTGCCACCTATAATACACACATAACGTGATATACCGTACATGCTCCAGGTTACATAGATGTAATGCACTGCAGAAAAGTACAATACTCTTAGTATTAACCCTGACTTTCCTTTAAGCCTTTTCACTAGGCTCATGCACCTTGTTCTGTGCTCCTTCACACTATGGATTTTTCTGTGGCTTGTCTGTCCATCTGCTGACATCCTTTATTTCCCTATCTGTCTCTGGCAATACCTAATTTACTTATTAGTATATGAGACAAGGCTTCCCCCTACTGCCCAAGCCCCACACAATGCACAAGGGAAGCACAGCTCTGCAGCCGATACAGGAGGATCGCATTCAGATGTTTCATTTGTAAATGAAGAATCTACTTTGGTAGAAATGAAAAATTAATACTAAAAGAAAAAGATGGAATCCTATTTATATAGAATGGCATTGCACAGACTGTTCTTGTATTCATAATACACATTGTGACAATGTATATGCCAGATAATAGCAGATGTATGAACAAAACAATTATGAGAATTATACATTTATAACATAATATATGTAGAGATATTAGATGTATATGTGGCCTTCACAAACATTAATTACAATTGCAAAATATTATACAGTAGAAGTGGTAGGAAAAGCTGATCTCATTCTAAGGGCCAATTCATTAAAGGGGTTGTCCGGACTAAAATGATAATTCTGCCGTCTCTCTATGTGTCTGTAGAATTATCAATACTCCCAGCGCCCGCACTGAGTGCTGCGAGGATTCGCCCGTTTCTAAGCTGGGAACGGACCCCAATTATGCGATATGCATGTACCCGGTAACAACAAGACTAGCGGGTGCAGCCTCACTCAATACAAGTGCATGGAGCCGGCACTTCTGTCTAGTGGGACAATACACTTGTGTTGAGCGAGGCAGCGCCCACTAGTTGCCAAGAACATGCGTATTGCATAACTGCAGTCCATTCCTAGTGTAGAAAACATTTTGACTGCAGAAAAAAATTTATTTTTTTTACTTTAATAGATATTGTGACTAGAACTCATGGCCACTTTACAAGTCCCAACATCGTTTCGATAGTGTATACAACGGCACGGGAGCGCGCACTTTTTTGGCTGAAATCCAAGATCGCATAGGAGATGTTACACAGCGCGATATCGGCAGGTAACACAACTGCGATGTCTACGCCCCCTCGTACAAGCGACCCAGGGAACGACCATTTAACATGGGAGTGAATAGGAGAAGTTGCTCTCCAAGTCGGTGTTGGGCTGTCTCACAGAACGATCCTGCCAGATCGTCCATCCAATATCGGGCAGTTGGAGAGCCTGCTCATTTCTCCCCAATATCATTTTGGCATCGTTCTTGCGTCGCATTGCACATTTACACCACACAACGCTCGAACGATGTCAGCGCCAACTTACGAACCACGTGACTTTTTGTCGAAGTTGGAAGACGATATCGGGACGTTTAAAGTGGCCATTAGCCTGATTGCTCATATAATACACTGCACCACTATAGTATAGCACTGTATTATATCTGTCAGCATAATACTCACAGCCATTCTATTGGGGCAGAAGCACACTATGTAAGATGCATGCGAGTATCTCGCATGCATGTCGCATGACTCACCCAGCCAAGCCCCTCTGGAAGGAAGTGTGGAGCTACAGAGAAACTCTAGCAGCTGATGAGCTCCTGTACAAAGAGGCAGTGGCCATTTCGGGTAAGTCACGCGAAATGCATGCGAGATACTCCCATTCATCTCGCATAGTGTGTCTCTGCCCTTAGATTCAGCCTCTGCAGGGTCTAATCAGAGGACTAAGATGGCAGCCATGAGGCCATTGTTGGGTCCATCACTGCTATAAGATCATATTGAGTGTGATTGTGTTACAGGGGTAGGGAGGATTAACAGAGGGGAGCTCAAAAGTACATTGCTGTAAAAATACCCTGCATGTCTGCTATGTTTAAAAAACATTCATTATTATCTAGAAATGTATATCTGTCTGCTTACATTTTTATAAACATAGTGGTACATTTATCATCTTCATTGTGCAAATCATGTTAGATTTGTGACTTTTTTGCTATGTATCCTACACATCATAACCATATGTTTTGCCATAAATTTTGCTTAACGCTTTTGGACATTATTTTTGAATATAGGTATGATTATGCAGGATCCATTTTTTAATAAGGAACCTGAAGTCACTTCTTAAAGGGAATCTGTCTGGTCAAAAATCCATGTGTAACTATCACTTTCTAAATCCTCCATGCAGATGTATTTCTTTTATTTATATTTCCCTCCTAACCTCTGTAAAATTCAAATAAAGAGATTAATTCCATCTGTCAATCACAGTGAATGATGCATTTAGCTCTCTGCTGTCCAGTCCCCATAGGATGAATATTCATGTCCCATATTCACATCACTTCACTGCACAAGAGAAGATCAGTAGAAATCACTCACATTGGGGTGGGGGCTGTATCCTCTTCTCTATTCTCTGTCTTTGCAGCAACACAAGAGGTCAAATAAAACACAGGATCTGTCACAGCACAGCAGGATATCTGCTAAGGGCCACATCACACACATAGATATCTGTGCAGATATTGATCGCAGATCTCTGGTTGCAGTGAAATCATGGACACATTGTACCATTTTGTGGAAGTATGTAAATGGATTAATGTGTCCATAGTTTCACTGCAACCAGAGATCTGTGAACAATATCTGCCCAGATATCTGTGTGTGTGACCCCAGCCTAAGGCTGGGGTCACACACACAGATATCTGGGCAGATATTGTTCACAGATCTCTGGTTGCAGTGAAATCATGGACAGATTGCTCCATTTGTACACAGCCACAAAATGGAACCATGTGTCCATGATTTCACTGCAACCAGAGATCTGTGAACAATATCTGCACAAATATCTGTGTGTGTGACCCCAGCCTAAGAGAGATATAAGGAGTAGATATCTTATCTAGATAGATCAGGTAAGGCTGGGGTCACACACACAGATATCTGGGGAGATATTGTTCACAGATCTCTGGTTGAAGTGAAATCATGGACAAATTGATCCATTTTGTGGCCATATACAAATAGACCAATTTGTCCATGATTTCACTTCAACCAGAGATCTGTGAACAATATCTGCACAGATATCTGTGTGTGTGACCCCAGCCTAAGGCAGATCTGCAATAGCTCTCTACCTCTGTGTTCTCAACAGAAGCTTCTGAAATTGAATCCACAGGGATGAACAAAGGGTTAAATATTTATAATCCACGTGGGAAACATGTCTCTAGGGGGTGCCCACCTTCAATAGAGACATGCTGTCCACACAGGATGGCATGTCAGGTATTAATTATACTGTTAACCCCTTAGCCGCAATTGTCAGCTTTTACTATACTTTCTATTAACAGCCGCCGGCACCTGCATCAGGACCACTATCCTACGTAATGTGGGTAAGCACATTACAGAACAGCATCCTTAATAAGGAGCTGTCTGTAGTGGTTACACCATTTGCGTAGTGTAGTGGCTGCTGTCCAGGGTCATACAGTAGTTCTATGGGCACCACACAGCCATAGAACTACTGTACATCATATCAAGACCCTGGACAGCAGCCACTACACTACGCAAATGGCGATACCCATCCTCCCTCCACTACCCCTGAAAAACCGCCTGTTTTCATGGAATAAACAATAAAGAAACACTGCTGAAACCTGCCCGGTGAGTTGCTGCCATTCTCTGGATGAATCTTTTGACACCTATAGAGATAAAATTTTAGCTCTCAGACCCTTCATCGTCCCTACTTTAGTTTTCTGAGATAATGACCTGGATGCACCTAAATAAAATGGAAATCGTTGGTGATATCAACTTCCTGTTTGTGGTCCATTAGTATATGGGAGGGGAAAAACTTTTCCAGATGGGTGGTGACCATAGTGGCCATTTTAGATCCAACTTTATTTTATTCAGTGGGAAGAGGGTCATGTAACACATCAAACTTAGGCTAGGGTCACACATCCGTTTTTTTTTTTAAACCTGATCCGGTTTTGAGCTTTAAAAAAGCTCAAAACCGAAGTAGGAAACGCTCCCCATAGGAGCCTATTATAAAAACCGAATTACTTCACAAGCAATCCGGTTACCGCCTCCGGCTCTGCAGCCTGCGTGAAAAATCATGCAGGCTGCAGTTTTCGGAGCGGTTGTAACATCCGCAATGCGGGAACTGGATTGCTCAGGATGTGTAATCCTGGACAATGCGGTTACCGCATATACTTTGCTTATCCCGGCTGCCGCCAGGATAAGCAAAGTGTTCTGTGTGTGTTAAAGCTTTTAATTTTATTATTAAATGTTGCTATAATGTCTCTAGGGGGTGCCCACTCCCCCTAGAGACCTTCCACCCACTCAGGTGGGCATATAATGCTTTAATCACTTATGTACAGCAGCCGGCTTCTGTCAACTGCTGTACATTTTTATCATTGAAGGAGCCGGGCTCCTCTGAAAGCAGCGCGCATACTATAGCTATTGTAGGTATAGTATGTGCGCTGTCCGAGGTCCTGAAGGCTTATATAATAAGATCTATGGGCAGCACTGCCCATAGATCTACAGTAAATGGCTTCAGAACCTCGGACAGCGCACATACTATAGCTACAATTGCTATAGTATGCCCGATGCTCTCAGAGGAGCCCGGCGCCTTCATTCATAAAAATGTTCAGAAGCTGACTGGAGCCGGCTGCTGTACATAAGTGATTAAAGCATTATATGCCCACCTGAGTGGGTGGAAGGTCTCTAGGGGAAGTGAGCACCCCCTAGAGACATTATAGAAACATTTAATAATAAAATAAAAGATTTAACACATACAGAACAGTTTGCTCATCCCTGCGGCAGCAGGGATGAGCAAACTATCCGGTGACCGGATTGCTCAGGATTACACATCCTGAACAATCCGATTACCGGATTGCGGCTTCAGCAATCCGGTTCCCGGATTGCTGGTCGTCTGAAGCCAAATGCGTTCACCGCATCCGGATCTGGATGCGTTGAACGCAATTCTATATTTAAGTTTGACCCTAGCCTTATTGAGAATTTCATAAGAAAAACAATGGTGTGCTTGGTTTTAACATAGCTTTATTCTTTTATATGTTACTAGATGGTGGCCCGATTCTAAAGAATCGGGTAGTCTAGAATTCATATATAGTTTATTTACTAATAGTTAGGGGAGTGCGGTGAAATGAATTGTGTGTATACAGGTGGCTCAGTGGTTAGCACTGTATATGGTGTCTCAGTGGTTAGCACTGTATATGGTGTCTCAGTGGTTAGCACTGTATATGGTGGCTCAGTGGTTAGCACTGTCAGGTGGCTCAGTGGTTAAGACTGTATATTGTGGCTCAGTGGTTAGCACTGTACATGGTGGCTCAGTGGTTAGCACTGCACGGTGGCTCAGTGGTTAGCACTGCGCGGTGGCTCAGTGGTTAGCACTGCGCGGTGGCTGAGTGGCTAGCACTGGGCGGTGGCTCAGTGGTTAGCACTGCGCGGTGGCTCAGTGGTTAGCACTGCGTGGTGGCTCAGTGGTTAGCAGTGAGTGCGGTGGCTCAGTGGTTAGAGTGAGTGTTGGTAGGTTAGCAGTGAGTGCTTTGGCTCAGTGGTTAGCAGTGAGTGCTGTTGGCTCAGTGGTTAGCAGTGAGTGCGGTGGCTCAGTGGTTAGCAGTGAGTGCGGTGGCTCAGTGGTTACCAGTGAGTGCGGTGAGAGTGGTTCAGGAGTGCGGGGCAAAGTGGTCAGCCAGCTCCATGGGCAGAGTGGTCAGCGCAGCGCCGTGGGCAGATGGTCAGCGCAGCGCCGTAGGTCAGCAGTGGTCAGCGCAGCGCTGTGGCAGACGTGGTCAGCGCAGCGCGTGGGCAGAGTGGTCAGCGCAGCGCCGTGGGCAGAGTGGTCAGCGCAGCGCCGTGGCATTGTGGTCAGCGCAGCGCGTGGCAGTGGTCAGGCAGGCGTGGCAGATGGTCAGCCAGCGCGTGGGCAGTGTGGTCAGCGCAGTGCCGTGGGCAGAGTGGTCAGCCAGCGGCGTGGGCAGAGTGGTCAGCGCAGCACCGTGGGCAGAGTGTCAGCACATTCACGGGATATTACATACACACAATCACTGTCATGGCATATAAAGGTAGGAGAGCGAGGCTGAGGGGTGGAGAGCGAGGTGGAGGTGAGAAAGCCAGGCACGGAGGGGTAGAGAGAGCGGAGGCTGGAGGGGTGAGGAAGAGCGGAGGCTGGAGGGATAGGAGAAGACGAGGCTGGAGGGAAAGGAGCAGCAGGGGAGGTGTGAGGCAGAGGACAGCAGGGAGGCTGGAGGGAGAGGACAGCAGGGAGGCTGGAGGGCAAGGACAGCAGGGGAGGCTGGAGGGCAGAGGACAGCAGGGGAGGCTGGAGGGCAGAGGACAGCAGGGGAGGCTGGAGGGCAGAGGACAGCTGGGGAGGCTGGAGGGCAGAGGACAGCAGGGGAGGCTGGAGGGCAGAGGACAGCAGGGGAGGCAGGAGGGCAGAGGACAGCAGGGGAGGCAGTGAGAAGCAGAGGACAGCAGGGGAGGCTGGAGGGCAGAGGACAGCAGGGGAGGCTGGAGGGCAGAGGACAGCAGGGGAGGCTGAAGGCATTTGAAATACTTGTAGTCAGTGTATTACAAATAGGCGGCATTGGAGCGCGCCGCTATTCTGATGGTCGCCGCGTTCACCGCGCACGACCAATCAGAATAGCGGCGCGCTGTATGGCGCCATTCTTCAAATACACTGTACTCAGTGTATTTCAAATATGGCGGCATAGCGCACGCCGATATTTTGATTGGTCGGCGCGCTGAACGCGGCGACCAATCAGAATAGCGGCGCGCTCAATGTCATCATATTTGAAATACACTGTAGTCAGTGTATTTAAAGTATGGCGCTATACAGCGCGCCGCTATTCTGATAGGTCGGCGCGCTGAACGCAGCGACCAATCAGAATAGCAGCGAGCTGTATGGCGCCATGCTTCAAATACACTGACTACAGTGTATTTCAAATATGGCGGCATTGAGCGCACCGCTATTCTGATTGGTCGGCGCGCTGAACGCGGCGACCAATCAGAATAGCGGGGCACGGAGCGGGCGTAAGGTAGGAGCGAGCCGGTCATCTCCGTGCCGGGCATATCCGCGGCTCAGCTCCGGGGAGCCACGAGCCAGCCGGGATTTGCCTGGTACCGCCGCCACCATTCTGATTGGTCACTCGCTTGCCGCGGCAAGGCGCCATGTTTTCAAATCTAAGAAGTAAAAAAAAAAATTTGAAAGATGGCGCCGTGTTTTGCGGCGCTCTTTTCATTGGTCGGCGCCAGGCGCGAGCGACCAATGAGAAGAGTGGGGCGGGGCACGGCGCCATATTTGAAATCCAGCAGAAACTTTGGATTTTAAATATGGCGGCGTGCCCCGCCCCACTCTTCTCATTGGTCGCTCGCGGCTGGTGGCGACCAATGAGAATGGCGCCGCGAAACATGGCGCCATATTTGAAATCCAGCGGGAAGGCTTCATGTTGGAATTATGGGTGCGTGTGTCGCGGCGCTCTTCTCATTGGTCGGCGCCAGCGGTGAGCGACCAATCAGAGGGGCGGCTCACGCACGGCGGCAAATTTGAAAGTGAATGGGCCCCTACGGTGGCGGAGCTCCGGGCAGCGGGTCGCCAGCCGGGAGATGACCGCCGTTAGCCGGTCGTCTCCCGGCGGGCTCGCTGCGGACCTCCGTGCCGGAGGTAGCTGCGGCTGAGCTCCAGGCAGCGGCTCGCCACCCGGGAGACGACCGGCTAACGGCGGTCGTCTCCCGGCTGACTCGCCACGGTTGTCCTGCTTAGGGCGGCCATCTTGGTCCACCCTGAGCGGGTGTACCTTGGGACAAAGTTACGGAAGTGTGTGCAAAGTGACGGAACTGACGTCACAAATCGCTTGTGGTTTTATATATTAGATTTACAAGTTTAGGACCACTTAGGGCCCCTTCACATCAGCGTTTTTTTCAAATCGCGGCAGATGCGGTGAAAAAAGCGCATCTGCCGCGATTACCGCATACCGGCTGCACTTGCGGCACGGTTGCGGCGCGGTTGCGGTAAACACCATACAATGTATAGGCGGACTTGCGGCAGGTGCGGCAAGTGCGGTTTTGGCACTTGCGGCAGGTGCGGCCGCGAAAAAAAATGCTGTCAGCCGCGGTTTTTTTCGCGGCCGCACCTGCCGCAAGTGCCAAAACCGCACTTGCCGCACCTGCCGCAAGTCCGCCTATACATTGTATGGTGTTTACCGCAACCGCGCCGCAACCGTGCCGCAAGTGCAGCCGGTATGCGGTAATTGCGGCAGATGCGTTTTTTTCACCGCATCTGCCGCGATTTGAAAAAAACGCTGATGTGAAAGGGCCCTTATAAAACATGTGTTGGATTGTCAATGCAACCCTCTTCTCCCACTCTTCACACACTGATAGAAACACCACAGAAGAAATACTAGCACAGGCCTCCAGTATCCATTGTTTCAGATGCTGCACATCTCGTATCTTCACAGCATAGACAATTGCCTTCAGATGAGGGATGAGGCAAACATTTTTGTGAATAGTGAAGTTAACAAACAAAACCACCGCTATTGGTCTGACACTAACCCACAGTGGATAGATCCATCTAAGACTGCTGCAACACAAAAATTGATGGTATGGTGTGGTATAAGGGTACAAAGATAGTGCGACCATACTTCATCAATGGAAACCTCAATGCCACTGGATATCTGAATCAAGTAGCAATTTTAGATATCTAGTGACATTGATATTATATAATGAGATCAAAAGTGAAAAAGTTGTAGGGAACCTGAAGGGAAAAAATCTACAATGCAGCTGTGCATGCCCTGCATCAACATACCATGTAGAGTTTGGAGAAATGGCAATGGATAAGAGGCTATTGAGTTGATTGGGAAACCTTGATAAATGTAAGCCCCGGTGACTGATGTGTGAAGCTGATTCGCTCCGTACATGGCTGCGGAATATATTATCTCTCTATAAGTAACACATAATAAGTAAATAAATCAACTATGAAATGAAGGACTTCATGCTTTACCCTGCTCACACAGAATATTAGCAGAATAGTTATCTCACATCTGTTCTTTCATTCTCTATTTATGTAGTTGGGAGATAATTAGAGTTTAGTTGGATTCAGATTGTTAGAAGCCTATGCTCCGTTATAAATGATTCACTCCATTAAGATGGATAATCGCACATCCACCTGTTGCAGCAATGTGTTTCCAAATATATTTGTTTCCTTCTATGCAGTTCATAACATCAATGAAAACATTTGTCCAGGTTTTATTTCCAACTGGCTTTATAATTGAGCTGAACGTGGGGGGAGATTATTCAAGGCCCTGGGGTTTTCTGTTTTATACCTCCACTTTCTAAAAGCAAATTGTTCTAACCAGCAGCCTAGAAAATCATAGCCAGGCTGTCAAAAACATATGCTGAGGTTGGGTTTAGAAACAATTTCTTATTTCTCCTATTATATTGGATAAACAATGAATCATACTACTTGTTGGCATATTTCTTTACTTTTCAGGGGAATGTTATGAATTCTTGCAAACTTTTCTAGAATGTTGGAAAGGTTCCAATAAAAATGAGAACACCATTCAAACTTACAGAAGATTGGAAGCTGTCTATAGATTTCCAGAAAACATTGCTTCCCGACCGGAGTTGCTCTATTAAAGCAAGTACATGGTTAATAATGACCATACTGATTATACTTACCGGGTCCCAGATTTTCCATTTCAGCTGTGCCACTGTATCACTTCCGGGCTTCTGAAGTGGAGTCACATGACTGGCTCCAATAGCCAATCACTTACACCAAGAAGATAATGGGCGGCCCGGAAGTGGCGCAGTGACGCGTCACACCAGGAAGAGAGAATGCAGACCTGGTAAGTATTAACTATTGGCTTACTTTAACGCAGCCACCCCTGTCATGAGCTGAAATAGTTTGCCCATCCCTACAGGTGAGCGAGTAGAAAAGGCAAAGAGAAATAGCCTGGCGAATGTCCAGAATGTAAATCTTGTCAACTTCCCTTTAAATAAGTCAATCAACAGGCATTATAGAATTTGAGAAAGGAATGAAAAAGGGACAAGAAAGGGTTTTGCAATTATCACTGCTGCCTATTTTATAAACTTGAACAGTGCATAAGTATGGATATCAGCAATTCAAGTGCCTTAAGACGAGTTCACACTGTAAATAGCTGATGGGAAGATCTTGTAAGGCCAATAACTACCTTTCTCAACTCCTCCATATACAGGAAAGCTAGGCTTGGCTAAGGGCATGTTCCCCCGATTAGTGTTTTCAGCATTTTAGACATAGACTAGGGTCACACATGCTTTGTTTTATTAAAATCTGCTTTGGGGGGAGGGGAGTGAGAATCAGCTCAGGGCTGTACAGGAGCAGGGCAAGGGTGGTGACTCAGGCCTCTCCACAATCAGGAGTACCCTGAATTAGGGATAGTTCAGGGTTCCCTAGCTTGAGGGGCAGATAAGCCGCCACATTTTCCTTTTTCCTCACAGCCCTTATTACAGTTGTACATTTCAAGCACAGTGGATGGGATTTAGAAATGCTTGGATGTGTCCTTTTGGCCATCTGATTTAAGCACAATTCGTAGCCTTCCGATTTTAGTCACGGATCCAAAATCGCAGCCTGCTATGATTTTGGTGTCCGTGACTAAAATCGGACACCACGGATCCGTGACAGATCCGTGATGGTCAGTAGGGTTACATAATATGAGCCTATGGACATTGGATTCGATTCTAAATCGGATCCGATGTCGGCTCCGTGATTATGTACTGAGCATGCCCAGAGGCAGTGCTCAGTACATAACTCTGCCTGTCCCTGTCATTCTCTGTCTGTCCCTGTCTGTCCCTCTTCTATCTCTGCCCCCCCCACCTCTTCTATCCTGTCCACCCTGTCCTCCCCCCTGTCTTCTCCACTCCGGTCTGTAAAAAATAAAAAAAATCCTCCCAGAGGATACATTACCTCTTGCCGGATCCATGCGACAGTCTCCATCTGGTGGCAGAAGGACTTCTCGTCATGTCACAGACCCAGTCAGCTGACATTTCAGCTGATCGGCTCTGTGACATCATGACAGGTCCTTCAGCCACCAGAAGGGGACTGTCGCATGGAGCCAGCGGACAGGTAATGTATCCTCTGGGAGGATTTTTTTTTTATTTTTTAGATACCGGAGGGGAGAGGACAGGGGGAAGGACAGGGGGGAGAGGATAGAGGAGAGGGGAGGAAGAGATAGAAGAGGGATAGACAGGGATAGATGGAGAAAGATGCAGGGAGAGACAGGGACCACACGGATCCACACGGATCCTGCATACATGGATACGGATGGCTATTTATCATCCGATTGCAGGGATCCATGTGGATCCGTGGCTGTCTGGGGGATCTGACCTAAACACGGATCCCAACGGAGAGCCACAAATCGTAGTGTGAAGCCGACCTAAGTGATACCAGTAGATATGGAAGCATGAAGCCAGGAGACCAGGAATTATTTAAGTGCATTTTTATTGCAAACTCATTTCAAAGTCAACAAACTTCCTCCTCAGGACAAACCACAGGTTCAGAAAAACTAAAACTGATCTTTGGTTTGTCCTGAGGAACTAGTTTGCTAACCTTGGAACACATGAACTATAAAAACCGCACCTAAATAATTCCTGATCTCCTAGCTTCATGGTGTTGTAGTATGTTGCACTATTCTTTGGATGACTGGACTTTCTTGGTGTAACTCTCCACTTAATCACCAAAAATCAACCCAAATAAGGCAAAAGATATTCCTCAAACACCATCATCATATAAAAATAGACAAACATTAGCAATATTTCAGGGCAAAAAAAGGCAACTGTTATTATGCATTGATTATGTAAACAGTGAGAAACCGGGCACTAGCCACAATACTCAGGGGCTTGTAACAAAATCTCTGCAGCTGTCAGCAGTGGACATAGATGGTGCTGCTCAAGTCAAAGAAACAGTTGCATCCATAAATGATGAAAGAAGGAGTGGAACTCACCAAAACTTGAATGCAGTGCTGGAAATTTATTCCGGTAAAAGCAGGGTTACATCTGTGCAGGGAAGGAAGTGAGGCAGGGTCGACGGTCACACCGTTTCGCACAATTAGTGCTTCCACAGGTCCTGTGCAGCAGGACACAGGACCCGTGAAAGCCTGTGCTGCAGGACCCGTGGAAGCACTAATTGTGCAAAACGGTGTGACCGTTGTCTGACCCTGCCTCACTCCCTTCCCTGCACAGATGTAACCCCGCTTTACCAGAATAAATTTCCAGGAGTTCATTCAAGCTTTTATGAGTGTTGTTTCTTCTTTCATCATTTATGCATTGATTATACTGCCATCATATTCCACAGCACTCTAGAGAGTTTAAAACCACTGTCCAATTGAGGCTTACTATCTTAATTCCCAGACAGTACATCATTGGAGTACAGGAGAAAACCCACACAAACACAAGGAGAACATACAAACTCCTTATAGATGTCATCCTTGGTGTGATTTGTACTCAGGACCACAGTGCTACAAGGCTGCAGTGCTAACCCCTGAGCCACCATACAGTGCTAACACTGAGCCACCGTGATGTTGACCTTCTTTTTGCAAGTTTTGATGGCACCAATACTAGTACTTGCGTACAGTAAATTATAAAGTCAAGATGGTGGACAAGAGCTAGATAATACTCTTCTTAAAAACAATATGCAGGTATCCAGTAGAATAGAGAAACAGAGCCCGGTTAGAGAGTGGTAGAAATGATGTAATGTGTCTCTGAGCGTTTCATCTGAGTTTATATGCCAATAATTTAATAAATCTAAGCATACAATTTTTGTCTTCCTAATTGTACACTATATATAGTAGATTGTTCAATTCGTGGTTGATCCCATGCTCTGGCCATTGTTTCACCTCTGGCCATACATACAATGATTAGGTTGGGAAGTGCTTTTATTCATTCCTTTCTATTTCTATGAATGGTTTTTACTGTATCATCTAACAAGTAAATTTAATTTATTTTTAGAATTGTGGATGTCAGTATTCTAATAGGAAACATAAGGTAAAGAAATGAATAAAAATGTTCACCTTTACAAATTTGTTACCTTGTTTTTATCTTTTATGTTGCAGTGTAGTTTTATTACTCTCCACGTAAAGGATAATCAATAGGGTTTTATACTAGTCGTTGTCAAACATAGTTCCTGTGTGCCTGCATAATGCCAACTATTAATCTTAAAGCTGTTCAATGTAATCCATTTACAGGCCTGAAGTCAAAAGATCTCTTATTTACACCTAGTTTATCATTCTCAACATTTTTATATATCAGCTGTAAATGCTGGAGGAGAGAACCTCTCTGTTCTATCTGTTCCTTCACAATCACGGCTTTAAGTTATCAAACATGGAAATCCCGGAGAGTCCTGAATGTGGTGATTGAGTGCATTTTCCCACCTAGTTGTTTTCCATCTATGTCCTCCCTCAAATTAAAGACAAAAAGAAGATAGGGGGCGCAATGGTGCGATATCCACATATGATTTACAGGGGTAATTATATGCCGTAGTTACTAACCTGTTAGTTGCGCTACCCATGCACAACTATGGTGAACACCTAATGGTTTAACGGTCCTCTCCTGACCCGGGTATTTACATACGGCGGCAATGAGCTGCGGCTCCGGACAGTCGCAGCGTCCTCGCTCACCTCGTGTAGTTTCCCGGACTCCGCCCCCTCGCGTCCACGTGACCGAACGCAATGACGCGGAAGGTCCTCAAATCCTTTATATAAAGACGTTGCCTCGGCAACCGAAGGTCCTTTAGCTACAACGAGCAGCGCCTGCCGTGTCCTCCAGGGAGATATAGGATATAAAGCAGTTACCACGGTCTGGTGGGCGCTCTAAAGTAGATCCAGGATCCTGTTCATTATGAAGTCCTTTATTCTAAAAACCTCCTTCCCCACAACATGTTTCGACGGTATAGTGCCGTCTTTCTCAAGTGGAACCACTTGAGAAAGACGGCACTATACCGTCGAAACATGTTGTGGGGAAGGAGGTTTTTAGAATAAAGGACTTCATAATGAACAGGATCCTGGATCTACTTTAGAGCGCCCACCAGACCGTGGTAACTGCTTTATATACTCCCTCAAATTAAGGCTGGGGTCACATTTGGGCAGGTAATTGCGGTGACCGCATCCAGATCCGAATGCAGTGAACGTAATTGCCTTCACACACATTTTTTTCACAAAATGTGTGCTGTGAACCGGAATGCGGTAACCGGATTGCTCCAGACGTGTAATCCTGAGCAATGCGGTTACCGTATACTTTGCTCATTCTTGCTGCCGCAGGGATAAGCAAAGTGTTAAATGTGTATAAAAACATTAATTATTAATATTAGCTGTGGGAAACATGTCTCTAGGGGGTGTCCACCCCCCCTAGAGACATGCTGTCCACTCCTCTCAGCATGTTAGGGGTTAATAAGCCATTTACAGTAAGCCGGCTATTGTCGGCTTTGTACACATGTATGAATGAAGCCGCGGCTCCCCTGACAGTAGAGCAGATACTGTACATAATGTACATATAGTATCTGCCGCTGTGCAGGGTCCTGTAGGCATTTACATTAGGTCTATGGGCAGTGCAACACCATAGACCTCATGTTAATGGTTACAGGACCCTGGACAGCGGCAGATACTATACATACATTACGTACAATATCTGCGCAACTGTCAGGGGAGCCGCGGCTTCATTCATAAATTAGTACAAAGCCGACAATAGCCGGCTTACTGTAAATGCCTTATTTACCCCTAACACGCTGAGAGGAGTGGACAGCATGTCTCTAGGGCAGGTGGGCACCATCTAGAGACATGTTGCCCACAGCTAATATTAATAATTAATGTTTTTATACACATTTAACACTTTGCTTATCCCTGCGGCAGCAAGAATAAGCAAAGTATACGGTAACCGTATTGCACATGATTACACATCTGGAGCAATCCGGTTACCGCCTTGCGGTTGCCAGAACCGCTCCGAAAACTGCAGCCTGCATGATTTTTACCACAGGCTGCCGATCCGGAGCTGGTAACCGAATTGCATGTAAAGCAATCCGGTTACCATAATGGGCTCCTATGGGGAGCGTTTCCTGATCTGGTTTTGAGCTTTTTGAAAGCTCAAAACCGGATCAGGATTTAAAAATTCTGCCGCATTTGTGACC
The DNA here is from genome assembly GCA_033576535.1 of Allobates femoralis. Classification (NCBI taxonomy): domain Eukaryota; kingdom Metazoa; phylum Chordata; class Amphibia; order Anura; family Aromobatidae; genus Allobates; species Allobates femoralis. The sequence goes on along the minus strand of JARQOC010000008.1, from coordinate 139,778,833 downwards.
CTAGCCTAAGTTTCATAAAATCAGACTTTTCCTCAAGAAGGAAGAAGGAGGAGAAAGATGAAAAATAAGTAGCTCTTAGTGCACTGGACTGTTTGGCCACACCAAGGGTGCACCAAGTGCCACGTTTTTAACATTTTTAAATACTTCCTTCAAATATAAAATTGTCAAAAACTGTATCAACTTAAAAAACAATCTGATTATCAAGCACAATTATAGGAATTGTCTTATCATGCCAACTGCTTTCCATGGTTTGTAACACATTTTCTTACAGTAGCCCAGTATTTAAGTATGAGTATTTATCACCTATCCCAGTTTCACCTTCAGGCTTTCATCATCAACCCCAGGCAGCCTGTATTCTCTGCTGTTATGCATGCTGAGATACCATGGTGCCCCTCTGAGGCCTCACTCCCAGATCTTTGAGACATACTCAGGCTCAAATAATGGCATGCAGCCTGAGTATTCAGGTGATTGGATAAAGAAAATACTGAGATTCCTACACTGTTTCGGACTCAACTGCTATTCTTTCTTAAGGCTGGGTTACACGTAGCGATATTGGTAACGATATGGCGGCAACGTCACAGGGTTTGTGGCGTTGCAGCGACCTTGCCAGCTACATCGCTGTGTGTGACATGCCGCAACAAGCTCGCTGATTGCTGATCGTTGCGGAATGGCCGGGACCATTTTTCAATTGTTGGTCTGCAGTAGTCACGCATGCATCGGCATGTGTGACAGTGGCAATAACCAGCGACACCCAGTGTGCGTCCAACACCCTAAGGGTACCTTTACACGCGGCTACATTTCTAGGGTGGCTGCAGGTAACTTACTGGTTGCAGTGAAATCATGGAGACAAGGTTCTATCTTGTTGCTGTGTACAAATGGAATAATCTCTCCATGATTTCACTGCAACCAGTAGGTTACCTGTAGCCACCCTAGAAATGTAGCCGCGTGTAAAGGTACCCTAAAGGTACCTTTACACGCCGCTACAACAAGATGGATACAACCCGCTACTTCACGTGCACGAGCACGCCCAAACGGTTACAAACGGGAAACGCAGCACCTTCACACGCCGCCACAAGGTGCGCTACGCTACGCTACATCTATAGCTAGATACATCGCCGGGTGTCTCAAGTAGCCATCTGTAGCTCATCTTACCTCATTTACACACCGCTACAACAAGCTAATATGGGCGGACCTGGTGCAGCAGGGACAACACATAGGCGTGCCACAATTGTGGATTACGAGACGTCCGTACGCTGATAGGACAAAGCAAGAACATCATGATTGGCCAGGCATCGCAGGAGGCTGATTAATACATGACGCTCGAGCAATTGTGTAGTGTGACTGGTCAGCTCCTTAAATATGCCTCCCTATGCAGCGACTACCAATCGTCATGCAGAAGCTTCCTCCAATGATCGCTGAAGGGGCGCGGTATCCGGAGCCTGTGTCACGCCCCAGCTACATACCAGGTACATCGCCTGGTGTATAGACATCCCTTCTGTAGCTTCTTTACACGCCGATACAGCTCGCTGCAATCGGCTTTGTAGCCACCTGTTTCAGAGCAGTGCTCGGAAACAGATGTATCTGTTGCCGGCTGCCTCCTACCGTCTTCACACGCCGCTACTACGGGCTATATTGACGACGCAAGCTACAATCGTAGCCTGTAGCGGGTTGTATCCATCCTGTTGTAGCGGCGTGTAAAGGTACCTTAAGGGTACCTTTACACGCCGCTACTGGCGGGTGGATACAACCAGCTACAGGCTACAAATGTAGCTTGTAGCAGTAAAATACCCCGTAGTAGCGGCGTGTGAAGACGGTAGGAGGCACCCGGCAACAGATGCATCTGTTTCCGAGCACTGCCCTGAAACAGGTGGCTACACAGGCGATTGTAGCGAGCTGTATCGGCGTGTAAAGAAGGAACAGAAGGGTTGTTTCTACACCAGGCTATGTACCTAGTATGTAGCTGGGGCGTGACACAGGCTCCGGGTTACCGCCCCCCTTCAGCGATCATTGGAGGAAGCTCCTGCATTACGATTGGTAGACGCTGCATAGGGAGGCATATTTAAGGAGCTGACCAGTCACACTGCACAATTGATCGAGCGTCATGTATTAAACAGCCTCCTGCGATGCCTGCCCAATCATGATGTTCTTGCTTTGTCCTATCAGCGTACGTACGTCTTGTAATCCACAATTGTGGCACGCCTATGTGTTGTCCCTGCTGCACCAGGTTCGCCCATATTAGCTTGTTGTAGCGGTGTGTAAATGAGGTAAGATGAGCTACTGAAGGTGACTTGAGACACCCGGCGGTGTATCCAGAGATAGATGTAACGTAGCGTAGCGCACCTTGTGGCGGCGTGTAAAGGTGGTGCGATTACCGTTTGTAACCGTTTGTGCGTGCTCGTGCACGTGAAGTAGCTGGTTATATCCACCCGCCAGTAGCGGCGTGTAAAGGTACCCTAACTGATCTCAGTGACCATCGGGTGTCGGCACATCGCTGGGTGATCTCTTTTGAGATCTGCCTGTCTGGTATCTCACCAGCAATCACATAGCGATGTGCCAGCAATCCTGATCGTTGGTCGGGTCGCTGTAATATCACTACGTATAACCCGGCCTTTAGTTTAGCTGCATATGACCCTGCATTGTATTAGATATGATTGCTATTTTAGCTGCACTATTTTCAGTTAGCTTTGTTACATCTTAACCTGCAGTATTTTATCAGACTTTTTGACCTATTTATCTCAATTACAGACCTAGCTCTGCCACATCACTGAACTCTACGGTACTGCTTCAGTGTGTTTCTTAACATTTCCAGCTTCATTATGTTGCTGGGCTCTGCTATATTATGGCAATGTGTATCATGGCATACTCAGCTCTGCTATGTTGCTTGGCTCAGCTACATTGAATCAATGTGTCCACAGTCATACCAAAGTCTGCTTGACTCTGCTTCATCACTATAGTGAATCTTCAGATTTATACAGCTCTGGCACATTTCTGTTTCAATAATGCTGTTCCGTCTACTCTCCTTTGCTTCAATAGTCTCCACACATTGTGTCGCCTGCCTCTTGCTACACCTTGTAATGCCTCATAAAGTCATATGTGTGTGTCACAATAAATGTGCTATACAGGGTGATTCACTCGCTACTTTACTGGGATAAATTGCTGTGATGTCTGAAATTGGTGATGTATCTTACTGAAATTTGGACTGAACATAATTTGGTTCATGAGAGACTGATGTTTTAAAGCAGATTTTGAAAATGTCCACCGTTCGCATCCAAGCACACTTACACGCGCCGTTCCATATTGCTGAATGTATTCCTCAGGATATCTTTCAGATTTTGGCCTCTAAATTTCTTTAGAAACTCACATTGGCATCTCTTTAAAAGGATTCTGTCAGCTGGTTTTTGATACCTCATCTGTAGGCAAAGAGACCCTGAATCCAAAGATGTATAACTTAGTTTACTGGGTGCAGCGGTTCTGACACAATCAGAGTTTTTCGATTGAGCAATGCAGCAGAACTCAGGGGCTGCACCTATCTGCACCAGGCTCTGTGTAAGGGCTCGGACACACTCATCCGAGGTTGATGGACGACACTCGGAATAGGCTGGAGCAGTGACCCTGGACGGCTTCTCCCTATCTGGACAGGGCTGTCAGCTGCTTGTGTTTTTGTGCAGCTCCAGACTCCCCGTCCAGACAGGGAGAAGCCATTCAGGGTCACTGCTCAAGCCTATTCCGAGTGTCGTCCATCAACCTCGGATGAGTGTGACCGAGCCCTTAAAATGTTTATGGACAGAGATCTGCTAATCACAGAAGGGGGCAGAATTGGATGAGTGCTCGCATGCTAGCTTGTCACAGCAATAATAATCTCCTAGTGCTAAACAACACCACAGACTGTGACAAGAGACATATGGTTAAATTCTGTTTGTTAACTCTTACAGCATGCTGTCTTCAGATTATATATCAAAACCTGCTGGCAGATACCCTTTAAAGACTCAGTTTTCCAATAAGTTTCACAATGAAAACACACTCCTACAAACCGTATGGGCCGTTTCACATCTATGCACCCCTGCATTTGCCTGCCCTGCGCTAGCACAAGCGCAAGCGCAGTTGCTATCACAGGCAAGCGCATTGGCGCATAGATGCAGTGCCCTTGCGCTTGCTTCTGCTTTCACCACTATTACCTCCTATGGCGAGCGCATGGCAGCGGAACCCGGAAGCGCAGGTTTGCAGAGGGGCTCAGTCAGAGCGCATGCGTCACTCCGGATGCACCGGAAACACGTAATGCAACATTTCCGGTGTGTCCGGAGTGATGCATGCGCTCTGACTGAGCCCTTCTGCAGGCCTGCGCTTCTGGGTTCTGCTCCCGTGCGGTCGCCATAGAAGGTATTGGCAGCGAAAGCCGAAGCAAGCGCAAGGGCATTGCAACTATACGCCAATGCGCTTGCCTGTGATTGCACTTGTGCTTGCCCTTGCGCTAGCACAGGGCAGGCAAACACAGGGGCGCATAGATGTGAACTAGGCCTATCTGTATATTGTTGACAAATGCAGAAGGAATTCGGTAGGAGTGAAATGCAAGAACCCCCATTAACTACTGACATGCAGAAAGGCGGCAGGAAGTTTATCTCATAGTGGAGACAACCGGCTGGGCGACAAGTCAGCGAGATCACTCGGCGCATGGATCTTTCTAGTCGCTGTTGCTGAGGTTAATTGTGCTCTCACTTCTCATGAACCAATGTATGTACAGTCCACATTTCAGTGCAGTCAACCATCTTTTTTAGACGTTACAGCAATTTTACATTTAAAGGGAACCTGACCCCTCCAAATCACCCCCAACCCTATTAATACCTGTTTCTGCACCCTAACATATCAGTATTAGTGCTCTTTTTCTATAAAAAAAAAAAAAGCGCTCTGTAACATTGGAATAATCAACAATATACACTTACAGATCTGAGACTTCTTGTCCCTGAATAAGTATCAGAGGGCGTCCCCTGTGAGACTCTAAGCCCTCCCTAGGTGCTTATTTTCACGCCCCGATTGATCCACCCTTTCTCTGTCTGTGCTGCTGTGATGTGGAGCTGAAGGCAGGACTTATGATTTGCATTCTGTGAGTGATAGAGAGGGGGGAGGGTAAAGCCTGCACAAGTAAGAGCACACAGACAGAGGGAGGGAGGATCCTGGAGCTGCAAAACAACCCGCCCTGGCGACTAAAGAATAGTCACTGCTAATTATAATCACTAATGAGTAAGTATTAAAAACGTTTTTATGCACTTTCACAGGATGCTTTTAGGAGACAAAAGAAGTGTGAGATTAGTGATAATATGCTGCAGGGACATGTTTTGCTAGCTTAGGAGGCGTTCTGGAGGTGACAGGATCCCTTTAATATAATATTGTAGCAAGTTAATGGCCCTTACAGAAATTAGTGAGTGATCTGAGAGCAGCTGAATTATCCACTGGGACAGAACAGGATGTGTGCCAAACGTATAGGAATGTAAATGTGTAGTATAAATACAGAGAGGGAAATAAGTATTTGATCCCTTGCTGATTTTGTAACTTTGCCCACTGACAAAGACATGAACAGTCTATAATTTTAAGGGTAGGTTAATTTTAACATTGAGATAGAATATCAAAAATAATATCCAGAAAATCACATGGTCCAACTTATAAACAAATAATTAGCAAGGAGAGTGAAGTGCAACATTATACCCAGTGTTTATATCATATCTGGTGCCACAGCTGCCTCAAAGTATTGGATCACAATGATCCATATACGCTTGTAATACTGTAAATAATCACATTAGAGTACTTTTCCGAATGAACAATTTTATTTTTAATTTTTAAATGCAAAAGACTAGACATTTAAAAAAACAATTGAATGAAAATTCCCAAAGGAATTTATAGAGAGGTACAAGGGATGAGAACCCTGAATGGTGGTCACAGGAAGGTGGGTTTACATAGTTCAATACATATACAAAAGTTAATGAGTAGCCTAGGAGGAATAAGACTATTCTCCTATAGTAACCACCACATGTAGCAATCGTAACAACAACAGATACCAGGAGCCCTAAATAAAGTAGGGAAGGTAGCAGCTCACAAGGGAATGAGAGTGGTCATGTATACCTTGTTAAGAGACCTGTTTAATGTCCATAAACCCAACTTCTAACCCTACAATCAAGAGGAAATATTCAACCTCAAAAGGACAGGCAAAAATGTGGTACCTAACTCCACTGAGATATGTAGAAAACAGGACCCAACATACAGCTATGCCACAAGTCAAAACACCCTGCCATAAAGACTAGGGAAAATCACAAGTATCACAGTGAAGCTTACCCATGCGGGGAACTATGTGCTGCCACCGTCTGGACTCACCTGCCCGACGTATGTTTCGTCACCTTTGTCTAAATCATATAAAGTCATTTGCATTCTGCAGAGAGAAATAAATATTTGATACCTCTGGCAAACAAGGCTTAATGCTTGGTGGCAAAACCCTTGTTAGAAGACCCAGCCATGACCCATTTGTAATGTCCTGGTGAAGGGAAGGAGGCTGTCACTCAGGATTTTATGGTACATGGCTCCTGTCATTGCCCATTGATACGGTGAAGAAGTCTTGTGTCCTTAGTTGAGAAACATCCCCAATACATAATGTTTCCACCGCCATGCTTAACTATGGGGATGGTATTTTTAAGGCCATAGGAGGCATTTCTCTTCCTGCCAAAGAGCTCATGTTTTGTCTCATCTGAGCACAGCACCTTCTCCCAATCACTCTCAGAATCACCAAGGTGTTCATTGGCAAAATTCAGACGGGCCTGCACATGTGCCTTCTTGAGTGGGACTTTGCGGGCACTGCAGGATTTTAATCCCTACCGCATAATGTATTACCAATGGTTTTCTTGGCGACAGTGGTCCCAGATGCCTTGAGATCATTAGTAAGTTCCCCCTGTAGTTTTAGGCTGATCTCTCCCCTTCCTTATGATCCTGGATACCCCACAAGGTGAGATTTTGCTTGCAGTCCCAGATCAATGTTGATTGACACTCATTTTGTATTTCTTCCATTTACTATTCCATCAACAATCGTCTCCTTCTCACCCAGCATCTTACTTATAGTTTTGTAGCCCATTCCAGCTTTGTGCAGGTCTAGGATCGTTTCCCTGGCATCCTTAGAAAACTCTTTGGTTTTGCCCATGTAGTAGAGGTTAGGGTCTGACTGACTGAGTGTGTGGACAGGAGTCTTTTATACAGATGACAATTTAAGACCGCTGTCTTTAATGCAGGTAACGAGTTGATTAGGAGCGTCTAACTGGTCAGTAGGAGCCAGAACTCCTAATGGTTGATAGGGGATCAAATACTTCTCTCTGCAAACTGAAAATACATTTTTATAACTTAGACAATGGGATTTTCTGTGTTTTATTTTTGACATTTTATCTTACTGTTAAAGTTAACCTACATACAAAATTGTACACTGTTCATGAAAACCAGCAAGGGATCAAATATTTATTTCCCCCACTGTATAGAGGTGAGGTTGATGGAGGTGAGAGCCCTGACATGCACACAGGGGCCCTTCACTCTCCGTATACACCTCTGCCCATGAGTGTATCCCTTATCGTCCTGTACTTAGAAGATATAGTCTGAGCCATCTGGCAAAAGTAGAATCACCTTGGCTGAGATGTTGTAATCTGTTGATTGGGTTGTTACAAATCTCTACCCATGTGAATTGTTATAAACGTTGTTCCTCTCTCTCGAGAAGCTATTATATCAAGTGAGTTACAGGAGGTTTTCTTGTCATTTTTGCTATTTTTAAAGTTATCAAGAGGAAGCTCCATTGCAGAAAGAGTAAAAGAAATCGTACTTGCTATTGTAATCCAACCTCATCTGTACCGGTATTGCTCTGCTCGTCTGCGATGTGCCAGAAAGGATGACATCGGTACCAGAGACCTGAATGCTACGACCACTAATTGGCTACAGGGTGAGATGACCAGTGGTCAGGCAAGGTAAAGACAAAGGTAAGGCCAAGTACGGTAAATACCGTATTAGATCATACATGCAGTTTTTGTATTACTTTTATTTTTATAAAGCTATAAAAGAACCCAAAAAAGTATAAAGACAACTTTGACGCTTATTCTCTCTTTTGTATCCACTCATGTGTGCTGCCAGTCTAAGCAAACCTTCCCTTTCTTATAGGAAAAGAAACAACTGGATTTCCCTGTTCAGATTTGTTAGGTTTGTGTCCCCAAAGACTTAATCTCCAAGATTGAAAAGTTTACGTTGTTGCTGTAGCTGTAAAGCTGTGGTTACGTTCCCACAGGATGTGATATTGGCAGAAATACTTGACATAAAAGAAAGAATTGAACATTTTTCTTTAAAAAAAAAAAAAGTGTTACTGACAGGGTTACCGGCATCGTAGAGCATTGCAAAAAAAATGATCTAGGGATCTGTCCAATTGCCAATAGGTGGTAAAATAGTATTTTTTCATGTTAATGACAAACTCACTAATGTCATCTTTGTATCAGTAGTGATACATCTGCATTGACTTTTCAGCTGCAGGCGGTTACATCTGTGTTAGAGGCTCCATTCAGATCCGCTCACATGGTTTCTGATATCATAGAGCAGCATGCAGTGCTATTGTGCCGTCAAAATAATAGACTCAACAGAACATCACAGATTCCAATAAAAATCATTATTGTAAAAAGAAGCGGGACTGGCAGGCTTAGGCTGTTCACACTGGACTGGATTGTAATTCAGACCGTTTGGTTGATTATTGTACCAGCAGGTGTAAAATCGCTACCTAAAAATCACCACCTTCAATGACACAAGCTCTCCCTATACTAACACACATTGCACACAAGGGGGAGTCTGCAGATCTTATTGTTTTGGGCCTCCTCTATCAAATCTACAGAGTTATCATGTGGCTATCGCTCCTAATTTTAAGAGGGCCAGCAGGTGGCCCTCATTCATATTTTCCATCAGGCAGACCTCATGCATAAATTTTGGAGAGCCCTTTCATACATTTGGAATGGCCCTTATCACCGTCTCTTCCCCGTGCTACTAGGTTGCCAATTCCCTGTTCAGGATACAGGCACGTATGCCTATAATGACCGGAGGTCCTATTAAGATCCAGTGAGTCACAGACTGAGACAGAGGCAGAAATAAACAACAGTATTTTTTACTGATATGGGGATCAAAGTATGGTTCAGTATAGAATGTATAAGTATCAAAATCCCCTTAAAATATAACCAATAACAGTTTCACACACTCAGCGTTAGCCGACATCAATGCACCGATCTCAGAGTTCCCAGGGTATGTAAATCACACTCAGAACCAGGAGCAAATTTACCTACACGTTAGTCTTATCAAGGATTTAACTTAACTAAAGGCTATGTACATCAACTGTGGGCGATCTGATGGGACCTCTGAGATGGCACACTGAGTATAACTTATCACAACTAATAACAATACATTACACTATGTCAATGCTGGCTATACACTTAGCACAGGGATACCCGGGTATCTCAAAACTATGGCACCATAAACCTCAAATGTAGCTTTACACCGGTGTATATTCCACGTGGGCTGCAGCAAGTCCAGAAAAAGTAAAAAGAAAAAAAAAAACCTTTTGCGCAAAAGAAAAACGTATTGTAAAACAGCAGAATTTGGCAGCTTACCAGCCAGTGCCAGATTCACATGTCCAGCACTTTAGTTCTGTTAGCTTGGGGTGCAATCTGTGGAGCACTCTTTTCCAGGGCTTGTCAGGACCTTGTCAAGATCCTCCCAATGTGGATAGCACCGGACGCCGACTCTCCTTTCGCAGTCACTCACGGCCTTCCTGGACGCCAATGACTCGCTCCATCAGGGGGAATATCTCCTCAGCCTCCTTGTCAGGATCCTCCCAATGTGGATGGCACCGGACGCCGGCTCTCCTTTCGCAGTCACTCACGGCCTCCCTGGACGCCAATCACTCGCTCCATCAGGGGGAACATCTCCTCAGCCTCTCCTCAGATGCTGGACACTTGCTCAGTTCAAGATAAAGTGTTTAGACCACACAACAGGGCTTGCAAACAACTTTAAAGGCCCATATAGCTTGCACTGGCTCTGCTGTAATCCTTACACTAGTAATGGCCACCGCAGAGAGAGATCAACCACAACAGGAGCAACTGACAGAACCGTCACCCGGCAACCAGTGATCGTGCTTTCACTTTCCTAGACACAGAGCAGTCACCATGGCAACCAGAGACTGTTTTCTCTTTCCTGGGCCACTACAAAATGGCAGTCTGCTTGGTTTTAGCAGCTTATTAGTTTACCCTCTTACATGCCACCCCACTAGAGGTTGGCGTCCTCGACATACCTCCCCACTCAAAGTCGTCCTGTGCATACCGCTGAGGGGGTATTCCTGCTGTAGTTCGAGTGGTTCTCCGAAGGCCCACCCCAACGCACTCTGTCCCCGAGGGGGCAGGAGTTCCTTCAGAGGTGTCATCAGAGGAAAGGCGTGACGCTGCTCCTTCCTGAAGTGCGACACCCCATGACCCATCATTCATGTCAGTTGGCTGACCTAAGCCACCCTCGGAAGGACATACCACAGGCTCAACACTCTCTCCACACAGGAGCAGATCATTCACAGGGGGCAGATAAACAGGCGCAGAGGAGGGCTCATCATCAAACACAAAAGCACCAGGAGTACCCGCCCCTTGGGGCACAGCCTCTAGTTCTGTGGAAATGGGAGCTGCATCCTCAAACCAGCACCGTTGTAGCATGTTACGGTGAAGATTACGAGTGGGCCCCCCTGACCCCACCGGCTCAACCTCATAGACTGGAATATCAGAGTTCACCCGTCTCTTTATCAGGTATGGTGTCGCCTCCCACCGGTCGCTCAGTTTCCTTGTCGGCCGTTTAACCCTCACCAACACTCTATCCCCCGGGAAGAAAGGTTCCGTCTGCACAGGCCGCGTGTCCCTATGAGACACCTGACTGAGTCGATTTCCCACCACCTGATGCACCACTCTCAGTCGCCGCCGATGTTCTCGAACCCATTCAGATGCAGTCCGAGGGGAATCAGAGGAGGGATCTGGCATATTCAAATCTTCAATATCCCTCCCGGGTCTCCCAAACATCAACATGTGTGGCGAATAGCCCGTAGTGCTGTGCACTCGATTGTTATAGGCCCACATTAGTTCAGGGAGGTACTCAGGCCAGCGGGCCTGCTGCCCGTCCTCTAATGTTCTCAACATCTGTATCAAGGTACGATTGAAACGCTCACAGGCCCCATTTCCTTGGGGATGGTAAGGTGTCGTTCTCGAATGTGCTATACCATACAACCGGCGCAGCTCCTCCATTAGCGTCCCCTGAAAACATGCCCCCTGATCTGAGTGTATTCTTTGCGGACACCCAAACACTTGGAGAAAATGACGACACACGGCCTTAGCTGCCGACTCTGCTGTCTGATCTCTCGTCGGCACCGCCACAGCATATTTAGTGAAGTGGTCTGTCATCACCAAGCAATAGGAGCACCCCGACGTTGAGTACCCTATCAAGACATAATCAATCATGAGCAATTCCAAGGGGGCAGACGTTTTAATTGTTTGCGTAGGGGCCCGCTGCTCAGGGCTCTTACTGAGCCCACAGACCCGACATTGCCGACACGCCTCCGCTACCATCCCTCCCAGGTCAGGGCAATAGAGGACTCGCTGTAGCCACTGGAGTGTCTTTTCACTACCAAAGTGGGCTCCTTTCTCATGTGCTTCGCGGGCGACCACTGGACCCATCCCCACAGGGATTACCAGTTGGTACCGGTGCTGCAGCTCAGATGGCAGATAGACCTTACGATACAAAAGACCCTGTTCCACACACAACTTATCCCACTGTCGCAATAGTTTAATTCCTTCTGCGGATAGTTGGGCCTTGTCCTCTGCACTCGGCCAAATCCCATTTTGTACCCAGGTGCGCACTCGCGAGATGTCAGGGCACTCGTTCTGATCTTTTGCCCAATCTGTTGGCGTTTTTCCCAGGACACACGGCATCCCTGATGCCACCCCACTTGAATGTACCACACTGCGGAAGATAGGCATCTGCCCCAAGTCAGGGGTCTCTGTGTCCTCGAGCTGGTCATCAATGCTTTCTCCCCCAAACCCAAGGGGTACCCTTGACAGTGCATCCGCATTTCCGTTTTCTCGCCCAGAGCGGAACTTAATCTGATAGTTAAACTTAGCAAGGCGGGCGACCCACCGCTGCTCCAACGCTCCCAGTTTCGCATTCTCTAAGTGAGCAAGAGGGTTATTATCGGTCATGACCAGTACCTCAGCTCCTGTTAGATACTCAGCAAAGCGCTCCGTCATTGCCCACACCAGGGCCAGCAGCTCTAGGCGAAACGAACTATAGTTAGCCGGATTGCGCTCAGTGTCCCTTAAAGACCTGCTGCCATAGGCGATGACCCGCTCCCGGCCATCCTGAATTTGGGCCAGTACCGCCCCCAACCCGTGAAGACTACCGTCAGTGTACAACAGGAAAGGGGTATCAAACCGGGCATATGCCAACAACGGGGCACTCGTTAGGGCAGTTTTTACCTCATCAAAAGCCTTTTGCTGCTGAGGCCCCCATTGAATAGGGCGGTTGCGAGGACCAAGTGCCGTCCCTCTTAAAAGTTCATTCAGGGGACCCACTACTTGTGAAAATCTGGGCACAAATCGTCGATAGTACCCCGCCAATCCCAAGAAAGCCCGAACCTCCCGCAGCGTCTGGGGAGGTGGCCACTCCTGTACCGCTAAGATCTTACTGGCTGAGGGTAACACCCCGTCGGGAGTCACCACATGGCCTAGATACTCTATGCGACTCTTGAACAGTTGACATTTCTTCGGTTTTATTTTCAATCCATGACGGCTGAGCCGTTGGAGCACTTGGCGTAACTTCTCAAGATGATCTTCAAATGATGTCCCGAACACTACGATGTCATCTAGATATATCAGTACCGATTCGAAATTCATGTCGCCTAAACAGTGTTCCATAAGGCGTTGAAAGGTCCCCGGGGCATTACTAAGTCCGAACGGCATCCGATTGAATTCGTAGAGCCCCATTGGCAGAATAAATGCTGTCTTTGCCCGATCTTTCTCAGCCATTGGTACCTGCCAATATCCGCTCGCCAAGTCCAACGTTGAGAAGTATTTGGCCCGTCCTAATGCAGACAGGGACTCCTCAATCCGAGGCAACGGGTATGCGTCTCGCACCGTGTGCGCATTTAATTTCCGATAATCCACACAAAATCGGAGGGTCCCATCCTTTTTTCGCACCAGGACCACAGGGGCAGCCCAGGGACTTTGGCTCTCTCGTATCACTTGATTGTCCAGCATACTGGCCACCATGCCCTTCACCTCTTGATAAAGTGTCGGGGGAATCTGACGATAACGTTCTCTAATGGGAGGGGTGTCCCCCGTGGGAATCTCATGCTCAATCGTCGGAGAGCACCCGAAGTCTTCTTCATGTCGCGAGAAGGCCTCTTCATGTTCCCACACGACCCTCTCCAACTGCTCTAGTTGCACGGAAGTCAGTTTCTCCCGATCCACTCCCATCTGATCCATGATCACACGACCATTCCAGTCTTCAGTAGGAGATTCAGCCCCCCCTACTTCGACCGCATATGTCCAGGATAACTGTGGGTCTGGCCGCAATTCAAACACCGCCGTATCAGGCATCTTCCCCTCTGGCACGAACAGTTCAGCCAGGATGGTCCCAGCAGGAATGGTAATAGCCTCCTCCAACACGTTAAGGCATCTGACTGGCACCCGTCCATTCTTCACAATCGCCAAAGACCGGGCCACATGCACCTTGGTAAAAGAGGACTTCTCTGGGGCTGGCTCAAGTAATACCTCAAGTCCATTCAGCCTCTGCGCCGCCCCCACTGGCAACATTAAGAGTTCCTCCTGTCGAGGTGCCAGTGAAATCGTGGTCCGTGATGGCACTTGGACTAGGCCCACCCGGCCCCCTGGGACTGCACTTTTCAGCAGGTCACAGTTCAACACTAGGCGGTGTAACATTCTCTGAGTTGGTCGGTGACTTGTAGCATGAGTCCAGTATCGGGGTCCCTCGCGGGCATACATCTGATGATTTAGATCTCGCAGAATGTTCATTCCAAGTGTCACCTCCATCCCTCTTCTAGGGGGGTGGTCCACCAGCACTACCCCTTTCTGACCCAGCTCTTGACCAAACATTTTCAGCCTCATCCACACGATCCCTTTCACCGTCAGCTGGCCATTGTTAGCGGCGGTAAGTCTTATCATTCGGCCATCTTCGGGGACCACTAGTTGACTGAAGTATTCCTCGAAAACTTCTAGAGGCATAATGGTACATTCAGATCCCGTGTCAACCAAACAACTCATCTTCCGCCCTTCAAATTCTGCTTCTAAAACTGGACTGCATGCGAACAAATCTTGCTCCTCCCGTTGAGGGCTTTGTGGGGGGTAGGCCGCTGCGATTTGCCCCCTCAAGGCAGCGGCTGGGAGTTTTAACATCGGCGAAGGAGACTCGGGGACTGTGGACATCCGGCAGTATCGTGAGATGTGTCCCTGGCGCCCACACCTCCAGCAGGTGACTGCTCTTCGTGGACGGGGGCTCGAGTCATTCGAAGAGGACGGTCTGGCTGTCGGTGGAACCACCATCCCAGAGGGTGTGGCTGGAGGCCTTTCCAGGGGAGTAGGAGACGACCCAGCTCTGATCTTAGACACTTCCAGCTTCAACTCCTTCAACTCGGCACGCAGAGCTTGCACAACGTCTACCAGTCCCTCCGCTCCTGATACTGGCATTTGGCCTTTTTCCATCCGTGTACTGTCCACAGCCCCTTGAACTACCAGGGTGGACTCCGCCTCCCTTTCCATCGCGGCCTGGTAAATCTGCCAAAAAGATATTTCTGGGGTAGCCCGGGCCACCTCCAACAGTTTATCCCGAAGGGGCCTATTGGCTAGTCCTGTGATGAATTGGTCCCGGAGCAAGCGGTCTACCTCCCGGAACGCTCCCATGGCCCCTGGGTCTAGTCGCTGCACTTCGTTCAATGTCTCCTGTAGCGTATTAGAGTACTGCATCAGAGACTCACTTTCCTTTTGAGGGCGATTAAAAAAAAAAGATCGAAGCTGGGTCACACGGGCCCGGCCTCCCAAACTCCCCTCTAACAGTACCAATATTTTCTCTAACGTACTCCTCTCAGCCTCAGGTCGTACCATCACCATCCGCCTAGCATCGCCCTCTAGTGCATTTAATGCCAGTTCTGCTCGTACTGCGGGACCCAGATTACACATCCGCAGAATACTCCGGACCCTCTCAGCCCAATCCTGCAACGCCATGTTATGCCCGTCGTACTTCGGCATGTGCTGGAGTAAAGCTCCTACCGGCACATACCCTCCCACATTCGCCGCGGCTGCCAAAGGATCTGCACCCAGCAGCATGGCTGCTGGTGTGGTGGGGTCATTTCTTCCCTCGCTGCCTCCATCCATGACAAACACTGGATCCTGCCGACTACGCCAAAATATAATGACCGGAGGTCCTATTAAGATCCAGTGAGTCACAGACTGAGACAGAGGCAGAAATAAACAACAGTATTTTTTACTGATATGGGGATCAAAGTATGGTTCAGTATAGAATGTATAAGTATCAAAATCCCCTTAAAATATAACCAATAACAGTTTCACACACTCAGCGTTAGCCGACATCAATGCACCGATCTCAGAGTTCCCAGGGTATGTAAATCACACTCAGAACCAGGAGCAAATTTACCTACACGTTAGTCTTATCAAGGATTTAACTTAACTAAAGGCTATGTACATCAACTGTGGGCGATCTGATGGGACCTCTGAGATGGCACACTGAGTATAACTTATCACAGCTAATAACAATACATTACACTATGTCAATGCTGGCTATACACTTAGCACAGGGATACCCGGGTATCTCAAAACTATGGCACCATAAACCTCAAATGTAGCTTTACACCGGTGTATATTCCACGTGGGCTGCAGCAAGTCCAGAAAAAGTAAAAAGAAAAAAAAAACCTTTTGCGCAAAAGAAAAACGTATTGTAAAACAGCAGAATTTGGCAGCTTACCAGCCAGTGCCAGATTCACATGTCCAGCACTTTAGTTCTGTTAGCTTGGGGTGCAATCTGTGGAGCACTCTTTTCCAGGGCTTGTCAGGACCTTGTCAAGATCCTCCCAATGTGGATAGCACCGGACGCCGACTCTCCTTTCGCAGTCACTCACGGCCTTCCTGGACGCCAATGACCCGCTCCATCAGGGGGAATATCTCCTCAGCCTCCTTGTCAGGATCCTCCCAATGTGGATGGCACCGGACGCCGGCTCTCCTTTCGCAGTCACTCACGGCCTCCCTGGACGCCAATCACTCGCTCCATCAGGGGGAACATCTCCTCAGCCTCTCCTCAGATGCTGGACACTTGCTCAGTTCAAGATAAAGTGTTTAGACCACACAACAGGGCTTGCAAACAACTTTAAAGGCCCATATAGCTTGCACTGGCTCTGCTGTAATCCTTACACTAGTAATGGCCACCGCAGAGAGAGATCAACCACAACAGGAGCAACTGACAGAACCGTCACCCGGCAACCAGTGATCGTGCTTTCACTTTCCTAGACACAGAGCAGTCACCATGGCAACCAGAGACTGTTTTCTCTTTCCTGGGCCACTACAAAATGGCAGTCTGCTTGGTTTTAGCAGCTTATTAGTTTACCCTCTTACATGCCTCCTGCCCTGCACCTATCATTGCACACTCACAAGCACTATCAGTAATATTCTCCAATTATTTGTCCCAGGTCATTGTTTAGCAGACCCTACTGCATATTTCAGCTGTCTCTGCCCCAGGCCTTGGAACACAAACACAAATACCCAGCTACCCACCAATCCACAGGCCAAAAAACTAAATGAACATATTACCAGTCTGATTGACCAGGAAATGTTTCCTGTGTTGGCTTGTGGACACAGAGTGTTTCTGCAACCTCATGTCGGCACCCATCCCTTGGTACTCATTCACCAGCCGACACTATTTTTCTTGATGATACATCCTGCCTTACACCAGCACGTATCTCATAACATCACCTGTTCACCAAGCAATAAAGTTACTAGGAAAGTCACCTAACGACCAATATATGGACAACTGCACGTGGCCAGGGACATTACCACAAGGGGAGATCTAATCAAAGAACCCTAAGCAGGTTAATAATTTCCTAAACCTTACCATAATTTGTCCCTGGCTGACTGCAGATGTCGGCACCCAAAATCGATGCAATGTTGTCCCCAACATGATCAGGTGTTCCTATAAAAGGCTAGCTATACCTCCCTGAAGCTACCCCCCGGTTTAAAGAATCAATACGCAAAACGCATGTAAGGGGGATTTGGGTAATGCTTTCCAAGTCACATCAGTACCTTTCAATTCTGGGATATATTTGTGGCGAACTTGCGGACTGGTTGCCACAGTGATGCTGCACCTACTCCATAGGGGTGGTGTCACAGTTCCCAGTTGAGAGGGGTCACAAACTCGAGACACACAGAACTGCACACAACATCATCCCAAATCAGGGCCGGGGATTCGGGCAGACCCTAAGGAGGGAGGACCCCATCTTCTGGTCATGAGCAAGGGTTAGCGGTAGGTTAGAAAAGGAGTCAGAGTAGGAGGAGAAATAACTCTCTAGAAGAGAGGGAGAACGTTGAGGAAGGCATCCGGAGTGGACACAGGACTGAGAAAGTCCTAGGGGACACGGGAGTGGGGGATCCACCCGTGTGCTCCAAATCCACTCCCAACCCAAGTCGGGCAGAGGTACTGGTTGCCGGAGAGGAATGGCCCCGATCTGATTTGGGTGCTCCACGCCCGACCAGGAAACCCGGAGGCCACTGGCTTTGCAGGAGCAGTGGCCACAAACCGTGGATAATCCGCAGGATGGTGGCTAAGACTAGAGCCAGGGGACATGCTGCTGCAGTCACCCAACAATGCCCGCAGCCATCAGCCTGGGATCCTGTTCCCAAAGGCGCAGGGCACGCGAGGCGAGAATCCAGTGCAGGTAAGAGCAACCTGGGAAGGCCCATGAATGGTGTCTCAGTAGAGCGATCCTGATCTCCCGAGGTCTAACCTGGCTGCACTCTGGAGAATCACAGTACTCGGCTGGGTGACCTTGCCTGATTAGCAAGTAAACCTCCACCTGTGGAGGAGTGACACCATCCCGGCTGCCTTACCATCTGCCCCAGCGGTCTGAAACTGCAGCGTCTGCCATCCCTCACTGAACACCACAGGTGGTGTCACAAACTTTTCCCTTGTAAATATCCCCTTTCCAGGTCACTGCCACTGTGATCCCCCTAAGAATTGCCTGGCCCAGTCCCGAGTACCCCACGGCCCTGGTGGGCATCACAGATTTATTCATGCATATTGGTCACTTTGACCTGATTTGTTGTGCTCTCCTTATTTTAATACCTCCAAGCTTTGAATTACCATGATTGCATTCATTTTTATATACACTAGTGATCAAAATTAGAGAACAATGTATGATCACTTGATTTTTTAGACAGAATTTAGTCTACTTTGATCAACATTTGGCAGTTTTTGTGTAAGGGGTACACCAGGCCACTAGAACAGTGTTTTACAAAATAACCAAAGTTTTTTTAAATTAAAATCTTTATTTTACCCAAAATGTGATGGTCAGAATTAGAGAACAGCAATGACTGTAATGCAGAGAAAGAGAATAAAACTAAATTTTGTGTAGGTTACAACAGTTACCAATCAGTAGGAAGTGTACAGACCTTTGCTTTGTACAGCTCTTTGCATTGAAGGAATTCAGCACATCTGCGGCCACATGACAATAACATGACAATATCACTAGTCTCTCACACTGCTCTGGTGGGATTTTTGTCTACTCTTCTTCCAGTCTCTTCCACAGTTCGGTGACTGTTGGGGGTTTCTTGGCAATAACTTTGTTACCAAGGATTTTCCAGAGGTTTTCTATTGGGTTTCTATCAGGACTCTGGGTGGCCATTTCATTGTTTCAATGTTTTCTTCTTCAAGGAACTGCTTTACAAATTTTGCTATGTTACACATTGTCCTGCATGAATATTGTGAGCTGATTGAGTGCTGAATGCAAGTAAGGAGCCACATGTTATTGAAGAAGGCTCTTATACACACTTGCATTCCCTCTGCCATGTAAGTGTATAAGAGGTCTAACCTCTGCAGCAGAAAACATTCCCCAAACCATGACACTTCCTCCACCACTTTTCACTGACTTCTTTATGCATTTTGGGTTCAGTCTATCACCAGTTTGTCAATTAACACAGTGTTTCCCATCAGACCGAAGCAAATTAAACTTGTTTCATCATTAAAATGAACCATGGATCACTTCTCCTTTGTCAACATAACTTGATCCTCACCAAAGGTGACTTTAGCCTTTTGATTTTTTCTTCTAATGAGAGATTTGGTCACTGCAGAGTGGGCTTTCAGTCCAAATGCTGTAAAACATTGTGACACTGTATTTTGAGATAGATCCTTACTCTGTTCGATGCTGAACTGGCAAGCTATTCCAGCTGCAATATTGAAAAGATTACCCATGGAGATTCTCCACATTATCCTACCCTCTCTTGCATTTGTCTTTCGAGGGTGAACAGCCTTCTTGGGGGAATTGAAAGTGTTTATGATGTTGTAAAGATGCAATATTCTAGAAATCACAGACTTGCAATGACCAACTTCTGTGGCTATGACTGATAGGGTGACCTTTTTGGCCTTCATCTGGACAACCAACTGCTAGAGGGTTTCATTCACTTTGGAATGGCACAACATTTTTGCAAAGTGAGTGCAAACTGGAACATCAGGCTGCCAGTTAAATAGGGTTTGTTAGATATTTAAGGAAATTAGCACCGGGCACCAAATACCAATAACTTGCAGGTATCAGAAAGTGTTCTCTCATTTTGATCAGTGTTTTTTTTTTATTTAGCTCATTTACATTTTTAATCTGGGATTTAGAATACGGTATATTCAATTCATGAAAAAGTATTAAAGAGAACTCCGGGGAGATAAAAAAAAAATTGTACTGTCCCTTCCCTCCTACATGATAAAGCCGAACTGGGGGCTACAGTTCTAGTATCTATAGATCGCTTATAAATCAATAAAATCATATCTGCTCCTCAGCTCTCACCTTTTCCTCATGGGACAAGGAAATTCAGCCTTATGCTGCAGCAGAGAGAAGGAGGTGTGGCAGGAGTGTGGACCATGGAAGCTCCATAATCATCATACATTCCTGCCCCCTCATACTTCTGTATGAACAGGGGGCATGGCCACTGACCCCATGGTCACACTACAATCCAGCCCCTAATATACATCCTATGTAATGTAAGAACAGGGGTGTTATCCCATCAAATATCAATAATGTTACAAACAAAATATAAATACACGCAGTGATCTTCTGCTATACAATTTTTCTTATACATTTTCAGCATTCTACAAGCCTTATGCCCATATTGATAGTTTAGATATGTCAAATGTGGTGATAGATTCCCCATATGAGTCTAAATAAATATATTATAAAATAAAAATTCGGTTGCGCCACACTGTTTGCTAAAGGCAGAATCTCCGTTATATTAATTCCTCACTCACCTTGTCTGGTTGTGCCGTCTCTGCACAACCAGATAGTAGGCTCAGTGGTGAGGAAGGGTCCGAGACCTTTGCTCGTCGGTTCCTGGTTCCAGAATGAGCGCCCAGCTCCAGCTCGCTTCTCCGGGTCCCGTGATCAATCACGTGTCTATTGTGTCAGCCAGGTCCTTGTATGCAAAGCTGCTCTCTTCCACCACACTCCCCATAGGGAGGATAAGGTAAGGAACAATGCAGAAATGGTGGTATTTAGATTATGAGCGCTATGCAAGGACGCTGCGCTGATTAGTATTACCTTTAGGTCTTTATTGAATATTGACAAATGTGAGTCCTCGCCACAACATGTTTCAACGCTAATGCGTCTTCCTCAAGTGGATAAATAAATATATTAACTTTTAAAAAAGTGCTTAATCAGTCTCCAAGTATTAAGAAATAAGAAACATTTGTCAAAACATGTTGATATCATTACATTTAAAATATCAGATCCTTCTAAGATTGCAAAACCCAATGTAGTTTTCAGCATATTAGACTTTTGCCTACCATGGAAACTTTCAAAATGATCCTGAAGACTCATCTCTTCCGACAAGCCTACAAATTGCGATGAGCATAAATCAACTAAACCGATGCATGACCAGCTCTTTCCTCACCTACTGTATCCTCACCCATCCCTTGTAGACTGTGAGCCCTCATGGGCAGGGTCCTTTCTCCTCACCTACTGTATCTTCTCCCATCACTTGTAGACTGTGAGCCCTCTTGGGCATGTTCCTCTCTCCTCACCTGTGGTATCCTCACCCATCCCTTGTAGACTGTGAGTCCTCGTGGGTAGTGTCCTCTCTCCTCACCTACTGTATCTTCTCCCATCACTTGTAGACTGTGAGCCCTCGTGGGCATGTTCCTCTCTCCTCACCTATGGTATCCTCTCCCATCCCTTGTAGGCTGTGAGCCCTCGTGGGCAGGGTCCTTTCTCCTCACCTACTGTATCTTCTCCCATCACTTGTAGACTGTGAGCCCTCGTGGGCATGTTCCTTTCTCCTCACCTATGGTATCCTCTCCCATCCCTTGTAGGCTGTGAGCCCTCATGGGCAGGGTCCTTTCTCCTCACCTACTGTATCTTCTCCCATCACTTGTAGACTGTGAGCCCTCATGGGCATGTTCCTCTCTCCTCACCTATTGTATCCTCTACCTTCCCTTGTAGGCTGTGAGCCCTCGTGTGCAGGGTCCTTTCTCTTCACCTACTGTATCTTCTCCCATCACTTGTAGACTGTGAGCCCTCGTGGGCATGTTCCTCTCTCCTCACCTATGGTATCCTCTTCCATCCCTTGTAAGCTGTGAGCCCTCATGGGCAGGGTCCTCTCTCCTCACCTACTGTATCCTCACCCATCCTTTGTAGACTGTGAGTCCTCGTGGGAAAACTGATCTCTACTCACCTACTGTATCTTCCCTTGTAGACTGTCAGCCCTCGGAGGCAGGATCCTCTCTCTTCATCTACTGTATCTTCTCCCATCCCTTGTAGACTGTGAGCCCCTGGAGGCAGCATCCTCTCTCCTCACCTACTGTATCCTCACCCATCCCTGGTAGACCGTGAGCCCTCGTGGGCAAGTCCTCTCTCCTCCTGTACCTGTGTGTGCCTTGTATTGCTTATGTTTATTGTACTTTCTATGTATGCCCTTTTTCACATGTAAAGCGCCATGGAATAAATGACACAATGATAATACATAAGAAGAAGAAGAAACAGACTTCAAAAATTTCAAACAACAAGGATAATGTACTGTACAAGATTTTTACAAAGAGAAAAAATAGACAGTGTTTATCAGTCTGCAGAGTTTGTACAAGACTTTAGCGTTATGGAAATGTTGGAGAGAACAAAGGTGTCACAGGAGAAATTAATATAATATATCCCAATCTGATCACTGTAGACCAGCTCTCTCGCCCTTAATTATTCTTAGGCATTATCATATCGTCTGGAAGATTTGAGAAAATAAGAAAACCAATGTTTTTGGTATATAAAAAATATTCTCAAATTTATGCACAAGAATATTTTAAAATAGATGAAATATTTGGATGTAAAGCAAATGAATACAAATGATTAATATATACATTTTCACTCCTTATCTTACTGCCATATTTTAAACATTTCTTTTGCATTTTTTTGTACACACATAAATACATATGTAAATTCCAAATAAGCTTTCTTTTAGTAAAAAAAAATTATATTTTACGATCATTTGCGCAACAATGAAAAGGTTTATTTTACAATAAATTTTCATAACAATATAAAACCTCTCAGAAAAGATGAGAATCTTGTGAGATGTGATGGCCACATTTGTTCCCTAAAGCATCTTTTACATTTCGGGACCAGATCGAACACTAAGGCTATGTTCAGACAGAGCTCCGTTTTTTATTGATCCGTATTTGGTGCAGTTTCTGCACCAAAAATAGATCCCTTTTTTTTGCAAAAAAATAATCACAAGCACATCATCCATTTGTGTTGCTTTTTTGCTTTGTTTTTGGGGGACACAGACAGACAGAGACACACAGACAGACACACATACGGTACTTTGCTACCCTCCCCGCAATCCCATTGTGAGCTCCGGTGATATCTTAATCCTGGGCAGCGGCAGGACCTGTGTGTGAGTTTTCTGTTTAGTGCTTCCAGAATCTTGCACTGTCCTGTCCTGAGTGGTGTGAACACCACGAAACACGTAGAAATCAAGTCTATTTCTCTATTACATCTACTTGGGCTCCTCTGGTACATCATTCTGACAGGCGAGCAGCCCAGTATGATGCCCCATTCTCGGCACCCAATAAAAAAGCATTTTGGTGACATTGACTTTGGGGGCTTCATGTTCAACTACTGTACATGACAATACAATGGGTCGTTTCACATCTATGTGCCCCTGCATTTGCCTGCTGTCACGGTGTAGTGAGAATACTGATAAGGGAATGGCAGTTACAGGCAGAGTGACCAGGGAAGACTAATCTGACCCTAGTCTGGAAAACCTGAATGGCCCTGATCCCAAAGGTATCTCTGATGGTGAGAAGGTTCGGGCCTTCAGCCTCTCCCTAAAACTTCCCCACCAGCCCTGCACTATTCCCCCCTCACCTCCCTCTACCGAACCGGGATACAGCAACTCCAACAGAAAGGACATCAGCCACACAAACACAGCACAGATTCCAGGCATAGAGTGAAATCTATCAGCAGCACCACCTGGTGGAAGGAGAGGTTACTTAAAGGCTAGAGGGAGGGGAGTTCAGGTGAGTCACACATTAATCCCTCAACCAGAAGTTGAACCTAATAGTGAATCCAGTTCTGGAGCCCAACACAGGAGGCCAGGACCTTCACAACTATACTATCATGCAGCTCTTAAAGACAAACACATGCACAGCAGCATCCAGCAATGTCAGCACGTGACACCTGCCCTGCGCTGGCGCAAGTGAAAGCGCAGGTGCATTCACAGCCCAGTGTAGGCAATCGTATAGGCGCATAGATGCAGAGCAGAGCCCTTGTGCTCACTTGTGCTCACACCGTCATTATATGCTCTGGGCGGGCGCAGCCGACCGCAGGAGCCCGAAACCCGGTTGCGCAAGTGTGACAGGGACAGGGCCGGTGTCAGAGCGCATGCACTTATTAAGCTGCACCCGGAAACGCGTGATGTGATATTTCCGAATGCGTCTGGACTAGCGCATGCGCTGTGACACCAGCACTATCACACTTGCGCTTCCGGGTTTCGAGCTCCTGCGGTCGGCTGCGTCCGCCCATAGCAGATAACGACGGTGTGAGCGCAACTGAGCACAAGGGTTCTGCATCTATGCGCCTATGCGCTTGCTGCACTGTGCTGTGAATACACCTGCACTTGCAATTGCTCCAGCGCAGGGCAGGCAAACGCAGGGGCACATAGAAGTGAACTAGGCCAATATCTCCCTCATTCATACATTTTCCTCTGCTCTTACATTGCAATTAATGGGGTGTTTTATTAAATAAATATTGGATGCTGCCTTTTTCTGTACACAGTTAAAGCACCACTACTTAAAGCACTACTGTTTTACACGGCTGTAGTGGTGCTGTATATGTAAGCCCTTTTCCAGTCCTGCACCGCCATCTTGTGCCTGTACCTTCTGAATAAAGGCATTAAATGCATCTCTATGAGAGCCAGAGCAAGGTCAGAATGAGGCTCCTTTAGCAATGTATTGATTTGTGACCTCTAGCATGCTTCATGAAACACTAGCACTGCTGGCAGGTCACTTTTCATTGCAGGTCAATAAAAGTGCCCCTGGAAAATTATGAAAACAGCAGAGGGTTAGTATAAGGAGGAGATAAGCAGGAGACTTAGATTTAAAGCACCACTACAGCGGTGCAATTAAAAAAACCTGCTTAGACATATGTACAGGTGCATCTCAATGAATTAGAATATCATTCAAAAGTAAATTTTTTTTAGTAATTCCATACATAAATTATATAGAGTCATTACAAACACAGTGATCTATTTCAAGTGTTCATTTATGTTAATGTTGATGATTATGGCTTACAGCAATGAAAACCTAAAGATCATTTTCTCAGAAAATTAAATAAGGGCAGATGAAGGGTTAAATACTGCTCTGAAGTGTTCCAAGAGACATCAAAGGGTGAATATAATATTGACTTATTAGTCTACGTATTCCTGGACTCCCTGAAATACCTTGAAACATGACAATATGATATTGATTTGTCCTGAGGAAGGAGCCAGCGAGCCCTGAAACGCGTTGACTAATAAAGTATTATATTCACCCTTTGATGTCTCGTGGAAAACAGCAGCGCAGTTTTTAACCCTTCAACCTCCCTACTCTATATGCGCCATGCCGGGGACTGCGGCAGCCGTGATCTGCTATAATAGTGGTTGTGACACTCACAACCACACAAGGTGAAGCCTCTGATACTTATTTAGGTAAATATTTTATCTCTCAGACCCTTCATCCTCCCTACTTTCATTTTATGAGATAATGACCTTTGGGTTTTCATTGGCTGTAAGCCATAATCATCAACATTTACAGAAATAAACTCTTGAAATAGATCACTCTGTTTGTAGTGACTCTATATAATATATGCTTTGCACTTTATGTATTGAATTACTGAAATGAATTAACTTTTGTTATTTATTTCATTGAGATGCACCTGGATTTTCCCAGCTACTGCTCATATAGGGTTGTAGGGGGTCTTCTCCTACACAGTGGTCCAGCAGGGGATTCACTTTCCCCTCTGAGCCTGTACATTGTCAACAAAACTAGACTGAATAGACTAGACAACCGCATTAATGAGAAGGAATGTTTATTATGATGGGTGTAAACATACTGAGGATTACTGTAGTGGAATATCGGGTTAACGTCGTATATGTGCAGCCACTCTAACTTTGACTTTGACAGCAAAGCAAATGCCATTAGCTAGGAAGGTGTTTAAGTAAGTTTAAAATGACAGGCATTGTTCCTAGACAAAGACAGAGATTTCTTGATGAAAAGCCTTGAAATACAGATTCCTGACAAGCCAGACTCTTGCCATGTAACTGCAATTGACTCTGATGAGTGATACACCAAGTACTCACTAACTTTGTCATTTACTGTAACACTCGGGTGGCTAAAAGGATTTTATGAGCATCATATATTGACAAGTGAAATCTCTTTCATATTGGAGCGATATATAAACCCTGCAGATCTCAGCCTTCTTTTTAAGTTAGCATAAAAAGAAAAAAGATAGCGGCACTCACCGGGCGTGTTTCAAAGGTGCTTTATTTGGGTACCCTCATTCCAGGGTCCCACTCAGGAGGGAGGGGGTGCAGAGACAGCAGAGATGACGGATCTCCGTTTCGGGGCTCCTACCCCTTCCACGGACCTCATTGAGGTCCGTGGAAGGGGTAGGAGCCCCGAAACGGAGATCCGTCATCTCTGCTGTCTCTGCACCCCCTCCCTCCTGAGTGGGACCCTGGAATGAGGGTACCCAAATAAAGCACCTTTGAAACACGCCCGGTGAGTGCCGCTATCTTTTTTCTTTTTATGCTATTATTGATGTGATATATAGCGGGCACCCAGAGGCGGCCAGCAATGCCCCACCTCGCATATACCCATATGAAAAAATAAGCACTTCTCCTAACTTAGCAGTGCCCAGTGAACAGGACTTCTTTTTAAGTTACACATAAGCCACAAGCTTTCATTTCATATCATGAAAGTCTGGCTTCACAACATCAGAGAGATCTACAGACTTGCCGAGATGTGTCCTAGCAACTACGTCTAGGAAATGTTCAGACTGTGTTTCTTCATCAAATGAATGTTTAGTACGAGCTTTGTCTGGATTGCACAGAGCAAAATCGATGAATTGGTATCACCAGGGCAATTATACGCAGGAGCAAATATACAGGGACAGTCAAAGCGCTAAGCCCCGCTCATAGATGTCACACGGGAAAATACACAGAAAGCTAAAGAACAACGACGTCAAGGGCATAGATCCCATCTCACAACATGTACCATCACAGTGATTACATTCCCTGGAACAAGAGCATCCAAAAGGGATGGAAATGAAGAAAACTCAGATTTCCCGGGGACATTATTAACGCATGTTGACAAATATGACCTTGAAAGTAGCCAGGTCCTGATAACTAGTCCCCATATATAGCTCTCAAAAAAAAGGCATGCACAACTAACTGTATGCACTCCATATATAAAGACTAAATATCTTTATAACATACAGAGCATTGACAAAATGTCCAAAAATTATTTATTATTATTCACTACTAGTCACGTAACAATTTAATGGACTAGAGCCTCGGAATGGAAAGCCAAGATTTTCAAGAGTCCCATGCTTCAATTAAACCCAGCATTATGGTGCCGTTACACGCTAGGATCTTGTTAACGATATCCTTAGAACGATCACGTGACAGTGATCGTTCCGACATTGTTAGTGCGTTGTCACACACAACGATATCATTAACGATATCCCATTCGGCAACGCACCAGTTAAATAGGAGAACAAGGACTGAACGATCTTTTAAAGCGGCAGGAATAGGAGAATTATGAACGTCACCGCTCAAAAAGGTGTCATAGTGATTGATGTGGCTTCTTCCAGCAGCGTTAATTGGACGACGAACGATAGATTTGAGGTTCGGATCTCAAATCTTGGATGAACGATTCAATGATTTTTTCTTCCTACATCGTTCATTTACACGCAAGGACGCACAAACAATATCGTTAGAACGTTCACAAATCAGTGACGTTTCAACGATATCCTTAACAATATCCTAGCGTGTGAAGCGGCCTTTATACTATCCTTAATGGCCTTTTTTAGCAGTTTCTTTTGCCATTCTCTGAGCGCTTATTGTTCTTTTTTTACCGCTTTTTTACTCGCTTCTCAATAATTTTTGAGGTGTCTATTTGACTTACATCTCAATTTTTTCATTTAACTTTGAAGAAGCTCAGTACAGTTTTTTATAGAAAAATGCTGAAATATATTCCCAGGCATTTTCAAGTCATCTTTAGATTAAATCAATTTGAATGGATTGAGTTCTACTCGAATTTTGCAAAAATCTGCATATGCCAAAATGCAGACTTTTTTGTAACTTCCTTACATGCGGGTTTAGCAAAATCGCTGGCCACCATTTTTCAGAACCTCAAAAGACCATTGAAATGTTAAAAAATAAACCTTATAGATCCCTCCTCGGCTTTTCAATGACTCACCACCGCTCGTCTTGTCCTCATTGCAACTTCAGATTGGCATTGGAAGCATTGAAATCTGGTGTCTAGGTCAAGACTTCTGGGTTTTCCGGGCCAGGAAGGGTTCTGCACATGCATCTGCAGAGGTTTTCTGGCTGATGCAATCTTCTACAGTGTATACAATATTGATGGCTATTTTTAGACGTTTCAAACAAAACAATTCGCAACTTCTTTTAATTCACCAAGTTGAGTAAACTTCTACAAAGTTTATGTAAATTCAATGTGCATCCAATCAATTTGCTCATCTCCCACCTGTGAGCTCTTCTGTCATGTTAATCTTGCAAAACGATTGTATTACTATTCATCTTGTCAGGAGGGTTTGTCTCTACAAAGTGTGACAATATCAGATGGTATGAGCGAGTGTTGTCTTAGACTGGTCTCTCTGAGATCAGTGATTACTTTATGATAATGGTCTACCAGGCATTGCTCCCACCTAGCCAGAATCCTACTCCACACTGATGAGGGGCAACACCCCGAAACAGCTGTCTGTAGATGGATACCTGGATTTGATATTTCCCTTGTCATATCTTTAGGCTTGTAAAGAGCTGGATATTGACTCAAAGGGTTACTTAATATGGTGGTTATGGTGGTCTTCTTGAGGAGCCACCCCATGGCTAGGTCCTTCCCTGGAGGGATATCTGGCTACTCCTGTGTTGAGACTCCTAAACGAGGCTCCACAGACTTTATTTGCATAATATCAGTGTCACGTCCTAGGGACGGACTACACACGTGGACCCACTGGACCGCGTAAAGCGGATGCTGACACCGGGTGACAGAGAGGCAGACAGGTACCGTAGAGTTAACGGGTTTATTAAAGACAACAAAAACACAGAACCACACGCCCCTGGAGAGGGCCACAAGGCCGCAACACTGGAGACCCAGCGAGGGAGACCCGGAGCGGTTGACCCCTATACAGGGGTATCGCCGGGATCAGCCTCGAAGGGGCCAATGCAACGGACACGAGTGTTCAACCGACCCCAGGCGACGTGGTAACAAAACAGAACCGGGAATACAACGAGAGACGGGAAGCAGGAACACAGAGGACCAGGAACACGGGGAACTAGGAACGCAGGGAGATCCAGGAACACGGAGAGATCCAGGAACCAGGGAGATCCAGGAACTCGGAGAGATCCAGGAACCAGGGAGATCCAGGACCACGGGGGATCCGGAGCCGGGCGAGAACCAGCGATCAGCTTGGAGGGAACCAGGAGGTCGTCCAGGAACACGGTGATCAACCAGGAGCCGGCAGGAACAAGATCTGGAGGAGGTAACACGGAAAGATCAGGTAACAGACCAAACGAGGAGCGACCTGACAGACCAGTAGTGGCAGCTTCCCTAAGGAGAAGGGAGAAGTTGCCCTGGCCCCGACTGATTGCAAACAGGAGGTTTAAATCAGAACAGGGCAGGCCTGATTGGCCGGGCACTGAGACCTGGTGATTGGCTAGAGGGAGGAGCCAGATCCCTGCAGTCTCTCCCACAGAAACCGAGTAGGAGACAGTTTCATGAGTACTAGCAGTGGTACCAGGAGTGAGAGGAGCACTGTTGCTCAAGCAGAGGGTATAAGGGCAGCAGGCCGCAGGCACGGGCGGCAGACCCCCGAGGGGTAACAGTACCCCCCCTCTACGCCCCCCTCCCCAGACGGAAACCGGGCAGGAACCTGCGCAGCAGGCGCGGGGCATGGACCTCCGCCTCCTCGGTCCTGGGGCACCGACCGGGGCAGAGGGGGCCCGAGGGCAGTGGCATGGGCGTCATGTGACGAGCACAGGAGGAACAGGACGTCGGTAGGGACACCGGCAGGCGGCAGGACGCCATCAGGGACACCGGCAGGCGGCGGGACGCCATCAGGGACACCGGCAGGCGGCGGGACGCCATCAGGGACACCGGCAGGTGGCGGGACGCCATCAGGGACACCCGCAGGCGGCGGGACGCCATCAGGGACACCCGCAGGCGGCGGGACGCCATCAGGGACACCCGCAGGCGGCGGGACGCCATCAGGGGCACCCGCAGGCGGCGGGACGCCATCAGGGGCACCGGCAGGCGGCGGGACGCCATCAGGGGCACCGGCAGGCGGCGGGACGCCATCAGGGACACCGACAGACAGGACGTCATCAGGGGCACCGGCAGGCAAGACGTCATCAGGGGCACCGGCAGGCAAGACGTCATCAGGGGCACCGGCAGGTAAGACGTCATCATGGGCACCGGCAGGCAAGACGTCATCAGGGGCACCGACAGACAGGACGTCATCAGGGGCACCGGCAGGCAAGACGTCATCAGGGGCACCGGCAGGCAAGACGTCATCAGGGGCACCGGCAGGCAAGACGTCATCAGGGGCACCGGCAGGCAAGACGTCATCAGGGGCACCGGCAGGCAAGACGTCATCAGGGGCACCGGCAGGCAAGACGTCATCAGGGGCACCGGCAGGCAGGACGTCATCAGGGGCACCGGCAGGCAGGACGTCATCAGGGACACCCACCGGATCAAGGCTGGAGACTCCCCAGGAACACGGAGGAGGAGCTGGTCCAGGAACAAGACATGATGGGACGGTACCTGGGTCTCCTGTCGTGCTCGGTAGGCTGGCAAGCCGATCATCCAAAGAGGACACCTGGGAAGCCATCTGAGTCTGTAGCTCACACAGAAGGTCCCACTCCTGGTGGAGACTCAGCACCTGAAAAAAGAGAGTGGGATCAACAGTAGAGGGTGCCCCCAAGCGGCCCTCTAAAGACTGGATAATCGCCACAACCCGGTCGTGACTCTGGCGGAGTGCGGTCAGCTCTCTCTGGGCATCGAACCTGGTATCAGCGGGGTCCATGGCCAGGGCAAAATCTGTCACGTCCTAGGGACGGACTACACACGTGGACCCACTGGACCGCGTAAAGCAGATGCTGACACCGGGTGACAGAGAGGCAGACAGGTACCGTAGAGTTAACGGGTTTATTAAAGACAACAAAAACACAGAACCACACGCCCCTGGAGAGGGCCACAAGGCCGCAACACTGGAGACCCAGCGAGGGAGACCCGGAGCGCTTGACCCCTATACAGGGGTATCGCCGGGATCAGCCTCGAAGGGGCCAATGCAACGGACACGAGTGTTCAACCGACCCCAGGCGACGTGGGTAACAAACAGAACCGGGAATACAACGAGAGACGGGAAGCAGGAACACAGAGGACCAGGAACACGGGGAACTAGGAACGCAGGGAGATCCAGGAACACGGAGAGATCCAGGAACCAGGGAGATCCAGGAACACGGAGAGATCCAGGAACCAGGGAGATCCAGGACCACGGGGGATCCGGAGCCGGGCGAGAACCAGCGATCAGCTTGGAGGGAACCAGGAGGTCGTCCAGGAACACGGTGATCAACCAGGAGCCGGCAGGAACAAGATCTGGAGGAGGTAACACGGAAAGATCAGGTAACAGACCAAACGAGGAGCGACCTGACAGACCAGTAGTGGCAGCTTCCCTAAGGAGAAGGGAGAAGTTGCCCTGGCCCCGACTGATTGCAAACAGGAGGTTTAAATCAGAACAGGGCAGGCCTGATTGGCCGGGCACTGAGACCTGGTGATTGGCTAGAGGGAGGAGCCAGATCCCTGCAGTCTCTCCCACAGAAACCGAGTAGGAGACAGTTTCATGAGTACTAGCAGTGGTACCAGGAGTGAGAGGAGCACTGTTGCTCAAGCAGAGGGTATAAGGGCAGCAGGCCGCAGGCACGGGCGGCAGACCCCCGAGGGGTAACAATCAGACTATAGGAGGTGTGAGGCACCGCCGGCATGGTCCTCATGGCCGGGGCGCATCACATGCAGGATCAAGGTATGATCCTGTGCACACTGGCCGGTTTTACTGTGATGATGCTGTGTGAACTCAACCGGAACACAAGGGGTTAATTGTGAGTGACTGCTATAGACGTGATACACTCATGAGCCTAATGAGCTGCAGTGAGAGTGGGATGAGATCGATGAGGCTCTAAGGAATGAGGGCTGAGTGCTGACAACCCGGAACACAGGGAGTTAACCTGAGCTGTGTGAAAGCTGATTACCAGCAGCTAAGGGGGTGTGTCCATGTAGGAGTGGCTGGCACGATAAGAGGCAGCCAGCTGAGTGATTGGAAGACTCGTGCTGAGAGATTCATTCTCAGCCAGACATCAGCCTTAGAGCATGTGGGCTGATTACCAGCCTGAGAGCCGAGCAGAGCCAGTCTGTGTGAGGGACTGGGAGTGCGAGTCCATGCCGCCATGTTGAGATGGTGAAGGGAGCATGCTAGCTCCATACCGGTAGCCAGGACCAGGGGCGTGACAGCACCTGGGGTGGGGAAGCCGTGGCTGACCTGTTGGACGCTGGACTGGACGTGGGGTGAACCATGTCCAGGACGGAGCCTGTGAGAGGCTTGGCTAACCCGTTACCCAGGTAGCAAGATCCGGATCCGTGCCCGGTAAGACAGCGGTTCCCATGTAACGGAGTGAGCTGTGTGTGATTAATGCCAGGCGGGCATAACCGCTATTGGGTCTGACTAGGCAGTCGGTAAAGGACCTGTTGATGTATGTAGGGGCTTAGGCAATTGCCCTGAATGTAAGATGATGACCTATGTAAGAACATTGTATAATAATGTGGGGAGAAAGTGACCCAGCCAGTATGGATGATGTTGGAGGCGTTCAGTCCCTGTGGGACGAGAGGGAGGCTTGCCCTGCTGCTTGCAGAGGGTACCCGTCCCTCAACCACGGCCTCTAATGGTGTGGGTGTGCCTGTGGTGCCAGACACAGTGGTAATAGGGCTCCTAGTAGGTAACGGATGAGGTTCCCATGTACTATGGTTTGCCAGTCCCTGTAATGGGCCATGGAGGAGCCACAGTCCATGGATGATGGTCTGTGAGCGTGTGGAAGGATGCGTGTGATCCATGGACGTTTGAATGATGGATCACATACAGTATGTAAGGACCCGGTCAGGCAGGAATCCTGACTACGGGTTAATGGTATATCATCATGCTGGGTGACTAAAGCCGGGCGGCAGGTACCGCTGTTGGGACCCACAGGGCCCGTTGAGGCGTATGTAACGAAGGTCAGAAGCAGGGGTTAAAAAGGGCTCCTAGAGTGGGGACACCATGGTTGAACCAGGTGGACTCTGACCGGGACGTAGGCGGAGTTACGTCCAGGAAGGAGCCCCTTGGGGATACATGACATACCCGGTACTCAGGTTGCTCAATCCCTGTTATGAACCCGGAGGGGTCATCGTCGAAGTATAACAAGTGTATTTATTATAAATGTACTGTAAGATGTGTAAGTAGGCCGGAGGCCGTAGCTACCACGGGAGCAGGTGTTAGAGCTCCAATGGGGAGAGAGTCGTGGTTACAGGTCCCGGGTTATTGTGAATGTATATGTGCAATGTTCTATGTAATGTATGATGTATTTATGTAAAGTGTTTATAACCAATGTGATATGTGTCCAACATGCTACCCGGGTTATATTATTATATGTGAAAAATAAATAGGTAGACATTGGTAAAACTTATAAACACGTGTTTTTGTCGTTATGCAAGCGGGTTCCCCGGTTGCTACCTCACAGAGGATATGTTAATTTGAATAGAGAAATGTTAATGTCCAGCAGTCAGTTTATTCCTTATTTTCCAGAATGAGTAATAAAGTTTTGGTTTAATGCAGAATTCAATTGGGAAGAAAGATGCTACAGTCCAGTTATATTATTGGAAAAAATAAGCATTTATTAATGTAAAAATGTCAGGAATGCAGTAATGTTTTCTTTAAAGGGAGCCTGTCAACACAAAATTCTTGTCAATCCAAGTACAAGTGCTCACTACACTCTTGTCATGGCCAAATAGTTCATTCTAGTTTCCCACCTACCTATTTTGCATCTACCTCCTCTTCCTTGATTGACAGCCGTAGCTTTACAGGAGCTATGAAAAGGTGGAGATAGATGGCAAACAAGCAGTAGTGAAGGTGCACTGAACAGCTTGGCCATGTCAAGGGCACATCAATTGCAATCTTTTGTTTTGAGTAGTCATGTTTTCCTAGTACGCTTAATGTACTATTGAGACTTATTAAAAATGAACTATTTTGGCCAAAAATCTTGAGAAGGCTACAAGTTTTGGTTTCAAATAGTTTGCTGCTTCTGTGTTTTTAGATCTTGTATTCAGATGTTTCTACGCCTAAAGTGAACCTCTCAGGTGAAAAATCCAAATGAAACTGAAATCATTTTCTAATTCCTCTGCTGAAGCTTTTTCTATTCATGTATTTCTTTTATTTATACTCCCCCTATCCTCTGTAAACTGCAAATAGATTCATTCCATCTCTTAATCACAGTGAGTGATCACTTAGTTCTCTGCTGCACACTCCCCATGGAATAAATATTAATGTAGTGACATCACTGCACTGCACTGCCCTCCTCTGCAAGCACACATGGAAAGTTCTATAGAAATGACTTACATAGGAGGGCTGTATATTTTTGTCTCCTCTCCCTGTATGCAGCAAAACAAATGTTCAAATAAAAACACAGCAAATCTCTCACAGACAGCACAGCTTCTTCTCAAAGCAACAGATGGAGGAGATTGCCTTATCTGAAATCTGACAGTCACAGCTCAGCAAGGTATGTGCCAGCAGTCTCTCCCTCCACCTCCTCCTCCTCCCCAGAAGCACCACAGGAAAATGAAAGTGAGACACAGAGCACAGGGGGAGGGAGGGAATAGCTGCCTTGGAAGGAGTGAATAATAAATTAACATTTACAAACTGCAGACTATTCAGCAGTAAAGGTTATGGACTAGTGAAGTAGCTTCTTGCTGGGTGTGAAGATGCTTATAGCAAGAGAACTACAAAGGGTATAGTAACAATTGTTACATATTCTGAAAGGGCTATTCATGGGTACTATTATTATCATACTGAAAAATGACCTTACAGAGTCTTTTTAATAGATTACAATTATCAGCATTTCATAAGATTTTAAACTTTTATTTACAAACATATCAAGTTCATGTAAAGATTCAATATTGAGTTTATTATTTTTAAAGTCTTTGCAATTCACTGTAGCATGCTAGAATCAGTTTTTACCCAAATCCTGACTGATGGCAACCCATTCTAACCAACACTCGGAGCACATCATTATATTGTGTTTTTGTTTTTCCCCATGCTTTTTGAGATTTGACCACAGGTTTTCAATGGGATTGAGATCTGAGGAGTTACCAGGCCCAAAGAGTTCAATGTTTTTTTTCTGTTACTAATTATCACTTTTGTATTCAAATTTGCACTTCACTAAGGAAATGGAGAAACTCCCGTGCCACATTTAAGCAGCTCCTCAAAGTCATAATTGCTTTCCAACAAGCTTTTAATATGACTAAGGGATTTGTGCCAGATCAGAACCCCAAACTACAGACGCTGTGTTTTGGGATAACTGCTCCTCATCAGTGTAGTGTGTGGGATATTCTGATCTGGCTGTGTGAGTGGGTTAAGACAAGGTCTGGGAAATTGTTATCTACCTTATGGAGACAGCTAAGTAGGTGAGGAGACTGTAGCCACATCCCTCCTCTAGGAAATATGCAAATTTGCACTTCAGTAAGGAAGTGGAATAACTCCAGTGCCACCTATAAGCAGCCCCTCAAAGTCATAATCGCTTTCCAGTGGCACTGGAGTTTCTCCACTTCCTTAGTGAAGTGCAAATTTGCATATATCTGAGAGGAGGGAAGCGGCTACAATCTCCTCACCTACTTAGCTGTCTCCATAAGGTAGATAGCAAGTTCCCACACTTTTGTATTGTGATGTTAGAAAGAGTAGTGTTCGTCACCAAATTGCTTTTAAGTCATTGGGAGAAGTTGCTCTTGGATGAAAGCAACTCACTCACAAATTGTCTCAGGCAAGTTTACTTTTGGAATGACAGAAAACTCATGATCAGCATATAAGGACGAAGTGTTGTACGATCCGCGCTGCTACCAAAGGAAGACCAGGACAATGGATCATCTGGTTGAAGTAGTTCTTTAATCCGACGCGTTTCGCAGCTATTTCCCAGCTCCTTTCTCAGGGACATTCGAAGGAGCTGGGAAATAGCTCTGAAACACGTCGGATTAAAGAACTACTTCAACCAGATAATCCATTGTCCTGGTCTTCCATTGGTAGCAGCGCGGATCGTACGACACTTCGTCCTTATATGCTGATTTTTGACCGCGGTGATGACCCGTGGATGTGTGGATCCAGCAGCAGCTACTGACTAAGCGTTCATACTGGTTGTGGGTTACACAACCAGATTAGGTGAGCAGGCCCTTGTTGCCATACATATACCTCTATATAATAGAGATAAGACCCTATTGCGCATTTGTCTCATTCCTATAGAAGACTCATGATAACACTCACTTTTTTTTCTCCAATAAGTCTTCCAGTTGTCCCATCCAGTCTGAAAAGTGCATGATCAGAAAAAGTAACTTTCTTCAGCCTAATATAATCCAATCTCTGCACTTTTTGCAGAATGTCAGTCGTCCGTTATGATTGTGTTGGAGAGAAATGGCTTCTTTCCAGCTTTATTGAACACCATGCCAGCCTTCACAAGCCTTCACCTCAATGTGTGTGCAGATGCACTGACACCTACCTGCTTCCATCCCTGAGCAAGCTTTACACTGGTACTAAACTAATCCCATAGCTCAATATTTTTAGGAGATGGTCCTGGAACTCGTTGAATTTTGGTTGGGTACCTTGAAGCATTTTTCAAAGCAATTGAATCTCTTTCTTTGAAGTTCTTGATGATCTAATAAATGTTTAATTTAGGCACAATATTGCAAATAGAAGTCATCACATGTCTATTTCAACAGATATGTAACAGAGAAAAAATAGAGCAGGGGGTGCTCATAGAGTTATACCTCGTGGTCTAGTGGGGTTTCTATTAGAGCTGGGATCTACTCACCTATCTGGGTTGTGCACCCTTGCACAACCTCAGGCGAAGCCTGTAGTTCATGAGGAGCCGGCTGTTGGGCTGTGGGGCATGGATTTCAAACTGTCATGTGACTGGAAACACATCACCAAAGGTCCTGCAGGTCTCTTAGTATTGATGCCTGTGCTGCTCCATCCACAGCCCTCAGGGAGGGGTAGTGATAATTGAAGAGAAATGTGCGGTCAGGTGGAGCTCTGGGCACACAGAGGAGGACAAACTAGTCCGATAGTTTCCATAATTAATAGCACCCCCCTTCTTCGGAATAGGAATAAACACTGATCTTGTCCAAACCTTGGGCCATTTACCAGTAGTCCATATCTGTTGACACATTGAAGAGAAAAGTGCGGTTAGGCAGAGTGCTGGGAACACAGAAGAGGGCAAAAGGTTAATGTAAATATACAGACCTTTATTTTGAATGCTACACACACAACACATTTCAGCAGCTTCACCCCATCACCTGATGAAAGCAGTATTCAGCGTTGTGCGTGTAACATTCAAAATAAAGGTCTGTATATTTACATTAACCTTTTGCCCTCTTCTGTGTGCCCAGCGCTCTGCCTAACCGCACTTTTTTCTTGAATGTGTCAATGGATATGAACTACTGGTAAATGGCCCAAGGTTTGGACAAGATCAGTGCTTATTCCTATTCCAAAGAAGGGGGGTGCTATTAATTATGGAATCTGTCGGACTATTGTGCTCATACCTCATGCCAGTATAATACTGTTGAAGATCCTACAAAGAAGGCTACAGCCTTACTTTGTCGAAAAGTTACCAGAGGAGCAAGCAGGATTCAGAAAAGGCAGAGGAACAAGAGATTTGATTGCTAACATGAGATTGATAATG
Organism: Allobates femoralis; assembly: GCA_033576535.1. Classification (NCBI taxonomy): domain Eukaryota; kingdom Metazoa; phylum Chordata; class Amphibia; order Anura; family Aromobatidae; genus Allobates; species Allobates femoralis. The sequence goes on along the minus strand of JARQOC010000008.1, from coordinate 139,740,764 downwards.
GAAAAGGCCAAAGCATACAACAAGGAGCTCAATTTCTGCTTCATTGACTACAGCAAAGCCTTTGACTATGTTAATCACCAGAAACTTTGGCGTACCATGAAGGATATGGGTGTGCCAAACCATCTGATTTGCCTCATTAGGAACTTTTACGTTGATGAAGAAGCAACAGTAAAAACGGAATCTGGTGACATAGCATGGTTCAAAGTAGAGTGAGGCATCAGACATGGCTGCATCCTGTCACAATTTCTCTTCAATTTACATGCAAAAGTTATTTTCAGGAAGGTTGGTCATGTCAAAAATGAAGGAATCCAAATTGATGGAAGAATCATCAACAATCTAAGGTGATACAATACTGATGGCAACAAGCGTAGATAGAATAAGAGACTTATTATGGAGTGTCAAGATGGAAAGCTCGAACAAGGGTCTGCTACTCAACACAAGGAAGACAAAGATTTAAACTACTGCCAGGTTCGACAAGTAAACATTTGAGATGGACGTTGACAAACTAGAAGTAGTAAAGGACTTCAACCTACTCGGATCAATGTTTAATCAAGATGACACCAGAAGTCAATAAGAAAATAGCTGTAGCAAAATCCACAATGAAGTCACTGGACAAGGTCTTCAAATTAAGGAATATTTTATTGGCAATTAAGACACGGCTGGTACATAGTCTGCTCTTTTCTGTAGCAACATATAGAAGTGACACATGGCTGATAAAGAAACAAGACAGAAGAAGAATAAGCGCCTTCAAAATGTGCTGGAGAATGCTGTTATCAATACCACGGATGGCAAGAAGAACAAACAAAAACATTTTGGAACAAATAAAGCCAGATATGACACTTGAAGCAAGGATCTCCAAATGAATTACTTGCCTACTTTGGACACATCATACGAAGAGACAAGTCACTAGAGAAGGACATTATGGTATGAAGAATAGATGGAACAAGGCGAAGAGGTAGATCGGCATCCCAATGGCTTGATACTGTAAAGATAACGTCGGAGAAGACCCTAATGGACTTATCTAGGCTCACACAAGATCCATCTTCCTACAGGGCATTTATATATCTAGTCACCATGGGTCAAGATCGAGCTGAAGGATGATAGACAATAATAAATTTACAAGTACCAAAGATTGTTTTATGCAACATAATAATTACTTTTTCATTGGAGGCAAACGGTTAGCAACAGAAGAAAATAATTTCAGGCACCTGTGACCTTTTAAGTTAACCAGTCTGTTCTTATACTTTAGTCAGATAACTTTGTATCAAGGGGTGAAGTGCAGTGGAAACTGGGTTTTCGTATTGAAGTTCATTTTCATAAGAAACGATGATTTGGCAATGTTGGCCACGACTGGAGATTTTTGTGATGTACAAAACATATTTAAGGTGTCCCATGGGAAGAAATGCATGGCTTTGGTACAGTACAATGTATTTGTGCACACTCCCTCCATGGAAAACAGCACTTTATTATACAATAATCACTGTTAGCTAGTTATACTAGACCACACAAACCACAATAGGTCAGTATCTGGAGGTTAAGCCAGTACTAAAATATTTTTTTCTGGTATTGCAGCATCATCTATTCACAGTAGCATCGTCCTGATATTTGCTTCCAAGCTTCTAAATGAAATGCAAATCTATCAGGTCTCTAACAATACAATACAAAGTCAAGCTCGTTATACCTCTTGCCATTCGCAGCTCATTTATGTCCAGTCAATAACAATCTCATTGAAACTAAACCAAGAAATTAGATTCCTTCCTTGTGTTGTAGTTGAAGATTCTTATGTTCCAATGGGAATTCTGAAAAAAAAATCAATCAAGTTTTGTTGTGTGAACAAGCTTCTTATTTATGAAAATTAACCGATTTTAAACTCTGTTGAATTGACGAATGCTGAAAACTCACACTCATTACATGTGCACATGGTGTCTGCAGTGTTATTTGTTATAATTTAGAATTGTAGATCTCTATATTTCACATCAAGGATTTAAAACCATCAGATAACTAAGAAAAGAAATAAAGTATAAATCGTAAATCCAGATATACAATATACCGAGTAGTAATGGGGGCTTACCATATATACTCGTGTATAAGCTGAAAAAATTGGGCTGAAAAGTCCCCCCCTCAGCCTATACGCGAGTCACTGTATACTGTATACAATGTATACAGTATACAGTGCCCCCCATCTATATACAGGCCCCCCCCCCATCGCAATCCTGTAAGGGAAGAGATTAGTATACTTATCCCTCCGCTGCCGCTGTCCCGCCGCCATCACGATCCTCCGTCTTCTTCCAGCGTCTTCCGTCTTCTTCCGGCTTCCTCCGATGGTAAAAGGCAATGACGTCATTGCCTGCGCGACCGAAGTGGAAGCCGGAAGAAGACGGAAGACGCTGGAAGAAGACGGAGGATCGTGATGGCGGCGGGACAGCGGCAGCGGAGGGATAAGTATACTAATCTCTTCCCTTACAGGATTGCGGCGGGGGGGCCTGTATATAGATGGGGGGACCTCAGGGGCATCTGTATACTACCACTGGGGCTGCTGTATACTGATGGGGGGGCCTGTATATACCTGTGGGGCTGCTGTATACTACCACTGGGGCTGTATATACCTGTGGGGCTGCTGTATACTACCACTGGGGCTGTATATACCTGTGGGGCTGCTGTATACTATCACTGGGGCTGTATATACCTGTGGGGCTGCTGTATACTACCACTGGGGCTGTATATACCTCTGGGGCTGCTGTATACTACCACTGGGGTTGTATATACCTGTGGGGCTGCTAGATACTACCACTGGGGCTGTATATACCTGTGGGGCTGCTAGATACTACCACTGGGGCTGTATATACCTGTTCTGCTGCTAGATACTACCACTGGGGCTGTATATACCTGTGGGGCTGCTGTATACTACCACTGGGGCTGTATATACCTGTGGGGCTGCTGTATACTACCACTGGGGCTGTATATACCTGTGGGGCTGCTGGATACTACCACTGGAGCTGTATATACCTGTGGGGCTGCTAGATACTACCACTGGGGCTGTATATACCTGTGGGGCTGCTAGATACTACCACTGGGGCTGTATATACCTGTGGGGCTGCTGTATACTACCACTGGGGCTGTATATACCTCTGGGGCTGCCGTATACTACCACTGGGGCTGTATACTACCTCTGGGGCTGCTGTATACTACCTCTGGGGCTGCTGTATACTACCACTGGGGCTGCTGTATATACCTGTGGGGCTGCTGTATACTAACTACTGGGGCTGCTGCTGTATATACCACTGGCGCTGCTGCTGTATACTACCACTGGGGCTGCTGTATATACCTCTGGGGCTGCTGTATACTACCACTGGGGCTGTATATACCTCTGGGGCTGCTGTATACTACCTCTGAGGCTGCTGTATACTACCACTGGGGCTGCTGTATATACCTGTGGGGCTGCTGTATACTAACTATTAGGGCTGCTGCTGTATATACCACTGGCGCTGCTGTATACTACCACTGGGGCTGCTGTATATACCTCTGGGGCTGCTGTATACTAACTACTGGGGCTGCTGCTGTATATACCACTGGGGCTGCTGCTGTATACTACCACTGGGGCTCCTGTATATACCTCTAGGGCTGCTGTATACCACACTGCTGAGGGCTGCATACCTGTGCTGGGGTCCACCCTCGGCTTATACACGAGTCAATAGGTTTTCCCAGGTTTTGGGGGCAAAAGTAGGGGGGTCGGCTTATACCCCCGTCGGCTTATACACGAGTATATACGATATGTACCGTGCTACCGTTCAGACCACTCAATAAATTCATTGACACGATTTAAACCCTTTTTGTGATTTATTCTCAATGCATTTCAGGGTCTTCCATGTCCCTTCATCAGGATATCACAGACATGTACATCCTAGCCATGTGCCGGACAGGGTATATATAGACAGGCAAATTGTACAGGTACTTATGGTGGGGATAGTTGCTTTAAAAACCTTCTATTCTAGCGGTATCTATGAAGAAAAAGAACCAGCGCAAATCTAAGTGCAGATGTTATTACAATAGGTAGTTTGAAGCTTTGATTTTGCTCACTTTCCGGTGTCTTTACTGCATTGTATATAAAAAATCTCCTTGGGTATGCAGCTTAGCCTCTCCAGGTGGATCAGGTCTCCAGGCCGAGGGATTGTGATTCATCAATGTGCAAATTAAAAGTTACCCGACTGGTATGGCAGCGCTGCCTTGGGAGACTTGGTAATCATTATCATAGGTTTCTTTATTTAAAAATCAATAAAATTGCAGTATAACGCGTTTCAACTCTAATATGAGTCTTCCTCAGGTACAAATATATAGTATCATTAGTGTCTGTGTTCTTTCTTATATAACTCACACTATACTTATATGGCAGTCAGCTGATGCCACGTCACACCTATGTTGCTGTGTGTGTCTGGGAAGGCATAGAATGGGTGGATTGGGGTGGATGAATAAGGCAGTCCAAGCCTTTGAAATGCATTGGACCCTATCTGACTGACAGCCAATCATGACAACACAACGTTACTCAGCCCCAGTCCCCCATTCTACGCATTCCCAGACACACACAGCTATGTAGGGGTGACGTAGGTGTGACGTGGCATAAGCTGACTGACGCTGACAGATGCCACGATCCAGGAAGCAGCCAGAACCTCGCCCCACGCGGTACACTGCGGCCTCTAGCAGCCGCTCCCCGGTGTCCTAGCAGAGGCGTAGAGGCTAAGGGAAAGTGAAACCAGCATATGGGGAAGGAAAGCACCAGGAGCAGCAAAAAGTACTATTATGTCACAAACACCAGCCCATCCATAAGGAAATTCAATTCAACACATAAATGAATGGAGGGACTCTGATTTGCAACCACCAGAGAATCCAAGCACTCTTTTACAGTACCCTATAAACCTGGTCCCCCCATCCATACGGAACACGACTAAATTAGTTGAATGTTCCAAGAACCATTTACGTACAGTGAAGGAAGAGTTTAACAGCAGAAGGTGAGAAGTTACCAACACCACCCCACTGTCCCAGAGAGGGAGAAATAGAAGCGATCATACGAACCTAATAGAATATATCAGATTCCAACAGATGTATAACTCTACAAGTTTTTAATGTTGTTTTAAAACTACAGTTGTATATATAATCCATATTTCTTAGAATAAACATCCCGTAATAGGGTTATAACGTCAGTGACTCATCTTCATTCCATCTATATATAAGTGGTAGATTGAGGGAGATTAATTGTGTTTTTGAGAAACTAAAGGAGGGAGCGCTGGGTCTACATTTTACATAATTGTTATACTTGAGATTTTATAGATTTCTGTATAGATTCCAAACAATTGGGTAGGGTTACACAAGGTGCCCCCCAGACCCATAGCAGCAAAACCACCAACATATATACTAGTTAGCTCCGGGGTATAAGTATTTTGAAAAATTGTACAAGTAATTAGTCACATTCAAAAGTAAAACAGTTTCAAAAGGAAGGCGTGAGGATGACGTGATATCACCTGACAATGACCACATCCGTGCATTAAAAAACACACATTTTTGTTTTCATCCATACTACATAAAATTTGCATACTTATATATCTATATCTTAGGGTAAAGAATATTTATACCGTGTTAGCCAGTAGATAGAATAATATATTGCAATCTGAGAGTCCTCAGTGGTTGATACCTTTTAATGGCTAACTGAAAAGATGGTAAACATATTACCATCTTTTCAGTTAGCCATTAAAAGGTATCAACCACTGAGGACTCTCAGATTGCAATATATATTTTTATATCTTAGGGATCAGCTATCTACATATACAAAAAACATAAAAATTAATCAAATATTTCATATATGGCGCTCACAAACTTTATAAACTTTTTTTATTTCTTAAAAAGTTAAATTTGGATGTGGCATCAAACTCTCAGATCTCTATATTCTTATTGTTTTTACTCATATATCTATGCTCTGTGCCATTGTCTATTCAGTGCACTCTGTGTTTTACAATTCTATTAAGCAGTGCATTGTGATTAAAATAAAACCCTAAAAAGTAACTGTTTATTTTCCTTCATAAAATGTATACCGTGAGTGCATTGTGATTAATGTTACGTTTTTATTGCTTTATATTCTCCAAATGATTGATTACAATTTGATCCATTATGTGGTTATAAGGATTCATAATAAGTTCCCTAATGTTTTGTTTAATATGAGAGTCATGTTCTTTGAAGATGAGAAAAAATTAGAAAAATTAAAAAGGTTTATAAAAAAGGTTTATAAAAATTGTAAGCTTATTTTTGACTATTTTTTAAAAAAAATGTTTTATTTTTTATTTATCTTTAATCTTATAAAGCTGCTTTTTAAAATGTTGACGTACAACAGTACCACATTATTAACAACGTTAAATAAATAAATGGGGTTTAAAATTTACATCCGCTACAGATAGGATCAGTATTCATTTATTTTTGGATTTAACTGTTTTTCATTTTGAAAATAAAAAACTCACAAGAACCTATGTTAAGGAAGTGGATACTAATGGATATCTACATTTTCAAACACTATAAAAAATGGTTGGAATATATCCCTTTCAACCAATTCCGGAAAATATGGAAAACTGTCTACTAGATCAGGATTTTAAAAAGGAAGCTGAGTTGCTAAGGCTCCTTACACATCAGCGGCAGGGCCACACCATCCATTGGACAACCTGAACCTTCAGACTCAGACGTTAAGGAAGCAGGAGGAGCGGCAGTGCTGAAGGGGGCGGTGCCAGGTCTACACAGAGGTTTCCAGACTCATGGCCGCCAGCTGCAGTGATAGCACCCTCGGCCGCCAGTGACAGCACCCCCTCCCACCCTGCCTTTCATCAGCAGCCGCCTTTTGCGGCTTGTCATATAATGAGAAGCTGCAGAATAAGAGGTGAATAAACGTCTTTTATAAACTTTCACATAGCGGTTTAGGGACAGAAAGGGATGGCTAGGAATGGATTCCTATGGCGCAGGGACAGGTTAAAACAGGCTGGGGGTCGTTTCTAGAGGTCAGGTTCCCTTTAAGATAGGTGCAGTTTCTCTTTTCTCCCTTCTGCTCAAATGTTGGTCTGTGAACTGGCTAGTCTGTATACCAGAGAAGGGATAAAAAGGTAATAATACAGTCTCACCCGGTGGAAAAGTTAGAATGGGGAATCAGATAGAAGGACAGGACCAATGATGTGCTACTGTTGTCTCGAAGACATCAATTTAATACTAAAGAAAGACACATAGTATACTAAAGTGGATTTATAAAATAGCCTTTTTATATCTTAATTATATATATATATATATTACGTTAAAATTTAAAAAAAATAGTTTTATAAGATTAAAGATAAATAAAATAGAAAATAAAACTCTTTAAAACAAATTAATAAAATAAACAGAAGCTAACAATTTTTATAAACATTTTTTTAGAAACCTTTTTAATTAGTCTAATTTTTCTCATCTTCAAAGAATATTCTCTCTCATATTAAAGAGAATATTAGTGAACTTATTATGAATCCTTATAACCACATACTGAATGAAATTGTAATCAGTCATTTGGAGAATATAAAGCAATAAAAACAACAAAAGTATACACATTAATCACAATGTATAAATTTTATGAAGGAAAATAAATAGTTAATTTTAGAATTTTATTTTAATCACAATGCACTGCTTAATAGAATTGTGAAACACACAGCACACTGAATAGACAATGGCAGAGCATAGATGCACAAGTAAAAACAATAAGAATATAGAGATCTGAGCATTCGATCTCACATCCAAATTTAACTTTTTAAAAAAAGGAAAATATTTATAAAGTTGTGGGCGCCAGATATGAAATACTTCATACATTTTTGTTTTTGTATATGTAGATAGCTGATTACTAAAATATAGATATATATATTTAAACATTTTTTGTAGTATAAATGCAAACAAAAATGTGTGTTTTTTCAATGCACGGATGTGGTCATTGTCGGGTGATATCACGTCATCCTCACGCCTTCCTTTTGTAACTGTTTACTTTTGAATGTGACTAATTAATTGTACAATTTGGCGATCTATATATACCCTTTACGGCACATGGCTTGGATGTACATGTCTGTGATTTCCTGATGAAGGGGCATAAAGACCCTGAAACGCTTTGAGAATAAATCACAAAAAGGATTAAATCCTGCCAGTGAATTTACTGACTAGTCTGTACGGTAGCGCTGAATATAAGCCCACATTTCTACTTGTTAAATATCTAGATTACTACTCGACTGCTGAACACCATGAATCTTGGGTATCACAAGATATTATATGTAATTTCACTGGCTGGGACTCTTCACATCCATTCCAGGTGAGCATTTGTCTTATTTATTTCAGGGTAAGATTAGCGCTATTTGCTGCGCTCAGAGGGGTTCCATTAAACACATAGAATTTGGGAGCCTTGACGCAGTGTTACCGGCATGGTAACGCTGCGTCAGTGTTGCCAATTCAACCCTATGGTGACAGAACCCCGAGTGCAGCTCAAAAGCCAGCATGCCGGTGTTTGAAATCTTGCACTTTTTCCTAGCACATCACATGACGCGCTCTGTGAGCCTTGTTTTCCCTTTCCAATAATTCATAGACTAAAATCCACACAGTCACAATGGCCAATGGCCTCCCGATTTTCAAAGAAAGTTGTGTGGTCATTGGTCACTATGGCCAAGAGCTGTTTTGATTGCATGGCTGCTGCACCTTTTGATCTCACTATCAATGTAAAAAACAAATCCTGTTACTGATAGAAATCATACCAGATAATTATTATGTTCAAAATCAAGAAAGGGCTGGGCACTACTTAGAATCCAAACCACACAGCTTGGCCAGAACCACAATTGAAGTTTAGAAATGGAACCCTCACTTCTGGGTTGCACACTGTAATAGTTAACAGCAAGGAAAATCCACAAAATAAGGATTGTAACAATGACACTCACCAGGAGATGATAAATGTCTTATGTTTAATCAGGTTTAAGCAGTTTCATGATGTGCAGGAAGGGAGGCAAAGAGGAACGGACAACGGCAAACCATTTTGCGCTGGGTGACCCTTCTACGGGTCCATAATTTATTATAATATATGTTGCTTTTGAAAATGTTTAAAACATATATTTGCAAGCTAAGAATATGAATAAAAGCCCATTTACACTGCACGATTATTGTAAATGATCACTTACCAATAATCTTGCAGTCTAAACAGACACTGATCAGCCAATGAATGATAAATCCACTTTTTTGTCGAGTGAAATATTCTTATGTGCTGCACAAAAGATCATCGTTCTTGGCAATGCATTATTTCAAGTCGTTTCCATGCTGTGTGAGCCCAGAAGGTATGAGTGTAGATGGGCCTGTGTGCATCTCCATTCGCTCATCTGCATTAAAGAGAAGTGGAGGGGCTACCTGTCTTTCATAAAATCAACGAGAATATTTAGGGTGCGTGCACACGGTCCGGAGGAGCTGCGTGTTGAACGCAGCTCCTCCGGACCTGAGGGAAATCACGGGTGCCCGCAGGGAGACCACAGCCGCCCTGTACTCACCGTGTGCGGCGGGTGCAGGGCAGCTTCTCTCTGCAGTCACCCAATGGGAGCCGCTTCCGACTCCGCAGCATGAAATGAACATGATGTGGAGGAGCGGACTCCCGGCAACCCGCACCGCAGCTCCAAACACGCTGCGGGTGGGGTACGCATAGTGAGGATGGGATTTCTTGAAATCCCATCCACTATGCTAGTACTATAGTACACAGCGTTTTGGACGCAGTGGCAAGACGCTGCGTCCAAAACGCTGTGTACACTGATCGTGTGCACCACCTTTACGGCTGCAATTCTATGTCTAACTGACCTTATGTCTGTGTAGAAAATAATTAATGAGCTGTCCAAAAATACGCTCATTTGAACCTGGCCTAAGTGGTGCAACTTGATATACAAAAAAATGAGCAATCAGATTTAGTTAGTATTAGGCAGTTTCATCTTGGGTCTTAAAAAATAAAATGCCTGCTCATGGGTTGTTATAAAATAACGTACAAACACATATTCAATTAGGCTAGGGTCACATTTGGGAGGATGCATCCTTTTCAAGGATGCGTTAAAGGAAGCAGTTTTTTCATTGCCATGTTTATGGCATTTTTTTTCCCTTTTTAGCGCTAGTGTTAACGCATGGTACATATATGCATTTCCCATAGACTCCCATGTTAAAAAAAGCATGCATTTTTCTAAACGCCCCTAAAAACGCTGCTTACTGTGTTTTTTGGTGCTTTTGCAAAAGCACCTAGCATCAAACGTGTTGCATTTTCAGCATGCATTTTTTAAACATTCACCGAAAATAGGACATAAAATTTCAAAAAACTTACCAAGATTTCACCACTTTTCATACCCATTGCACCTAGCAGGAGGCTGCTGGCTCTTCTGAGAGGTAACACATGTGTCTGGACACCAGTGCTCAATCTCCTGCAACCCAGGCATGGGGGCGATTGTAGCACTTGTGACCAGCCATGCTGTCAGGGAGGAGTCTGGTGGTGTTTAAAGACACAAAGGTGCCATAGGGCATCAGCCACATAGGTCTATATGATACACAGTGTCAGAGCAGCCTATTGGTCACGCCCAAGCTATTAGACAAGGCGGGCTGCTCCGCACCAAATACATGCATCACAAGTAACTGACGCCCCCCAGAGGGCCAAGCCTTAAGCAGATAAAACGATGCAACAAAACACTATAGATAAAAATGTGAGGTGTTAGTGGGTATTTTGGGGCAAAATAATGTAAGCTCATAACCCACCATCAAGGGCCCTCACGCTTACGAGTCCTAACCATATGTTTGTCCACATGTTTGTTTGGTGGGAGAGTTTGGTGAGTGCGTTTTTTGCATGGGAGCCTATGGAAGCGTTAACGCTAGCGTTTTAAATTCTAACATGACAAAAACGCTAGCTTTTTGTGCTTCCATAGCTCTAATGTGACCCTAGCCTTACTGTTACCCTCCTGGATCCAGTGTTGCCCACTTTAGAAGTCAGTGTTGACTCTGGAAGCAATGACCAAAAGTTAAGGGACTGCTTTCTCTCGCAACAGAATGCGCTAGTCATCTGACTACTGCATCGGATATTGGCAATTAGCCAAAAAAATAGTAGAAAATTCGTTTTAACATGCAAAATCTTCTTTTTTAATTCCTGTTCACGTACAATGCATCATAATGCATACAGTGAGAGCATAAATAGTGTTTTCAATGCACTTCAGGTGGACATAGCACCTTTAGGGTACCTTTACACGCGGCTACATTTCTAGGGTGGCTACAGGTAACTTACTGGTTGCAGTGAAATCATGGAGAGATTATTCCATTTGTACACAGCAACAAGATAGAACCTTGTCTCCATGATTTCACTGCAACCAGTAAGTTACCTGTAGCCACCCTAGAAATGTAGCCGCGTGTAAAGGTACCCTTAATCATGATGTATATGATTAATACACCTGAAAATGCTATCCATGTGTCCACTGTTTTCTTTCTGATGCACTGTATGTGAACTGGAATCAATAAAGAAGTTTTCATATGTTTGAGCCTAGCTTCTACTCTATTTGTTTGGGTTCATACTGACTATACCAATGCTGTTCCTCGAGCTCCATAGGGAATGTGGATTAGTAACATGGTGAGCTGGACCTTCCATTTTTTTCTGTTAGGAATTAACGCTCCTGTTAAATCTGCAGTCATCGCTTGCAGAGCCTTCGCCGACCACTGGAGCAGCCTGTACTGGATCCTCGGGGGCGGAAAGGACAGCAGGTGAGTCTATCTCTACTTATTAGTATGTAAGAATCTATGCCTAAAATATATATTTTAATGCTGGATATCCACTATAAGTTTAATTATTATTTGTATACTAGGTTAAATTTAGATGATTTCCTCACTCATTGTTTTATCCAGTGCCTGCTCTTGCCTGATAAAGCAAATGACCGCTTGCTTTGGTTCTTCTATTATTAATGCGGATTTGTTACTGAAGAATACAAGCAATAAAAACTACAAATGAAGCTACCGGTCAGAGGTGAGAGAGATCATTTAGACTTGTGCAGTGGCTTACTTTAGAAAAATCTCCATGATCACTATTACACAGCCGAATGCTTCTATTTCTGGCTTCCACATATCTCTTGAGAATTAAACCACACATCAATACATCCGAGGAGCAGGAGGTCACTCACAGAACTTGTCTCTCGGCTCAGAGGTGAATAATTAACATAGAAATACCACAATTAGTGTATCTTCAATGCCAAAATACAAAGGTTAACCATTCCTTAATTGTAATAAATTACTGATTTAGTAAAAATCAAGGTCAAGATCTACCTTAGTTATATGTTGCCAAATGTTAAACCTATTTTATTTATGCATTAGAATATATAGTCAATATATTTTTGTCTTCAAATAATTTACATTTTTTAGTGTCCGCAGGATAGTTTTGCTCACTAAAAAATAAATATCTGACATTTACTAAAAAATGTAATTATTGTACCCCTGTATATCACTATATTACAGATTACCTATATGTAGGATATATTACCTATAATATATATATATATTATATTAATATATATAATATATCATATATAATATAATACATATTTATCTTTTATTTTCATTGCATTTATTATAGTGCAGAGGTGCATTCACACACTGAAGGTCATCTTCAGAGATAGCCGTAATTCATATATTTTTTCAAGATTTTTCTATGGAAACAAACAGCGCTGGATTTGATCATTAGCTTGTAATTAGTGATGATTGAGCATTACCATGCACGATACTCATAATGAGCAGCCAGGAGTAGAGATGAGCAAACCTTTCAAAGTTGGGTTTAGGTTGCCAAACTTCCTGAAATTGAACAAACCTGTTGGGGTTTGGAGTTTAGGTACTTTACGTTTGCAAAGTACTGGAGCAATGAAGAGAGCATCACTGTAGTTGGGTACAGTCACTGCTTGGCCCAGTGTAAACTGCGTGCAGTGTTTGATCATCTCACACAGTGCTTAAAAGCACAGTTTTTGGGTGTAGTGTGTGTCAAAACTTAATTTGGAAAAACAAAACCCGCCCTCCTATCTCCAGAAGTGTTTTAAGGCTAGGGTCACAATTAACGTTAAAGTGGGGTTGTTAAAAACATAGGTTTTGGCAGCCTTAATGCATTGCTACCCCCATGGTAGTGCTGTGTTAATGCTGCCAATGCTTACCTATGGTGACGTAGCCCCTAGCGCGGATCAAACGCCGACATCTGAGTCAAATTTCACGCTTGAAAACATCTTTTCTCGCGTTAGGAAAAAGCATGAGATTTCACTCAGATGCCGGCGTTTTTAGCCGCGCTAGGGGCTACGTCACCATAGGTAAGCATTGGCAGCATTAACACAGCGCTACCATGGAGGTAGCAGTGCGTTAAGGCTGCCAAAACCTATGTTTTTTATGCAACCCCACTTTAATGTTAATGTGACCGTAGCCTAATTATGGCTGGCTGTAAGTGGGTGGAGAGCAGAGCATCCAGTTCGTGACTTACATTAGTTTCAGGTCCGGTTCGGGGTCATGAACAGGGTACCAAAAAAGTTTGGCTGCACCACCAGAACCTGAACTTTAAAAGGTTCGCTCATCACTAGTCGGAAGCTTGGATAGGCTCAACTCGTGTACTAAGTATAATGGAAGACAATGGGGAGCATTTTTCCAAAAGATCATCCAGAAAGTCCTCAATTTCCCCTTTGAGTTCCATTATACTTAGTACACTCTTCAAGCCCGTCCAAGCTTCTGACTGCTCTTTACGAGTACCAAGCAGATTGGCAGAGTTCACTCATCACTACTGTTAAAGAAAACCTGTCAGCTTGTTTATGCCAGGCAAGATATCACCATCTGTCCATGCAGCTTCATAGTTCTATTCTAAGCATCCCTGTCTAAGCTAATACTGTCATGTTAAAGTTGAAAAAAAAAATTATAAAGTTACATTCTCTTATGTAAATGAGGCAGTGACTAGACACCTTAGTGGACATAAACGGTCTGGCAGATTAATAGTTACTAGTTCAGCTGAATTTCAGAAGATGCTGCAGGACCTGTGTGATGTCACAACCATGTGACTATAATAGGCAGAGCTATGTCTGCAATGACCTTAATGATTTTGCTTGATTAGCTCCACCCACTATGGTCACACAGTAAGGACATCACACAGGTCCTTTATATAGAGAAGTTGGCAAAGGGAACCTGATTATACCCCTAAGGTATCTAGTCACCGCCTCGTTTACATAAGAAAATATAAGTGTATAAATGCTTTTTCCACTTTAACATTACACTATGAGCTCAGACAGGGGTGATTAGAATAGGACTATGAAGCTGCAGGTACAGATACTCATAGCTTGGTGGGCATACATGAGCTGACAGGTTCCCTTTAATCATTAGGGAATGGTGTATTTGTGTTTTTTATGTGTTTGGGTGGACTCAGCATTTTAGGCATTTGTTTCAAAAACCAGCTCCCTCTCGATATGATATTTTTTAGGCTTTTTAATTTTGTATTGATTTCCACATGGCTAAAAAATATACGGAAAAAAGCAAGTAATATGCATGTAACCAAAGAACAAAGCCATCAAGAAAGGAACTTGTTAAAATACAAATAATTCATGGTACTTTTTACAAGTACCAAAAAAATGACAAAAATTGACAATTGTATTGAGCGAGGCTAAACTCACTAGTCAGAACAGGTGATTGGGATGATGCATGTCCTGTACTTGCCGCCATGTGACCGCCTTGCCTGTCTCTGAAACAGGTGAATCTTCATGGCCCACGGTGCGCACAATGTGATGAGTCACAAAGTCTGCAGTCACAGAGACTGACCCATAGAGTGACTGCAGACTTGTGGATTTAACTGAACGATCCCTTTAACTGACCACATAAAACGAGTGGCTTTATACACTACTTTATATGGAAGCTGTGAAAACCCTACAATTGTAAAGGGAAAATTGCTCAGAAATAGAAATACAATATATTTTAAAGCCACTGCAAATAAAGTATATATTCATGTAGAAACAAACTATAGTCTTTCTTGACTCGGCGGCAGTGTAATAGAATTTCATCACCATTCATTGCTACAAATGCAACATTTAATGGACATTGAACACTCAGACAAGTGAAGCATTTAACCGAGATCCGCTCTCTAAACCACAGCAACACAATGTTAATGACTGGTGCTGATGTGATTACTTAATCAAGAATAAGCTTTTATACCCACTCTCAGCCACAATCACATATTCTCTCCTTTTATCTACTGCAGTGAAACATTGTTCACTTAAAGTGGGCTCGATTATTGGTTTATAGTCACATATTGTTGGCTAATTACACTTCATGCAAGTACAGCTATGCGAAGTAAACTTTCCTAGACTAAAATTGCACCTAGAAGTTATATTTTCAACAAAATTAAATATATATTAAAGTACAATTATTAGGTACATTATATAAGGAATTTTAGGCGCACTATACATATACACAAATACCATCAACACATACATTTGAAAACATTCTCACTCTACAGCATTTTGACCTGATATATATATATATATATTGATATCACCAAACATTCCCATTTTATTTAGGTGCATCCAGGGTGGACCGTTTATATGGAGGCACCTAAACAAAATGGGAATGGTTGGTGAGATCAACTTCCTGTTTGTGGCACATTAGTATATGAGAGGGGGAAAACGTTTCCAGATGGGTGGTGACCATGGCAGCCATTTTGAAGTTGGCCATTTTGGATCCAACTTTATTTTTTTCAATGGAAAGAGGGTCATGTGACACATCAAACTTATTAAGAATTTCATAAGACAAACATTGGTGTGCCTGGTTTTAACATAACTTTATTCTTTCATGAGTTATTTACAAGTTTATGACTACTTATAAAATGTGTTCACAGTGCTGCCCATTGTGTTGGATTGTCAATGCAACCCTCTTCTCCCACTCTTGACACACTGATAGCAACACCGCAGAAGAAATGCTAGCACAGGCTTCCAGTATCCGTTGTTTCAGATGCTGCACATCTTGTATCTTCACAGCATAGACAATTGCCTTCAGATGAGGGATGAGGCAAACTTTTTTGTGAATGGTGAAGTTTACAAACAAAACCAGCGCTATTGGTCTGACATTAACTCACAGTGGATAGATCCCTCCAAGACTGTTGGAACACAAAAATTGATGGTATGGTGTGGTATATGGGGTACAAAGATAGTGGGGCCATTCTTCATCAATGAAAACCTCAATACCACTGGATATCTGAGTCATGTAGCAATTTCAGATTGATATTTGTATATATATATAAATCAACCCAAGTTATATATACTGAATACAGTGCCTTGTGAAAGTATTTGGCCCCCTTGAACTTTTCAACCTTTTTCCACATTTCAGGCTTCAAACATAAGGATATAAATTCTAATTTTTTTGTGAAGAATCAACAACAAGTGGGACACAATCGTGAAGTGGAACGAAATTTATTGGATATTTTAAACTTTTTTTAAAAATAAAAAACTGAAAAGTGGGGCGTGCAATATTATTCGGCCCCCTTGAGTTAATACTTTGTGGCGCCACCTTTTGCTGCAATTACAGCTGCAAGTCGCTTGGGGTATGTCTCTATCAGTTTTGCACATCGAGAGACTGATATTCTTGCCCATTCTTCCTTGCAGAACAGCTGGAGCTCAGTGAGGTTGGATGGAGAGCGTTTGTGAACAGCAGTTTTCAGCTCTTTCCACAGATTCTCGATTGGATTCAGGTCTGGGCTGTGACTTGACCATTCTAACACCTGGATACGTTTATTTTTGAACCATTTCATTGTAGATTTTGCTTTATGTTTGGGATCATTGTCTTGTTGGAAGACAAATCTCCGTCCCAGTCTCAGGTCTTTTGCAGACTCCAACAGGTTTTCTTCCAGAATGGTCCTGTATTTTGCTCCGTCCATCTTCCAAATAATTTTAACTATCTTCCCTGTCCCTGCTGAAGAAAAGCAGGTCCAAACCCTGATGCTGCCACCACCATGTTTGACAGTGGGGATGGTGTTTTGGGAATGATGAGCTGTGTTGCTTTTACGCTAAACATATCGTTTTGCATTGTGGCCAAAAAGTTTGATTTTGGTTTCATCTGAGCAGAGCAGCTTATTCCACATGTTTGGTGTCTCCCAGGTGACATGTGGCAAACTTCAAACAAGACTTTTTATGGATATTTTTGAGAAATGTCTTTCTTCTTGCCACTCTTCCATAAAGGCCAGATTTGTGCAGTGTACGACTGATTGTTGTCTTATGGACAGACTCTCCCACCTCAGCTGTAGATCTCTGCAGTTCATCTAGAGTGATCATGGGCCTTTTGACTGCATCTCTGATCAGTCTTTTCCTTGATCGAAATGAAAGTTTAGAGGGACGGCCGGGTCTTGGTAGATTTGCAGTGGTCTGATACTCCTTCCATTTCAATATGATCACTTGCACAGTGCTCCTTTAGATGTTTAAAATTTGGGAAATATTTTGTATTCAAATCCGGCTTTAAACTTCGCCACAACAGTATCTCGGACCTGCCTGGTGTGTGCCTTGGTCTTCATGATGCTTTCTGCACTTAAAGCGGAACCCCAAGACTATCACAGATCAGGTGCATTTATACAGAGACTAGATTACACACAGGTGGATTCTATTTATCATTACCAGTCATTTAGGACAACATTGGATCATTCAGAGATCCTCACTGAACTTCTGGAGTGAGTTTGCTGCACTGAAAGTAAAGGAGCCAAATAATATTGCACGCCCCACTTTTCAGTTTTTTATTTTTAAAGAAGTTTAAAATATGCAATAAATTTCGTTCGACTTAACGATTGTGTCCCACTTGTTGTTGATTCTTCACAAAAAAATTAGAATTTATATCTTTATGTTTGAAGCCTGAAATGTGGCAAAAGGTTGAAAAGTTCAAGGGGGCCAAATACTTTCACAGCACACTGTATCTAACTGACAGCTACAAATGACAGCTCGTTCAGAAGAAGAAAAAAATGAGAAGCTGGAGAAATATTAGGGCCTCATAGAACCACTGGAGAGGTTGTGGAAGGTGAAGGCAACAGTCATTCCAGTGGCTATAGGGATCACTGCTCTGAGTGCTCCTGAGTTGGAAAAATGGCTGCAACAGACCCCAGGAGCCACATCTAAATTCTCTATCCAAAAAATGGGAACAACTAAGATCCTGCACAGGATCCTCAAACTGTCAGACCTCTGATAGAACATCCGAGAATGAGGAAGAATAAATAACCACCCCACAGGGGTGAGAAGTAATGTATCAATAGATAGATAGATAGATACCAAGAAAAAAAATCTCTCTGCAGCACACAGCTACTACCAATATTGTACACATGCTACCAAGCAATAAATGAGGAAAAATTTTTAAAAACTTATGTTTTTTTCAAAAAACTCATTATTCATAATTTTTTTTTTCCTGGGGTTCTTGGTACACACATTGGCCAATGTCTGCTTGCTCATCAACCACGACACGGTGACCTCAGGTCTGATGAGTCCTGCGCTGACATCCCTTTCCTCCTTGTCCTCCCTGTCCCACTTCTAAGTGGGTGGACACTATCTCAACCTCAGACCACCTGTGGATGATGAGGGTGCTAAGTGTAGCATGGAGCCAGCAACTCCACATCTTATCAATAAAACAGAAAAAAAACTGCACAGCACTCAAAGACATAATGTGAACTGGCGTTAGCAGTGACGCTGGGTCAAATACCAAGAAAAAATCTCTCTGCTGCACACAGCTACTACCAATATTGTACACATGCCACCAAGCATTAAATGAGAAAAAAATTTAAAAACTTACGTTTTTTTAAAAAAAAAATCATTATTCTTAACTTTTTATTTTCTGGGGTTCTTGGTACACACATTGGCCAATATTGGCCAATAGGCATGTGTACAATATTGGTAGTAGCTGTGTGCTGCAGTGAAATTTTTTTCTTGGTTATTTATTTATTATATCTTGGCCAATCAGATGTTAGATGCTGGCCTCTGAGTGGCCGGCGGCTGCTGGTGTCCTATTGATCACTGGCTTACCATACATCTACGCTGAGTGCCGCCCGGATGCCATGCATACAGGAGGATGTGGAGGATCAGTGAGAAAAGGGGTGTGTGATTGTGGCATGTATTGTGTGTGTGTGGTGTGTGTGTGTTTTTGTTGCAGGTACGGTACCGTAATGGGGGATGATGGGGACTGAAAGGGGATATTGGGGGCTGCATTGGGATGATGGTGGATGCAGGAGGATTATGGGGGCTGCAGGTTGAGGATAAGGATATTGGGGACTGCAGCGGGATTATGGGGACTGCAGGGAGATGATGGGGGCTGAAGGGGGATATTGGGGGCTGCAAGGGGATGATGGGGACTGCATGGGATGATGGTGGCTGCAGGGGAGTATTAGGGGCTGCAGGGGGATGATGAGACCATAGATTGTTGTACATGGAAATAATTGTAGTGATAAGAAACTATTGATAGGATTCACAGTTTGTCTGGTTATGCTGGTTTGTGATGACAACTACTATACAGTATATAACAAAAGTTAATTTTTGTTCAACAATAATGTGAATTCTTCTCCATGTTAAAATAAGACATCCCCTGAATATAAGACCTAGCATATCATTGGAGCAAAAATTTATATAAGACATCGTTTTATTTTCAGGAAAACAGGGCAGTTGAATCACTTTGACTTGTTTCCATATCAAAGGAATCATGTTATAGGTTCAACTCTGCCTTAAAGACCACTGCTGGCCAGACGTCTCCAAGCACTGGATGAGTGTACCTGGATCCGACTGGTTGCTGACAGTTCTGAGATGATGACAATGCTGGACAGCTTTCAATTTCCAAAGGAAGTAAACATGATGTGTCCTTCATCTTCACTAAGTTTCCCTGTTTAACCACTACTTCTACAATAATCAACTTTGCCCTTTTCTTGGTTCTTCTTCAAAAGAGCTGGAACAGAACATCTTGGTCTTGAACTACAACCTACTTTGTACCTACTGCAAATATTTGCCTGGTAGTGACCATGCTGAAGCAGTGTTTCTAATTAGTTTTTTACTGCTGTGTTCAGTCTTGCCATGGTATATGACCTGTGACATGGAATTGTCTTTCAAAGTCTCGGGGCCGTTTCACATCTTTGTGCCCCTGCGTTTGCCTGCACTGCGCTGGCGGAAGTGCAAGAGCAGGTGCATTCACAGCCTAGTGCAGGCAAGCGCATAGACGCATAGATGCAGAGCCCTTGCGCTCGCTTGCGCTTATGCCACCATTAAGTGCTATGGGCGAGCGCAGCCGACCGCAGGAGCCCGAAACCCGGAAGCGCAAGTGTGACAGGGCTGGTGTCACAGCGCATGCGCTTGTCCAGACGCACCGGGAAATGTCACATTACTCGTTTCCAAGTGCAGCTGGACAAGCGCATGCGCTGTGACACCGGCCCTATCACACTTGCACTTCCAGGTTTCTGGCTCCTGCGATCGGCTGCTCTTGCCCATAGCAGGTAATGGAGGCATGAGCGCAAGCGAGTGCAAGGGCTCTGCATCTATGCGCCTATGCGTTTGCCTGCACTGGACTGTGAATGTACCTGTGCTTGCACTTGCGCCAGAACAGTGCAGGCAAACGCAGGGGCACATAGATGTGAAAAAGTCCATTCTGTTTCCAGTAATGACTATATTTCCATCATATGAAAATAAAGATCATCACGACCTGGTAGGTCTATTTGATTACTCATACACACATTTAATACATCTCATACACACATACACATACACACATCTCATACACACATCTAATAATTTGATTTAGATTTCTGTATTATTCATTCACTTTCCACTTTGTGAACTCATAAAAAATTAACTATTAACACTTTTAGCTGTGAAATCATTACTTCAGAGTACTTTACTACACAGTGTTTTTCTACACCCCACCAAAACTATTGCATTGTACATAGTGTCAGACTGGAGTGGCAAAGGCCTATTAGCAACATTGACTCTGTGGACCAACTGTTCAGCTACTTGCAACTATTACATTACACTCCTTCGCAAATTTACATATACTTCTACGTACTAATAAGGTAGATAGTGTGTCAAATAAACAAATGATGAGATGCTGCTTTTGTTTGTGGATAGTGAATCAAATGATTTGGGCCAACTACTTGGAGGGAAAGTGGGTTACTCCTGCACAGGGACCCAACAGGGGATTCACCTGTTCTCCTGTGGGCCGGTCTTAGCCTATGTACATACAGTACATACAGTGTGTGCATTTGTATTGCAAAGGCGTTCCAACCGGGTCATAATAACTCCCAGATTGCAGCACTTGTGCTCCTTGTATGAAGTGGTTCGTGCTTTCGCTACTTTCACACTGGCTATTTTCAAATCCGGGTGGTCCCATGAAATTCATGTATAGCCATGGACAGGCACAGTTCTGTGCAAAAGGATGCCAACAGATGTCCACAAAATTTTTTTTAATGGATTCACCATAAGTCACCATAGATGGAGGTGGGAGGAGCTGTACCCTGCTTCTGAGCATGCTCAATACAGCAAAATGGATCTGTTTCACGGATCAGTTTTTTTCATGAATCCATTCTGATCCATCCTCCATAGAGCTCCATGTTAATTTCATACGGACAGATACAAATCCATGTCTGTTTATTGGTGTCCGCGATTTTTGAGAAAGCCCAAAAGTGGAACACTTTCCGTTTCTGGGTACATATAAAATACAGACATCAATGGATCCGTGACGAAATAGAGAGACATGGATGGCCATTTTAGGACCAAACCGTGCCCATAGGATAACATAGGAGAACATAACGGATCCGTGATGAAACCGAGAGACACGGATGGCCACTTTAGGACCAATCCGTGCCCATAGGATAACATGCTAGCCCATAACAGATCCGTAGCCATCAGTTTCAAAACGGATGGATAAAGATTTGTAAATATGCCGGTGTGAATGCAGCCTTATCAAAAATGGTTTAAATTTCCATTGTAATCAAATCTTCATAAAAATGTAAGATTCAGTTAAGTGTATACCACTAAAACGAACATGTATTATGGGAAAGGAAAGATAGGAATAGTATGTGAATAAAATATAGCTTTTATTACTTATAATTAAATTCAGTAATTGGCTGAATATATAATCGCTGTCATTCGCTACATTAAATTAGTTATTTGTCACACAAGTGTGATCCACTTAATGTCCTAATATGCAGTTAACAGGGTATTAATAATATTATATATCTTACAATCTGGCTATAGCCAAGGTCCCTCATGTATTGAAGTGGCAAAGAGTTAGACCTTAGAAAAAGATGGCAATTCTGGCAAAATGAACGTCAGGTACAGTACAATTTAGGGATAGATAGTACATGTCATTCCTAGTAGTGTTAGTTGAGACAGGGCTAATGTAACTGAGGGATTGTTACGATCGTCCAATACAGTATGGAGTTTCTGACTCGCATGGCATTCTGACAGCAGCTTGTCCATCTAATATACATAGCGTCTACGCACTAATGCACCACTGCTAAGCAAGTGAATGTCGCAACAAGCTGAGCGCAGCCACGATCTGCAATATAGCATTTGTCTATATCATGATTGCAAAGGTATATATAGGGCTTACTCTGTACTAATTACAAACTGTCATTAGCAGATCAAGTGTTTCTGGTGCTGCCTCTACCCAGGACTACTCAGGTGAGGTATTGCACAGCTGTCACCTGTATAGTGGTCATGGTTGGCAGCTGCAAATCCGCCCCTATTCAGAGCAGATGTGTGCTACCTGCCTGAGGACAGTATTCTATTGGCAAAGATGTGCTGTACAGTTCCAAAATTGAGTAGTTCCAGCGACACTGTAAACAGCTGATTGGCATTGATGCTGGGTACCACACCTCTGCAGAACAGACATTGATGACTTATCCTAAGAATAGGGCATCAATGTTAAAGTCTTGGACAACCTCTTTAAACTGGAAAGGGAACAATCAGCCCTCAGAGAAGATGCCTTAGGCTGGCTTCACACTGTGGGTCAGATCCGATCCGAGGCTGTCATGATGAACCTGACAGCCCCGGATCGGATCAGCACACAGAACTGGAGGGCTAATATGCCCTCCGGCTGGGTATGCACCCGCACGCAGCTGCTGCCACTGATGAATCAGGACCTGAAACAACAGCGGTCCTGAAACAACAGCTGCGTGCAGCCGCAGGGGTCCGGTTCCCGGATCCTCCCAGACCGCTGCAATCCGGCCCCATAGGCTCCCATATTAGGGAGTGCCAGATTGCCCCGGATTCGGGAGGATCCGGGGCAATCCGGGTCAATCCGCGAATTGCCAATTAGAGGAGATATTCTCCTCTCGGACACAAAAACGCTGCAAGCAGCGTTTTTGTGTCCGTGGGAGAATACTGAATTTTCCTGGATTGTCCTGGACAGATAGAAACCGGATGGCAGACAGCTGCCATCCGGCTTCTATCCGGCCCCATAGGCTACTATGGGGCCAAAAACCGGTCCGGAGCTGTCTGGTTTACACAGACAGCCTCGGATCGGATAGGACCCGCAGTGTGAAGCCAGCCTTATAAATCAGCAAAGCTGTGGCGCAGAAACGGACTGGAATAGCACTGAAAGCCGGCAGAGGTTGTTAAGAATCTTAATACACTTATACTACATTGTATAAATAATTTGTAGAGATTAGGGGAGAAAATTACTGAGACTTCTTTAATCCCATCAAAAACAGCTTGGGTTTCCTCCTGCTGTCCCAAGGCAACTCTTGCAACCAAGATGTGTGCGATTACACAGCAGGACATCAAACCAAACTTGCCCAGTTTTCAGTTATATTCTGTATCTTATTTTTTTATAGCTTAGACCTTAAACTGATAATTACCATTTCCAAAAAGGGTGCGGACACACTGGTGTGAAATACGGACGAGTGCAATGCGAGAAAATCTTGGATTGCACTCGAACCAATGTTATTTAATGATTCAGAACACATTAACGTGTCGGGCACTTTCTTCTCATCGAGAATCTGGATGAGAAACAACTTGCAACATGCTACGACAGTATGCGAGTCACGCACGAGACTCGCCAATGCAAGTCAATAGGTCCGACAAAATCATGGACCGCACATGGACCATCCGAGAGGCATCTGTTTTTTTCACTGATACATTATCATTCTGTTGCTCAGACAACTGTAACATGTTCTAGTAAATGATTATACAGTAAATAGATTGCACACGGACAGCACAAGGGCAGCACACAGATGCCACACGGATCAAAAAACGGATGTCACTCGTCCAACTCTCCTGGATGAGAATCGATGTTTTAAATGCCAGCGTGTCCCCCCCCTTATAATGAAGACTAAGCCACTTTTAGTTGAGTAACTTTTCCTTTCTTTATGCTTCAAATTAATTGCTGCACGACACTACGTATTTTCCAAAGAGATGATTCAGCCAAAATTCTATGCATAAATTCTCTCTGTGGTTGAAACATCTTATTTTTTCCTAATAAAAATGGCACACAAAGGAGCGCATAAAACGTCTGTAGATAAGAATCCAAATGTTAGCACAATAGGGAATTTGTACAGTTTGCTGGGGATATACTCAGTAGTGGAGCACAAGAAAAAGGATAAAGTACAAGGCAGAGTCTCTCTGAAGGAAAAATGCAAACGAATAAAATTTATGAGTCAAGCTGCTCTTTAAAGGTGATCTATTCAGAACTTCACTCATTATAATCAAATTCCCTTAACTAGCATTCATCCATCACTAAATGCTAATTGCACTACATTATTGTCAAAATGATTCTTAGCAATATAGTTTGAGAAAATGTCACTTTCTACAGTGCCAGGGTCAGAGGATGTAACTAACCTGCATTAGGATGCAGATCTTTAGAAGAATGGATGATTTGTTAGCTACTTCTGGTGAGGGCACGCCATTAAAATTAGTAGATGCAGCATAATAGCGTAATTCTGTTATATTAGCAGCATATAGATGTACTGTAGTGTCAAAATTAGTTGGCATATGTGGCTGGCTGGGGAGCTGTGTATTACAAATGTCTTTCGTGGCGCTCTGTCATTTTGCTTAGTGAAATGACCCCAACAGATACGGTAATTTATCTGAACGTATTGGTAGAAGAGATAACAGACATTGGGTGACAGTGAGCATTTTGGTGGTTGCTGCATAAGCCAAAGAAAGAAGAACAGTTAGTATCTACGGAGTACAGAGGAGTACTACTGTCGTGGGGTGGCACAGCGGTAAGGAAATCAGGTAGCAGGATGATAAGATGGGCAAAAGGCATTTAAGGAGGCTATTTTGACCCATAGGCTGGGTTCCCATGCTCATCCTGCTCCCAGAGGTACCTCATAAAGGGAGGAGGTCTGGGTCGCTACCCTTGCCCTATGCTCCTGATAAGCCTTAGGCTAAAAGCCCTTACCTCTACCCACGGACCAGGAATCTGCAGCTCCACAAGGAAGGCAAATTTCAGGCAGGATCAGAAGGAAAGCATCAGCACACACTGGACTATGCCCTAACAGCACACAGGGTCAAGGCAGAGTGAAATCTTTTTGCAACACATGGTGGAAGAAAGTGGAACTACTTAAATGCTGAGGGAGTAGAGAACAGAATGCTCTGACACACCCCTCCACCTCTAGCGGCAGAGCCACACAGCAATACAGCAGCATCTGCAAATTACCACTCAAAGTGCCAAAGGAAATTAACTTAGATTTAAACCACAGCATCATCACACAGCAGCAACACACATGAACTGCAAGGCAGTCAACACTTGACATCTAGGGATGGCCGAACAGCTTTTCATTCCCCATGTTCGGGACCGGGGATGCCGCGCCAAAGGAAGGATAGGGTTAATTTCATCTTCAATTAGTATACCTGCTGGGTCTGCATCATCTCCCCCAAGTGTACTTTGTTGGGCTTCAGGGGTCAATCGCCATGTGATCGGCTGCAATAGCCAATTAAATTCAGCGATAAGCTAAGGGGCTGCCCGGAAGTGACACAGCGACGTGTCACACCAGGAAGAGCCGGTCACATGACAATTGACCCGAAGCGTGGCGCAGCGGCACATTTGGGGGAGATGATGCAGACCCGGCAGGTATACTAATTGAAGATTAAATTAACCCTATCATTCCTTTGGTGCAGTATCCCTGGTCCCAAACACGGGGAAAAAAAAGCTGTTTGCCCATCCCTAGTGACAACTACTGGGAGTATACCATGATAAATCTAACACCTGCTCTCTTTACTTTTGAGATTAATAAGTATATTAGTACTGTATGAAGCTTTAGTGTGAAACATCCATTGGGCGTGGCGGTCTCCTGGTCCTTGTCCCCCACTGCAAATGAGGTACATTTTATGGCTATGTATTGATTAATTATATTACATATTATGAAAATGTATATATTTTATACCATGCACGATGTACTAACTCTATATATTTATTGCATGAGTCTCTTTACTTGGCTTACTTTACTGTGTATATTCACATAGTCTTTATAGATACCCTTTAGCCTCTTTTATATTGATTGGTATCTTACTGACAAGGCCTCTTGACTTAAGCAGGTTTATATACATAGTTATTAATTATTACTGTCATATTTCTTGTATTTATGATTTTTGTATTTATTAATTAATTCTACATTACATAATTGTTAATTTTGTTTAGCCAGGCACAAACACAAGATGTATTTCTTTAAGTAAATACAAAGCACAATCCTCAGCTATCTCCATCAGTTCCACACATACAAATAATTAATAAGACTGTGGTGCACATGCGCAATCATTGCTCCATTCACACAGTGCACTTTTGAGAACTGTGATTGGTAGATTTCCCAGAACTTGGACCTCCAGCAATAAGCTAATTATCACGATTAACTGGTAACGTATTGAGTATTCATGTTGTTGACTGGAACTGCCAAGCTCTCTGACTCCAACCAGATCATAGATTCATAGAAATGTATAGTCAGAAGGGCCCTCCTGGGTCTTCTGGTGCAACCCCCTGCTCAAAGCAGGATTCACTAAATCATCCAGACAGATGTCTGTCCAGCCTCTGTGTGAAGGCTTCCATTGAATGGAAGTTACCACCTCTCCTGGCAGCCTGTCCCACTCATGGATCACCCTCACTGTCAAAAAGTTTTTTCAAGTCTGTGTCTTCTCCCATTCAGTTTCATCCCATTGCTTGTAGTCTTTCCTTGTGCAAATGTGAATAAAGCCGATCCCTCTACAGTGTGACAGCCCAACAATAAAGCTTATCCCTCTACAGTGTGACAGCCCAACAATAAAGCTGATCCCTCAACAGTGTTTTAGCACTTGAGATATTAGTAGACAGCTGTTAAGTCTCCTACCAGTCTTCTGTTTTGTAAGCTAAATATTCCCAAATCCTTTAACTGTTCCTTATAGGATATGTTTTGCAGACCGAACATCATTCTGGTCGCTCTTCTGTAACTACCAAGCTCTACCCCTTACTCCTATAGTGTAACCATTAAGCCTTTTATCACTAATTGTGTAACCACCATGTTTTATGCCACAATACCTTGTATAATTATCAAGTTTCTGTCAAAAAACCCTGATTTGTAAAATTATGTAAAACCTATACGCTAACTTCTTCGAGTGAGTTGCCATGTTCGCTATAAGACCCTGTATTAAACATGTTCCCCCACCAATATGCTAAAACAGCCGTTTTAAGAGCACCATCTGCCTTGTCCCCACCAGCCAATGTTGATTTATATATTTCTTTGCAGAGATGTATTCCCTGTGCTAACAAAGCTTGGAAAGGTTACCAAATCCACATTTCCAAGTTCATCTTACCTTTTAGCTCCCTAGCTCATATAATTTATGTCTTCGGGTGTTGCTATAAATGTTAACCTACATAGATCATGTAACTTTGTCAGGCTGTCTGTAATACAGGTAGAATGATGTATTTTATTATTTCAGCATTACATGCTTAGATATTTGGGCGGGACATTCACCAGAATCCTGCAGTCACCTTCACATCACATTTCGTAAGTAATAATGAATTTCAGCCATCTGACAATATATTGCAGTAAATTATGGCATTTTGCATCTATTCCAGTACGGCAGAAAGTTCACCTTGTTAAAGTAGGTATTTTTATTCAACAAGTTCTAGCAACTTCTGACCTTGTGACTGTGAAAACATATACGGTACTTTGCTACCTTCTTATGTGCCTGGGCTGCACTTTCATCTGGCAAATAAAGACAAAATCAAAGAAAAACAAAGAACAGAATTAATTTGGTGCTGGAGGATTGAACGCGGAAATCCAAACCTTGATTCACAAGATGCTGCTTGTTGGATAATTAAACAACAACTTTAACCTCTCAAGGGTCTGAAAATGATTCTCACCAGAATATCGAGGGATCGATATAAGCTGAATAATTAAAATTCGATGCTACTACATCTCTGTCAATAACACTGTGGGGAATGATGTATGACACATTTAATTGAATCTGTCAGACACCCTGTCTACGCAAAGAAATCGCAGAGGTATTTTTAGTTATGTATTTCATTTCCTGATGATACTTGCAATGCACCTTTTAACATTCATGGTCACTTTCAAGCAAACAAAACACTAGCTCAGGGGATAAGAGGTCGGGAGAACGGAACTTTTTCACTCGTTGTTTGCACTTTGAAATAACATTGTAAATAAAGTATAAAGGCTGAACATTACATAGAGAAAGTTAGAAGTGGTATACCCTTCATAAGAACTGTGCAAAACACAGTGTGGAGTAGCGGGACTAAACAATGGGAATGGACCTAGAATCACTCTATTGATATGTGGTCAAAGTCATCTAATCTCAATGGTAACTAGACATTAGAGATAAGCGAACCTTTCAAGGTTCCGTTCGGTTCAGTTAGGCTAGGGTCACATTAACGTTTTGCTGGGGTAGCGCTAAAAACGTAGAAACGCCATGTCAGCACCGCGTTAACGCTGCTAATGTTAACCTATGGGGATGCGGGCCTTACAGCGGCTCCAACACCAGCATCTGAATGAAGTCTCGCGTTATTTCCGAACGCGAGTAAAGATGCTGCAGAGAGCGTCTTTGTTTGCTTTCGGAAATAACGCGAGATTTACTTAAGATGCCGGCGTTGAAGCTGCGGTAAAGGCCGGATATCCATAGGATAACATTGGCAGCGTTAACTTGGTGCTAACACGGCGTTGGCACCGCGTTAAGGCTTCATAAATCTATGTTTTTAGTGTGACCCCCCCGGGGTGTGGCTACAAACCTTAATCTGACCCTAGCCTTATAGAAATGTTCGTACCCATGAAATTTTGGATTTGAGTGGTGCCCGTACTTGATCCTAACCTTATTTGAAGTCATTAATTGGCAGGGCAGCGTGCCACCTACATACAAACAACCATTAGCAAACCATTTCAAGAGGTAGTAGGGCGGGGATTGTAATTTTTACTACAATTCTGTTTTCACTCCCCGTGCAAGACGATCAAACACTGCAACCAGCTGACAATGGGCCAAGCACCAGGCACACACGGGCACAGCAATGCTCACTCCAGTGATTTTGATACGTAAATCACCTGAACTCACCCGGAACTCACCTGAACTTGAAACCCGGACAGGTTTGCTCATCTCTACTAAAGATAAGTGGACTGAATCATGGATAATCAACTTCAAGTCAAACCTCCTGAAATTCACATGTACCCACAATTTTTACCTTTTGCTATTTGATTTGCAATGATTAAAAAAAAAATAAACTGCCCAAAATTGTTTCACCCACTCCTCAAGCCTCAGCAAGTGGTCCCATAAAGTTAAATGTGTCCATGCAGTCTACTCCTTATGCCCTGCAACTCTAGCATTACATGACTGTACTGCAGCCAATCAGAAATGCTATCACAGATAGTACAAAAAGATGGGGACTTTACAAGGAGGACCATATTACGCCTGTAGAGTGTAGGGATAGGAGGTCAAAGCTTATGACTCATTCCGCATAGGGATAAAAAAGAAAAAAGTTTGAAGAGGATGTCCAGTCAAAAATGATAATTGTGCAGTCACTCTGTGTGACTTCAGTATTATCAATACACATTGTGTGCTGCGAGGATTCGCTGTTTCTAAACCTGGAACGAACCACAGTTATGGGTTTTGCATCTTCCTTGCCACTGCAACCAGATCCCCTGGCTACGGGGGTGTTACCTCGCTTAATACAAGTGAATGGAGTAAAGCTGTGGACACACCTGCTCCATATACTTGTATTTAGCAAGTATTTTTCGCTTTCACAGTGTATTAATATATACTGAGAAAGCTAAATCTAAGTTATCAAAAGTTCTTAAAAATAAAAAAATTGAATATTTACCTCTCTGGCGGCTATTGCCGGTTACCAGGAGCCGAGACATCCACGTCTGCTGTGCTGCCAGGACCTTCCAGTTGTGATTGACCGGTAGCGGTCATGTGCTATGCATGTCACATATCACATGATTGCTACCGGCCAATCACAGAGCTGGAAGGTCCTGGCAGCACAGCAGACGTGGATGTCTCGGCTCCTGGTAACCGGCAATAGCCGCCGGAGAGGTAAGTATTCAATTTTTTTATTTTTAAAACCTTTTGATAACTCATATTTAGCTTTTACAGTGTATACTAATACACTGCGAAAGCTAAAAGGCTTGTCACACATGTCACACGGGGGAGGAACACAGGATTCTTCCTCTCCCGTGTAACATCATAGGATTCTTCCTCCCCCGTGTGACATCATTTCTCTCCTGCGCTTTTGGGGGAGAAATGTGGGTGTAAAAAAAAATGTGGTGTGTGAATGCACCGCATTTTTTTACCTGCGCTAAATAGCGTGGCCGTAGAAGTGGAGAAAGCGTGCGCAGCCAAAAGCGCAGGAAATATGCGCAGTGTGAACATAGCCAAACTGTGAAATGCTTAATTGAGAAATGAAACTGGGCACTGACCTTGTTGCATTGAAGTCCTGTGTGCAGAGGTGTTCATGGATCTGGGTTGCTCAGCTGTAGATGCAGGGATCAATCCCAAACTGTGAAATGATTGATCTGAGCAGTAAAGGCCCCGCCACACATGGCGACAAGGCTGGGGATGTCGGCAGCGACTGGCAGGTGCGCGCACATTTTTGGTGCCCCACCAGCGTCGCTGTCCCCCGTTTACACGGGGCGACACCTCCAGCCCCGTGCCGGTGAGCTGTCAAGCGGCATCGCTGCCGGGGTGTATGGAAACCCCAGCGGCAATGCAGAACAATGGGAGCCTATGGCTCCCATCGCCTGATAGGTCACCGGCGCCCGGTTACATGAGGCGATGTGTGCACATCGCCCCATGATGGTCGCCTGGTTACAGAGCACTGCTGTGAAACCAGGCGACTGCCCGGCACCACCGACATTGCCCCTTTACATGAGGCGACGATAGGCCACGCCCCACGTCGCCTCTGTAATGGGCGGCGATGTTGCCCCGTGTGACGGAGGCTTAACAGTAACTTTAGTAGCAGCATTTTTTTTATTTTTTCACTTACTGAAAACAAGGAGAACACTAAACTTTTTGGGAGTTTGGTTCCCCTGTCCCTCTCTCATTATCAGCTTTTCAATATTGCAATTTGCCACAAATGTAATCTACACAAATCAAATTTTAAAGGAAAATTTGTCAAATAAAGCAAGTAAAATTTCAAATGGTCAACATTTATCTATTAATTGTACGTACTGGAGGCTTTTCAGAATAATCTATTGTGGGTACAAGAGGAATAATACTATTTTTGGCTATTAGAATAATTGTTCCCTGCTTTTTAGCATTTTTCCCTCTGTATTAGAAGCCTCCGCATTTTCTCTTTGTGTGCTCAGCTTTTCTCCTCCCTCCAGCTTTTCCCCCTTCCCTTTTACATTGGATTATATAGGTTATGCACAGAGATTTGATGACAGATATAAGTAGTTTTTGAGCATGAATAATTACGGCAGGAGATAAAAGATGAGAAGATGCACATCCGTCTGATAAGGAGTATCAAGATTTCTTATTTTCATTATATTAATGACTATTTTAAAAAAAAGTATAGCTACTATTCATCTTACCTAGTTTTGTTACTTGCACTATAATAATAATAATAATTTTGTTTATATAGAGTCAACATATTGTGCAGCACTTTACATGTCAGGAGGGACATGTACAGACAATATGAGACAAAGTGCCCTCATATATGGTCCAGACATCAATATAATAAATAGGGAGATTCACGTAATGCTGCATGAAACAGTCACCGGTCGGGATCTGTACAAGTACAGATAAAGTGCTATATTATGCATGGGGGCTGTAGAAAGATGACACAAGAGGCCAGATTTAGAAAAGGGAAGATAGTTAGACAAGTGAGGTGAGGTGATAGGCCAGTCTAAAGAGATGTGCTTTTAAGGCTTGCTTAAAACTATTGGTATTGGGAATTAATTGAATTGTTTTTGGTAATCCTTTCCAGAGAATTGGTGCAGCTTGTGAGAAGTCCTGGAGACAGGAGTGGGAGGTTCGGATTGTAGATGATGTCAGTCTTAGGTCACTTGCGGAACAGAGGGCACGTGTAGGGAGATAGAGATGAGAGAGGAGATGTAGGGCGGTGCACCACTGTGGAGGGCTTTGTGGATGAGAGTGATCATTTTATATTGTACTCTGTAGATGATTGGCAACCAGTGCAATGACTGGCACAGGATAGGGGTATCAGTGAAGCAGTTGGAGAGGAATATCATCCTTGCTGCTGCATTCAGGATGGATTGGAGAGGAGAGAGTTTAGTAAGAGGGAGACTGATTAGTAGGGAATTTCAGTAATCCAGGTGAAAATGAATACGGGCAACAGTTAGAATTTATGCAGAGTCAACAGTAAGGGTGGTTTCACATTTGTGTATGTAAACGCAGCATTACAAACGCATGCGCACTGCGTTCCTATGTTTAACATGGGAATGCATGGTACCTGCATTTGGCTGCATTCGGTTGCTGTTGCATTCGGATGCGCATAGTTTGTGCACCCTCCTCCGTCCTCTGAATGCAGCCTGTTGCATTTTTTGTGCGGTCGCGGGTGCTTGTTCTATCAGCAAGTGCCCGTAAGTGCACAAGAATGCAATGAAGTCAATGGATCCGCAGTGTCCTCCGCATGACAGTGCAGGAGAACGCTGCGGATCACATTGAAATCTCTCCCAGTGGCCACCGATGATCTCCCGGGAGATCAGCGGCAGCCACGCGGGAATTAGCTGGAACAGCCGCTGATGTGCCGGGCAAGGGCGCTGCTAATCTCCCAGCGAGGTCAGCATGGGAGATTTGAAGAAACAGCTGATCTGACAGCTGTTTAATCCTCCCGTGCCGACATCACCTCTTCGGTGTCGGCGTGGGAGATTTAAACAGCTGTCAGATCAGCTGTTTCTTCAAATCTTGCGTGCCGACACCGTCGGGAGATCAAGCAGCAGCCGAGAGGAGGAGATTTCTGCCGCTGATCTCCGCCTCCTGGCCTCCGCCGAGATCGCTGATTGGCTGGCCGGGCACCATACCAATGTGATTGCATGCAGAGATTCTCTGCTGCGTTCAGATCAGTATGGCAGCGTTTGCACTGCGTTTGCATCTGCATGCCCTCCACCATGCAGACACAAATGCTAGTGTGAAGGTAGCCTGAGAAAAGGTCGAATTCTAGAGATGCTTTTGAGGTGTAGATTACTTGAGTGAGTGAGTGACCGGATGTGGGGAGAGAAGGAGAGATCCGAGTCAGATATAATCCCAAGACAGTGGGCGTGCTGCTGAGGAGAAATGGTAGAACTATATACAGAAATGGCAACATTAGATTTCGGAAGGTTAGGAGAGGGAGGAAACAAGAGAAGTTCAGTTTTTGACAGATTCAGTTTAAGATAGAGAGTAGACATGATGTTAGAGGCAGCAGACAATCACTGGTATTTTGTAGTAATGTGGAGGTGATGTCAGGAGAAGGGGCGTATAATTTTGAGTCGTCAGCATAGAGATGGTACAGAAAACCAAATCTACTGATGGTTTGTCTATGGTTACAGATTTTAATGGAAGGTCTTAAGCATCTATATTATTATTATATTAACCCCTTAGTAACTGAGTCAATTTTCATCTTAATGAGTACTCCAAATTATGGAAATATTACCAGTTTCACTTAATGGGGTAATAACTCTGGAACACTTAAATGAATCCCAGTGATTCTAGATTTGTTTTTTGTGTAACACATTGTACTTTATGTTAGTGGTAAATTTAGACACATACTTTTTGCATTTATGTGTTAAAATATTGTATTTTTGGCAAACATTTTGAAAATGTAGCAATTTTCAAACTTTCAATTTGTATATCCTTAAACCAGTTAGTTATGCTGTACAAAATAATTAATAAATGACATTTCCCATATGTCTGCATCATTTTTCAAACTTCATTTCATTTTTTAGGATGTTAGAACAGTTATAAATTTAGCAGAATTTTATCAAGAAATTTTTTACCCCTGTTTCTTTTGGGACCTAGTCAGATTTTAATGGACTTTGAGAGGCGTATATATTGGAAACCCCCCAAAAGTGATACTATTTTAAATACCGTACCCCTCAAATAATTCAAAACTGCAGTCAGGAAATGTTTAAATCCTTAATTTGCTACACAGGAAGTAATGCAAAGTGGAATTTAAAAAATAATAATTTTCCTCTGAAATGTTTCTTTAGCACAAATATTTATGCTTTTACAAGGAATAGCATGAGAAAATGGACCCAAGAATTGTCACCCAGTTTCTTACGATTGCACTGATTCCCCACATGTGGTCAGAAACCTTTGTTTGCACAGCAGGCAGGACTCAGAAGGGAAGGCTGAAATAGATTGTAAGCACCATGCCGCATTTATAGGGCCCCTAAGGAACCTAAAGAATACAAACACCTCAAAAGTGACTTCTTTTTGGAAACTATATCTAGGATTTTATCCAGGGGTATACTGAGTGGGTATGAGCGGGGAGGTAGTAAAAGAGAGTATACCGATAGCACAGCATGGGAACATAGATGATTCTTATTGTGAGGTAAAACATTTCCCTACCAGTTTTTAAAAATGTTTTACCTAAAAGAAAGAATAGTTGCTATCCTGTGCTGTAATTTCTGTTTTTTCTTTTTACTTTTTTCCCTGCCCAGAAGACGTGGTATGAACAGATCATGTTCCTGAACAGTCATACACGGTCATTACACAGTACATAGCAGCAACACAAACATAAGATTATCTCAGCACAGGAGATGTGGTATGATCAGACCATATCCCTGTACAGTCAGACACATCCATTACACAGAACATAGCAGGGACACATATGTAAGATTATCTCAGCACAGGAGATGTGGTATGAGCAGACCATGTCCATGTACGGTCAGACACATCCATTACACAGTACATAGCAGGGACATATACAGTGCCTTGTGAAAGTATTTGGCCCCCTTGAACTTTTCAACCTTTTGCCACATTTCAGGCTTTAAACATAAAGATAGAAATTATAAATTTTTTTGTGAAGAATCAACAAGTGGGACACAATTGTGAAGTGGAACAAAATTTATTGCATATTTTAACGTTTTTTAACAAATAAAAAACTGAAAAGTGGGACGTGCAATATTATTCGGCCCCCTTGAGTTAATACTTTGTAGCGCCACCTTTTGCCGCGATTACAGCTGCAGTCTCTTTGGTTATGTCTCTATCAGTTTTGCACATCGAGAGACTGAAATTCTTGCCCATTCTTCCTTGCAGAACAGCTGGCGCTCAGTGAGGTTGGATGGAGAGCGTTTGTGAACAGCAGTTTTCAGCTCTTTCTATAGATTCTCGATTGGATTCAGGTCTGGACTGTGACTTGGCCATTCTAACACCTGGATTCGTTTATTTTTGAACCATTCCATTGTAGATTTTGCTTTATGTTTGGGATCATGTTTGGGATCATGGTGTGTCTCCCAGGTGACTTGTGGCAAACTTCAAATGAGACTTTTTATGGATATCTTTGAGAAATGTCTTTCTTCTTGCCACTCTTCAATAAAGGCCAGATTTGTGTAGTGTACGACTGATTGTTGTCCTATGGACAGACTCTCCCACCTCAGCTGTGGATCTCTGCAGTTCATCCAGAGTGATCATGGGACTCTTGGCTGCATCTCTGCCTTCTCCTTGTTCGAGATGAAAGTTTAGAGGGACGGACGGATCTTCGTAGATTTGCAGTGGTCTGATACTCCTTCCATTTCAATATGATTGCTTGCACAGTGCTCCTTGAGATGTTTAAACTTGAGAAATCTTTTTGTATCCAAATCCGGCTTTAAACTTCACCACAACAGTATCTCGGACCTGCCTGGTGTGTTCCTTGGTCTTCATGATGTTCTCTGCACTTGAAACAGAACCCTGAGACTATCACAGATCAGGTGCATTTATACGGAGACTTGATTACACACAGGTGGATTCTATTTATCATTACCAGTCATTTAGGACAACATTGGATCATTCAGAGATCCTCACTGAACTTCTGGAGTGAGTTTGCTGCACGAAAAGTAAAGGGGCCGAATAATATTGCACGCCCCACTCTTCAGTTTTTTATTTGTTTAACTTTTTTGTTTAAAACATCCAATAAATTTCATTCCACTTCACGATTGTGTCCCACTTGTTGTTGATTCTTCAAAAAAAATATCTTTATGTTTGAACCCTGAAATGTGGCAAAAGATTGAAAAGTTCAAGGGCCCAAATACTTTCACAAGGCACTGTATATAAGATTATCTCAGCTCAAGAGATATGGTATGATCAGACCATGTCCCTGTACGGTCAGACACAGCCATTACACTGTACATAGCAGGGACACATATATAAGATTATCTCAGCACTGGAGATGTGGTATGATCAGACCATGTCCCTGTATGGTCAGACACAGCCATTACACAGTACATAGCAGGGATACATGTATAAGATTATCTCAGCACAGGAAAAAAACTAAAACACATCCAATTGTGGAATTTATTATTCCAAGATCTATTGATTAAAATGATCTTTGCGCAAAGGAAAACCTCTTTAAGAGATTGTAAAGATAAAATAGGGAGGGGGACAAGAGGCGCAATAGTGCCCTATCACTAGTGACACTTATATACAGTGGTGGTGCTGTGAAGCTGCTCACCTGGTCCAGTTGTGATCCACACAACTGGTTTGAAGGCGTTTTTGGAAATGATGTTCCAGCTGCTGCAGGACCTCCACCAACCACTGGATAGTGGTATGTATCAAAGAAATGATGGGAGTGATGGTGTACCACGGTCTGCGCTGCTCCAAGATTAAATAAACTCACCAAAGAGCCAAATCGATTTCCATCCTTTTATTCCTCCTCTCTCCTACGCGTTTCGGCGCCTATCCTGGCACCTTCATCAGGGATATTCCCTTCATCAGGGATATATCCCTGATGAAGGGGCCAGGATAGGCGGCGAAACGCGTAGGAGAGAGGAGGAATAAAAGGATGGAAATCGATTTGGCTCTTTGGTGAGTTTATTTAACCCTGAAGCAGCGCGGACCGTGAGACACCAGCACTCCCATCATTTCTTTAAGAGATTGTCATTCCTGACCCCTCAGCCTAGTGAGCCTGAGCTTCAAAGCTTGAATGGAATATAAGCAACATGTGGTCTTAAATCCTGCGCTGCGATAAATAATAGACTTGCGAAGAGGTTCTTCTTCAATACTTTATTAGCCTATGTATTTCATAGCAGACTTGCTACTTCTTCAGGACTAACATCCTAACATCATCAAAGCTTGGCAGATGGTCCTTGGTGGCCATGCTGGACGTTTCTTATTTACCATATGGAGAGTTATGGTTGGAAAATACAAGGTATTTAATGGAAGGTTCTTGCCCCGTTGGTCTAGTTATAGACATGCAATTTCAATCTAGGCCACCCTGGAAACTTGAGCCCAGGACCAGGCCTATAAAAGATGGGTTACACAATGGAAAAGTGTTTGCATGTGGGGTCGGTGTGAGATTAACGCAATCCATATCCTTTAAGTTAGATTGGGTTCACACTAGTATTAATTTACTAATGACATAACTAATGAATGAACATTTAGCACTTTATTTTAGCGCTTGTGCAGGGATAGAGGATAGATATGTAGAGGCATCAGTGCCAGTGGCCTGGTGTAGTCAATGGCGAGGCAGGGCTAAGTCTACAGCACAGCCCCAGCAAGGCTCATCCTGCCCTGGCCGGCTCCTCAGAACAATAGTTCAGTTCGTTGGTACCTTCATCAAGCGACAAATTATTTACAGAGTCAATAACATGTTTTAAGGTTTGTTTACTGTAATGGTTGAACATGTGAGTTGGGGGTGAACTATTTTCATTGACACATTTGGCTGCAAGCTGTTCCCCTCACCTCCGTTACCTCCAGACTCATGCCATTAAGCATCATCAATACATACAGTGAATTCAGAGAATGTTTTGGTTGATTCTATCGCTACACCACTTATAGGGATGTGTCCATAGAACCACCAGGGAAACACAGACAGTATTCCTTCACTATGCTCACAATGGAGATCCATCTATCTTTGAACCTGTGCTTAGGGCCCACAGGACCGGCATTGGAGAGGATAGCTGCTGTTTTGGTATCTGCCAGGGGCAGGCATCAGGCACTAACACTGGGGGAACATGCATAACAGGTTCTGTTTCACAATCCAAATGCTGGTCTGAATCCCAGGGTGACCCTTAGGGTCCGAACAATTTAAAAGGGCTTTGGTTCCTGATACAATCTCCTTCTGCCTTCCACCCTAGAAGCCCTATTTATTAGCTAAGCTCTGCCCACAAGGAACAACCACAACCATTACTATTAACTTTGTATCACTAAGGAGGTTCAGGGATCAGCCTTCACCTTTAACCAGTAGAGGGCCACATACATATAGTTTCTTAATGTAGATGCTAAATGCAAGGTATCTCTTGGGTGAAAGGATGACAACACCATTGACCCTCTTACGGATAGATAGATAGATAGATAGATAGATAGATAGATAGATAGATAGATAGATGTATTTTAAAGAATGTGGAAAAGATGGAGTTGTGGCTACAATAAAGGTCAATTCACCACCTTCAGGAAAGTTCACATGGGACAGTAATGGCGCAGCAGAAAACCACAGCACAACATGCAGTTTTTTTCTATTCCTACAAGGGACACAGTTCACGAAACACAAGGTTTTTGTTGAAGATAGGAACATTCATGGTTTTTATATGCATATTAATTCTTAGATATTTCCAACTAACAAAAAAACAGGGCGTATTAAACATGACAAAACATCCATCATTTTTAATAAAGAAATGTACCCTGATAACTATGCAGCTTTCAATTATAGTTTGAACTATATCTTACAGAAATGTCACAGCGGTGACAAATTGCTATATAGTGAATTGTATTTCATGAAATCATATTTACGTATTGCCAATGAAAACATGGCTAAATCAATGTATGTGAATCCAGGTTGGCGAAATGATGCATATCGACAGCAATATAGCTATTCTTCTAATATTCCTCCCTCTGCCTCCTATTGATGGCTACTATGTAGGTCAAATATCTGACCCTTTAAAGCATAGTAATGAAAGGGTTACAGTCTCAGAACCCAGTATGATGTAATCTATCAACATCAGTCTATTCTGTTTTGGAGCTACTTTTTTCCTCCGATTATGATATTTATTATTAATAGTAAGAAACAAACATATGCTAAAAATTTCAGATGTGCAACTATTAGGGTACCTTTACACGCCGCCACTGCGGGTAGCAACAGGTAGCCATCGCACGTGCATGCACGCGTTTTTAACGGTGGATGCCGATCCTTGATGCCGCATATAGACACCGCCACTGCGTGCTCCACTGAAGGTATTTGCGTTCCCGGAAGTGCCGACAGCTCCTGCGGCTTACTTCCTGTGGAATACCTTCCCTGGTTTACACGCCACTATCACAAAGGAATATGGGCATACATATTTCGCGCCACAAGTACATAGGCGTAACAGAGTTGTGTATTACGTGACGCTCGAACAGTGATTGGAAAACGCAATAGCATCATGATTGGCCAGCCTGCGCAGGAAGGCTGGCTAATACAGGACGCCATTGCAATTGTGGACTGTGAATGGATAGCTCTTTAAATATGGCGCCCTGTGAAGGGACAACCAATCGTAATGCATGAGCCCCCACCAATGATTGCTGATGGAGCGCGGTACCAATGAGGCTGTGGCACGCCCCTGGGATTTCGTAGGCCGCGCAAATACCTTGCCTGTGCCCCGATTACACACCGCCACCATAGGTATTGTGCCTTCCTGTTTTTGAGCACGGCTCAGACACAGGTATCCGAAGGAACTGCGGGACACAGGAAGGAATTTCCCGATTTAGACGCTGCCATTTCGTAGTGATTTCATAGCAACAGACACAATTGTCCCAGATGCCTGGCGGTTTCTGCCTTCCTGTGGCGGCGTGTAAAGGTACCTTTAAAGATGATGCTAATAACAAAAACCATAAGACTAAAGGGGAATCTCAATGAATTAGAATATCATCAAAAAGTTTATTTATTTCAGTAATTCAATACATAAAGTGCAACGCACATATTATATAGAGTCATTACACGCAGAGTGATCTATTTCAAGTGTTTATTTCTGTAAATGTTGATGATTATCACTTACAGCCAATGAAAACCCAAAGGTCATTATCTCAGAATATTAAAGTAGAGAGGATAAAGGGTCTGAGGGATAAAATATGATGTAAATAGGTATCAGAGGCTTCACCTTGTGTGGTTGTGAGAGTCACAACTACTATAAAAGCAGATCACGGCTGCCGCAGTCCCCAGTGTGGTGCATATGGAGTAGGGAGGATGAAGGGTTAAAAAACACGCTTCCATATTCCACAAGACATCAAAGGGTGAAGATAATATTGATCTATTAGTCAACGTGTTTCAAGGCTCCTTGGCCCCTTCCTCAGGATAAATCAACATCATATTGCCATGTTTCTGGGAGCCCTTAAACGCATTGACTAATAAATCAATATTGTATTCACCCTTTGATGTGTCATGGAATGCGGCAGTGCAGTTTTTAATCCTTCATCCTCCTTACTTTAATTGTCTGAGATAATGACCTTTGGGTTTTCATTGGCTGTAAGTCATAATCATCAACATTAACAGAAATAAACACTTGATATAGATCACTCTGTTTGTAATTTTGTAAGTTTGGAGGGATATCTGGATAGTCCCGTGTTTGAGACTCTTAATCGAGGCTCCACGGACTTCATTTGCATACTCTGTTTGTAATGACTCTATACAGGGGTTGGACAAAATAATGGAAACACCTAACATTTTGGCATCATAATCTTCGGACATGTTATAAACATGCAAACCGTGACATATGTTAATGTTTAGCAGTTGATTGTGCTAAGTGATATGTGTATGTAAATTAACTGTTTGTTTTGCTGAATTGTAAGAACATTGATTCGAACCTGATACCAATGGCAGACCTTTCGGATTTTCAAAAAGGCCAAATTGTTGGTGCTGGTATGGCAGGCGCTAGTGTAACAGAAAGTGCCCGAATGCTTGGCTTGTCAAGAGGTACTGTCTCCAAAGTAATGACTGTGTTTGAAAGAGAAGGAAAAATGTCCGCAGCAAAGCACAGGTCCGGCCGAAAGTCAAAGTTGGCTGAGAGACACCGTCGGAGTCTAAAGCGAATTGTGAGAGAGGATTGCAAGACCACGGCTCCGAAAATCACTGCTGAGCTCAATGAACACCTACAGAACCCAGGGTCCACCAAAATCACTGCTGAGCTCAATGATCACCTACACAACCCAGTGTCCACCAAAATCACTGCTGAGCTCAATGATCACCTACACAACCCAGTGTCCACAAAAATCACTGCTGAGCTCAATGATCACCTACACAACCCAGTGTCCACGAAAACTGTTAGTCGGGAGCTGCACAAATCCGGATTTCACGGAAGAGCTGAAATTAGAAAACTGCTGCTGTCAATGACAAATGTCTCCAAGCGTTTAGAGTGGTGTGGAAACCTCCAGAGCAGTGGAAACATGTGATATTCTCCGACCTCCGGCCGAGTGTACGTTTGGAGACAGCCGAAAGAAGCATTCCATCCAGACTGCCTTCTCCCAACCGTAAAACATGGCGGAGGTTCTGTGATGATCTGGGGTGTTATTTCGTGGAGATCCGCCGGGACAATGATATCACCTTGTATGAATCCATACCTCGGAGAATTGAGGCTGTAATCGCCGCAAAAGGTGGATCTACACCGTATTAAACTAACTTTTGTTGATTTTTCCAGGTGTTTCCATTATTTTGTCCAACCCCTGTATAGTATGGTTTTCACTTCTTGTATTGAATGGCTGAAAAAAGAAATAACTGATGATATTCTAATTCATTCAGATGCACCTGCGTATTTATACAAATAGTAAAATGCATTTTCAATTGAAATAATGACATCTATCAAACCAATAGTTTGCAGATTACTAGAAAGACAAACCATAAGCGCTGCGGAATATGTTGGCGCTATATAAATAAAGCTTTATTATTATTATTATTATTATTATTGACGGTGTCTCCATAACAGACAGCGCCAAGTCAAGTAATAATGATTGTGGTCAGCTTCTCCTTTATGAACTCTAACACTGTCTTCTATGGCATAATTATTAGTTTTATATTCCAGGATACTCGCACATTCCTTAGTGACTGATGAAGTCATTATGTGAAATCCGGCTTGAATGTAACAAACAATCACAGCTTAGATCAATAGCGCACATTTTGAAATGTCCATCTGTGACCTAATTTTAGCTGTAGATAGACTGCGACACAATGGTCTTTATCAAGTGAACTCATCTGCGGAGTTAATTAGAAGCCGCATTGAATTGTGAAGAAAAAAATTGGAATTATTATTCTTCGAGGAATATGAAGTCTGTGAAAACGGAATGGAAAATGGAACGTCCGTCTTGGCGAATGATTCATGTCCGATATAGGGGGGAAAATGTCCCCAATCAAAGGACAAATAGCAAATAGGCAATTACGTTTTTGTGTCCTCGACTAAAGTGCCAATTTTGGGTTAATAATGAAATAGTGCACAATAATAAAACTGACAAACACTTCATAGTAATATGTAAGGAATGAAAGCAAACAGAAGTCTTTGCTTTATGGCGACATCCCGCAAACACGCTGATGTATTGCCAGCCGGCGCGATGATGAGCTACAATAACTGTGCCGTTCAGTGTCATTCTGGGACCTTTTCTGCCACTGATATGCTTTGAACTTTATGACAAATACATAAAGTTACCAGCAATGATCAGAAATATATGGTCACAACTGACACTTCAAAAAAAAAACCTAAAGCGGATGTTCGGCACACTGACAATCCAACACAGGATGAACTGGGTTTGATGGTTTGATCTTTTCATAGCTGTACTCATTCACAAAGGCTTCCCGTAGAATAAAGCAAAAAGCACTCCCCAATCCAATGTAAAAATGACTGCAATAAAAATAATGGAAGAACTCGGCGACGGATGAATCGGGGCACATTCAAGAGAGTGTGGAGTGTCCGTCAGGGAGCCGTTCTCCCATCGG
The DNA here is from genome assembly GCA_033576535.1 of Allobates femoralis. Lineage (NCBI taxonomy): Eukaryota > Metazoa > Chordata > Amphibia > Anura > Aromobatidae > Allobates > Allobates femoralis. The sequence continues at coordinate 139,697,237 of JARQOC010000008.1, read as the reverse complement.
CCCAGTAATGTCACCTTATTAAGTGTCGTCTGCAAGGCAGGATCATCATTGTGCCTCGAAATGAAAGCACCATTCAGTCTGCATCCATTTAATGCCCTTTTCTATAACATCGTGTTCTTTCCTTTATATTTTGCTAATTAAGTTCATTATATCTGGAAGTATTTTATGTTTTCCTTATCAAATGAAATGAATATATTTGCTTTCTCGCTATATGTTTTCAGGGCTTTTCATGGTAATAGAAGGAATATTGTGTTATTTCTTATTATATCGGAAAAAATATAAAGCAAATGTGCAGAAAGGCAGGAATGGGTTGATTAAATGTAATTCTGATCTTATGATTTGCTGTTTATGTAACTCCAATAGCAGATTTGTGTTTTACTAGAGATGTGGCATGACTATGTGGCGCCATTAATAATGTAGGGTTTTGGATGGATAGAAGAGGAATTTTTATTTGGTTTGAACTCTTAACTTTTACATTATTTTAGTGTTGTATGGATATGAAATGAAAAAAAAAATTACTAAGGCTGGGGTCACACTTGGAGGCCATTTTTATTTTACACCAGTGTTAATGGTTGCAGTTTTTTGCTGTTGCCATTATTATGCCATTTTAACACTAGCGTTAACGCATGCGTATTTTCCAAAAGCCACAAGAAACGGTGCTTACCACGTTTTTGGATGCTTTGGCAAAAACGAATAGCGTCAAACACATTGCACATTTACAATGCATTTTTTGCATTGGAACCTATGGATGCATTAATACATGCGTTTTTAAAAAATGTCACCATGAAAAACGCATGCTTGTAGCGCATCCATGGCTAAGGTCACATTTGCGTTGTGACCCTAGCCTTACGGAATGCGCTTAAAACTTAGAACCTTTCCCCGCAGCGCATAGCGTTAACACTATGCACTGCCAGAGAACACAGCCCATAGTAACCCGTTGCTTACCTTGCCAACCAGCCACAAACAAAGCTGTAGGAAGTGCGCTTTACAATAGCGCACAGGAAACGCTGCAAACAGTATTTCCTGTGCGCTCAGCTAAAGCGCACTTTGTACAGCTTTGTGTGTGGCTGGTTGGCAAGATAAGCATCGGGTTACTATGGGCAGCATCTCTGGCAGTGCATAGGGTTAACGCTATGCACTGCGGGAAAAGATCTATATTTTAAGCGCATTCCATTAGGCTAGGGTCACAATGCAAGTGTGACCTCTGGGGATGATGGATGGGCAACCAGATGATGTTGCTCCCCGCAGGTGGATCGGAGTCCCCGGGGCAGTACTCTGTGGTACTGGTTGTCATAGTAGAAATGAAACACAGGAGACCATCTAGCTCTGCACAGGTATTTACTGGTGACTTTCAAGCAGTTCACAAGGTTACACAGTCACGGGTAGCTGGCCGGGTAGTCACCAAAGGATGCAAAGTTCCCTCCCGAACTGATTATCAGTATGGTCCGGCACTGGGCTTGCTCAAGCCAGGGACCCTCCTTCTTGTCTGGGTTGCCTTCTTTTACAGGCACCCTCCACTTTACTCTCCTCATGACTGACTAACTGCCACTCCTTCCCGCTCTTCTTACTACTCCTAAACTCCTCTTACCGGGATCAGTTACCCTGGTTACGGGTTCAGCCAATGGGTCCCCTTGCTCTAAAGGTACCGTCACATGGGGAGATATCGCCGGCAATGTCACCGGGATCTCCCTGTTCAGGCGATGTTAAAGCGACATTGCTTGTGAGTTGCTGTGTGTAACAGGGCAATTGAACGGCGATAAATCTCTGGTTCTGAGTTCGGAGATTTCCCAACAGGGTGGGGAAATCAGGCGATGTTGCTTGAGCAATCAGTATGCCTACTGCCGTGTGACGCGGCGATATCAATGAAGTAAGCGATGTCTGTGTTCAGGGAATCAATTCCGTAGGCATGCCAGGGCATTTGGTTTTCTGCACCCCGTCTGCGGCGATTGGTTTCTTCCAAGTGTGTTATGATTGGCTGTCCGTCGCCAAGGCGCCATATTTGATTATCTGTGCCTGCATTACTACCCTCATTCTTTAGGTCTTGCCAAGTGTCATCCAAGAATTTAAATAAATGAGCGTCACAGAACTCTTCTTTTGGTTTGTTACTCCCGGCGTGTGTTAACGATAAAGACATCGCTTACTACTTACAGTCGTCATGGACACGTAAACTGTTTAATCGGTGGATATATCTGCCCCATTTTTTTGTGAACACAACTGTGTGAGCAAAAATGTAGCACATATATCAAGATCTTCAGGCATCTGTTTCCCGGCACTATGTAATTGTTCAGGGTTTTTTTCGCCACACAAGGTGTGGATGAAGACAGAAAACAGCACAACACACTGTACTGCCAAAATGCTATGAAAGTCCAAGGCATAAAGTTAGCCGACATCAGGCCAGGACAGGCTGACTAATGGGAACGCAGTTGGGACTACCAATCCGAGTGGTAGGGGCGCAGTCAAACACAGTGTGGCACAAATTGCTCCAAGTACAGTGAAAAAGTGCGCCCACATTGACGATAAGGTTGTGCTGTGTGACAAAGCGATCTGAAAAGCCGACATCGCTTCAGGTGTGGTCCAGGCCATTCGCCGGATCGCCCATGGTTGCCGGCGATATTGCTACATGTGACATCTCACAAGCGATGCCGTGGCGATTTGCGTGTTCATGAGATCCCCGCAACATTGCCGGTGATATCTCCCCGTCTGATGGTACCTGAAGGCTTACACAAGGGCCTCAGATTAACATTACCACCCTCTGGTCACCAGGATACCACACACGCTAATCTGGGTGTAGTACTCCTTTAGTGGCGCATTGACCAGTGGGTCACACTATAACTATCCAAACAGGGAAGAATTGCTACATTTACACTACTGCTGACTCTTATAAATAGTTTTTTCTAATCATCACTAAACTTCCAATCTTAATTAACTATTTACTATCCTTTCCAGATTTAGGGTCTCAACTCCCAGTTGGTTAAGGTGCATGTGTTAGCGTTAGGTTCATGCTGTGTGTAATATATTATTATTATTTATTTATATAGCACCATTAATTCCATGATGCTGTACATGACAAGGGGTTACATACGAAATTATATAGATATACTGTAGTTTACAGTAAACAAATTAATAATGACAGGCTAGTACAGAGGGGAGAGGACCCTGTCCTTGCAGGCTTACATTCTATAGGGTGATGGGGAGGTGACAGTAGATCAGGAGTGCAGCAGATCCGGTGGTGGTGAGGCAGCAGCTCGGGTGGTGGTGAGGCGGCAGTGTGGTCATTGTAGGCTGTAAGCTTTCCTGAAGAGATGGGTTTTCATGTTCCGTCTGAAGGATCCGAACATGGTGGATAATCAGACTTGTTGGGGCACACAATTTCAGAGAACGGGGATATTCAGGAAAAATCTTGGAGGCAATTGGGTGAGGAACAAATAAGTGTAGAGGAGAGGAGGAGGTTTTGGGACTAGTGGAGATTACGTGAGGGAAGATATTGGGAGATTAGTTGGAGATATAGAAAGGGGACAGGTTGTGGATGGCTTTGTAGGTCACTGTTAGTAGTTTGAACTGTATTCGTTGGAGAATTTGGAGCCAGTGAAGAGATTTGCAAAGGGGAGAAACGGGAGCACCTAGGAGAGAGGTGGATTAGTTGGGCAGCAGAGTTGAGGACAGACTGGAGAGGTGAAATGTGTTAGCAGGGAGGCCTCAGAAGAGGATGTTGCAGTAATCAAGGTGGTAGATGATGAGGGCCTGTACAGGCGTTTTAGAAGATTGAGGGCTGACAAAAGAACGGATTCTTGAAATAGTTTTGAGGTAGCAGGAGTTTGAATATATGATGTATGAATAAAGTGTGGTCAGCCAGAGGCAAAGAAGGAGCTATTATGTGTCACTGGCTACTTGTAGGTGAAAATGATTTTTTTAAGGCAAAATATTTTAATATATATAAAGGATATTCTGGCATTAACATAAAAACAGATTAATCTGACGTTAAATAATTATTTTTTTGTAAACTTTCCATGTTTCCATTATCTGTTCTATTTTCTTGGATTCATTTAGTCATTATTCTTCAATATTCTGTAGAACAGCATTATTTATACAATGATGGGCTTGACAGATTAATTAAATGTCATATAGATCCCTGTATTCCGTTTAGAACCATGTATAATAATCAGCTTATTTCTGTCCTTGTTGTTACTTTTTTGCATTTGAAGCTTTTTCCAATAGAGCAAAAGCAGAGACAGTTTATAGCAGGAGCTGTAGCGCTAATGATAGGCTCGGGTACATTAGCTAGCTTTCAACTGTCTGTTCAATGAGGATGTGTAATTCCCAAATCAACAAGATGCTCGTTATCTGGATACAGTTGCGTATCTGTATGTATATGAGGCAAGTATTTGCATCCCCCATTACAGATTTAAAATCAAAATGTTGCATGACGCTTTTAATCATATATTCAATTATTTAATCTTACTCATGATCTAGTAGTAGTAACATTCAAAGAGTATAGTGACCAATCTAGAGTACTGATAGCCTTTGATTGCAAAGCCATTTATTTTCCCACAAGACCAACAGTGGTTAAATGTGCAATCTAGAAAAGTACAATGTCTGTAATTATAGACTACACCTTTATCAAAGTTATCTGGCATGTGTGACAATGTAAAAATACTTTTAACTTGCAGATATTAAGTTAATCTGCAGGTCAATAGCATTTGAAACCTGCCTGGCGCCTGCACATTGAACCTCATTGCCGGAAGGAAATTACCTTTAATCCTCCGGGCAGCATGTTGGTTTCAGTCACTGGGGCGGTTCAGGATCGGGTTCAGTCACCGCTCTGTGTATGAAGCATGACATATTGTAATAAAAAGACAGCTGCATTCTGAAATACTAAGATGCAAATCTGAATATAAAAGAATATAAAATAGCATTATAGCTAAGGAGATATATGAAAATATGAGACACTAAGCATATAAAGATGGCCATATCTATATCCACCCAGCAGCCACGTCAAGGCGTGTCTCCCTTACTGGGTACCTCTCTCAATGTCTCTCTTTGGGTTTAAAAACCTTCATTTGAATGGGTGAGTAGGAACCTGCAAACAGAGAACAATAGCACCTAAGGCTAGTGAGGGATGAGTACACAGGCACAAGGCATGACCCCATTATCTAAGCCAAAAAATAAAATACAGCTGCACTCTTACCCAACAGACTATTTAGTTCTGATGCATCACAGACAAATCAGATTACAAAAATATTTAAACACAGGTTGTAATGTAACAAAATGGGTAAAAAGCCAATGGAGGGTGAATAGATCATATGAAGCTTCTCTGATTTGTGTAATTAACAGCACCTGTAACTTACCAATGGCACCTAATTACACAAATTAGAGAAGCATCACATGATTTTTCTAACAGTGCCAATACTTTTGTCCACCCCCTTTTTTTATGTTTGTTGTGGAATTAGATCCAATTTGGCTTTTGGACAATTCTTTTTGTGTTTTTTCAATGAAGACAAATTAAATGAAGATAATAATACCAAAGAATTTGTGAATGCAATCATTTTCAGGAAGAAACTGAGTATTGTCTGACAGAATTGCAGGGGTGTCAATACTTTTGTCCACAACTGTACGTTAATGTGTTACATCCGTTACATCGATATGTCATTTTTTTCCACTAATGCAGTAAATATATGTGGCGGGATTCCACAAGGAGGTACTGTACCCCAAAAAGAAGGTGTAGTATCTCCATAGTCACAGGTAGAGGGGGGGGGAGACTACAAAGTCTGTACACCAAACTCACCCACAGACACCCTAGCACAGGGGACTGTATTTCAGTAGGTCCCAGGGGAATGCAGCTTAGGTGAGCGGGAGACGTGAGTGACAGTTGAAGTAGGCAGTCAGTCAGACGGTGACAGAGAGAGAGAACGGACGGACGCAGGGAATCCTGCTGTCCTGAGGAGAGGGCACTTTTAAGGAGCAGAGGTGACCCAGACAAGAAGGGGACACTCCAGGTCTGGTCGGAGCTGTCTGGAGTGCCCAGGTCACACCGGTAAACTGGAGCCGAGGCGGTTTGATTAGGTTTATCCCAAACAGCAGACCAGCACATTGTGGGCCTTGATAAGGGAGCCACGACACCCACCAAGAAGCCTAACCTCTGTCCCGCAGCTAGGTCCAAGACGCCATGAGGTAACAGTGATTTAAGGCAACAGACCTGGGGACTAGTAACCAGACTTGGGAGGGCAGAGAGCCATTGTGAATAGAGACAGAGAATGATAATTGAGAGACACCTCTGATGGACTCTGTGGTGAATCCTAAAACCTGTGGCTATAATCCCCGGTGAGCCAGACTGTACTGTGTACCTTATCCATCTGTGTACCAGTAAAAGAACAGTTTGAGCTGATTTGATCTCTGGCTTCATTTATCCGTCGCCCGAAAGGTCTCTGCAGCACCACAGAGAGTTGGACTACAACTCCCCTCATCCACCCCGCCGCGGTGAGGAAAAGCTCCGCCTATGGGGAGCTGTACTACCTCTGCTGCACCACACCATCACCTCAGCGCCCGGCTGCAACACTGGTATCCGCTTACCAGGCACCACAGGTGACATCACGTATAATCCCCTAATCAACATCCCCATCAGCCATTGAGTGCCCAGGGCACGGAACCGGGACCTGACCAGCCGTTATCCCCACCGAAGTCACCGTCCCAGTATCTGTCCCAGTATCAGTCCCAGTATCCCTGCCGGCCCGACTCATATACACCTTTGCATAAACAGCTACTTTTTTGTTGGTATACTTGGGGATGTACCCCAAAAACGATTTGAATAAATACCATTTAAGGCCGCTTGACACGCTAGGATATCGCTAACGATATCCTTAGAACGATCACGTGACAGTGATCGTTCCGACATCGTTAACGATATCCCATTCAGCAACGCACCAGTTAAATAGGAGAACAAGGACTGAACGATCTTTTAAAGCGGCAGGAATAGGAGATTTTTGCACGATATCGTTCAATAAGGTGTCACACTGAACGATGTGGCTTCTCCCAGCAGCGTTAATTGGACGACGAATGATAGATTTGAGGTCAGAAACCCATTTTTTGGATGACCGTTCCAACGATTTTTCCATCCTACATCGTTCATTTACACGGAAGGACGCAGAAACTACATCATTAGAACTTTCACAAATCAGTGAGACTTCAAGGATATCGTTAACGAGATCCTAGCATGTGAAGTGGCCTTCATTACGTAGGGCAAATCATGCTTCCATTTCATGTTGCATCCACTTCACTGTGTTTACTATTAAATATTTCAGTTAGTCAAAAGAGATAAGTTGATATCCTTCCACATAAACATTACCCATATGACACCTGTATATAGGAATACATTTGTACGTTTCAGCTGCTCCATGCAAGCAAGATAGTCATCCTTCTGACATTGAAAGTGTCATGCAAATGTTACATCCATTATGTTGGAATTCACCAGGAACAAATAACTTAGGTTTACAGTACAAAAAAAAAGTACTTTTTACTTGTCTGAATTGTCAAAATTGGCATTCTGTATAAAAGATGAATTTATCCATCACTCTTTCACCGGGAGAAGAATACCTGTAAAAGGTTTTTGGAAACAGAGTTTTTCCATGCTGTCTCCAAAGGGGATAAACGAAAACTGAACTTTTAAAGTAATTTATAAGCTTATATTCATAGTATACACTCTAGTGTTTAATATACTGCATGAAATTTGTTATATTATGTTTTAATTAAAGATGGTATGAATTATTTTGCAGGACCCGCTCCATCAGTCTTATCAGTATTCAGATGTTAGATCTCGGAACCACTTTTCATCTGACAGCATCCATGCATCCTTTATCTAGTTGACAGTCAGGGATGACATCATCATTGTAACACACATGTGACGGCCGCAAAACCCAAAAAAGAACCTCAAATGCTCACAAAGATTTACTGCTGGTAAACTAGGTCCTGAAAATCAATTTTCACCATCTCTAGCTTTTATATATTTGATATATTATTAAAGGGGTTTTCCACTACTAGGACAACCCCTTCTTATTCCTCATGTTTGGTACCATTAAAATAAAAAAGCTTATACTCATCTCCTATGCAGGAGCTGTTCCAGTGGTGTTATGTCACATGAACCCCGCACCCAACCACTGTTGGCTTCTCTTTCCCTATCTTTACACATTTGAGTAATCAACAGGAAGTGAGAGCTGTGGCTGCCACTCATTTCCTGTTGATGACTTGAGTCGGTCGATAGGGTAGTGGGTACTCGAATACCGGGACAGGTTGTTACCTGGGTGGGGATCACGGCTCGTCGGTTCCCGGTTCCGTGCCCTGGACCCTCAATGGCGGGGATGGTGGGGGATGATGATGATGGATGGGGAAATGGTAACGTGACGCTACCTGTGGTACCTGGTAACGTGGATACCAGCGCTGCGACCGGCCATTGAGGTGATGGAGGTGCTGCTCAGAGTAGTACAGCTCCCCACAGGTGGAGCTTTACCTCAGGGCAGCGAGGGTTGATGAGGGGAGTCGTTGTCCTCACCTCTTTGATGCTGTGGGAGCCCTCTGGGCGGCAGAGGAAAGCAACACAGACACCGCTTCAACTCAAACGTTTCTTTACTGGTACCGGGCAGATGTTGAAGTACACAGTACAGTCTGGTCTACCGGGGACGTAGCCACAGATTTTGAGGTAACTTTGCAGAGTCTGTCGGTGGTTCTTTTTGTAATAGCTTTCTGGGTCTGGGCTCCTCTTTAACTCTCTTTAACCGCACTGAAGAGCCCTTTCGCCAGTCCATTGGTCTGTTACTGTTAGGTACAGTCGGTTCCTTACCGGTACGGATGGGAGCGACAGATGAGTAATCCTCCCATCACCGGAATTCGGTCCTTTCCCTAAAGTGTCCGGGACCCAATTTGGGACAGAGGTAGGGATTCAGTCCGTGGCGCTATGGCTTCCTTATGTCAGTCGCACAGCTTGTCGGTATGCAGTCAGGGATACACCAACAGACTGCCTCGGCTCCGGTATTCCGGTGATGACCCTGGACTCCCCAGCCGGCTCCAACCGGTCCTGGTTTGTCCCCTTTGGTGTCTGGGTCACAACTCTCCAAAGAGGTGCCCTCCTGTCACGGACGCAGTCTCCTGACGTCCGTCCTTGCTGCCTCCTCAGCACCGTCCTTTTTCTGACTCACTGGATCTAACTGTGACTCTAAGTCTCCCCCTCTACTCTAGGCTCCACCCCCTGAGACTTACTGAATATCCAGTCCCCTATTCTAAGGTGGCCTATTGTATGGGTGCTTATGACAGACTCTGTAAGAACCCCATATCCATGACTACAGAGGCACTACACCTTCTGATTGGGGTGCAGTACCTCTCTGTGGCGCCTTGCCATAAGGGCACCACAGACTGATACATCTGAAGGTGGGGAGAGGGAAGACGGCAATGATTGGGTGGGACTTGCTTGACATAATAACCTCACGTGAACCTCGGAAATGCAACCAACGGAAGCACTGGTTTGGTGCCGGCACGAAAGGTACCGTAAGTATAAGCTTTTTTTATTTTAATGGTGCCAAACATAGGGATTGATAAGGGGTTGTCCTAGTAGTGGAAAACCCCTTTAAGCTAGAAATATTTGTGTGCCTGAGAAAGGGGGTGTGACAACAGAAAGGTTGCGTGTTGCGGCTTATGCTACTTTGGACCCCTGATTCATCATGTGTTGTGCTGCTTTAACATATCAATTGCATACTAAATGTCTTGATATCAATTGCATACTAAATGTCTTGATATCAGAAAATGAGTAGCATTGAAGGGGCTGAGAACAAATAACCTGATACTGCACATTTGTAATTGTGACTTTCCATCCATAACTGAAGGACAAATGACCAGAGACTGCATGATATGGAAAGAAGGAAAGTGAAAATGTGTACATCTCTGGTCACATAGAAATATACATACATTTGATGATGTTATTATTTATTTATTCATTAAGCAATTTAGTGATAATAATCTTCAGTTAATAAAGGGATGATGGAATTAAAAATGAATGTGTCATGTTAATTTAAATTCTGAAATGATTCATTTTGATGCTGCTATAAAGAGGAGTTGGACTCTACAAAATCAATAAGTCACTTATTGGTTTGATTGTTTATGACATATAGATTGAGTGGGCGCAGTTCTTTATAGGTTATAAAGGGGGAGGTTTGAAGTGGACAGAACCTGATCCGGTTTTGCCTCCCATGTATCCCTATGGTGCCGGATTGGTCCTATTTGGCAATCCGATTTTGTGTATTGTGTGCTGGATTCATTTTTGTCCAGTGTTTCACCGTTCCCAAAATCACAGCCTGCAGCTTTTTTGGGCTCCAGTGAAAAAAATCGGACAGAAATGGATCCGGGGCGATCCGGTGCCCATAAAATGGGAGTCTATGGGTGCCGGATCCATGAAAAAAAGGATCGTTTCCCGGATCTGTATTTTTGCACAGAGCATGCTCCTGGCGTCCTAACTTGAGTACCATGGACAGCAGGATCTCATGTATAGGCTGTGAATTCAGGACCATGGAAAGCAGCGAAAACGAATCCTGCAAAAAACAGGATCCAGGTCATATATGCCCACACTTTCTGTACATCCTGTCCTCTCCGGTTCTGTCCGGTGGATCCTGGAAAAAAACAGGATCCACCCTGAGAGGAAGCACCGTGTCGTGAAGCTAGCCTTAGTCATTTTTCTAGGCTTTAAAATACCTTTGGGTCTAATGTTTTAACAGTATTAACTGTGTAATGTGACTTATTCAGCACTATTGCACATTTTTTTTCTTTTTATCAGTACTTAGTAGGTTTATGGTTCAGTGCTGTTTATAGATTGGCTTCTCCGGCTTGGATGATTTCCCTAGTCAAGTTTCAAGGCTCTTTTATATCTCCAGGTCTTATGTTGTGACTAGACACCACCTTGCAGTGAATTTTATTTCCAAGTATGGACATTAAACCTGTCATATTCCACTTAGGATGAATTACCGTTGATTACAAGATTACAATATTACCCTCAGCATGTTATTCTACATCATGCCAACACCTGACTTTATTTCTGCAGACATCTTTTTAACATTAATATGAAACTGTGAAAAATATTGTTTGAATACTTTTAATAAGTATTCCGTTCGCGGTAGGAATGAAACTTTTTTATGCTGTCAGTGCTGTATATTTTCTAGGGAAGAACTGGAATCCTAAGCCCGAGGCCAGTAGTTAATTGGGCAGTTAGACACCAGAGATCATTCGAGGTTTGGTGAGATATCAGACAGAATGTTTTCTCCCTCGGCTCTCGGTGTTCTTGTATCATCAATGGTTGCCGTTATCCTCTACTTAATATAAAATGTGGAATTAAACACTTTTCTGCATGTTCACGATTTTCATTAATGTAATAAATCTCATCATGTTAATGAACAGGCAGAAGTTTGACCTGTTCAGTGAAAACTTGCTGTTGAGATGTCCACCATAAAAAGGATAAACGAGGCTGATCATCACCATGACATGATTACTAATTGGTTTCATGCGAATAAAGTGCGGCCAGTTCATATTTAGCAATATCCAATAGGAAATCATTTTGTCTTTTATTTTCAGCAGGAGGATTTTCCTATTTGTTATAATACCTAACAACGTTGTGGACTGCCTGGTACAATCACTATTGTCTAGGCCCATTTAGTTGAGAAAATAATCAGCCTGTGTAAGGCCGGCTTCACACTGCGGCGTGATCCGGTCCGGGGCTGTCCGGGATGACCCAGACAGCCGCGGACCGAATCAGCACACAGGACTGGGGGGCTAATATGCCCTGCGGTCTGGTGTGCAGCGCACGCAGTTCCCGCTGCTGATAAGTCAGGACCGCACGCAGCTGCAGCCGCTGACAGGTCAGGACCGTGGCGCCCGCGGTCCTGACTTATCAGCAGCTGGAACTGCGTGCGCTGCACACCAGACCGGAGGGCATATTAGCCCCCCCAGTCCTGTGTGCTGATCCGGTCTGCGGCTGTCTGGGTCATCCTGGACAGCCCGGGTTGGATCACGCCGCAGTGTGAAGCCGACCTAAGTAAGCCGACAATCAACTGAACAACAAGCCAAACATCCAATCGTCAAGTGTTTGGATCAATCATTCCAGCTTTAAAAAATTAATTATCAGCAGAACATCTTTTTGCATAAGACGTTCTTCAAACAACTAGATATTCTATGCGTACTGTCACATCCCCACCAGCGCCTACACTTGTGACATCTTCTTCTGTCACCAGGCACCACCATACTCACTCTGGATCTGGTGCTGGTGATAGAGGAGAGATCTGTGCCAGAAACTTTGAAGATAGCAGGTTCTGCCCATCCACTAGGGTTAGAGTGGCTGGGACCTGCAGTACTTCACAGTCTGACAGAATAGATATGTGTGAGTGTACTGTCCAGCGCAAGTCATTAAATCCTAAGGTTTAGCCTATTGAAAAGCACAATAAACTACTAATGCCTTCAGCCTTCTGATGAAAGTTGCCAGACACAGTTTATGATTCCCCTGGTTAGTCTCTTCTCTTGTATTAGTGTTTTCCTGTTTTATCGCAGCCTATTTTTTGGATGATTTTCCGGCCTCAAGATTTAGTACCTTGCTGCCATATCGGTTTTGACTTGGCTTCCTGACTGTTATCAGATCCTGATTTTTTTCCCTTTTCTGATCTCCAGGCTTTGACCCTGCTTAGTGACTTTCCTATCTCTGCACTGCAGCCCGTCCCTAGGCAGCAATCTCCTGGACTCTGTTGTAAATCCAGATCTCTGCACAGGGGTCAAAGGTTGTCAGGGTTTCTCAGGGTTCTGACTAATGAAGCAGCTAGTGGCTGGTCTATCCAAGATAACCCTTTTGTGCCTTTAGCCTCGGATGGACAACATGCATACAGAATGAGTGCACTTATGAGCATTTTTTTCTAATAGAATCTTAGTCGTCCTATCTAAATACACCTCCAAATGGCCTTCAATTGCTTGTATGTTGCTGATTGGGGGTTGTTTAATAGCTGCAGTTGGCGGATATAAATGGTCTTTAACCAGTCAGGATGAGGTTATGTTACCCCTTCACTAACCAGGCACAGTTTTGCGTGTTTTCTTACTTCCACTTTTAGTGGCCCTACAATTTTTTCTCATGTGGATATTCAAATAGTCTTTGCCTCTTTTCTTTACGATAATTGTGACTTAATTTTTATGTCAAATTTATATTCTATATTTTTGCTTAAAGGGACACTGTAAGGTCATTTTTCAGTATGATACTAATATTATCCTTGCATAGTGCCTGGGCAGACTTTCTAAAAACATGTAAAATCATTATTGTACCGTTTTGTAGTTTCCATGTTATAAGCATGGATTAGTTCTCTCCATAAGCATACAGGAATAGTCCAGCTGCTGTATAAACTGTCATGAAATTATGCACTCCCTCTCAGCAGCTCTCTCCTCCCTCTCTCCTCCCTCCTCCCTCTTTCCTATTATCTCAGTGCAGTGTAGTTTTAATTCCCATAGGAACTTCTGTTCTGACGAGGACAGGGAGGGAAACCGCTATTACAGGTCTACCTCATCTAGACTCCATGTTTCTCTAAGCATGTTCACATTAAACACCACAATGAGTGAAACTTCCAGAAAAAAAGGTATGTGCATGTTATGAACAAATACCTTGCAATAAATAAATAACAACTAGTGCTGTTAGAAACACAAGGTACTTGATACATATCATTTTTTGTGAAACACCTATTTAAGACATGTCCACACAAGTTTGCTCTGACTCAGGGTTTTCTGTATTTCTATTTGGTTACTTGTCTCCTGACAAGTTAGGGGGAGCCACACCCTTCCCTTACTGAGCAGAGCTGTTATAATGCATCCCATTTCTGTGAGTCCATCTTTGGGACCCAGGTCACACACAGCACCCTGCTTCTTATGAGGTCAGATGGCACAGCAGCAGGACATTACACAGTTGGTGTAAGGACTGTCCCGAAGTGGGTCACCGTGATGAGGTGGGATGGTTTAAATATGTTTTTTTGCAAAAAAGGTATGTACCAAGTACCCTGTGTTTTTAACAGGACAAGTTTTTATTTATTTATTGCAAGGTATTTGGTCATAACATGCACATATTTTTTTCTCTGGTTGTTTCATTAGTTGCATCAAAGAAAGATATCTGAAGTGTTTGTCAAGAACTATTGACTGAGCACCACTAAACCATAGAGGAATCATTCCCTGTGTGCTTGAAATTCTAACAAAGAATTGTGTAGATCCTTGCATAGTCTACAGAAAGAGAACACAATGGCAGTCTAGACATATCAATCACCACAACCTTTTATTAAGCAGAGTTTTATCTCTGTCTACCACTTAAAGTGCATTAGTTTAGTTTACAAAGTGGAGTCTATTATATTAAAGACTCCTCAAATATTTAAATAACGTATCAAACAAAAAGTTTTAGCAACATTTTTATTCCCTTATACTTCTTATTTGTATAAGTAATGTAGTGTGAGTGTATTAAATACTTAAGGATACGGACATACTGGCATGAAAATCGGACGAGTGCAATATGAGAAAATCTCGCATTGCTCTCGGACCAATGTTACTGAATCAACGACAATACATTGACGATTTTCGGATGCTTTTTTTCTCATCCAGATTCTGGATGAGAAAAAAGTTGCAACATTCTGCGACAGTATGTGTTTCCCGTGCGAGACTCGCCAATGCAAGACAATTGGTCCGACAAAATCACGGAAAGCACACGGACCATCCATGTGCGATGCGCTTTTTTCGCAGCTGAAGCAATTAGAAGGCAGGAAAGCAGATTGAAAAAGAGGCATCTGCTCCAAAGCCAGGAAGTAGCTGTGTGCTAAACTGTTACAAGTCTGGCAAACACACCTCCACAGAGTCCACTACCATGGCACAGAGCATCAATGTTGAGATGCTTATTGTACTGGTCCAGGAAAGGTCCGAATTGTGGGACCCCAGAGATGCTGGCTATGAAAGATTCATCATGGATCTACATTATCAAACAACTTTTCCCCTGTTATGAAAGCAGTTCCCATGTGTACTTATGGGCGACCTTTTTTACAAACACAGTTGATATTGTGTCCAAGAGATAGCGAAGTTAGCGTGAAAAGAAGAATCAGCCACCAAGTGGTTCAGAAGCACCCAGGAACCGGCAATATATATACTTCAACCACCTATGTTATCTAGCACCAGTTCTGGACCTAAGACCATATGTAATATTTGAAAAAAAAAATGTGTCCCAAATATGTACATCCATAGCAATGTTGATGTGAAATACCCATCCATGTTTTCCTATAGAACCGACAGCAACCTCAGATTGCATTCAGCATCTGAGAATGAGTCACACGCCGATCGTGGTGCAGATTCTGGTGACGAGGGATGTGTGCCATCAGTGTCACAGGAAGATAATGCTTCAGCATCTGCAACACCACCACCATCTTTCTGCCCAGCAGATGTCACATCAAGTGGCCAAGCCTCAGCCGCAGCAACAGCGCATCCTTCAGTGGACCCAGGATAAAGTTCTGGTCTGAATTTTCCACTGGCTATGTTCCTTTTGTCCTCTCCTGTAGTCCGTAGGTCAAGGCGCTGAAGAGAGTTACCCATGACCAACCCTAGGGTGTGATGTTGTACACAGGTGTGCTGCAATATCTTGCAAGTACTGTCAATAATGATGGGGAGGAAAAATTTGGGCTTAATCTGAGTAAATGTTTACGTTAAATACCATGGCCAGTGAGAGTACGTGCAAGGGCTGCCATCCAGATTGTCTTGGATGCCTGCCTGCCACCAAACCTCCTAGAACAGTGGCAAAATTAAGCCGACAATAGGATGTGCATGCCTGAGCCAATGTCCACTCAGGCAGGCTCCTCATCATCAGAGCAGATGCAGCAAACAGAAGATGCACCCCGAATGTTAGGACTGCAGGCACCACCTATAGTGCAACAACCTCCATTGCAACAACTTCATTCATTTCCGCATGTGCCACAGTTTATGCACACACACAGTTCCAACCGTGCAGTACAAGTTTAACAGCCTCCACCATGGTCTGTACATAGACAAATTCAAGATGTACATGGTGTTTTATATGGGCAAGCCACTAATAATTGACCAGGACAAGTGCAATATACATACTGTTAGTACAACAACATTTACATAGTGGTGGCCAGGGCAGAATGTCAGACTAACACAGGCCTCAAAAGGTCCGGTTTGCCAACCCAATTCAAAATTAGTCCCACAAAACCAACACAACAGGGCAACCACGCGTTTGTGTCAACTCATCACTCTCAGTCCTCGTTCGTGTGTAGGAATGACGCCAACAGTAGAGTAGAAGGTGACAATCATGGACTTCAAGATACAAATAATGGGCAAAACCATGGCTCAAGTAATAATTCACCCACATATAGAAATATTTCATTATTTTCAAAATACTTTGGTTCTGTTAAGGATAAAAAGATGTGAAGGTTTTTTTACATCATTTTATGTGCTAAAAAAAATATGAAAGTAATATTTTCCTAAACTTTACTTTTGTATGTTGTCCAAAAACAAAGTAGTAAATTTTGTTTGTGTTAATATGATGTTTGTGTTAATTACAGAATTGAGTCAACAATATTGGTTACATTATTGTGTTTCGCATAACACTGTTTTGGGGAAAAAAAGTTGGGTGCATGTTGACACATTTACATGTTTTTATAAAAAATAAAAATGTCTAAATATAAATTGACATATTGATCCTGCCATGGAATGAAGACACTAAATAATTTGTGAGCATATAATGCAATCGCAAGGCACATGGTTCCTGCCTAAGTAAGTAAGGCTAGGGTCACTCATGCAGATTTTACTAGCGTTTTTATAGACCTACGTTTTCTAAAAACGCATGCAAAAATGCACCCATAGGCCCCAATGCAAGAAACGCATGCCCCAATAGCAAAAATGCATGTCTGTATGTACCATGCGTTTTTGGGTGCGTTTTTGGCTCAGCACCAAAAAATACTGCATGATGCACCATTTTCTTAAAAAACGCACCCAAAAACGCAGCAAGCAGTATTTTTTGGTGCTGAGCCAAAAACGCATGCGTTTTTGTAACATGGGGCCCTATGGGAAACGCATGCGTTTTTGAAAGTGTCAAAATGGACATGCGTTTTTGCATGCATTTTTTAACAAAAGGCATGCGTTTTTAAGGGCTTTTTAAGGGGGCCCCACACCTAACAGGCGCTTTTGCAGGGCACACAGGAAAATGTTGTCAGCAACGTTTTTCTGTGCGCTCTGCTAAAGTGCACTGCCTTGGGTTTCCTGTGAAGCTGCATCCATGGTAAACTTCGGGTTACTATGGAGCAGTGTTCACAGGAAGCACCCAATGTTAACGGTGTGCGTTACAGGAGGCTGGGCTCTGCTGTAACAGCATCAGATTAATGTGGGTGCACTGTTCAGTGTGGCCCTAGCCTACCCCAGTGTCCCAGGAGGGAGCAGGCAGTGCTCCACAGCAATAGAGATGGAGGACAGGCCCCACGCGTCTCACCGCAAGGCTTCGTCAGGAGCTTAGCTTCATGGGGACAAAGCTCAAAAGGGAGTGTGCTATTTTAGGCTAGGGTCACAATAGTGTCAGCCCTTAAGATGAAGGACCCATTAAAAACTTAGAATTTCCCAGCCTGAAAAAAAAAAAGTGCATATCCAGCCCTTGAGAGTGAAGCGGCTTGATGCACTATGACAACAGTAACCATAAGGATTAATACACAGCCTGAGCGCAAAGTTACATTCCGTTAACGCTATGCACTCAGGCTGGGAAATTCTAAGTTTTTAACGGTTCCATCAGCCTAAGGGCTGACGCTAATGTGACCCTAGCCTTACACAATGAGGGCAAGTGTAGCCAATGTGTTCATTGATTTCCCAATGAAATCGCATTACAAACAGAAACAACATGGATGTCACTTGGACAGCACTCGGATGATACCTGAGGAAAAACCGCTCACTCGCTTTGCAGTTGCATGCCACACGGTTCAAAAAACGGATGCCACTCGTCCAACTCTCCTGGATGAGAAACTGACCGATTTTTTAAACGCCAGTGTGTTTCCACCCTAACGCTAACTATTATCCCCAATTTCCTGCACTCTTCCAGTCATCCTCTCAACAAGGTGACATAAAATGAGACAGAGCGGCTCACACAGGGGTTTATGTGTGGACCAGAGGTTGCATTATCAAGGTTTGTTGCTCTGTAGTATGTAGCTCTGTTCATAGTCTCTTGGAAAAGAATCACCACCAAATTCAGTTTGAGTCTGCAAGGTTGAAGAGCAGATTATGGATTATTTTTATAATTACAATTGATATATGTATCATTTATTGATCAAGAAATAAAAAAGAATTACTGACACTTCCATGAAATAACCTATGAGCTATTTAAAGAGACACTAAGCCTAAAAGTACATTCGCACGTGGCAAATGCAGCCAAATTTTTGGGGGGCAGCAAATCCGTAGTAAAAACTGGTTTTCACAAAATTTGCGGCTTCAGTTTTCATAGTGACAATTAAGCTATGTTCCCACTGGATGTTTTTAATCTGCTTTTGGTGCTGCATTTCTTTACCAGAAATGGACCAGTCGCTGGGTCTGCAGCAAAGTGAATGTGATTTTCAATTTGCTGTGCAGACGTCAGTGGTTTTGACTGCTGCATTAGTGGTGCAGAAAGTGGATCCAGAAAATGATGAGCGTCAATTATTGCTACTTTTATCTGCTGCACTTTCCACACCACCAATGCTATATTATTTACCATTCATGGCAATCCCATGGTAAGCCCCGGCGATGTGTTCCTACCAGGCGTCGGCAGGACCTGTGGGTACGTTACTGAGAGGACCTGCCCATGTGACTCAACCTGAGAGTCACATGACCAAGGTCCTGTGAGTACTCATATTACTCACATATCCTGCCGATTTACGGAAGGAAGACATCGCTGGGGCTCACTTGAGGGATCGCCAGAGAGGTTAATAAGTATGTGTGTGTCTCTGTGTGTCTGTCTGTCTGTGTCTCCCAAAAATGGAGCAAAAAGCAATAAAAAGGGTTTGTGATACTTTTTTTTTGCAAAAAGAGGATCTGTTTTTGGTACAGAAACTGCATCAAAAATGGATCAATAAAAAACAGAGCACAAACACTTTGTTGGAAGGAAGGCCTTAATATTAACTATAGATTGTTATTAACAGTGGTCAGATGAATTGCTAAAAAATGGAAACTCATTCCTTACCATAAAATGTACTTAATCAAAAAAACTTTATTTACATTGAATTCATGTTGTGCCACATGTGCAATCTGGGATTATGCCCTAAAATTTATTTTAAATCCCTTTACTATGCATTTGAAGACAAAGTATTATTCTGTCTAAACAATTGTAGGCTGATGACAGATGATCAGTAATGTTTATCCTCTGGATAAAGTATGTCTTGGTGCCAACATTTTTAGAAAAATTGACATATAATTGCTAATTGTGAATGTGGCAAGTATGCGTTTTTTGGGAAAGGGCATGCATCCAGCGTCCAGACACAGATTATCCCTTTGGTAGTATTTCTTTATTAGACAAATACGGCACTCACAACAGGTCACCGCCTTCATCAGGGGTACAAGGCCAACACTGTGGTTGTGCAGAGGTGCACAACCAAGAAAAGTGAGTGATCTTTCAAACCCCCTCCCCCAAAATCCCCATTATCCCACCAGGTACTAAAAAGGGTGCCTCTCTGTATGTTTTTATTTCTCATGTAATTGCTAATTGACATTGCTTCTAACCATTCTCAGTATAGCAGGACTGTCCTGATTTGAGTGGGTTTGTCCTGTGGTCCTGGCCTGTCAGGGATTTTTCCTCACTTCCACTTCCTTCGCCAGCTCCTTATCCCCTTCTCCTTGAGGAGTGAGGCAGGCATCTCTCTGCATGTACATAAATTTGGTAAACAACTCCCTTCTTTTCTTGTAATCTCATCTCCACAAGAATCAAACTCATGACCTCTATTTCTGCAGGCAGTAGTCCTAGCCAGGAGTCACTGCCTTATAAAAACAGGAAAGTAATTTTGAAGCTGCATTGCAGTCAGTCAACCCATAAATAGATTATAATTGTACATAGAAATATATCCATACATAGCTGTGTATTTTTATAGCCCTGTATTCTAAAGGAAAATAGATTTTTTTGTTCATATAAAACTACTAAAAAATTATGAAAAACTAATACCGTACTAAAATGCCACTTTTTTGTGAGTCTCCCTGGGACTCAAACCTGCAGTACAACCTACAAAATTGCAAGCAATAGGTAAAGCTCTGAGTCACAAGCTTCAGTGATAGAAAATGTTTTCTATTCTTGAAATTCAACAACAAAAACGGGAGAACCAGGAGATTCATGCAAAGACAGGTGGTAAAAAGTTAAAAGACGGTGTCAGAAAATTACAAGAACACACAGGTGACCATGAGGCTCATCATTAGTAATACATTGACTGTAAACACATAGGCAGGTGAAATTAAAGATCAGATATAGCATGACATAAATTACAACTCCACAGATTTAGTGCAACAGGAAATTGACATAAAAGTGCAAGTGCATAAAGTAAATGACACTCCTCAGAGTGACAGGTACAGCAAATTCATCATTAACATGCATGATCATAGTAAAAAGTATACAGTACCCATGTGAGTCATGTTGGTAGGTATATCAGATATAGAGTCACGTGGTCACCCAGAAAAGAGCACAGCCTCGACGCTGCGTGTCAACAGTATCGCCTGGTAGCACCGGCTTTCTCAAGGGGGTATCTCCACCTTGCCCTCTGCTATACTGCCCTTATATACGCTACCTAAATTGCTCATTACCCGCCCCTACAACGCTACCAGAATCTGCATGTGCTGTTGCATCCGCGTCAGATCCAGAGCGCTGCCTGGCCGGGTTCTGCGCATGCGCGAGAGCCAAGACGCGTTCCTATGGTCTCCACGCATGCGCAGTGTATCTATCTAGCTTCCGTACATCTCAACAGCATACTATAACAGTAGGAGGAGCTTTGACAAACAGGGATCACATCCTAGAGGTATAAAACCTTCTCTATTAAGGCAAAAGGAGGTACAGGGGAAAGAAAGGGGATAGAAGCAAAGAAGAAAACCGTCACAGTAATAAGTGCATACTGTATGTGAACATAAAAACAACACAGATTATCAACACCATATAAGTATTTATATTGCATCCAAATATCCAAAGGCCAGAATGACGTCTGCTTGATTTTGTTGATTATTCTTTTTTTTTTTAAATTAAACCAAACAGGGGATCAGTTCTGCCAATTCCAATACTTCTGAAGGAATATTAAATGATGACTTTTGGATTGAAAATCTGGGAAATTAATTTAAAACACAAATTAAAAAATAGTAATTTAAATAATGTCAAATGTGATAGAAGACAAAAAGCAGCACCTATAGAAAAGAGCCAAAAGATAAGGATTCATTGAGCCCTTTGGGAGCCAGAGTGTCGAGTAACACAATCCACCTGGCTTCCATTTGGAATAGTACACGTCTTAAATTTCCACCTCTTATCCCTCCCCTCACCATATCTATGGCCCTAACCTTCAGCAATCATGGATAACAATCATGAAATTTCTTAAAATGAAATGGCAAAGTTTTAAGAAGACTCTCGTCCTCAATTTCACTAGCTCCCTCAATGCCGAGGATATGTTCTCTTACATTCCTCCGGAGTTCTCTTGATATCAAGCCTACATAGATCAGGGGGCAGCCACATGTTGCATAATGAATAACGTGGGTTGATCCGCATGACATACGCTGCCTTATGTCAAATCTCTTTCCTCCGGAGGAGTCAAATGTCCTAGCTCTTTCCACATTGGGGCAAGCTACACAATGCCTGCATGGATAGCATCCCGTGTAGGGGCCTCTAGTACCAAAGGGGTTTGTTGGTGGAGGTACATAGTGGCTATGTACGAGCCAATTCCTTAAGCTCTTGGATTTACAAGAAGTCATAAGAGGTCGAGTGGGAATGCACTCAGACAGAACCATATCTGTCTGCAACACATCCCAGTGTTTCCTCAGGATCACCTGCATGGTAATCCAGTCGTGATTGTACATACCAATGTGTCTCAATTCTGGGGATGTTAATTCCCTTTTCGGTCTATACCTTAGCATTGTCTCCCTCTGAGTATATTTGGCCTCTGGTACCCAGCCTTCACCATCCTCCTGCTATAGCCTCTATCACTGAATCGCTGACCCAAATAAATGGATTGGCGTTCAAACCCTGATTTGGATGAGCAAATCCGTCTCATCCTTAGAAACTGGCTGGTCGGGATGGTGCATATGGTAGAGGGGTGGTGTCTAGATTTGGCATATAGTAATGCATTTACTTACGGAAAACATCAGTCTGTAATCCACCTCCCTCATTTACCGAGATCTCGATGTCGAGGAAATCAATGTTTTTCCTCTCACTCTGTGCGTCAGCCTGATGTTATATTTGTTCTCATTCAGCTGATGCACAAAGGAATCGAACTGCTCCACAGTGCCCTGCCATATTGTCAGGACGTCATCGATATATCTTAGCCAGCACTGCGCCTGGGCACAGCCCGGGACACCCTCGTCGCCTAAGATGTCTCGTTCCCAAAATCCTAGGAAAAGATTGACGTACGAGGGTGCGCAGGCCGCGCCCATCACAGTGCCGCATTTCTGCAGGTAATATACGTCCTTGAAAACAAAGAAATTGTGAGTCAGGGCAAAGTGGAGCAGCTCAATAACGAGATCACCCATAGTGCCAACCCCCCCAGCCTCCAGGAAAAAACGGACAGCCCGCAACCCATCGTCATGGTGAATGCAGGTGAAAACAGCGACTCTACATCTATAGTTGCCAAGAGGGTGTCGTGGTCCACAAAGATGTCGTCAACCCTCCTAAGGTCTCCTGAGGTGTCTTTGGCATAAGACGGTAATAATTCAACCAAGAGTTTTAAATAGTGGTCTGTTAATTTGCAAATTGGTTCACATAATCTGTCTATGCCCGACACTATCGGGCAACCAGGAGGGTTAAGGGCATCTTTGTGGATTTTAGGGAGGAGGTAAAAGGTGGGTACCTTTGGGTATTTCATCACCAATCCCTCATACTCTTTTTTTGTGAGAATCCCTTGTTCACAGGCACTTACCAAAATCAAATTCAGTGCAGCCGTGAAGGATGAGAGGGGACTAATATCTAACTTCTGATATGTGGAACGATCCCTCAGTTGTTGCATAGCCTCCTTCTCGTACTGTTGTACAGGCCATACTACCACATTCCCTCGCCTATCCGCCGGTTTAAATAGGACATCTTTCATGTCCCGCAGTTCCATTAAGACATCCCTTTCATTTTTGGTAAGATTATCAAATGTATGTTTTGTTGATGTCTCCCTGAAGTCAGAAATTACCAACCTCAGGAAGATATCAATTGCTGGACATAAGGAAAGGGAGGGGAACTTGGTGGATTTGGGGAGTAGTTTTTTGGGAACCCACCTGTTTGTTCAGTGGTATGTTCTCTCAAGGGCCTCTAAGGCTTCATTTTCTACCGTAGAGTCCAATGTTACCCCTGGATTTTTCCAATGGAGGCGTCTTAAAATTAATTTTCTTGTAAAATGGTGAACATCCTTTATGGCTGAAAAGAAATTAAAAGAATTGGTGGGGCTATCCATGTGGGCATTGTGTAACTTGCCCCAATGAGGAAAGAGCTAGGACATTTGACTCCTTCGGAGGAAGGACATTTGACATAAGGCAGCGTATGTCATGCAGATCAACCCACGTTGTTTATTATGCAACATGTGGCTGCCCCCTGATCTATGTAGGCTTGACATCAAGAGTGCTCTGGAGGAGGATAAGAGAACATATCTCTGCCCATAGATCTTACTGTATAAGCCTTCAGGACCTCGGACAGCGCACATACTATACCTACATTAGGTATAGTATGACCGCTGCTATCAGCGAAGCCGTCGGCTTCATTCATAAAAATGTACAGGAGCCGACAGGAGTCGGCTACTGTACATAAGAGATTAAATCACTATATGCACACCTGAGTGGTTGGTAGGTCTCTAGGGGAGGTGGGCACCCCCTAGAGACAGTATAGACACATTTAATAATAAAATTACTACTTTTACAACACAGAGAACAGTTTGCTCATCCCGGCGGAAGCAGGGACGAGCAAACTATCCGGTAACCAGATTGCTCCGGATTACACGTCCAGAGCAATCCAGTTACCGGATTGCGGCTTCAGCAATCCGGTTAATGGATTGCGGCTTGTCTGAAGCCAATTGCGTTCACCGCATCCGGATCTGGATGCGGTGAACGCAATTCCTGTAATAAATGTGACCATAGCCTAAGATTATCTCAGCACAGGAGATGTGTAGTGATCAGACCATGTCCCTGTACAGTCAGACACATCCATTACACAGTACATAGCAGGGACACAGTTAAAAGATTATCTCAGCACAGGAACATGTAAAAAAAAAAAAAAAAAAACATCAAATTGTAAAAATTATTATTATTTCAAGATCTCTTGATTAAAATTAATTTTAGAATTAACTTTGAAGGAAAACCCCTTTAAATATGTTCTCATTATTAAGGGATCATTTAGAATCCATTTTAGCCTCGTGTTTGGAGACTTTTTAATTCATTGCTAAGAGTGTGAATGTTAGAAATGCATGTCTATTTGCATCTTGAATGCATGAATCATTCAGCAAAAAAAATATATTTCTTTGTGTAAATCAGAGTTATATACATGAGCTGTTGCTTTATTACATTGCTCTGTAGTCAGGTCACATCGACATCACCAGACGATGTTATGGTTTCATTTTCCTTTTTTGATTATAAAAACAAGAAACTTTACAATTTACCTCTTACCAAATACCCCTCCATTCTCAAGCACAAAGTGATTTTTATTTTGCCGGTCTCAGACTGGCCAGTTACCTAGATAAGGCGTTTACGCTGCAGGACACATAAGCCAGGGTGCACATGAGAACTGGCAAGTGCCATATTAGTTAAGAGCAAATTGTGAATATGTTGTGGGTGGAGAAAAAGTAAGGACGGCTTTACACCACAATTTTTCGTGTCCTGGGCAAAAATCGGACAAAACCGGATCCTCCCGGATCTCGTGCCCATAGCATGAGAGTCTTAGGGCGCCAGATCGTGCCGGATCCGGCAGAAAATCATGCTGGTTCCTGGACGCTCGAGCCGAAAGAGCGGCTGCTGTTAAAAGCAGCCACCGCTGAATTTGAGCATCTGGAGAGCTCCATGACTAAAATTTCAGCACCGCGGCCAGCTCCCCTGCAGCCTTGGTACTGAAACTTCAGCACTGGACAGTGCCAGCAATGAAGCCGGCAAAAAGCAGCGGTTCTGCTCATCCGTGGCTGTCAGGTTGTGTCCGGAGCATCCTGCAAAACACCGGACACTACCTGACCGTGAAAAATTGCGATGTGAAGCCGGACTAAGAGTTCAAGTGCATACATGTCCCATTTCAATGGAAAACAAATCAAAGGTATATTGTCAAAAAAAAGGGAAGAAGGAATAAATATGCAAGTGCATTCAGACAGATTTGTCATATATATATATATATATATATATATAAAAAAGAGACAAGTTCACAATATTAAAAGGAAATAGACAAATCATTATATGAATAAAAAGGGATGAAACATATCATAAGAAAGAATAAAAAAGAATAACATACAATGGAATATAATGTAATGTGTATATAGAAAAATCTATAGTGAATAAAAAGAAAAATATTAGCACTAAAAATTAGTGCATAATACAAACATTGAATTATGTTATACTTGTTAGGTGACAGTATCAATACAATGAATTACCGTATATACTCGCGTATAAGCCGAGTTTTTCAGCCCAAAAATTGGGCTGAAAAGTCCCCCCCTCGGCTTATACGCGAGTCACTGTATACTGTATACAAAGTATACAGTATACAGTGCCCCCCCCCATATCAGTATACAGGCCCCCCTTGGGTAGTAATCCTGTAAAGGAAGAGATTAGTATACTTATCCTTCCGCTGTCCCGCTGCCGCTGTCCCGCCGCCGCCATGGCGCTCTTCCGTCTTCATCCAGCGTCTTCCGTCTTCTTCCGGCTTCCTCTGATGGCCGCAGGTAATGACGTCATTGCCTGCGCGACAGAGGAGGAAGCTGAAAGAAGACAGAAGAAGCTGGATGAAGATGGAAGAGCGTGATGGCGGCGGCGGAACAGCGGCAGCGGGACAGCGGAAGGATAAGTATACTAATCTCTTCCTTTACAGGATTACTACCCAAGGGGGGGACTGTATACTGATATGGGGGGCTGCATATACCTCTGGGGCTGCATATACCTCCTGGGGCTGCATATACCTCCGGGGCTGCATATACCTCTAGGGCTGCATATACCTCTGGGACTGTATATACCTCTGGGGCTGTATATACCTCTGGGGCTGCATATACCTCTGGGGCTGCATATGGGGCTGCATATAACTCTGGGGCTGTATATACCTCTGGGGCTGCATATACCTCTGGGGCTGCATATACCTCTGGGGCTGCATATACCTCTGGGGCTGTATATACCTCTGGGCTGCTGTATACTACCACTGGGGCTGCTGCTGTATACACCACTGGGGCTGCTGCTGTATACTACCACTGGGAGGCTGCTGTATACCTCACTGCTGGGGGTTGTATACCTGTGCTGGAGTCCACCCTCGGCTTATACGCGAGTCAATAAGTTTTCCCAGTTTTTGGGGGCAAAAGTAGGGGGTCGGCTTATACATGGGTCGGCTTATACACGAGTATATACGGTACATCAATATTGGTACTGAAAGTACACATAGCTACTGTAACCACATATTGATAATTATATACACGAATATTGTTAAGATTGCCCAAAAAGTGGTCAATGGATTCTGGGGCAAAGAAGTATTGACTCCATATTGCATTATTGTTTAATATTGTCCATATTTTTTCAGTGGCCAGAAAATACATCATCAAGAGGATACTATTTGCTGAGTGGTCTTCATTGACTGGGAGTCACATTATCCCTCTTTCTTTTGCAACTAATATGTGTGAGATCCTCAGTAACATGTTCAGTAAAGATTGCAGTGTGATAGATTTGGGAAGAATAGATGGTGGATAGTGATGAGCGAGTGTAATCGTTACTGTTCGCTACTTGCACAGATAGTACGTTATACAGGATACTCGTTACTAATCGCTCGTGAGTGATGTGTCGATCGTTATCGATCTGACACATATTGCCAACTCCCTTCAGTACACAATGTGAGCTGGCACCTCAATGAGGGCAGAATGAATGGTAGGGTCTATCTGGGGGGCACAGCAAGATGTTTTAGACATTGAAATTGGGAAAAAGCCCACCCTCCCGCCTTGTCCCGGAAAGACTCATTTTATAGCCGGATGTGTGTGGGTGGAGCCTATCACTAATTGACTAATATTAGACTCGCTATTCGGACAAATATGCGAGTATTAAAAACTATTCATTACGAGTATAGAGAGGGCGAATATTTCACTACTCGCTCATCGCTAACGGTGGAAAAATATGCTCATAGAACAGAACTCACTTGCCAGGTCCTCCAAGCCTTGGTTCGCCTCCTGTTGAGCTGTATAATTTTAACACAGATCCAAGGTAGTTTCTGCAAAATTAGTTTCCGGGAGAAAAGTTATTACAGGGCACAAACACAAGATCAAGGACCCAGAACCTCCCTCTTTATTTCAGAAATAGTATGTGAGGAATAACTAAATACCTCCAAGATGTTCTGTTTAAATATTTGTATATTTTTGAGTGGGTGTCAATTTGCTCTTGTTATTAGGATGAGGCCTGGTAGGTCTGGGAAGTCTAGTACTTTCCATTTTTCTATCACAAATCTCCCATTTTCTGTCTTTGGTATGCCATTATCAAAAGAAAACATGGAGGGAAATGAGTCCGGATGAACTGATTAAGTTGATCTCAATTTCGCTTGGGTTTTCCTCCATTTATAAACATTGTTACTTTGGGAGTACATAACGTCACGATGATAATTTTTTGTTTTATGTTGATAGTATATCGCTACTATTTCTGAATTTCAGTGTCCAGGTCACTATTGTATTTAGATATGGATTTCGGGGGAGAGGTGATAAATTGTATTATCATGGATAAGATTTCATTTGAAATCAGTCATTCAGTGTAGCACTTTCATTCCGGCTTCCCTTCTTTTCACAATATATCTATGATCCGTTTTCCACTGAAATGGTACATGTATGCACTTGCAGTCTTACTTTTTCTCTGCGACAACATATTTACAATTTGCTCTTTACTAACATGGTGCCTGCCATGGCTCATGTGCCCTATCATTGCCAACACCATCAGGTTATGACACATCAGCAGTGATTTCCCCCTGACCTGTTGGGTCACTGTCATTGCCAAAAGCTTCTGAGAGGGCGCGGTGACACTTGAGTCATTTTCAGTGACTGGATCCCCCTGTGGAATACATCATTTTAACCAGTTAACATAGAATGTAGTATAGCCCCCTGAGGAAGCCTACATGAAACGCGCCTCAAAGTCATGTTTACATGGAAGAATAATATAATAGGACTGTCATTTAAACTTACATAAAATGAAGAGAATCCAGGGCCATCATGGACAAGTGGCCCTGGATTCTCTTCATTTTATTAAACTAATGGTGGACACTAACCGCCTTCCAAGAGCCCGGTAATCTAAGGGTGTCTGAGCAGCAATCCTCCTCCCCCTTTCTCACATGGTATTTAAACTTACAATCCTTACAATGTCTCAATACGTGATTAATATCAGTCCAATCTGTGCTTTCTTTTATACTGATTATTATGTAACCTTTTATGCCCATCCGCACTGAATCGTCCCTTCTTTTTTGTGTGCGGATTCCACTCCATTTTTCCTATACTGAAGATTTCAAATTTAATTTCATATTTGTTCATGACTATTTTGTATTTACCAATAAAATATGCATATTTTTTAATATTACTAATGGTGTATTTTTGACTCCATTTCCCCTCTGCAGGATTCATCATATAGGGTGGAAACACACTATCCTACTTACATTCGAGTCTCTCGGACGAGACCTGGATCAGTGACCCTGAACGGGCTCTCCCTCTCTGGACGGGAGTGTCAGCTGCTTGCGTTTTTGTGCAGCATCACACTCCCATCCAGAGAGGGAGAGACTCGAATGTAAGTAGGATAGTGTGTTTTCAGCCATATACATAGCCTAGTGTGGGCAGGGGCATCTTTTTCAGTTCTGCTGCATTCCTAAGTCTAAAAACTCTTACTGTGTCAGAACCACTCCACCCTGTAATCTAAGGCCGGCTTCACACCACAGTGTGATCAGGTCCAAGGCTGTCCAGTGTAAACCTTACAGCCCCAAACCCAATTTTGACACAATGCATGCCTATGCTGCCGGACAGGGCCGGATGGCAGCTATTTGCCATCCGGTTTTGTCCCTGTCCGGCAGCATCAGGCTGTAATAGGTCTTTGCTCTGGACACAAAAACGGAGCTTGCATCATTTTTGTGTCCGGGGCAAAAAATGTAACCAAACCGGATCATGCCGGATTCTCCCGGATCTGGTGCGATCTGGTGCCCCTAACATGGGAGTCTATGAGGCGTTGGATCACGCTGGACCCGACAGAGAATCTGTCAGGTTCCCGGATGGCGGGTGCTGAAGCTCAGTACCGGCCGTGCTGAACTTCAACACCTGGAGCTGTCCACTGCAGAGAGTTCAGGACATCAGCTTGCGGCCTGACATTTCAGCAAGGAAAGCTCCTGAACCCTGCGATCTGCCGATCCTGGCAGAAAACAGGACCGGAGGGCATTCTGTTCTATCCGGGCCTATCAGGTTGTGTCCAGTGCTTCCTGCAAAGCACCGGACAGAACCTGATACACTACAACCGTGGTGTGAAGCCGGCCTGAGTGATACATTGCTGGAATCAGGGTCTCTTTGCCTACATTAAGTTGCTCTTAGATGAGGGACCTGGTGACATATTTCCTTTAATTAATGTTACATCATTTATTATTTAACTCTCTTGAACAGATGTGTCTTATTTATAGGATAAATATCTCCCACACTTTTCTTTTAAATTGAATGACAGCACACATCCGGCAAGGTGCATCTACTGAATGATTTGCATGCCTGGGGAAGATTCAACCCGTAAAGGGTTAATATAAAAATTACAAAAAAACAAGGGACGGGACCCTTTAGAAATATCTTCTAGGATTGATTAAATCATAAATGCAGGCTGCATACCTTCACATTACAATGTATACTACTGTATATTCCTTTCTTCCAATCTGCTCTGTTATTGCCGACATCATTGACATCACAGAATATATGTTTCCATATCTCACCCTGCATAGAACTGACTCACTTGGACATTTCCTATTACAACAACAACCTTTTGGCATAAAACAAACACATTCATTTCAATTCAAAGCATTGCAATATATTTCCCTATGGAGAACACATTGTATTAAGGTTCTAGTATTTAGAGGGAAGCAATTCTGAGAATTATCTAGGGAATATGCCATATGCATTTAAAAGATAAAAAAGGGTTTAGAAAGAACTCATTCATTGTATAGATAAGTCATGAAGTTGCCATACAATATTAAACTGTTGTAATAGTTTCCAGGAAAATGCACCAAAATCACATACAAGCACACCGATAGAAAGAGAGTAAAAAGACTAACATTCTCCTATAGAATTGGAAATAAGGTGAAAATTAGACTTGAAATGACCCTCCGGGACCAATCAAGAGCTGCAGATAGATTCGAACCTAATGTGCTCTTCCACATATACTGTACAGGTGCATCACAATGAATTGGAATATCAACCAAAACTTAATATATTTCAGTAATTCAAAACATAAAGTGAACACATACCTTATATAGAGTCATTACAGACTGATCTATTCCAAGCGTTTATTTGTGTTAATGTTGATGATTATGGCTTACCGCCAATGAAAACCCATAGGTCATTATCACAGAAAATGAAAGTAGGGAGGATGAAGAGTCTAAGAGATAAAATATTACCCAAATAGGTATTAGAGGCATCACCTTGTGTGGTTGTGAGAGTCACAACCACTATAAAAGCAGATCACGGCTGCTGCAGTCCCCAGCGTGGTGCATATACAGTACAGACCAAACGTTTGCACACACCTTCTTATTCAAAGAGTTTTCTTTATTTTCATGATCATGAAAATTGTAGATTCAGAATGAAGGCATAAAAACTATGAAATAACACATGTGGAATTATTTACTTAACAAAAAAGTGTGAATCAACTGAAAATATGTCTTATATTCTAGGTTCTTCAAAGTAGCCACCTTTTGCTTTGATTACTGCTTTGCACACTCTTGGCATTCTCTTGATGAGCTTCAAGAGGTAGTCACCGGAAATGGTCTTCCAACTGTCTTGAAGGAGTTCTCAGAGATGCTTAGCACTTGTTGGCCCTTTTGCCTTCACTCTGCAGCCCAGCTCACCCCAAACTATCTCAATTGGGTTCAGGTCTGATGACAGTGGAGGCCAGATCATCTGGCGTAGCACTCCATCATATCTTGGTCAAATAGCCCTTACACAGCCTGCAGGTGTGTTTGGGGTCATTGTCCTGTGGAAAAACCTCACACTTCCTCCTCCATGCTTCACGGTGGGAACCAGGCATGTAGAGTCCATCCGTTCATCTTTTCTGCGTCGCACAAAGGTTGGAAACAAAGATTTGGACTCATCAGACCAAAGCACAGATTTCCACTGGTCTAATGTCCATTCCTTGTGTTCTTTAGCCCAAACAAGTCTCTTCTGCTTGTTGCCTGTCCTTAGCAGTGGTTTCCTAATAGCTATTTTACCCTGAAGGCCTGCTGCACAAAGTCTCCTCTTAACAGTTGTTGTAGAGATGTATCTGCTGCTTGAACTCTATGTGACATTGACCTGGTCTCTAATCTGAGCTGCTGTTAACCTGCGATTTCTGAGGCTGGTGACTCGGATGAACTTATCCTCTACAGCAGAGGTGACTCATGGTTTTCCTTTCCTGGGACGGTCCTCATGTGAGCCAGTTTCTTTGTAGCGCTTGATGGTTTTTGCAACTGCACTTGGGGACACTTTCAAAGTTTTCCCAATTTTTCTGACTGATTGACTTTAATTTCTTAAAGTAATGATGGTCACTCATTTTTTCTTTACTTAGCTGCTTGTTTCTTGCCATAATACAAATTCTAACAGTCTATTCAGTAGGACTATCAGCTGTGTATCCACCAGACTTCTGTACAACAGAACTGATGGTCCCAACCCCATTTATAAGGCAAGAAATCCCACTTATTAAACCTGACAGGGCACACCTGTGAAGTGAAAACCATTTCCGGTGACTACCTCTTGAAGCTCATCAAGAGAATGCCAAGAGTGTAAGAGCAGTAAGCAAAGCAAAAGGTGGCTACTTTGAAGAACCTAGAATATAAGACATATTTTCAGTTGTTTCACACTTTTCTGTTAAGTATATAATTCCACATGTGTTAATTCATAGTTTTGATGCCTTCAGTGTGAATCTACAATTTTCATAATCATGAAAATACAGAAAACTCTTTGAATAAGAAGGTGTGTCCAAACTTTTGGTCTGTACTGTAGAGTAGAGAAGATATACGGTTAAAAAGCATGCTACTGTATTCCACAAGACATCAAAGGTTGAATTTACTATTGATTTATTAGTCAACACATTTCTGGACTCCCTGGCCCCGTCCTCAGGACAAATCAATATACGGTAATATTGCCATGTTTCAGGGCATTTCAGGGAGCCCTGAAATGTGTTGACTAATAAATCAATATTATATTCACCCTTAAATGTGTCATGGAATACGGCAGTGCGGTTTTTAACCCTTCATCCATTCTATTTTAATTTTCTGAGATAAAACAGAATTACATTTTTTTGGTCATCTCACCTTTATTAAAATATATAAATCTAATAGCAAGCCATAAAAGCATCCTATGTACACAAACATAGTATCAATAAGAACATCTAACCTCTGTGTGAAATGCAAGCTCTCCCTCAGTCCCCTGAACAGAAAAAATTAAAAACGTTATTGGTCTCAGAAAATGGCAACACAAAGCAAAATATTTTTTTTCACACGATCCTGAATTGTTATGATCATTTCAATAGAAAAATAATTGATTGATGTTGGGTACTGCCATAATCAAATTAAGGCTAGGGTCACACTTGCAGATTTTACATGTTTTTTGGAGACCTGCGTTTTTAAAAACGCACCCATAGGCTGCCATGCAAAAAAAGCATGCTTAAAGTGCCATGCGTTTTTGACATGCGTTTTTGCACTAATGTGAGGAGCTGCCATCAAAAACGCATGCAAAAATGCATGGTACCTTAGTACCATTTAGTACCATCCAAAAACGCATGCGTTTTCCTTAGGGGCCCATGTTAAAAAATGAATGCGTTTCCTAAAAAATGCATGCATTTTTAAATCAGCACCAAAAAATGGTTCATGCACTTTTTTTTGCTGCTGATCCAAAAACGCATGGAAAAACGCATGGGTGCCAAAAGGCACCTACAAAAACCCATGCAGAAATGTAAAAAGCATGCAGAAACGCATGCTTATTTTTAAGGCACCAAAAAAACTCATGCTAAGTGTGACCCTAGCCTCACCTGGACAATCATATTTTTAGATATTTATTTCTGCTCAATAAACACCTTAAAAACACAAGAATGGCCCCTTTTACATCAGCGTTTTTCACTGCTTGCGGCAGATCCGGCAGATTTACCGCATCTGCCACATCTGCTGCCTGACGGTCGCACTTGCAGCGCACATTTGCGACAAGCCCCATGCATTGTCTATGGGGCTTGCGGCAGGTGCGGTAAGTGCGGTATTGCCATGATCCAGCACTTGCGGCAGTTGCCCGACTGCAAGTGCCGGACCCGCGGCTATAGACTATGCATGGGGCTTGCCGCAATTGTGTGCCGCAAGTGCGACCGTCAGGCAGCATATGTGGCAGATGCGGTAAATCTGCCGGATCTGCCGCAATCAGCAAAAAATGCTGATGTGAAAGGGGCCAAACAATGGTAGAATTGCATTTTATTCGCAGTTTTCACACTTGAAATTTATTGGCACATTTTATGGTAAAATGAATGGTGCCATTCAAAACTACAACTCGCCCCGCAAAACAAACAAAACCATCACACACCAATATTGAAAAATAAAAAAAGTTATGGCTCTTGAAAGAAGACAATGATAAATTCAAAAAGTACCAAAATGGAAAACTCCTTGGTCATGAGCTTCTCTGATGAAGCCATGTGAAACGCAGATTAGTTAGCCTTCCCATTGTTGGTAATATGGACTTTGTAATGCACCTTCTTTTGCCATGTGACTCTCTGCACATAGGGCTGCCATGCATTTCTACCTGTTTTGTTCTGTGTTGGCTTAGCCCTCAATAGCAAATTGTTCTGATAGCCTAGGGTCAGACTACCGTTTTCTTTATATTTTAACGGCATGAGCTGAAAACGTAGAAGTTATCCCAGAAGCGCATAGCTTTAATGCTATGCGCTTCAGGAGAAGACTGCCCCAAGTTACTCGATATGTTTCTTGGTAATCCAGCCACACACAAAACTCCTCAGACTGCGCTTTTGCTGAGCGCACGGGAAAATGTTGCCTGCAACGGTTTCCTGTGCGCTCAGCTAAAGCGCAGTCCGAGGAGTTTTGTGTGTGGCTGGATTATCATGAAACATATCGAGTAACTTGGGGCAGTCTTCTCCCGAAGCGCATAGCATTAAAGCTATGCGCTTCTGGGATAACTTCTAAGTTTTCAGCTCATGCCGTTAAAATAGGTAGAAAACGGTAGTCTGACCCTAGACTTATTGTGATTTTGCAGCATTTAGATTTCAATTAAAACAGTTTCTCATAGTGCAATAGTGTTTGACAATATAATTTTT
Source organism: Allobates femoralis (assembly GCA_033576535.1). Classification (NCBI taxonomy): domain Eukaryota; kingdom Metazoa; phylum Chordata; class Amphibia; order Anura; family Aromobatidae; genus Allobates; species Allobates femoralis. The sequence goes on along the minus strand of JARQOC010000008.1, from coordinate 139,662,329 downwards.
TACAAATACCGTGCTTTCCCGAAAGTAAGACCCTGTCTTACATTTTTTTGGTGGCCAAAAGTGGCCCCCTGTCTTACTTTCGGGGGGGTCTTATATTGGCAGCCCCCAGCAGGTATACAGCTCCCAGCCAATGTGGCATACAGCCCCCAGCCAGTGTGGCATACAACCCCCAGGCAGTGTGGCATACAGGCCTCCTCTTGCTGGGACACTACCCCCCAGCTGGTGTTCTGAGGCCCCCCCTGCTGCTGCTGCTCACATCTTACCCTCCAGCGTCTTCTGTCAGCAGCCAGTGCGTCGGTCCTCAGCTGTCTCCCGGATCATGTGACCCGTCGCAGCGCATGACGTCATCGCTATTGCGAGCGGCCGGTCACGTCACATGATCCGGGAGACAGCTGAGGACGGAGAACCGATGCGCTGGCTGCTGCAAGAAGACCCTGGAGGGTAAGATGTGAGCAGCAGCAGCAGGGGGGGCCTCAGAACATCGGCTGGGGGGTAGTGTGCCAGCAGGAGGGGGCCCATATACATAATGCACTGCTCCCCCTGCCGTTGATTGACAGGGGGATGCAGTGCATATCTAATGAGCGGGCGCACGTGACGTGCGACCCGCTCCCGCTCTCCCCCCCCCCCCCCCCCGCTAGGGGCCTTACATTAGCCCCCCCGGTTGTAAGGCCTTATATTCGGGGGAGGCCTTACATTAGCAGGCCCCCCCTTTACCCCTAGGAGGCCTTACAATCGGGGGGGGGTTACTTTCGGGAAAACACGGTAACACCTTCTTACCTTTAAAGATGCTATGTCAATGCTAGTTACTGGATAGTTTATGGTAGTTGGATGTCTTTTTTAAAAAAAAATATTATTAGATATTGGTCTTTCCACTATATTTTTCAAAACATATTATATATGTTGATTTATCCACCATAGGGTGCAACTATTGTAACCCTAAATAATTTAAATATATATTTTCTTGAATATCATTATGTACATGTCCATGGCTTAAAATCAAAGATAGTTCTAGGAAGGAAAGAAAGCGCAATAGGGTCTTATCACACAAACATATTTGTGTAGTAAAGGTGCAACTGCTCACCTGGAACAGTTGTGTGACCTACAACCGGCATAAGCATATGGTATGGCTGCTGCAGGACCCACACTCCATGTGCACTTAGTGGTAGTAAAAGACAGATCCAAAAAGGGACAGAGTTTATCTGATCTGCGCTGCTCATATGATGGAACAATCACAATTGTCAGGTGATGATGGCTTTATTCCAACGCGTTTCAGAGCCATATCCCCGCTTCTTCCTCAGGGAACCAACATAATACCATTATCGCTCTGAAACACATTGGAATAAAGCCACCATCACCTGACAGTTGTGATGTCCATGGTTTGTAACTTTTTGACTTATGTCTGTAATTACTAGTTTTCTTCATACTCTTCGTCGTTTTGTAATCCTTGTCTAATGAAAATCAATTATAATTGATCATATAATAACTAATAAAAAATATTTTTCATATTATTCAACAATATTTCAAATAATTATTTTATAATAATAAAAAGTATTATTTTTATGTGAAAAATGATATTTATTTGTGTGCTACATTTATTGATACATTATGAACCTACGTGAGAAGGCCCTAGAAAGCGATTAAAGAAGAGAGCCTACAAGACATCCAAGTTCATAAGAAGTACAAATTTATTATTTATTAAATAGAAAAAGTTTACAGCGGGTAAGAACAAATAGAGACATCAGTGGGAAAAAACACCTAGAGGTTAGGAATACCTCAGACCCCAGGGAGAACTCAAATCAGGTCAAGTTGGAAAAAGCTGCAAAAGGGTGCAGTATAGAACTATAATCAAACCCCCAATTGGAATGCACAAGTAACACACCAGAGTGAACTGGAAGTGTACACAGCATACTCTAATCACCCTCAAGCAGAATGATAAGGCAATTTAGTCAATAATAAGTTCTAACATTACCTTGAGACATGATGTAACATTATTATGACTACTGAACCCAGATATCAAAGACTCCCACCTCAATGTGCATTTCTCCGCACACTGGTGGTGTGTCAAGGTAATGTTATTACTTATTTTTTACTAAGTTGCATTATGGTTCTGCTTGAAGGTGATCAAAGTATGCTGTGTACACTTCTAGTTTACTCTGATATGTTACTTGTTCATCCCCTTTGGGGTTTGATCATAGTTATATACTGCACCCTTTTGCATTTATTGATACATGGTGATTTTTTTTTCCCCATATTACCGGGCGGCTCGGGGACGAGCTATCCTTTGCCAAGGGGGAATGTGGCGCCCCGCCGGGCAGGCCGCCACCAGGGGTACTGCACTCCTCCATTTGAGGGAGAGTTGTGCCTCTGCTCTCCAGGTGCTGGGATGGCACAGTTGAGCTACACACACACACACAACACTTAGGACCCCGGGATGGTGAGTGGACAAAATGGAAGGACCCAAGCGTAGCCAGGAGGGAAAAAGGAGCAGAGAGTAGAGTAGAGTGGAAGAGTGGAGGTGTTGGCTCCTGTGGTCTAGAGCATGACCACGCTCCCCCCAGGAGGGAACGACCAACGGGTGTTGAGGAAGGACAGAAACCTCGGGGCACAGAACAAGACATAGCAGCAACAGACGCTCATGGCCACGCACCGCAGATGGCGTCATGAATACCCCTTTTCCCTGTCATCCCCATCAATTGCCCTTTCTAAATGACACTGCCAGGGTCACGGGATCGGATCTTGGCCCCTGTCCGTCCCCTTGAAAAGAACCGAGAAGAACAACTGCTGCCCAGTTCCCTAGTACTCCCGGCCCTGGAGTGGGCGTGTCAACTTGGCATCATGAAAAGGATGCGAGTGGCACAGTAACACCGGGTCTCGTGCACCTAAAAGAACTGTTAAAAGACTGTGTAAGAACTAGCTCGCAAAATGGTGACAAGAAAGAATAAGAGCCACGTGTAAGTCTACGGCGTGTCTAGGCCCTCGTTGTGGGAATGACCTTAGTAAAGGCGTGAAAAAACTGGCCCGCCCAGAGTACTAAAGAAAAGCCAAGGGGGCCTGCTAGGGGTCGTTGACTCTGCCTAGAGACAGAACGAGAAAGAGTTGTGTGGTGCTTTGAGTGAGAGGCATCATGGCGAGCAACAGGACAGATACTCTGGTTGGCAGAAAAGAGAGCGAAAAATCCCCCAGTGCAATAGAAGAGGCTAGAAAATGGGTACAGTTCACCGATTCCGACAATTTTAAGGAAGCGATGAAAGAACTGAGCCAGCTACTGAGCAGTGCGCAGCTGTGGGCCGTTAACCCCTGGAAGCGGTCCCAGCTACAATAATTGGCACACCGAGTTCAAGTGTGGAGTCTTCAGAACCAACATCATCAGCAACAGCGGTAGAACCAACGAACCAGAGCTGGTCAGCGACCCCGTAGCTGACAGAGATGCCACCGGCTGCCACACCAGACCCGCCTGAACCTGCACCGAAGTCAGAGGGTGATGCTGCTGAGCTAGAAAGAAACGTGAGCACGGCAGAAGTCCTGGATGTCGAGAGCAGGGAGGCACATTGGGCATCCTACGAGAGTCTAACTGAGGGGTGTCCGATTGCGGCTTAGGCAGTGAGCAAGGTAGACAGCAGATACGATGGTGACTACTGGGCACGAAGGCAAGTTGCTGAGGAGGAAGAGCAATGTCAGCGCCGAGACGGCTGGCAGCAGCAGGAGGAGGCTAACCTGGAAGAGTAGGCCTATATACGAAATACTCTGGTACCCGACCAGGCGGAGTGGCGCTGAGGAGTAGTTGTGGACTTCCACCTCCAGGATGGCTGGGGGTTCATAAGGGAGTACAGCTTGGAGCAAGAGATTTTTGTCAGCAGATGGGACGTCAAGTCATATCTCCCCAAGGGACGCCCTGGTCGGGATCTCTACCCTGGAGAAAGGATGGTTACACCTGGTGTATGGGACGTCGGGGCTGGTACGGGTTGCGGGTGTACAAGATTCTGCAGCCTCGACCCTCATATGCAGAGCTGGCTGAACTTTCGAGTGGGGAGGATGGTTTGCGGGCAAGCGGCCCTTACCCATAAAGTAAGACCTGAAAAGTCAGTGTAAATAGTAGTTAGAAGGTTGAATAATGTAAATATTGTATGTAGCTGGTTAGTTAGTTAGGTACCGAAATTGTATAAATGTAAATAGTTAACCCACCATAGTCATCATATAGGCAGGCGGAGGTCTTTGAATAAGAATTGTTTGGAACCCTGGTAGGGGATATCGCTTGACAGACTGTGGATTTTGTGTTGTTTTTTTTGTTTTTATACCTTTTTTTTACGAGCACTTAATTTTTTCACTTTCTTTACAGCGACTTTGAGAGACTTGAGTATTTTATTATTGCAACATTCAAGTATAATGCCTCTCGGAAGGGAAGAAAAATAATGCATATTGTTATTGTTATTATTATTTGAAAGAAAACGTTTTTGTAAGTTTCTGTATTACCGGGTTGCTCGAGGATGAGCTATCCTTTGCCAAGGGGGAATGTGGTGCCCCGCCAGGCAGGCCGCCACCAGGGGTACTGCACTCCTCCATTTGAGGGAGAGTTGTGCCTCTACTCTCCAGGTGCAGGCCTGGCGCAGTTGAGCCCCATACACAACACTTAGGACCCCGGGACAGTGGGTGGACAAAATGGGAGGACCGAACCGTAGCCTGGAGGTAAAAAGGAGCAGAGAGTAGAGTAGAATGGAAGAGTAAAGGAGTGGAGGAGAGAAGAGTGAAGGAGTGAGGAGGTGTTGGTTCCCGTGGGTTTGAGGACAACCATGCTCGCCCCCGGAGGGAACGACTAACGGGTTTGGAGGAAGGACAGAGCTCTCAGGGTACAGAATGAGACATAGATCCCCATACGCCCATATCTGGCAAGAGAGGGGCCGGTGGAAAACACAGGGAACCAGCCCTGAACATGCCGCAGGTGTTGTATGCTCGAACCGTTGAAACTGGAGGCCCCGAGTTCCTAATGGGAGCTGCGGCCAAACACGTGACACAACTTGGAGAAGGCAGCCGAACTAGGGAGCAGTACCAGGGAGTGGTACAACTGAGCACCTGTGGCTGTCGGTACCTGAGCTCTGTGTGCAGAGGCGCTGAGAGGAGCGGAGAGACTAGATTATAGCAGTGAGGGACCACCAGAGAAAGGAACACCCAGAAAAGAGAAAGAAAGAGACAATCAGAGAGAGAGACAGGAACACCAAAAGAAGCTCGACTGCACTGTCCCGTTTCTGGAGACAATGCTGAACAGAAGCTTTGCAAAGGGGAAGCACCCGGCGGCCATGCTGAAACAACTAAATAAAAGTAATCGAATTGCAGGGAAGAAATGGTGTATCACGGTCCGCGCTGCCAAAATCACTCACTCCAAAGAAATGCACATGAAGATGGAACTTCAAAAGGAACTCTTTTATTGCCTCCTACACGTTTCGGTGCCCTCCTGGCACCTTCCTCAGGGATCCCTGGAAATGCACCAAAAATGCATGTTACTGTCACACATGCGTTTTTGCTATTAGGGCATGCGTTTTTTAACATGGGGGCCTATGGGTGCGTTTTTACATGCGTTTTTGAAAACGCAGATCTCCAAAAACGCTTGTGAAAAATGCAACTGTGACCCTAGCATAACCAGTGAAGTTCTATCTCTTATGGTACCTTTACAAGCCACAGCAGTATGGTGGCAACAACCGGGTGCTTCACGTGCACGAGCACGCACAAACGGTTGCCAACGGTAAACGCACCACCTTTACACACCGCAACAAGGTGCGCTACGGTAGGTTACATCTATCTCTGGATACACCGCCGGGTGCCACAAGTTACCTTCTGTAGCTTACCTTACCACATTTACACGCCGCAACAACAAGGTAATATGGGCGGAACAAAGGCAGCAGGTAAAACATATAGGAGTGCCACAATTGTGGATTACGAGAATTCCGTACGCTGATAGGACAAAGCAATAACATCATGATTGGACAGCCAGCGCAGGAGGCAGACTAATACATGACGCTCAAGCAATTGTGTAGTGTGAGTGGTCAGCTCCTTAAATATGCCGCCCTATGCAGTGACTACCAATCGTAACGCAAGAGCTTCCTCCAATGATTGCAGAAGGGGGTGGTTTCCTGGAGGCTGTGTCACGCCCCGGGGAGTTATCTAGGTGACGAATAAACCTTACCCTACCATATTTACACGCCGATACAACCCGCAACCATCGCCTAGAAATCCACCTGTTTTAGGGCTCTGCTCTGAAACAGGTGCCTCAAGTGACGGGTGGCAACAACCGTGTTCACACGCCGCAACAGCAGGTTGATTTGGCGGTGCAAGATACATTTCTCTCATGTACCCGGTTGTTGCCGCCATCCTGTTGCGGCGTGTAAAGGTACCATTATTTCTTTAGCATTTCCCCTAGATATTCTTAGTCTAAACTCTATGATTTTAACATACCAGCCCTTCATTGTGATTTATCCTTTTTAAGTAACATCACTGTATATAAGGTATACAGCCTGGAAGAAGGAATGATAAAAGTACATTTGCAATTACTCATTTTATGGCTCATTCTTTCTATAGCTTGCTCATCACATCAGTTTTAAGTCATGTTTTAGAGTCGGTTTTCCTTATGTCAAACATTTTATCACGTATTTGAGTTCATTTGCGAAACACTTTAATATATAAATCCGTTCTGATGTTGCCAGCTGGATGGGCTGTCTCACAATATGCTCTGAGACGCAGTTTTACAGAAAATGATGCTCTGGGCAAGAAGTGTACATGGCCATTAATCTTTATTGCAAGATAGATTTCACTCCAGCACATTAGTGCAAACTCGTTTTTATAATTTATTGTCTACCCTACATGAAACAACATATAAACTTTCATCCATTGTTCAGAAATACCTTAAACAGCATCATATTTGGAACAAGTCCACATGTTGGTAAAGTTCTACTGCTATAAGATCTATTGCTATATAATATTAAGCGATGTGCTCACCATGATAACATGTTGTGATATAAATGGGAATGCATTAAGGTATGTAGAAAAAATAAAAAACAATGACACAATTATTTCATTGCATTTCCAGATGAACAAAAATATATAAAATTATATTTCTTTCACAATTAATTCAATTATTATTATTATTATTATTTATTTATAGAGCCCTGTTGATTCCATGGTGCTGTACGTGAGAAAAGGTTTCATGTAAAACAAGTTAACAATACAATAAACAAACTAACAGTGACGGACTGGTACAGAGAACCCTGCTCTTGTGGGCTTACATTCTAAGGGACAATGGAGAGGGAGACAGTACGTTGGGTCAGCTCCCATGGTGGTGGAGCGCCAACTCTGGTATTGGTGGAGCACCGAGTCAGGTGGTGGTGGAGAACCAGGTAAGGTGGCGGTAGGGTCATTGCATGCGTTAAGCTTTTCTGAAGAGATTCAAAAAGCAACAACTTATTCACATAAAGGAAAACAAATCAAGTACTAATATGTATATGTTGCTGGGTAAAGCTGTAGGTCTCGGATTGCGGCGACACAAAAATGGCTTTAATAAAAAAAAAACTTGTGAGAAAAATGTTGGCTATGTTCACACACAATTTGCGTTTTTTTTAGCACTCTTAAAAGCACTTGCGTTTTTTTAAGAGTGCTACAAAATGTCCCTTGTGTGTCTGAAAGGATTTGCCACGTTTTTGGACTTAGGCTGTGGTCACAGTTGCCATGCGTTTTTTTAAGTGATTGAACAAAACTCATGCTTTTTTTCATGTCAGCATGAGTTTTGTAAGGTGTGTGATGGCTCCCTGCGTTTTTGGCTGCGTTTTTGAATCTGCACCTAAGGCTGGGGTTACACATAAGCCCTCAGTCAGTTTTTGGCTTCAGTTTTGTCATTTTTTTTTTCTAAGTCCAAAAACTGACAGAAAAACGCATTGGGTGTAATAAACACCCTGTGCGTTTTTCTCTGGAGCTCAAAACATTGCCCTGTCCGTTTTTGAGCCAAAAACGCAGTAAACAGCGTTTTTGGCATCAGTTAAAAAACGCATGCGTTTTTATGCGTTTTTTTTAACATGGGGCCCTATGGGAAACGCATGCGCAAACGCATGCACATGCGTTTGCGTATGCGTTTGCGCGCATGCGTTTTTTCTGAAAAAAATTACTAAGTCCAAAAACGTACAGCAGTGCAGGAGACACAAAAAGCACCCTATAAAAAACGGATTGGTGATGAAAATGACTTCCAAAAACGGATTTCTATGTGTAACCCCAGCCTAAAAATAGTGCTTGTAGTATTTTTTTGAGCATTTTGAAAAACGCATGCGTTTTTGTAGAAAACGCATGCGTTTTTATAACATGGGTTCCTATGGAAAACGCATGCAAAAACGCATGTACAGTTAGTACCTTTTAGTGCCATTCAAAAACGCATGCGTTTCCCATAGGAGCCCATGTTAAAAAAAACGCATGCGTTTCCGGAAAAACGCATGCGTTTTTTTTAACATGGGCTCCTATGGGAAACGCATGCGTTTTTGAATGGCACTAAAAGGTACTAACTGTACATGCGTTTTTGCATGCGTTTTCCATAGGAACCCATGTTATAAAAACGCATGCGTTTTCTACAAAAACGCATGCGTTTTTGTATATGCTCCAAAAACGCATGGGACAGTCACACATGCTTTTTGGCTATTAGGGCATGCGTTTTTTAACATGGGGGCCTATGGGTGCGTTTTTTACATGCGTTTTTGAAAACGCAGGTCTCCAAAAATGCATGTGAAAAATGGTACTGTGACCACAGCCTTAGTCATTTTTTCACCAAAAACGCAGGCAAAAACGCAAGCGTTAACGCAGGGTGCATAAATGTGCCTTTTAAAAACGCATGTGTTTCCCATAGGGCCCCCATGTTAAAAAAAACGCATGTGCGTTTTTTCAACATGGGCCCCTATGGGAAACGCATGCGTTTTTGAATGGCACTAAAAGGTACTAATGTACCATGCGTTTTTGCATGCGTTTCCCATAGGGCCCCATGTTAAAAAAACGCATGCGTTTTTGGAAAAACGCACATGCGTTTTTTTACAGCACCCAAAAACGCTGCATGCAGCGTTTTTTGGACTAGGGGTAAAAACACAAATGGAGCTGAAAAACGCAGCTACACTCAAATGTACCCTGCGTTAACGCACCTGCGTTTTTTTTAACAGCCCAAAAACGCAGAGATGGTCAAAAAAACGCATGTGTGTGAACATAGCCAGAAAAATGTTATTAGAGTTTTATATTTCACCTAAGAAGGAAGTTATGAAGACCAAAAATGATATGGACACCAAAAAACCTATTGAAATACAAAAAAATGTGTCCAGCTGAAAGCAAGTCCTTAGGCCGGTTTGACGTTTACATTTGGTCTGCATGCGTTCAGTCCGCAGATGCAAACGCAGAGCAGAACGCATTCAGAATGAAGCGAACGCAGCATTCCTTATCTGCATGCGTTCACAGAAAGAACTCCATAAGAGACCATTATAATCGAGCTGGCCATAGGAAATCATGATAATGTGGTTGGGAGGAGAGGGAGAGAATGTTTATGCGTTAACCTGCGTTGCCATCTGAATGGCAGTGTGTTCTCATTGGGCTCCATGTATGATTTGTACGATTGCAAAGGCTTGCGTACAAATCATACACCCTCGGATGCACAGAAAATGCAACAGGTTGTGTTTTCTATGCTCTGAGAAACAACACAGGCGGATACAAATGTGTGCATCCACAGACGAACGCATACACAGCGTGTCTCCATTGGGATGCACGACACATGCGTTGCCACATGCGTTCTTCAGCTGCCGTACACAGCGCTGCCGAACGCTTTTTTTTGTTTTGCAGTAAAACCACAACATTTTTGCCATGACTTTGGAAAGTTGTAGTGAAACAATGCGTCTGTAACCACAATTTCAATAAAAATAACTACTTAACTGCCACAATGGGAAACAGAAGCTTAAAGGTGTTGTTCAGGACTTTAGGATAGGTCATCAATGTCTGATCGGCAGGGGTGCCGCCATCATCCAGAACTACTCAGTTGCGGAGCTGTAAAGCTCCATCAGCTGTACATTATAGTGGCCACCGCTTGGTACTGCATATCGACACCTTATTCAAATCAACAGAACAGCTGATCGGTGGGGGTGCCTGGCATCGCACGCCCACTAATCAGTTATTAAAGACCTATCCTATAGATAAAGTGAATTGAAGATCCAGAGTCCAGGTTCCGAAATAGCAATACATTTTAATCCATATTATTAAAATATCACAATGTGCAAAAAGTATTAAAAAAAAGTATAGGATAAAATTAAGAACATATACTCCACAGAGTCAAGCAAACATGTGTTGGATAAAAATCCTTGTTCACTGCAAAGTCAAAATCAACTTTAATAATGAACAAGGATTTTTATTTGAAATAGGTTTGCTTGAATCTGTGAAATACATATGTTCTTAATTTTATCCTGTACTTTTTTAATACTTCTTGTGCATTGTGACATTTTAATAACATGGAATAAAATGTATTGCTTTTACGGAACTTGGACTCTGAATCTTTTATTCACTTTGTTTCCGAGAGAAAGCTGCTTAGAAGGAATAAAAAAGCGCAAATAGGATCTTATCTGAGAGTTAGTCTGTTATATGAATTGTTGTAAAGGCTCACCTTTTGTGGTTGTGAGAAGTCACAACCATTATAATGGCATAAAAATGGCTACCGCAGTCCCCAGCAGTTAATGTATATCCAGGAGAAGCTGATGAAGGGTTAATGACCGCTGCTGAGATATTTGAAACATCAAGAGTTAATGGTATAACATAGGTTTATTGTCAATGTGTTTCAAGGCTCTCTAGCCTCTTCCTCAGGACAAACCAATGACATGAACCCTTCATCTGCTTCTCCTGGATATTCACTTTATTGAAACTTTGAATTGCATCGACAATTTCCTTGCGGTCAAGTCTCCATATAGGTGAGCTGACGCTTTTCTCATTTATTGACTTTAACCTATAGATAGGTCATCAATGTTAAAGTCCTGGATAACCCTGTGAAAGACAGTCTCAGATGTCAACTGATGTTTATGCATTCTTCATTGTAGCCCTCCATTAATTAAAATGGTCCCTTCAAGAGGTTGAACCAAGAAAAATGAAATATTTCCTATTGATAGAGAAAGTAATATTTTGATCGCTAGGGGTCTGAACACTGATCCAAAATATTAGACTCTTCAAAGGTCAAGCAACCGCACCTCTGCTCAATTAATTCTCAATAAAACTATCAAAGATAGACAAGCGCTATATTTGACTATCTCTAGTAGTCAGAGAAATGGAATAGATACATCTTTCAGACAAGGCTCTTCAGAGCCCCAGTCATAGGATATGTAAGGGTCCCAGTAGTAAGACACCCAGCATTCAATTGCCTATTGATGGGGAATCTTCCATTCTTACTAAGTTCAATATAAAATAACATTATGCCCTTTCAGCCTGATGAAGGGGCCTTTTGAGCTCTGAAAGTTTGCTAATAAAACTCTTCTGGTTAGCCAATAAAGGTATCACTCCTAGAATACTTTTCTCCTTTTTTTGGGGGACCTAAGTATTTACATTGATTTTTCTGGATAACACGGTACCACAATATTATCTTATATTGTACTTCGTAATATGGAAGATTCCTCATCAATAGGCAATTGAGTGTCTGACTACTGGGACCCTTAGATGTCCTGAGACCGAGTCTCTGAAAAGCGTTGTCTAAAAGGAGCATCCATTCTATTTCTGGGAGTACTAGAGATACCCAAGTACAGCGCTCAACCATATAATTAGCCTGATGAAGGGGGGTTTTAAGCTCTGAAAGCTTGCTAATATGACTATTCTGTCTAGCCTATAAAGGTATCACTCCTAGAATACTTTTCACCATTTTTTGGGGGACATAGGTATTTACGACTATTGATGGGGAATAACATATACTTCATACACCCATTGAATAACAATGACCTCACGCCACAATATTTTCAACATACAATGGTCTCTTTTGTGAGCCTTAACTTTTAAATACATCCTACGTATAATGACATATACAGTGTAGATCTGAAGAACATGTGATTGGAAAGAAGATGCAGCCATTCTACATTTGTACAATACCAAACTCGAGTGCTCTACCATATATACCTGAGATCCTGCCCTCTAAATATTCAAATTGTCACTTCAGTGAGGAAGTGAGAAACTCTGATGCCACCCAATAAGGGTAGCACTCCTTAAAGTCATAATCGACTCTTTAACAAGCCTTTTAATATGACTTGGGATTTGTGCCGTCTAAATAGTGATTTACACCTCCTGGCCGCTGTCTGTTGTTGTATCTTTAAAGACATTTTGCTTTCGAAAGTGGCTAGACATTGGGCATCTGCCCTAGAAAGTCCATATAGCTGATTCAACTCTTAAGAATGTTGACATTTTGACTTCTCAATGATCGTAATATATATATATACGGTATATATGCAATAATGTGGTCCAGGAGAAATACGCTTCCATCCATGAAAGCAAAAGTGGAAACTCTTATCTCCCTGATAGCTCTAGCCTTGACCTAAAACTGGTAAGTAAATATTTTATAAGACAACTGCATTGTTTATGAGCAAAGATTCAGTGATTCATGCTAGGCGTTCTATCTAACGGTACGCCAAAGGCAAGAGGCACCTTTCGTGCCGGCACTTATATGGACTCAAGGAGCAGGATGAACCTCTGTTTTATAAAGTCATCTACAAAGGAACTGATAATAGTCAGTAAAGGCACAAGTCTGACATATACCATATCTTTTTATGGTGATATTTCCAGCCATAAACTAGAAAACCCGTGATACTTTGAGATGAGATTGCGGATTAACCGTATATTACTCTGTGAAAAGCTCGGTCGAGTTCTGCAGTAAACTACAATATCTTTTTTTTTTTAGGATTCAGCAATTATTTCTGCAAGCATACACAATTTTATTCTATCTTTTAAAATGCTGCTAAGCTTCTGTTCAGTCAAAACTCTCAAACAGAGATGCTCTATATTCATGAAAGTGGAGATTATTCCAGCAAAGAATTATATTCATTTTAATAGATATGAGCTTGTACTTTGCCACATTTTTGTAATGAGGATAAAACACCTCTGGTTTCTTCAAGCAATTTCGACTGCACTTTACTTTGACAATCTATATTTAATTAGTGGCATGAAAGAGTGTCACTGAGATGATGGCATTTTAAAGCAAAAAATATATAGAAAAGAAATATTCTCAAATATAAAATCACATTACGGCAGTGATTATATCTGCTCTTTAATGCATTGCTTTTACTATTATTTTGGGAGCATGCATAAAGTACAAGATTACTTTTGGAATACAAAATTCACTGGATGTATTTTGGTAACAATATTGACTATTACTTTCATGATTACATTATAAGATATTCTGATTTATTTATGACATTTTTTTCTTTCTTTGGTGGAAAAGTATTATGGGATATTTTAATACTGAATGAATTCCATGACTTTATATGACAAGATTTTCTAAAACACCACTGCAGAGGACTAATCTGAGTTACGAAAAGTAAATTATAAAATATTTTTCCTAGTGCCTTCATAGATTATGGGAGTTTAAATATATAAACATATATTTATATTCATCGCCATTCTACCAGCACATAAGAGCTGAAGCTGAAATATTATTTTCCTTGCCAGGATACTTTATACCTGTCATTATATAATGGCTTGTCTTATCCCTCAGTTGAAAGCCAATATGTCTGACTTTATGCAACTGGGGCTCTTTTCTGTTAGGGGTGGTAGTTCCCTAAGCAGATAAATAAATTGGGATAAGTCTCTTAGGGTAAGGTCACACTGGAGAGGTTGAATCCGTTTACTGGATGCATTAATGGATCCAGTTTTTCCCCTTGCCATTTTTGAGGCATTTATACCGGATCCCGTGCCCGATCTGTTAACGCATGGTATTTATGACGCACCCAGGGCAGGGTACTCAGCTCTCAGGCTCAGTCTGGGAAGTCACGGGTGGCTGCCCGAGGCTGTGGCCCGGGTGGCCAAAGAATAAATGAATTAAAAAAAAATAAAGTATCTATTAGTTCGTCGTGACGCCACCTGCTGTATCTGGTGATACTCACCAGCGCTGCTACAGTCCTCCAGTGGTCGGTGGTATTGTGGCAATGATGGTGTAGTCCTCCGCAGGCAGGACTAGATCGCCGGGGCAGCGATTCTGTGGAAAGAATCAGTTTGTGCAAGAAAGGATGCAGCAGAGGCGGTAACTCACTTCACCGGGTACTTTACTGGAAAACTTTCATTTATCATTACAGTCTTTCAGTGCAGTAGATGTTACAACGACAAATGCTACGGGTACTGTAAGTGGAATTTCTGGCTGGTAGATGGATCCCTCACTGTGTGCCATTCCTGTTCCTTCTTTCCCTTGCCTACCAGTGGTGGTGAAGTCTGACTTCCTAAAGACTAGTCCGACCTCCTGCTGTCCTTCATTCTCCTCTCCCTTATACCCGTCGGGTGAACCTTCTCTGGATCCTGCAGTGTCCTGCTGTTCCTGATTCCCCTCTCTCTGGGCTCTTTGGGAGTCGGGGCTGCAGCTATAGACCTCCCTGGTCATCGGATTTCTGTGAGCCTTATAGGAACTCATAGGGCGGGCTCCGGTGCCCGGTTCCTTTCCTGGGGAAAACTCTCTGGTTACTTCTCGCTCCCCATATTGAGTGAACTCTCAGGTGAGTTACTTTTAAATTTCTCTCTTTTCTGGGATCTGTACTTCTTTCTGTTCCGTGGGTTCCTCAGCCGAGGAGACCCTCCTTGCTCCCTCCAGGCCGACTGCCTGACTCCTTCTCCACTCACTAACTAACTACTCACTAGTTCCCCCTGGAGGTCACTATCTATCCCCTCCCAGGGTCCCTCCCACCTACTGCCTAGTGTGGAATGTGAGTTCTAGGGTTCCACCTACTGGCCATACTTCCACTTGCAGTGGGGTGACTACACTGCTTTAATGGGTGTAGTACCCCTTTTTGTGGCACCTACATAGTGGGGTGCCACACATACATGTACCATGCGTTAACAGATGCATTGTCCATAGAGTCCGATGTTAAAAAAATGCACCCGGTTTTGAAAATGCACCAAAAAACGTTGCACACCATGATTTTACTGGATTTGGAAAAAACCCAATCCGGTGAACAGATTGCACTTTTGCAATACGGTTTTTGCATTGGAGTCTATGGGTGCATTACCAATCCAGTTTTCAAGATTTCAACATGTCAAAAACTGGATCCAGTTACTGGATGCATGACGCAAGTGTGGCCCTAGCCTTAGGTAAGAATCAAGGGTTAGGACTAGGGATGGGCGAATCCTGAAATACTCGGACTTGCTGGACTCTAACGAGTCCGGGTCCGAGACTCGGTACTCGTTGCGAGTCCAGCGAGTCCGAGTAGTAACCTGTACTTTTGCAGTGTATCTATAAAGATACACTACAAAAGTACCCTAAAAGTTAATCTAAGGGGTTAAAAACAATAAACATTAATACTCACCTCCTGTACTCCTGTACCTTATGTACCGGGACCGGTATTGAAGACCTCTGGCTGTTACAGGACCTCCGAGACCACCGGGAGCAGATGGGGAAAAGGACCTTGCAGTTCAACCAATCAGCATTCGGCTAGCGGTCACATGGGTTGTGACGCGGCTGCACTGCGGTCACATGACAAACCCATGTGACCGCTAGCCGAATGCTGATTGGCTGAACTGCAAGGTCCTTTTCCTCATCTTCTCCCGGTGGTCTCGGAGGTCCTGTAACAGCCAGAGGTCTTCGGTCCCGGTCCCGGTACAGGAGTACAGGAGGTGAGTATTAATGTTTATTGTTTTTAACCCCTTAGATTAACTTTTAGGGTACTTTTGTAGTGTATCTGTATAGATACACTGCAAAAGTACAGGGACTCGCTACCCCCGAGTAATTCCTAAGGAAACTGGGCGAGTAGCGAGTCCCCCGAGTCCGCTACTATTCGGGCGAGTCCCGAATAGTAGCGAGGAATTCGCCCATCCCTAGATAGGACATATTTTTGGAGAAAGAGGTCAACTTTGTGAGATAGGTTTGATGTTATAGAGCCTATGCCCAATATAATAGGGTGGCCCGGTGGGTTATTGATGTCTTTTTCTGTTTGGGGTAGTAGTTCCCTAAGTAGATAAATAAGTTAGGATGAGTCTCTTAAGTAGGAATCAAGGGTTCGGAGATATTTTTGGAGAAAGATTGTTTGCTGTATTACCTGAGGAAGGTAGCAGGCCACTAAACGTCGTTGAAAATAAAGGTTTGTCACTTGCATAGATTAATAGTGCCCTGACTGTCCCCTGAGTTCTAGCACTCCATTTAGACCGCATTCTTCTTTTTCCATGACTTTATGCAATTGGCAGACAGGAGATCAGGAGCAGAGAGACAACTAGGCATACTCACTTACTGTAGTACATCCTAGTAATTTTGCTGCAACAGAGAGGTTAAAAATGTTTTCCCATGAGGACAATTTAATTTTAAAATTAATTTTAATTAATATATCTTGGAATAATAATAATTTCCCAAATTGGATGTGTTTAAAAAACATGACCCTGTGGCAAGATAATCTAATAAATATGTATCTGCTATGTACTGTGTAATGGATGTGTCTGATCATACCACATCTCCTGTGCTGAGATAATCTTATATATGTGTCCCTGTTATGTACTGTGTAATGGATGTGTCTGACTGTACTAAGATCTTGGGGAGGGAGAATAGTTGTGCAAGTAAGGGAATAGAGTAGACAAAGAGTGTGAGGCAGTAGCAGTCATTGAGGATTTAGGAGGGCTGGGAAGTGCAAGGAAGGTAAGGAGGCAAGGAATAACAAATGTGTTAATAGCATTAAAGTTTTGCTGGCAAATGCAAGAAGTCTTGCAAACAAAGCTCATTAATTGATGACTCCTATTTCAGCCACAGATTATGATGATGTGATGGGCGTTATGGAAACCTGGCTGGACAAAAGCCATGGCTGGGTGATAAGCGTAGGGGGTTACATTACATTCACAAAGAATAGGAAAGACAAAAAAGGTGGAGGGCTGTGTCTATTAACTGAAGACCTGCGCTCAATGACAACATTGGGGGGAGCTTCGACAATTCAGACCTAATATGGGGTATTATGGGGTATTTAACTATCAGTGGGATGTAGAATATTCTGGTTGTGTTAAAAGGAGATAATTTATTGGATCAGGTCCTTTTAAATAGACCGGATATGATTTCTGATCTACCGGTCCAAGAGCAGTTGGGCAGCAGTGACAATAATATGATAAGTTTCAATGTAATATTCAATAGAACATTTCAATAGGGAAATGCAAATTCCTGGGATTTTAGGATTTTAGAGAAAGCTGATTTTAAAAAAATGAAGGGAATAGCTTATGGTGGCTTCACACCTGGCGACGTCGCTAGCGACATCGCCGAAAAAGTGACGTATCAGCGATGTCGCTAGCGACATCGCGCTGTGTAAACGAGCGGTGCGACTGCGTTTTATCGCCGGTCGCAGGCTGACAGGTTTACGGGAAGAATCGTAAACCTGTCAACCTGCGACCTGCGATAAGGCTGGATCGCGCCGTGTGACATCGCCAGAGCGATGTCAGCGGCGATCCAGCCTATACCGCAGCGTTGCTGCGGATCGCTCGCTGGGCTAAGCCCAGCCCAGCGAGCGATGTCACCGCCCGCATCGCTGCGGTGTCGCCAGCCGCAGCGATGCTGTGTGACAGCTGGCCAGCGATGTCGGAACCGAGCGGGCACCCGCGCATCGCTTCCGACATCGCTGGCCAGATCGCCAGGTGTGACGGCACCATTAGTCGTGTAGACTGGGACCATGTCTTGGTAACTGGGGAAACCAAACATAAATGGAGCAAATTTAAGGCTATACTACTAGAATTCTGTAGAAAACTTATACCCTCAAGCAATTAAATATCCACAAATTAAAAGAAACCACTAAGTGTAAATAAGACAGTACAAAGTATAATAAGACAAAATCAAAAGACATTTAAAATGTTGAAGACCGAGAATAGAGAAATAGAATTTCAGAAGAATAAAGATCTCAATAGGTATTGTAAAAAAGAAATCAAGCTTGCGAAATTAGTTACTGAAACACAAATTGCCAACGACATTAAAATAAATCCCACTTTTTTTTTAGAAATTCATTAATGCCAATAAGAAAACAAAGGATGGTATTGACCTCATAAAAGAAAATAACAGAATAATTATAAAGGACAAAAAAAAGGCTGAGATATTAAACAGGAACTTTTCATCCGTGTTCACTAAGGATGTTCCAGGGATCATTCAACAAGGCGAAAATCAAAGTTTGCCACTTCACATAACTAATTTTACACAAGAAGTACGTCTGCGTCTGAGGAAGCTAAACATTGACAAATCCCCCAGGCCAGATGGCATTCGACCACGGATATTGAGTGAATTGAGCTTAGTAATTGACAGACCAATGTATCTCATCTTCTTAGACTCTCTTGTAACAGGGTTGGTGCCCCCAGGATTGGAGGATGGCTGACGTAGTACGGATATTTAAGAAAGGTAAAAAGCTTGATCCAGTCAACTAACATCCAGTTAGTCTGACATCAATGGTGTGCAAAGTTTTTGAGGGAATTTTAACCGTAGAATGCGTGATGTCTGAAATATACACTTTCACATAACCTGGGCCTTTTAGACCCTTGTGCAAAGCATATGGAGGAACTTAAATAAATCACTTTTTCAAGTTGCAGCTACATTTCTTTTCCAACTTTTCCTTCTTTCGCACAGTTTGCATATGTTATCTTTTCTGAAGAATGTACTTTACAGACATTTTCTCCCGAAATGGTACAGTGACGATCAGTTTTCCTGTCTTTGTTTGTTGGACAAATGAAACAACGCTTACGTTTTCTTTCTCATGGCTCTTGAATTGCCTGAAAAAGTACGCCACACCGTTTCATAGCTTCTCTAGTTTGCTTTGGCAAGCATTTTATGTTGCTTCGCTGCATCTTGGGAGGCAATACAAGTTCATGGTAAAGGTCCTTCAAGAATAGGCATCTCGTGTCCTCCTAGCATGGAAATTGGGATGAGTTTCAGTATAAGTAATGTAGGATTTAAGGGCTGATACATCAAGCACATTTGAGAAAAAGGACTACAGGCCAATGTTTTGTTTGCCTCTTGCATTAATATTCTCCAACCATTTCATCCATCTTGTCCACACCTCTTCTAGTTTTATAGCAGTGCAGGATGATTTCGGAGTTATTTTTCCAGTCATTGCTGTCAATACTGCAATCATGATGCATGGTACTGAGTAATATAATGGATTTTTCCTTCTTCGCTTTGTAAGAGCCCATTGTTGCTTTTTTGCTGAAACCAAAGACACTATCATAAAGTGCTCGCTGTGGAATGTGCTACATCACCAGATGAATATCTTGTCAATTTGGCTTCATAGTACCAACAGCTGTAAGATCTTTTTCAAGCAAAAGAATTCCCAGTTCAACATTAGTAAAGTAATTGTCCTTTTTAATGTTCTACCAGAATTGTAAATTGGTACAGTAAGTTGCTTCACATTGCGATAAACTAGGTCTTTCTGCACTGGAGCTCCAACTTCTTTGCCACAGAAGATAAGCCCATTCATCCCATAATTGTTTGCAGAATCAAACATCCAGAATCTTATAATTCCATACCTAACTGGTTTACTAGGCATATATTGAATGAACTTACATAGTCCTCTGAAAGCTACAAGTTGCTCATCCACTTTTACATTAGCACTAGGATTGTATAACTTGGTGCAATTATTGATAAAAAAAATATTCCAGATGTAACTGATAGGCGCTAATTGTTCCATTTCCAACATCGCAGGTTAAATTTGCTTATCAACAAATCGAAGGCTTCTCTGAATTTCCTCATATTTATCTGCTGACATTTCTGCTTTGTAGTGTGAATCAAAAAGTGGGTCCAGAATAGAAATGGGCAAACACCTGAGGGTTTGGATTTGGTATGGTTCACTGAAGGCCAGGTTGTTTGCCAAATTGTTCGAAGAAGAGTTCGCCAAACCTTTTGAACCCCTCTGAAATCAATGGCAGGCAACATGAAACACATAACAAACACCTTAAAAAGGTTGATAAACTGCTCATATTAGTGCCAGGCACCAGAAAAGAGAGAACAATCTACCTAAATTCCAGTCTGTAACAGCCTGCCCATTCTTCAAGATCAGTTCAAAATAGGAGGTGGCTCACATTCACTTAAATTTCAGAGATGGGTGATACTCAGTTTGAATTGACAGATGGATGAGGGTAAAACTGGCAGCATTTTTCTACTTTAAGTAAAACGAGGAGGAGGAGTAAAAGGAGAATGAGTTACAGGTAGGCATGTCACTCAGAGAGCCCTGCTGAAGTCATGCACCACACAGCAAGGAGACCCAAACAAGTGTCCCCTCTTTACCAAAAATTAGTGTCAGACCACAGCAAAGTGGTATCCATCTAACAGATTTTGTATTGGACAACAATGGCAGAAAGGCAGAAGGCCTGGGTCCAGCATTTTAAGGTTGATTATTGATAAAAAGGTGAAGGAGTCTAAGGAGTATGTATTGAGCTCAGAGAGCCCTGCTTAAGTAATGCACTACACAACAAAGAGACCTTAACAAGAGCCTGGGCACAACATTTCAAGGTTGAGTATTTAGGAAGTGGTGCACATGTGTCAGGAGTAGGTATTATGCTCAGAGAACTCTGCTCAAGGAATGCACCACACAGCAAAGAGGTGCTAACAAGGGTCCCCACATGTTCAAAAATTAGGCAGAGCCACCACTAAAGTGGCAACAATTGCCCCAGAGTTGAAATATTGTAATGTGGAGTTTAAGGCAGTACACTGAAAAGTACACCAGCGCCTTGTCTCCCCATTCTGACACTGAGGTGGAAATGTCCTTTGAGATCCATGACTTGTTCATCTTGATAAACCTTAGGCGATCCACACTCTAGGTGGACAGACATTTGTGCTTATCCATCAGGATGCCACCAGCAGCGCTGAAGACATGTTCTGAGAAATTGCTGGCTGCAGGGCACAACAAAATCTACAAAGCATGAGTGGCAAGCTCAGGCCACTTTTCTAGTTTTAAAGTCCAAAGTGCCCAAGGGTCCAGTTCTACAGTCATGGCATCGATATTGAGCTGTAGATACTCCTGCATCATCCTCTCTAGGAGTTGACTATGTGTCAGAATTGTCCTTTCTTATGACGTTGCAAAGAATGGTCTAATATGGTCAACCGACTCCCAGAAATTGCTGGTAACAGATACACTGCTGCTGGTAATGTTTCTGTGATGACGACTTCATGTTCCCAAAATAATGCAGAGAAAAGTAACCGGGCACCTCCAGGATACATGCGGTGTATACAGCACTTATGTACCTTATGTTTCCACTACAAATCCCTGTTAATGGCGTTGCAGCGCCTTGTGACAAAAGTCCATGTATATCAAAAATTCAAGGAAAAAGGCGGCACTCCTTTGACGAGTCCCAAAGGAGCTGAGCCTCCGAAACGGCGTGCTGTCGTCCGGCCCCTCTGCACCCCCTCCCCACACCGATGCAATAAAGTACAAGATCTACTAATGGTGAGTGCCGCCTTTTTCCTTGAATTTTTTACTTCATTTTCCCTGAATTGGAAGTGCAGAACTGCAAAATGCACTATGTCTGCCACTGGTGTTTTGGGGAAAAGCAGTGCTCAGATTGTCTAAAAGCTTCTTTTGATACTCCTGCATCCAGGCGTCCTTTTCCAGAGCGGGATGCATTTGGTTAAATGTACTTTTGTACCAGGGATCTAACAGTGTGGCAACCCAGTAGTTGGCATTACTTCGAATCCTAACAATCCATGGATCATTTTGCATATAGTGCAGCAAGAAGGCTCTCATATATCTTGTGTATCCATGAGGCCCAAGTCCTTTTTGTGTTGGTGGCAGTGGAGTAATATCCCCACTTGTTTCTTCCACCCTCTCCCACCAAACTCGCACAACAGAATTGTGATCAAAATCTCCTTCATTTGCTGAATCTTCCGTGAACATCACCTTTTCCTCCTCCATTTCTTCCTCACCTCCTGCACTTTGATCAGGTGTTACCATGAGCCCTTGTTAATCCCTCTCCTCCACTCTCCCATGCCACCAACCTCTATGCTGATGGCAGTCTGGACCTTTAGTTAAAGCGAAAGCTCCATGCGCCACCTCTTCTTCCTTGTCTCCTATGCAGAGAGAGCAGAGAGGGATGACTGACACCAGAGAGACTGGAGATAGACGCTTGAAAAGTCCGCCTCCCTGTCTTGGGTCAGGTTTGGCACAGATTTTACAGTTGTGGCCAAAAGTATTGACACCCCTGCAATTCTGTCAGATAACACTCAGTTTCTTCCTGAAAATGATTGCAATCACAAATTCTTTGGTATTATTATCTTCATGTAATTTGTCTTCAATGAAAAAACACAAAAGAGAATGAAGCAAAAAGCAAAACATTGATCATTTCACACAACACTCCAAAAATGGGCCAGACAAAAGTATTGGCACCCTCAGCCTAATACTTGGTTGCACAACCTTTAGCCAAAATAACTGCGATCAACCGCTTCCGGTAACCATCAATGAGTTTCTTACAATGCTCTGCTGGAATTTTAGACCATTCTTCTTTGGCAAACTGCACCAGGTCCCTGATATTTGAAGGGTGCCTTCTCCAAACTGCCATTTTTAGATCTCTCCACAGGTGTTCAATGGGATTCAGGTCTGGACTCATTGCTGGCACCCCGGGCATGTTCCTACTTCACTGAAGCATACTTCACAAGAAAGTGCACAGACCAGCATGATGTAACAGGGGAAAGGCTAGAACCAAGACATACTGGTACACAAGTAATTCTATATATCAGCAATAGGGTTTTGGATCACCCTATTATAAGTTGCCATACTACATGAACCTTCTACAAGGCAATAGGTATATACTACATTATTTACCCCATGTGTAGAGATCAAAATCTGTATTTCACTGATATAGCTCATACCATACCACCGGGCAACCCCCTATCAAGGCACTGTAAGCACGAAGAAAGATTGGGTCTGGATCGGACCATCAGTCACTAGTCAGTCTAATTGAGAAAGGCAAGCCAGCCGAAACGTCTATTTTTTTGACTGATGATTCAATAAAAATCACTGTTTTTGAATGAAAGAAGTTTCCTTTTTTTCATATACCGTGTGCCAAGGTTATCTATATATATATATTGAACTTTTTTTTACCTATGAGCACCGGGTTCTCAGTGAGCCACGATACTCTTCTTATTTCATAATGCCATGCACACGGTCAAGCAGTCCAGTGCCAAAGGCAGCAAAGCAACCCCAAAAGATCAGGGAATCTCCGCCATGTTTGACCATAGGGACAGTGTTACTTTCTTTGAATGCCTCTTTTTTTCTCCTGTAAACTCTATGTTGATGCCTTTGCCCAAAAAGCTCTACTTTTGTCTCAACTGACCAGAGAACACTCTTCCAAAACATTTTAGGCTTTCTCAGGTAAGTTTTGGCAAACTCCAGCCTGGCTTTTTATGTCTCGGGGTAAGAAGTGGGGTCTTCCTGGGTATCCTACCATACAGTCCCTTTTCATTCAGACGCCGACGGATAGTACGGGTTGACAGTGTTGTACCCTCGGACTACAGGGCAGCTTGAACTTGTTTGGATGTTAGTCGAGGTTCTTTATCCACCATCCGCACAATCTTGCGTTGAAATCTCTCGTCAATTTTTCTTTTCCGTCCACATCTAGGGAGGTTAGCCATAGTGCCACGGGCTTTAAACTTCTTGATGACCCTGTGCACGGTAGACACAGGAACATTCAGGTCTTTGGAGATGGACTTGTAGCCTTGAGATTGCTCAAGCTTCCTCACAATTTGTTTTCTCAAGTCCTCAGACAGTTCTTTGGTCTTCTTTCTTTTCTCCATGCTCAATGTGGTACACACAAGGACACAGGACAGAGGTTGAGTCAACTTTAATCCATGTCAACTGGCTGCAAGTGTGATTTAGTTTTTGCCAACACCTGTTAGGTGCCACAGGTAAGATACAGGTGCTGTTAATTACACAAATTAGAGAAGCATCACATGATTTTTCTAAGGGTGCCAATACTTTTGTCCACCCCCTTTTTTATGTTTGGTGTGGAATTATATCCAATTTGGCTTTAGGACAATTCTTTTTGTGTTTTTTCATTGAAGACAAATTAAATGAAGATAATAATACCAAAGAATTTGTGATTGCAATCATTTTCAGGAAGAAACTGAGTATTATCTGACAGAATTGCAGGGGTGTCAATACTTTTGGCCACAATTGTATAAAAGTCTTTATTTCAGTGAATCAATGGAGCATAAATGCTATAGCCATCTTCTCAGAATGCAGCCTTAGTGCTGCAGAAGGTGGCTAGTTTATCTTTAGATGACTGGGGGGGAGTGACTGGTTTGCTTTAAAGTATTTATTTTTTTGCCTCTACTCAGATTTTGCTTGCATATTTTGCAGATACCATGAGTTGGGTAATGCTTCTCCATCTGGAAAAAGGGCTAGGCTAGGCAAGGTTAAGTTCCCATGCACACTTCAGAGCCATCACAGCTTCTGGACAGAGGCAGAGTTGTGGCTGAGGATGCAGTTGTTGATGTTCTGTCTCTGTCCAGAAAGCCACAACCTATCCTTGTTAGTTTCATCCTCCTCCTCTTCCATCTCCTCTGCTGTGCTCATCAACTGCATTCCTGTGGGTTGACAGTAAGTGGGATCTAAATCCTCATCACCCTCTGTCTTGTCACACTCCTTGCCCTCAGAACAACCCTCTTCCTGCCCTGAGCAAAAAGTCAAGTAGGCATTCTCATCAGATATCGGAGTGTCATTATCATCAGCCTTATTGTCTGTACCAACAGGGGTTACATTTTAATAACGAGGGTCTACATTATGCTCGGACCCTTCTTTGTCCGATCCTGAATCAGACTCATAAATATTTTGTTCATTGGTGCAGATCACTTCTTCCTCTTGACTCAATGAAGCTTTGGAGATGACCTCTAATTCCTAGGCTATAGTATGCATGAACAGCTCTGCAGTCTTGGCCATCTGTGTTGACCCATAGTCAGTAGGGCAGCTGGAGACTTTTGACACATGAGAAAACAAGTATGATTGGGGTGACACCAGTGAGGACTGCACACTGTGTGTGCTGTTGAAGTTGAGGTGGCGGAGTGGCCACTTGATAGAGTGCTTGATATCTATTGTAGCACCTGCTCTTTCTGGGCCTCATCTACAATCGTAGCTATGTTCTGCTGCCTAAGAAAGGGTTGATACCAGACTGTCCACTAAATGAAGTTGACATTTTTCTTTGCCTAGAAGCTGGAGTTTGTTGACTAGAACCTTTGGTTCCTTTACCACCTACCTCATGGACACCAAACATTTGCCCCTTACTATCATGCCTTTTCTCCTTTCTACCACAACCTCTGCTTTTACCACTTATATTTGATAGTAACATATTTGCAAGTCAATTGTAGGCCTAAAAAATCTGGGGGATGTGAATCCAGCAGACCAGATTGGCCAAATACTGGTACTAGGCAAAAAGTGTGGATGCCTAAATGTTGCCAGATATTGCACTAAATGCTTTTCAGCCCAGTATTGATGCAGATGATCACACAAGTACCACTGTACCACAGATAATTTGCCATATACTGGTACTAGGCAAAATGTATGGGTGCCTGGATGTTGCCAGATGGGGCACTAAATGCTTTTCAGCACAGAAGTGGTGCTGATGATCACACCAGCACCACTGTACCACAGGGGATTTGACAAAAACTGGCACTCATCTCTAAAAAGGGCTGTTTTAGGAAGGAGTTATTAAACCTACTAGCTATTTCTCTATCTATAAAGAAATCTAATCACTAGCTAGCCATCTAAATAGCGCACAAAGTAGTAGCAGCATCAGCAGTGCAGAAGAATGACTGTCACTGAGCTCCAACACTGAGAAAGTGGCGATCAGGGGAAATGGCCGATTCTTATATGCCAAGGACATGTGACATACCCGGCCAATGACACAATCATTTGTACGTAAAAAGTACTTTTGCTTTATGGGTGCTGATTGGTACCCAGACCAAACCACCCACAGTAAGTGCGGGAAAGAAGAAAAAATGGAGACCTGTACATATCTCAGATAAGTTGTCTGAACTGAAACCCTGAGACCTCTCCCCCTCCCAATCCACCCGATATTCTAGACATTGACACCATAAAAACAGAACAGAAGCATTAGTGCAAATACACTAATGCTTTTTGTCATCTGTACAATTACCGAACAAATCCTGAATTTCCAACTTTTCAGCAAAACGTTTGTTTTTGAGGGGCCGAGCGATTATTGCCAAATTCGGTCTGGATTTGAAATTGGTGAACATGTTTGCACAAAGTTCACTCATCTCTAGTCCAGAAATAATTCTCTGATAGGAACATCATAAGATTTTTTTACACCCTGCCGAAAGTGTTAATCCAATATAAGGATACAATTCCGCTTATGAGATATTGTTCCACGTTTTGTTTCCAGAAGCAATACATCTTCAATGTAGGTTTGTACAGAACAGCATCTCATCTGCAATATCTTCAGAAAAAAAGTACAGAAAATATCTTTACGGGACAAGTATTGGGGACTTCCCACAGCTCCTTGAGCTTCTCTTACAATATTATGTATTGGGTATGTCCAAGTACTGAAGGAGTACTGGCAAAAAATACATTAGTTTTGGATGATCTCATGGGCGTACCCAGAGTGGGGCAGGGGGTCAGCAGCCCCCCCTAGAAGGGATCCTGTCACCCCCTTTGGCCAGTGGAATAACTACAGGAACCTAGCGGTGCATTTTCCCTGGGCGCAGCAGGGGGGAATGCTCTGTATGTAAAATGGAAGCCCTGATTCCCGGCATTTCCGAGTCAGGGCCACGTCATGAGGTCACCTGATTACACTGATGACGTCACCCGGCAGATGCGACAGAAGAAAAAAAAAAGTTATACCAAAATGCCTATCACATAAAATTATACGAACGACTGGATATTACCAATAATGACATACTTTAGGAATATATAGGGTTTCAGAATTCTAACTAAAGTAATTTTGCAGAAAATAGGAAGAAAGTAAGCTACTGGGCCTAACAGGCCCAGGGTACACATTCTAGGGTTAATAGATGACTTGCAATATTATATTGCAGACAGGGGCGGACTGGCCCAGGTGGCTGGGGGGCAAGTGCCCCCCAGGCTGGTGGAATTGCCCTCATCTAGGGCCCCCCATACTGAAACAGCCCGGCGGCGCTGCTTTGCGGCCGCAGCTGCTTGCACAGCAGCCGGCAGGAAGCATGGTGAGTGCGGGCTGCGTGATAGCAGCCCCCCCCCTCAACTGCCCCCCTCAACTGCAAGGGCTGGAACCAGGCCCGCACTGGGCCACCCACTTATGGGGTGCGGGGGCCGCCCGCTCCTCCAGCCTCAGCCTTGCTTTAATCTGTCACCGAGCGGCCACGGCATGCAGGGGGCGGGGCCACGGACGCAAAGGGGGCAGGGCCGTTTGCCCAAAGCAGTGCCCTTCTCTCAGCAGTCAGAATAACAGGGGCAGGTCCCAAGCCCTCCCACCATCTTCATCACATTCCTGATCTCTCTCTGAGATGATCATGTGACCCCGGATGCCTCCCCTCCATGTGACATCATCACAGGTCCTACTGGTATATGTGAGTATCATATCTGTGTGTGTCTTTCTGAGTGTTGTTCTGTCTGTCTGGGTGTCTCTATCTGTGTGTTTGACAGTGTCTGTGTGTCTCTCTGTCTCTACACAACACTATACAGTATATACAGGTCCACACTACATGCTGTACTAGTGTGCCTATATACTGTGTATATATAGTGTGGAGACCTGTATATACAGTATAGTGCTGTGTATGCAAGATATAACCAACAGTCTCAGATGTGCCCAGAGTCTGCAGCGTGTAACGAGCCCAGAGTCCACAGCGTGTAACGAGCCCAGAGTCCACAGCGTGTAACGAGCCCAGAGTCCGCAGCGTGTAACGAGCCCAGAGTCCGCAGCGTGTAACGAGCCCAGAGTCCGCAGCGTGTAACGAGCCCAGAGTCCGCAGCGTGTAACGAGCCCAGAGTCCGCAGCGTGCAACGTGCCCAGAGCCCGCAGCGTGTAAACGTGCCCAGAGCCCGCAGCGTGTAAACGTGCCCAGAGCCCGCAGCGTGTAAACGTGCCCAGAGCCCGCAGCGTGTAAACGTGCCCAGAGCCCGCACTGTGTAACGTGCCCAGAGCCCGCACTGTGTAACGTGCCCAGAGCCCGCACTGTGTAATGTGTATACAGCAGGCAGCTTCTAGTGTGTACACAGCGGACAGTCTGTGTTGTGTATACGGCCCGCAGTCTGTAATGTGCAGCAACAGAAAATTTTTCCTGAGAGCTCTCTCTGTGTTCTTCCCGGTGTCTCCATGAATTCTGTTCTCTCTGCGCCTAGCACTGGACTTTTTGCCTCCACCTTTCATCTTTACCCATCTTTAGGATCAGGCTGAGTCTTGGCTATCTATATACCACAGCATCCTATCTATAAAGCACAGCCTCCTGGGTATGTTGGGTATAATTCTCCTGTCTACTGAGTGTAATCCTCAGTATCTGTAGTATTCTGTATATATACACTGCATAGTACCACTTCTCCTGTCCTGTATACTGGGTGTAATCCTCAGTATCTGTATTATTCCGTATATATACACTGCACAGTACCACTTCTCCTGTCCTGTTGTCAGAGAGGCGGTATTGGACTTTGATTTTCAGCATTTAACTGTTGTTTAAATTAATTATCCCCAATATGGAAGTCATCACTTTTCTTCTGTACAGATGGTGACTTGCCCTTCGCTCTGGATCTGACCACTGGGACCCCACGATCCCAAGAAACGTGGCTGTAAGCGGTGGGTTTTTTTCGCCGCCGCAAGTGGCGTATCTGCCGCACCTGGCAGAACAGCACTTGCCGTACAATATGCATGGGGCTTGCCGCATCTGGGCTGCAAGTCGGCTGATCCGGCAGATGTGGTGCCACCTGCTGGATTGGCCGCAAACATCAGTTTACCGCTGATGTGAAAGCAGCCTGCGAAAGTGATGAGGTCATGACAACGTAAAAGCAAATTTCACTGATCGAGGCTGATGGGTGTTATAGTTTGTGGGCTGGTGGGGCTTGTTGTCCAGGGCTGCTTTTTGGTCCCAGTCCGGCCCTGGCTGGAACACTGCCTCCTGGGGCAAAGTAGTCCTCGTACCCAGGAGCGGGCTGGACAGCTATACGGGCCGGGGCAGCATGATTGCTGGCGGCCCCTCTGCCTCTCTGTACTGGGATGCGGCCGGCGGCTACCTGTGCAGTGTCGGCATCTCAGCAGTGAGGGCTGTGTGTGGCTGCCGGCCATAGCCAATACTGACGAGGCAAAAAGGAAACCGCAATCTACTGTTCACATTGGGCAACAAGAAAGGTGGGAGATGTGCGGCCAGTGTCCCTGAGCATCAAACATACATGGGAAGGGATTTATTACAGGAGATTTGCATTGTCAATATAATTGGGCTGTAACTATCATCTTCATCTGGCTGTAGCTGTATCTGTCTTTAATAGTGGTAGTGGTGCAATTTTAGCATATTGGACAGGTTGATTTCTCTGTGCCATATCTATTTCAGCAGCAGTGCACTGTATGCAGATTGGATTAGCTGATTACACTGTCTTTTCTGTCATCCTTTTCACATGATTTGTACAGCACTTTAATATGTGTATGTCTGAATGTGTATATGATTGTGTATGCATGTATAGGATTGTGTATGGGATTAGGTGTGTGTATGATTGTGTGTATAGGATTGATTGTGTGTATGATTGATTGTGTGTGGGGCTGTGTCTGTGTGGCTGACTATTTGTCCGTATGTGGCTGGGGTTTTGTGGCTGGTGTTTTTTTTTGTGGCTGGTGCTGCGTGGCTGTGGCTGACTATGTGTCTGTGTTGCTGGGGCTGTCTGTGGCTGACTGTGTCTGTGTGGCTGAGGCTGCGTGGCTGGCTGTGTGTGGCAAAATGTGTCTGTGTGGCTGACTGTGTGGCTAGGGCTGCGTGGCTGTCTGTGTGTCTGTGTCTTCATGTGGCTGGGGCTATGTGGCTGGCTGTGTGCCTAACTATGTCTGTGTGTGGCTGGGGCTGCGTGGCTGTGGCTGCATGGCTGGGGCTGAGGCTGCGTGGCTGGCTGTGTGTGGCTGGGGCTGTTTAGCTGTGTGTGGCTGACTGTGTGTGTGTGGCTGGGGCTGCTTGGCTGTGTGTGGCTGACTGTGTGTGTGTGGCTGGGGCTGCTTGGCTGTGTGTGGCTGACTGTGTGTTTGTGGCTGGCTGTGTGGTTGGCTGTATGTCTGTGTGTGGCTGGCTATGGCTGTCTATATTGCTTGCTGTGTGTGTGGCTGGCTGTGTGTGTGTGTGTGGGTAGCTGCACCTGTGTGTGGCTGGCTTTGGCTGTGTGTGTGGCTGTCTATGTGGCTGGCTGTATGTGTGTGGCTGTATGTGTGTGAAAGAAAGAATGCGCATATAGGGTCTTATCTCAATTAAAAACTCTCACTTGTCGATGTGGAATTGCTCACCTTAGTCAGTTGTGAAACCCACAACTGGTAGAATAGCGTACAAGCAGCTGCTGCAGGGACCGCACTCTCAACGGTGACCGTGGTCGTAATGCAGAATCTTGGACAAAGTGCTTCAGTGTCCGCGCTGCTGCTCCAAAGCCAAAGAAACACAGACACGGGAATGTCTGGTACAGCTACAGCCTTTATTTTCCTCCTACGCGTTTCGGAGCCTCCTCCCGAGCTCCTTCCTCAGGGAATATCCGGATATTCCCTGAGGAAGGAGCTCGGGAGGAGGCTCCGAAACGCGTAGGAGGAAAATAAAGGCTGTAGCTGTACCAGACATTCCCGTGTCTGTGTTTCTTTGGCTTTGGAGCAGCAGCGCGGACACCGAAGCACTTTGGCTGTATGTGTGGCTGGCTGGCTTTGGCTGTGTGTGGCTGTATGTGTGTGGCTGATTGTGTGTGTGTAGCTGGCTGTGTCTGTGTTTGGCTGGCTGTGTCTGCTTGTGTGTGGCTGGCTATGGCTGTCTATGTTGCTGGCTGTGGCTCTGTGTGTGGCTGGCTGTGGCTATGTGTGTGGCTGGCTGTGGCTATGTGTGTGGCTGTCTATATGGCTGTATCTCTCTGTGTGGCTCTCTCTGTCTGTGTAGCTGTCTATGTGGCTGGCTGTCTATGTGGCTGACTGTTTTTGTGTGGTTGTGGCTCTGTGTGTGGCTGTGGCGGGCTGTCTGTGTGGCTGGCCACTGGGACATCCAAATGCTGTGCGAGTGTCTGACAGTTTTCTTAGATCACATCCATGTGCAATCTGTTTTGTTTCTCAGCAGCTATTACTGTAGAATCATTTACAGGAGCATTTTACAGTTGTCTCAGCTGAAGAATGATAATGTATCAGTGAAAAAAACTGATGCCTCTCGGATGGTCTGTGTGCTGTCAGTGTGCGGTCCAGGATTTTGTCGAACTCATAGACTTGCATTGGTGAGTCTCGCGCATGAATCGCATACTGTTGCAGCATGTTGTGACTTTTTTCCCATCCAGAATCTGGATGAGAAAAAAGCGTCCGACACTCGCCAATGTGTTTCAGACGTTGATTAACTGACTGCACTGTGATAAAATCACACATTGCACTTATTCAAGTTTCACCCCAGTGTGTCCGTGCCCTAATAATAAAATCCATGTAGTAATCCTACAATGTCTGCTGGACATGGTATGGGGAGGGTGTATGGCTCAGTTAGTACACACCATACTTCATGGTATGGGGAGGGTTTATGGCTCAGTTAGTACACACACCATACTTCATGGTATGGGGAGGGTTTATGGCTCAGTTAGTACACACCATACTTCATGGTATGGGGAGGTTTATGGCTCAGTACACACTCCATACTTCTCGTTATTAACCAGTTAATGCTCTCTTGTCCACCGCACTACAGTGTCAAAAGAGGAAGACAGCGAGACAGGCAGCGACATGGCATCAGAGAACCCCTGACCTCGAAATAGAAGATCCTCAGATCCCGGTATTGTGACGACATATGAAGAAATATTTTTTTACATTTATATTACACTATGAACTCCACAGCACTTTACATACATCATCAACACTGTCCCCATTGGGGCTCACAATGAAAACATCCTACCAGTATGTCTCATATTGTATATCGCCTTTCTTTGATATCACCTTCACAAATATTGCATTTATTGCACTTGTCAGGTTTTGGATGTTTTCTGATTGCATTTGTTTGCAGGATGTCAGAATTGACTCCCAGAGCTGCTGGTTTGACGGTTAATGTCTTACAGCATCTTAGATTTTTTTTGCTTAATGGTACTTCCAAGTTTCTCAATAGGGCTGAGATCAGGGGAGACTGGTGGCCACACCATGGTTTTCTCTACTTTTATGTCCATAGCAGCCAATTACTCAGGGCTATGCTCTGTACCAAGAGATGGTGCATTGTCATGCATGGGGATGATTTTGTACGAAGAAAAAAAGTGGTCAGTCTAAAAGTATATATACTTTGCCGTGGTCCTTTTCACGCCTTCATGGACCCTATAGGGGGCAAACTAGCTCTCTCCACATGATTGCGACCCACCCAAAACATGACTGACACCTCCTTCCTGGCGGTCATCTAGCAACCATCCACTACTCCAACCATAATGGGAACCTCTAGGCTCCCCTTAGCTACACCTCTCTCTGCAGGGGGGCGTGGCGCGATGGGGGGGGCGCACCAAAGACGGGCCGCCGAAAATTTCCGACAGCACCCCCCCCCGGTCCTCACTCAAGGGCTGCCGGAAAAATTTTGCCACCCAGGTTTTGCTTCGCCAGTCAGCCCCTGATTGCAGAGAATAATATAATAACTGATAACCATTATGGATTTACAAAAGATAAATAGTGTCTAAACAGCATGTTTGGTTTCTATAAGAAGGTAATTGTAAATCTGGATGTTGGTAACACAACTGATGTGATTTATCTGGATTTTGCAAAGGCATTTCATACTGTACCACATAACAGTCATAGGGCATTTTCAGACGTCTGTGCAACATGGTCCATGCACAGACCGGAATGCATGGACTGGCTATGGCTCTCCTGACCAGAGTGTGACAGCTTCATATACTTCTATGAGGCTATTAAGCTTTGCCCAGTAGTGTGTTGCAAGACAAAGAGACCTCATATTGAAGCTACGGAAGCAGGGGCAAGAGGAAACTATTTGCAGTTGGATTATGAATTGGCTAGCATAAAGGAAACAAAGAGTAAAAGGTACATCCCCTAAATTAGTTAGCAGTGGGGTACTGCAGAGATCTATGCTGGAACCAATTGTTATTACCGTATATACTCGTGTATAAGCCGACCGTGTATAAGCCGACCCCCCTACTTTTGCCCCCAAAACCTGGGAAAACCTATTGACTCGTGTATAAGCCGAGGGTGGACCCCAGCACAGGTATACAGCCCCCAGCAGTGTGGTATACAGGCCCCCCCAGTGGTAGTATACAGCAGCCTCCCCAGTGGTAGTATACAGCAGCCTCCCCAGTGGTAGTATACAGCAGCCTCACCAGTGGTATATACAGGCCCCAGCAGTATTACAGCAGCCTCCCCAGTGGTATATACAAGCCCCTGCAGTATTACAGCAGCCTCCCCAGTGGTATATACAGGCCCCAGCAGTATTACAGCAGCCTCCCCAGTGGCATATACAGGCCCCAGCAGTATATACAGCAGCCCCAGTGGTATGCAGCAGCCTCCCCAGTGGTATATACAGACCCCACCAGTATATACAGCAGCCCCAGTGTATACAGGCCCCAGCAGTATATACAGCAGCCCCAGTGGTATACAGCAGCCTCCCCAGTGGTATATACAGACCCCAGCAGTATTACAGCAGCCTCCCCAGTGGTATATACAGACCCCACCAGTATATACAGCAGCCCCAGTGGTATACAGGCCCCAGCAGTATATACAGCAGCCCCAGTGGTATATAGCAGCCCCAGTGGTATATAGCAGCCCCAGTGGTGTGGTATACAGCAGCCCCAGGGGTATATAACAGCCCCAGTGGTATATAGCAGCCCCAGGGGTAAATAGCAGCCCCGGTGGTGTGGTATACAGCAGCCCCAGGGGTATATAACAGCCCCAGTGGTATATAACAGCCCCAGTGGTATATAACAGCCGCAGGGGTATATAGCAGCCCCAGGGGTATATAGCAGCCACAGTGGTGTGGTATACAGCAGCCCCAGGGGTATATAGCAGCCCCAGTGGTATATAGCAGCCCCAGGGTATATAGCAGCCCCAGTGGTGTGGTATACAGCATCCCCAGGGGTATATAACAGCCGCAGTGGTATACAGCAGCCCCAGGGGTATATAGAAGCCCCAGGGGTATACAGGCCCCCAAATGCTGGCACTCACCCCCCCTATGTTGTAAGGCCTTCCCCCCCGCTGCTTAACTTACCATCCCTGGTCTTCTGCACTGCACCGCGCCGATCTTCTGTGCTCCATCCTCCATGCTCCCGTCCAGCTGCATCCGGGATCCCCGGCCGTCGCACG
The DNA here is from genome assembly GCA_033576535.1 of Allobates femoralis. NCBI lineage: Eukaryota > Metazoa > Chordata > Amphibia > Anura > Aromobatidae > Allobates > Allobates femoralis. The sequence continues at coordinate 139,627,727 of JARQOC010000008.1, read as the reverse complement.
ATGACGTCATGTCATGCAGCCAGACGGGAGCATGGAGGACAGAGCACAGAAGACCGGCGATGCAGAAGACCGGGGATGGTAAGTTAAGCAGCGTGGGGGCCCTTACCACACAGGGGGGGCGAGTGCCAGCATTTGGGGGCCACCAAGATTTATATTACCGTATTGACCCCTGTATAAGCCGAGGGGGGGACTTTTCAGCCCAATTTTTGGGCTGAAAAACTCGGCTTATACACAAGTATATACAGTAATCTTTTTATTAATGACACTAATTTTGGATTTCTTCCATCCTTTTACTAATGCATCAACAGCTGTCTCCTTCTCACCCAGCATCTTCACACTGCGTTATTTTGCTGGCCGAGGGGATCCGACTTTTTGCAGGACCCCTCAGACAGCACGGATCCAAACTGATGCCTGCAATCGGATGCCAAATAGGCATCCGATTCCGATATTTTGCAGGATCAGTTTGGATCCTCCCCCTCTCTCCTCCTCACCCTGTTCCTCCTGTCACCTCACTCCCCCCTCCTCTCTCCCTCCTGTCACCTCGCTCCCCCTCCTCCCTCCCTCCTGTCACCTCGCTTCTCTCTGCCTCCTGTTACCTCTTTCCCCCCTCCTCCACCTGCTCCCTCAGTCTCCCTCTCTTTCACCCCTCTTTTCCCCTCTTCTCCAGACCTTAAAAAATAAAAAAAATTCTTATTCTCACCCATCCACTAGTCCCCCGGTGCTTCCACCTATTTTCTCCTGATCCTTACAGGACCTGGCATGACGTCACAGTCACATGACCGGTTACCGCAGTAACCGGTCATGTGACTGTGATGTCACGCCAGGTCCTACAAGCATCGAGCGCTGCTGGAGGCATCGGTGGATCGCGGGACAGGTGAGAATAAAGATATTTTTATTTTTAATCCTTTCTCTTTACTAAATTTCACTTCTGCAATGTATGTATATACATTGCAGAAGTGAAATTAGATGGCACAAAGCGATTTTAATGTACTGAGCATGCTCAGTATACTAAAATCGGGTCCGAGGAATGATCAGCTGTTTCCTTAGACCTGCACTCCATAGGCCCCAATGTTATTTGGCGCAGATCATGTCGGATCCGATTCGGTCCGATTTGATCCGCTGTGCCCAAACTCGCAGCAGTCTGCGATTTTGAGCACAGCAAAAAAATCGGACCGAATCGGATCTGACAAAAATCGGATGCCATTAAGGGCAAATCTGATCCATGCCCATAGGATAACATGGGGGCCAAATCGGATCCGTGGCTGTCCGTTGTAGAACGGACAGCCACGGATCACAGAAAAACGCAGTGTGAAAGCAGCCTTACTTATGGTTTTGTAGCCCAGTCCAGCCTTGTGTAGGTCAAGGATCTTTTCCCTGGAGACAGCAATTTAACAATCTGTGGAGCGCTAGGATCAGGAAGACCTGATTTGATTAAGGCAGCGCTGTGCTGCAGAAACGTGTTGTGGCTTGTAAGAGGTTAATAAAACTTTTTTACAAATATTTCCATCTCCCTGACTCTTCCAGATTCTAGCGCTCCACAGACCGTTAAATTGCTGTCTCCATTATCCATACCTTCGGGTAATACCGGCAGGAGCAGCTCTGGGCAGGAGGAGAACCTTCAAACATCGTTCCTAAACCACAGGACCTGCTGGAAGAAGCTTGCATTTACCACTGAAGGACCTGTGATGATGTATTTCTGGTTTGGTCACATGACCGCAGCATAGATCTCCAAGCTCTGTGGATACTGCCAGCTGTCCCTGCAAACACCTCCAAGGAGGAGGCATAACACTGAGGTGATACACGGCAGTTGTGCAGGGCATGCACAACCACCTATGGTGAGTGGACACACGGCCCCTTCCAACAAATTTCCCTTGTTTAAACTTCTTTCACATGCGCTCCCACCCCCCTTTCTTTTCTAGGATCTGTTCCCCGACATTGTTAAAAAGCTCTTTGGTCTTGCTCATGTTGTAGAGTCTGACTGATTAATTGAGTGTGTGGACAGGAGTCTTGTAGGCCCCTTTCACATCAGCATTTTGCTGATGTTTGCGGCCGATCCGACAGGTGGCGCTGCATCTGCCACCTAACAGCCGACTTGTGACCCGGATCTGGCAAGCCTATGGGGTTTGTGGTCCGGTGCGGCAAGGGCAGATCCGGCACTTGCGGCTGCGAAAAAAAACACTGCTTGCAGCGTTTTTTTTTTACTGCTGCAAGTGCCAGATGCGGCCGATCTGGCGTAACTGAACTTGCTTCACCAGACCACAAGCCCCATAGACAATGCATGGGCCTTGCTGGATCGGCACCGAAAGTGAGGCCGGTAGACTGCAAATCCAGCAGATGTGGTAAATCTGCCGGATCTGCAGCAAATCAGCAAAAACGCTGATGTGAAAGGCTTTTTATACAGGTGACAGTTTAAGACTAGTGATGAGCGAGCACTAAAATGCTCGGGTGCTCGGTGCTCTGGCCGAGCATCTCAAGATACTCGTGTACTCGGCCGAGCACCGAGCCCAATGTAAGTCAATGAGCGACAGACTCCGCCCACAGACTTCCGGTTATAAAACGAGTAAATCCGGAAAAGGGCGGGAGGGTGGGCTTTTTCAAATCGCCGCAGCATAGAACACCTCGCTGTGGCCCCCAGAGGGATCCTATCGATTAATCTGCTCCCTGTATGGTGCCAGCTCACTGTGTACACTGAAGGGAGCTGTGTATGTGTCTCAGATCGCTATTTATTACCGAGCGGTCCGAGCATCTCGGCAGTACTCGGTGCTCGCCGAGCACCCCGAGTACCGAGATACTCGTGCGAGTACCGAGTCGCACAGAGCATACTCGCTCATCACTATTTAAGACAGCTGTCTTTAATGCAGGTAATGAGTTGATTAGGAGCGTCTAACTGGTCTGTAGGAGCCAGAACTCCTTATGGTTGGTAGCGGATCAAATAGGGCCACTTTATAACACACCAACTTCTGTGACCAACTTCTGAACAGATCTCTGGTTGCAGTGAAATCACGGACACATTGTTCCATTGTACACAGCCACAAAATAGAGCAATGTGTCCATGATTTCACTGCAACCAGAGATCTGTTCAGAAGTTGGTCACAGAAGTTGATGTGTGTAAAGCGGCCCATACTTATTTCTCTCTTCGAAATGCAAATGCATTTATACAATTTTGACAATGTGATTTTCTGGATTTTATTTTTGATTTTCTGTCTCTCACCGTTAAAATTATCTGTCCCTTAAAACTATAGATTGTTCATGTCTATGTCAGTGGGCAAAATTCAAAATTAGCAAGGGATGAAATAATTATTCCTTCACTGTATGGCATTATGGGTTATAGATGATTTATTGATGAAAACGTATAATTAATGGAGGAAGGTTGTACTCGATGGACCTAGGTCTTTTTTCAACATATCTAACTATATTTTATTAACAACAAAAAAGAACACACAGCACAAACTGTTGAATCAAAATTTGAAAATGTTTGTTCAGTTTCAATTTGTGATGGCGGGGGTAGAAGATAAGCAGCAAACTGCTGGATTGAAAAAACAGTATGCAAAAAGGACTCATTAAGGCTACTTTCACATTAGCGTTCCCCTCCGCAGCGTTCTGCGGGGGGGAGCCGCAATGTAAACGCAGCACCGCAAGTCCCTATCTTTAGAATGGGAGCGCACGGTGCTGCGCTTGACTGCGCATGACCGTGCGCACCCATTCACTCCCATATGTGATCTGTGCGCAGGCGGATGCCCGCGCACAAATCACCCAGTCTCGTCCGAACAAGAAATGCAACATGTTGCATTTCTTGTGCGGCCGAGACTGGGTGATTTGTGCGCGGGCATCCGCCTGCGCACAGATCACATATGGGAGTGAATGGGTGCGCACGGTCATGCGCAGTCAAGCGCAGCACCGTGCGCTCCTATTCTAAAGATAGGGACCTGCGGCGCTGCGCGTACATTGCGGCTCCCCTCCACAGAACGCTGCGGAGGGGAACGCTAATGTGAAAGCACCCTAACTGCTCAGTTGGGAATGTAGCTGCTGTGAATATGGCCAGGCTCTGGTGGTCGAACTCCTTGGAAACAAGCTATACACTATGTAAGATAAATGGTCTCTCAGCAGGAGAATGACAGCAGATAGAATAAGCAAGTCAGTCTCCGACTTATTTATTTTCATGTTCCCTAAGTAACTATACCATTTTTATAACACAAGAAAATCCTTTCAGCCTTGGAGAGCAAAACCACTCAGACAGACATTGTGGTGAACCAAACCGATTGTGCTTCTCATGTTCTGCCTCTTATATATTATACATTATTTACAGCAGTCTATCCGAGCATGCAGAGCTTGTGAAGAAGAAAATGGTATTATTAATAAAGTCAATTACAAAAATTACTGAATTATTTCTGTCTTAACATTACTTAGTTCCATGCATAGTTACTCTCTTACTTAATGGTGTGCACTGACAAAATAAAGACTTTACTGTTTGCTCCAAAGACAAAGTAAAACAAATAAAGCTTGGTTGTACACAGTTCTCTTCACATACTTGTATTTTCTAGACATGAAATGTAATTAAAAAATATTTTATGTAATAAGTGCGCTATGTATGCATTGTTGCTGCACTAGGAAATCTCATATGACTGAAGATGTGATATTTTATCTGTCACTCCATTTGTGGCAGCTTATTCACAATTAATGTGTCAAGCAATGATGTTCCTTACACAATGGGCTTCCGTATAGTACATTAAGAGCTGTGAAATATCGAAAATGAACAGGAAACAAATCAACCATTCCTTCCTATTCACCCATTGTCAAGCCCTTCAGTGATTGTAGATAATGTACGCTGCGAGTGATTACAGATGTTCATGCTGAAGTATGGGAGTGGCATGTCACATAATCATATACTATCTGGACTATGTCAGAATGGATGGACTGTAAACTATCAAGATAAAGGCAAAAACGTGAGCATATAGCATAGAGCATGATCTTCATTGTTGAGGCATTTTAGCCACTTTAATAATATGATATCGGAGTCGACACCTATGCATATCGCTATCTCCTGCGCCATCTCATTGAAGATGCTGTCCTCCGGCTTCTGAAGCATCGGATCCTCATTTTTAGGACAGCATAGATACCCTCGCATCATTTTTCTTCATAGACACCACTTGAGATTCATCAGAAGTTTGTAGTCATATTACCATTATGAACATTCTATATGAGTGATCACGTCATGATGTCTGATCTAACAGGTAAGCATAACCAAATCCTATCAGTGCATATATGACTGTCCTTAGCAGTGGTTTACCATGAAGGTCTGCTGCACAAAGTCTCCTCTTAACAGTTGTTGTAGAGATGTGTCTGCTGCTTGAACTCTGTGTGGCATTGACCTGGTCTCTAATCTGAGCTGCTATTAACCTGCGATTTCTGAGGCTGGTGACTTGGATGAACTTATCCTCTGCAGCAGAGGTGACTCTTGGTCTTCCTTTCCTGGGACGGTCCTCATGTGAGCCAGTTTCTTTGTAGCGCTTGATGGTTTTTGCAACTGCACTTGGGGACACTTTCAAAGTTTTCCCAATTTTTCGGACTGACTGACCTTCATTTCTTAAAGTAATGATGGCCACTCGTTTTTCTTTACTTAGAATTTGTATTATGGCAAGAAAAAAGCAGCTAACAGTCTATTTAGTTGGACTATCTGCTGTGCATCCACCAGACTTCTGCACAACACAACTGATTGTCCCAACCCCATTTATAAGGCAAGAAATCCCACTTATTAAACCTGACAGGGCACACTTGTGAAGTGAAAACCATTTCCGGTGACTACCTCTTGAAGCTCATCAAGAGAATGCCAAGAGTATGCAGAGCAGTAATCAAAGCAAAAGGTGGCTACTGTGAAGAACCTAGAATATAAGACATTTTCAGTTGTTTCACACTTTTTTGTTAAGTATATAATTCCACATGTGTTAATTCATAGTTTTGATGCCTTCAGTGTGAATCTACAATTTTCATAGTGATGAAAATAAAGAAAAATCTTTGAATGAGAAGGTGTGTCCAAACTTTGAGAGCTCAGTGTTGTGCTCAGCAGCCCAGTATACATGAAGCAATGGATCAGTGAGAGTGTGTGAGAATGTGAGAGTGTGTTTGTGTGAGTGTGAGAGTGTATGTGAGAGTGTGTTTCTTTCTGCAGGTACCTTAACAGGGATATCTGGGGCTGCATGAGGATATTGGGGGCTGCATGAGGATATTTGGGGCTGCATGAGGATATTGGGGGCTGCATGGAGATGATGGGGTTGTTGGGTGCTACATGGGGATGATAGGTATATTGGTTTTTGCATGGGTATGATGGGGGCTGCAAGGGGATGATGGAGATATTGGGGGCTGCATGGGGATGATGGAGATATTCGGGGTGGCAAGGGGATGATGAGTATATTGAATGCTGCATGGGGATCATGTGGATGATGGGAATATAGGGGGCTGCATGGGGATGATGGGGATATTGTGGACTGCATTGAGATGATGGGGATATTGGGGGCTGCATGGGATTGATGGTGGCTGCAAAGGGATATTGGTGGCTGTAATGGGATGATGGTGATATTGGGGGCTGCATGTGGATGATCGGGCTGCAAGGAAATATTGGGGGCTGTAAGAGGATGATGGGGATATTGGGGACTGCATGGGGATGTTGGGGGCTGCATGGGATGGATGGTGGCTGCAAGGGGATATTAGGGGCTGTAATGAGATGATGCGGATATTGGGGGCTGCATGGCGATGATGGGGATATTGGGGGCTGCATGGGATTGATGGTGGCTGCAAGGGGATACTGGGGGCTGTAATGGGATGATGGGGATATTGGGGGCTGCATGGGGATGATGGGGATTTTGGGGGCTGCATGAGGATGATGGGGGTTGTAAGGGGATATTGAGGGCTGCAAGGGGAGCATGGGGATATTGGGGACTGCATGGGGATGATGGGGATATTGGGGGCTGCATGGGGATGATGGTGCCTACAAGGGGATATAGGGGACTGCATAGGGATGATGAGGATTTGGGAACTGCATGGGGATGATTGGGGCTGTATAGAGATATTGGGGGCTGCAAGAGGATATTGGAGGCTTAAAAGGGATGATGGGGATCATGGAAAAATAAGACATCCCCCGAAAATAAGACATAGCACATCTTTGGGGTCCAAAATTAATATAAGACACTGTCTTGTTTTCAGGGGAACATGGTAATCCTAACTTTTACATAGCCAACAGTTGCCTCTGGACAACAAGCTAAAATGAGCATAGCCATTTTTAGAATTAAAGCAAGTGTTTGTGTACAGTGCATGTTCTAGAGTAACAAACTAATCACTGGCATTCCTTGGTACCTTCATTCTCAAAGTCTAAATCCCAATTGAAACAATGTTACAATGTTTGATTCAAACTGAACCATTCAATTACCCCTTTCCAATACAATAATTATGATTTATGATTTACAGACCTATTGCATAATAACAAACAGTTTGGGAATGACACACTTTGTTTTTCATAAAGTTTTGTCTGATTTAGTGGAAGAGGAAGAGATCAGGAGGATCTCGAAACACGTAGGAATAAAGATCCACTATTTAAAATGTGGCGCCCTGTGCCAGGTAAGCCACAGAATCAACTAGTTCATTAAGGGATTTCCACATCTGGTACCAACCTACACCCAACATGTTCCACTCCAGGTCTATAGGGGGAGCTCCACTGGTTGCTGTTAAGTCAGATCCCCTATAAATACAGGTGCTGGGGGCGGAGTTAGTCAGAGTGTGCAGTCACTAGAAGAACTGTGAAGTTCAGCTTAGTGCCTAGTGAGCTAACCTGGTCACCGGATCCGTGCTAGGCCCGAGATCAGCACACCGCCAGAGCCAGTGTGAGGTCCAGAGAGAGTGAGGATAAAAGGCAGAGGCGAGGAACACTACAGTGGGGGCAGAGGAGCCATCCCGGCTCACCCCAGGAAAACACCAGTCACTGGAGTAAGAGTCTACAATGACTATGCTGCCCCATTCCTACCATGCTGCCCTATTCCACCATCATACTTTACAGCCCCAGGCACCCCACTCTACCTGTAGAGAGCCACAACACCTTCCTGCCGTCCATCACTCCGGAGTCCCCAGCAGAGCCGGTGTCATCACCGGATCTACAGGTGGCGTCACAACCTGACATTAACTTTAATCCCTGTAAATATCCCCCTTTTTATTTTGTCACCAGGGGCACGGACTCGGGCACCGACCACCAGTGACATCCCCATACCAGTACGCTCGAGATCCGAGTACCCCAAGCCCTTGGTACGAGACAAAAGCACAGAGGAAGTCTTGTTATTGAACAGCAGCACGGATCAGAAACTTTCTGTCCATTTTTGGAGATTACAGTTGGAAGTTCAGGCATAATTTTTTTTTATTTTTAACCAATTCTCGTCTGTCTATAAACCAGCAAAATAGGTGACAGTCAGCTGCAATTTTGTTGAATTCACTCAAAGCAAATCAGAAAAAATAAATGTAAAACTAAATTGCCTTAAATCAATTTGGTCATCTCTACTACTTTACTCCTACCTCTTCTGCCATGCTTTTCTTTCTGACATGAAAAATACATGTGAACATGATTGGGGCAGCACAAAATGGAATCACGTGCCGAATGGTTGTACAGCCCCTCGATGGAGCATTCTACAAACCCTTAACGACGTAACCCTTTCTGAATCCACTTATATTCCCCAGTTAAAATAATAGACCCTGTACTCACCTCCCATACTGCTGCCATTGCAGCACTATCGGTAACCGTGGCTCAGGGTTCACGTAACAGTGAGCCCCATGGCATATCACTGCCAGCGTCCTTCTCCCCGCCTTCAGACCCAACGAGCTATCAACAGGAGCTAAGCGGCAGCCACAGCACTCACTTTCCATTGATTGCTCGTTTGGTAAGAAGGCAGGAAGAAGAAAGCCGGCGGTGATTGAACTCAGGACTTGCGTGACTTCACACTGTCACGGGAACCCCCAACTGCGGTCTCCGACAGCGATGCAACTGCGGGAGTATGGGAGGTGAGTACAGAGGCTATTACTTTAACTGTGGAAAATAGGCGGGTTCAGAAAGGGTTGTCCTAGTAGAGCAGAACCTCTTAAATACAGCTGAGCCCTAAACATAACTGTGCCTTATTATTTTTTTTCAAATACATTTGGTAATAGACATAACAATGTCTCAAGGGAGAGGAGAGTTCGGGCACAGTCAATCTGTATCTTGCTGCACTAAGGGCCCCTTTACACACGGCTACATTTGTAGCTTGTCACCAGGTAACTTACTGGTTGCAGTGAAAGCATGGATACATGGTTCTATCTTGTTGCTGTGTACAAATGGAATCATGTATCCATGATTTCACTGCAACCAGTAAGTTACCTGGTGACAAGCTACAAATGTAGCCATGTGTAAAGGTACCCTAAGCCTACAAGGTGTGCGGCTCCGGAAGGTGGCGGTGCACGTGTGCGTATTTCAATAACATAGTCTGTGGCAAAGAGATAAGAAAACACGGCACTCACCACAACGGAGTAGTCTTCATATCCTTTAATCCATGCGATTTACAGACATAGATGATATGCAGGGAGGGGAGGGGGTGCTGAGACTCGGTGACGGTTCCCCGTTTCGCAGCAGGACTCGCTGCTTCTACGGACCAAACTAGTCTGTAAATCGCATGGATTAAAGGATATGAAGATTACTCCGTTATGGTGAGTGCCGTGTTTTCTTATCTCTTTGCCACATAACAATGTCTCATTTGTTTATATCTATTTTTTATTATATTCGACAATAACTGATCCATCTTCTACCTGTCACAGCAATTTCTACCCTGTCATAGCGTTAGATGAGTCAGTGCTCTGCTGGATCCTACATATCATACTTCTGCATGACTAATTTTTGTTTTAGTTCATGAAATAAACAGTGGCGTCTCCCGTGGACCATACACGAGGAATTAGATACATGACAAGCCTGCAGCTTTCATACTAGTCTATCTCTCTTGCTTGTCTCCTGCACAGTTTGTGGTTTGGTATTGCTGGCAGAAAGATTCTGGATATTAAGTAATTCCTCGGAGATGTGATGGTTGTAAGCAAATGAGATTTTCATTAAATATAAAGCAAGGTTCATCTGATGGTTCAGAAGACATTTGGGTGTGAGAGAATGAAATGTATATTTAATGTATCATTGATAAGGCATGCACACCAGAAATATCTGCAATCTGTTTATGCCTTCGCCTATCTTGGGGTTCCCATGGGAAGAGTTTTATTCCTCTAAAACGATGACAAACACACACAGCAAATTAGTAAACCAATTACAGAGAGGTAACGCTGATTTTAATATCTCAATAAGAAACTCTGCATTCTGTAATGAGAAGGTCCAATGGGTCACAGCCACTTAATTCTGTCTATAATGGATACTTAGTTCTGTAAATGTATTTTACAAGCTAACTGAAGAGAACTGTATTTAATTTCTTTGGGAGTATTTGACCTTCAGTTTCATTATAAACAAGACATTGCCAAATTAATGATACATTGAAAGGGGATTGTAGTACATTCTCCAATGAATAATGACTTTAAATTGTAATTTAATACAAGGTCAAAATACAGTTCTGTCCTTGGATTATTCTTGTATTTTTTATTCAGAAACTTTCTTTGCATCCTAAATGTATTCCTTGTGTTTTTGCCTAAATACCATGGGTAGCATGCCGGCACAGTGGTTAGCTCTGCAGCACAGGGGTCCAGGATTCAAGGACAACATCTCCATGCAGTTTTTATGTTCTCTCTCTGTTTTGGTGGGGATTTAGTTGGACAGCTTCAATGAAGACATTATTTTCTCTACAGTTCCCCTTGGCCTTTCTCAACCAAAGCCTAAAAATGACAATGGAAAATTAATTTTAGTATCAGTGTTGCCCCTCTGTGTACTGGATTTCCATTAAGATATACAATGAAGTGTATAGAAATGTAATCATGTTATCAATACTCAATTTTTGTTGTCATGGCCTCAGCCGCGGGGTCGGTCTCCTCTGGGCAGGGAGACCAGTGCTCATCCCGTGGTGCCATTCCTCCCACCTGGTCTATCCCTGCTGCGGGGCTGGTCTCTGCTGGCCAGGGAGACCGGTGACCACCACGCAGCTCTCCTGAGTCTGTCCATCCTCCAGCCACGGCGCCTTCTACCTACTCTGCCTTTGGTCCCGCACATTTGTGGCCTTTAGACACCCTGGAGCTTTGCCAGGATAATCCCTTGCCGGTTGCTCCTCTAGGAGAGTTTGGTGTCTTGATCCAAGGACCAGATCTGCGCTTTTGCTGAGCGCACAGGAAATGCGGTGTGCAAAAGCGCAGATCTGGTCATTGTGAGTGAAGCTGCCGGCTGCGCTGTTTACAGGTAACCATAGTGATCAATACACAGCCTGAGGATAGCGTTACATTCCATTAACACCATGCACTCAGGCTGCCAGAATGTAAGTTTTAAGCTGATTCATCAGGTATAATGCCGATGCAGGTCGGATCCTAGCCTTACCACAGTCAGTGTTAGGGTTGGTGCAGTACGGCTGAGCTGACAGTAGTGTGAGAGAAGAAATAAAAATTCAAATGTGTTTGTAATGACATAAAGTTTTGTTGTACTGCCCTCCATCCAAACTAGCTGCTTGTGAGTTAGATGCTGAAAAGGGTTAGTTGTAGTCAGTCACAGCTCTACAGCTAAGTTAACAGTGATGGAACAACAACTTCAGATGTGTTTGTCATGAGACACAGTTCAGCTCTGCAGCAGTGTTATAATCACACACAGCTCTGCAATGAGGTCAGAAGTGAAAACTTTCAGTCATTACTAGAGATAAGTGAACCTTTTGTAGTTTGAATTCGGTTTAGTTCGCTGAAAGGGCATACAGTATGTTTGCCGAATAGATCAGCGAACAGTACACCGAACTTCCAAACCCTATTGAAATCAATGGAAGTAAAAACCAAGGGCCTAGAAAACACCTTAAAAGGGGTCTAAAAGCTGCCAAACACAGCTCAAACTGTTTTACAGTGGGAAACCTGCTCTTTTGGCACAATAAAATCTTCCTACACTATTACATAGCAAGCTTCAGCGCCACTGTCACCCTGATTCTGGGCCCACTCATGAACCTCAGACATGCTCTTGACTACCCTAAGGTATTCTCAGGTTACACAGTGGGTATCATGCAGCAGGGAAACCCACTGTGTGACCTCACATAATCTCAGTGGCATCAGCACTTTTAAAACTAGTTGTCTCATGAGAGCCACTATATTGCATGAGACATAGCGTATATATCTTGCCGGTATCATTAGAAGTGCGTTTGAAGAGCAGTGACATGCAGCACAGTTCAAACTTGTAGGATAGACCATGTGTGACCCCTCGAGTCTGAACTGCAGTAATGTTAGTGTTGGCACCACTTTTCACACTCTCACCAGTGCCTGCGTGTCTGGTCACACAGCATATGGGGGATGTTTTCTGTATACTTGTCCCCACCATATTGTTGTAGGACTCCGTGCCCATGGTACATTGTTTGATGATTCATTTGAAGCAAATTTTGAGAATCTGCATCAAAATCTGCATGTCCATCTTGAAGCCAGTGTAACAGAGTGGACCTGCAGTCCTGTGCCCCCTGAACACATTGATGATTTAATTGTATTGTGTGTGATTTCATTATATATCGTGTATTACGCAAACTGTACTATAGTGATGTGTTGAACTGTTTGAAGGTATAATAGGGGGTAGATATAGCAGAGCTAGTTATGAGCACATAGTATAAGCTATATACGGTAGAGTAGTACAGTAAACTCTAAGGAAGAATGTATGTGAAAGGTGAGATGCCTGCACAGACTGATGGTAGAGACCAAAGGGTTTAAAGTCTGGATGAGCTACGGAGGGAGGTGCTGGTCTGTAGGCTTATGAGAGACACACACAAGTTTTTAGTTGAGTCTGGAGTCTGAAGCCTGCAAGACAAGAGAGAGAGCTCATCTTACGGCTGAAGGAGTACAGTCGCTGGTGTTGTGTGGGAATCTGTGTGAGCAGAAAGCAGCAAGTTTATAAGTAAGAAACATGTGGATAACTGAACCTCAGATGCTGGAGATTTTGTGTGAGACAGCCTGGGACAGGGGGAAGTGAGTCCAGCGAGGTGATCAGGCTTGGGGGACCTAGAATAAGACAGGTTGCTACCCAGCTGACACACAAATAGAGATAAAGGCCATGTTAACGTCCTCCTGCAAGAATCACTATCCATGGTTGTTTGTAAAGTGAGTCCAATTCAGCTGCCCAGTAAGGAATTGTCCATAAGTAAGATAACATCACCAGCAACCATAAAGATTGCACCTCTATATCACACAGAAGATGAGAAGAGTACTGCCTTCTGTTTAATGTTCAAGCTGTTCCCGGTGAAGGAAAAATAAGATCATCAGCACCCACACACATAAGGGGCTGCTGTAAGCAGGGTTGTTCCCTGTATGACAGACTGTATGCAATAGTGCCTAAATCTAAAAAGTTAAAGACACCCTGCTGTCCAGTCAGAAGGGCCCCTAAAAGACTCACATATTTGGAGAAGACATATTGATGAAAACAAATAAGTTCAATGGAATGCTAAATAGGGCTAGTGGGCAGCAATGAAAGGACAAGTTCAATACCAATTATACATATAACACACTTGTGCAAATGACAAAAATGTGTATTGTATGGAATGAAATGAAATAAAGTGATTTCACATTTTCAAGAAGCAATATTCATAGTATGGTGAGTGTCAAGAGACCTATAAGACCATGTGTGTGAAGCATATAATGGCCTCACATGCTGCTGACTAGTGATGGGCGAGTCCTAAATTACTCGGAATCGCTTGACTCTAGCGAGTCCGAGCCCAGGACTCGCTACTCATTGCGAGTCTAGCGAGTCCAATGTTAACGAATGGGGAAGCGAGTAATAGCGAGTAATGTGCGATTTACAAATCGCAGATGTGTCTCGGAAAGCGCTCGCATTGCCGTTTTGGCGGGTTAAGTGTGTGCTAACACTTGGCAGTGAAGCAGCACACTAGTCCCTGCAAAAATTATTAAGTGCGCACAAGTAGTCGCACACGCAGGCGGCGTACATGCTATTTGCAGGTAGGAGAGCAGCAACGCACTGGTCTGCCACAGAGAAAATAAAGCTGAAGGGGTTATTATGACCCAAAATCTATCAGGTGCAAAAAAATAAGAAATAGTACCTCAGCTAAGCCTCTGAATTCAGCTATTAGGAAAGCTGTGTGAGTAAGCTAAGCTATGAGGTCAGTCCTGTGTGCACTGTAAGGCTGCTCCTCCCTGCCTGCCTGCCTGCCTACAGTCCTCTACACAGTACTCCTCTGTCCTCCTGGTAGCTCTCAGAAGAGCTGTTTGGGTTAAATATAAGGAATCTTGAAGTTTCCCTACACTGACTGACACTCCCTATGATCTGCTCCAGCATCTACCTCACCCTGCACTAGCTCAGATCGTCACAGGAATGTGGAGGAAATGGCGGTGGCAAGGCTTATATATAGCCTCGCCTCTCATACATGACATAGGCATCACGATGGACAGAAGCCAATCATAGTCCTGCCACAACCAACATGGCTGTGGCATTACTGAATATGATTGGCTAACATGCTTGTCCATCTTCACAAGTTTTCTGACCTAGCACGCTAGGCTGTCTCGGAAGCTTTGTCGGAACATAACAGATTCTGTATTCTCGAGTCCTGAATACAGTATACAGGACTCGGATTCGTAGACTCGCTCAGAATCGCTAAGTCTCGCTGCTGACAGCGGGTATCCGTGAAGCGGTGCGATTGTTTAAACGATTTGGGGAGATTCAAGCTACATAGCGATGTGATATAGCGAGTCTAGCGAATGAGAAAAATTAAACTCTGACAAAACTAGGATTGCCATTGACTTGCATTGGACTCGTTACTGTGCGAGTAATCGCTGGGAAACTCGCCGAGTACCGAGTCCTGCGAGTCCCTTACTACTCGCCGAGTAACGAGTCCTAGCGAGTAGACTCGCCCATCCCTACTGCTGACCCCCTGCAATACAAAGATTTGCTCTATAAAAATAATAATTAAAAACATAATAACAATAATAATAATGAAAAAATAAATATTAAAATTAAAAAATATTCCAAACAAATTCCCGCCAAAATGTTAAGCTATCTTAAATGAATATTTTAAGGACATTGTAAGCTTTTTGGACTTCCAGATCTGTTACTGTTTTAAAAATTTACACCCTGCAGGTGTCAAAACATCTACAAACTCAAGGAAGCTTAACAAATTTAATTTAAAGCTTCAAAAAATTCTACAGCTTGATACAATCCAGTAGACCTGATGACGGGATCACTCCTAATCATAATGATAGATGTTGTTCTTCCAGACAAACATTCTTCAAATCTTAAAGGTCCCATGGGCTCCTTATATGAACTCTAAGCTTTAGGTTATTACATTTATTTTCTACTGGATTCAGGTCAGGTGATTGGCTCGGCCATTATAGCAGATTTATTTTCTTTCACTGAAACCAATTGAGAGTTTCCTTAGCTGTGTGTCCGGGATCATTGTCTTGCTGAAATGTCCACCCTTGTTTCATCTTTATCTTCCCGGTAGATGGCAGCAGATTTGTATCAATAATGTCTTGGACATTTGTTCATCCTTTATTCAATGACATGAATTTTGCCTGAAAACTAGGCCCACATGATTTTTGTTCAGCACTGGAGGATTGCATGATGAGCCTGCATACAGGCCATAGCTTTTTCATGTCTAGATTATGGCCCCAACAGTGCTTTCTGGGATCTCAAATAGTTTAGAAATCCTATAACCAAAGACATCCATATGTTCTGCAACAATAAGGTTGTGAAGGTCGTAAAAACAGCTCACTAGTTTTATCCATCATGAGATGTTTCTTGTGTGACACCTTGGTAATGAAACACCTTTTTATAGGCCATCAGTTGAAAAAGCTGATATTATATTTCACTAAGTGGTAGGATTGCTTTCTCATTACTAATAGATTTCAGCTTGTGTCATGACTTTCCGTGGGTATTTGCACCTCTCTTTCTGCATGTGCTCAATACTTTTTAACAATGTCATTTCTTATTATTGGACTATATAATTTGTGGACATCTACGATTTGATTTCTTTGTGTGAATTGGATGTGTTGTTGGCGACATCTGGTGAAAAGTTCAATCCACTAGCACCTTTAGAAATGTACTCATCTAGAAAATAGACGTTTCAATATTACTTCACCATCTGTATCAAGGTATCACTTTTCTTTAAAATTTGCATGCCTATATTGACTGCTTAGGAGGGTTAATCCTAATGGCAGATTCCTTTTAATGTATCATTTTATGAGGATATTGAGCACTACATGGGACTCTTAAAACGGCTTTGTATGGAAGCTTTAAATAGGCAAATAAAGGCAGGATTCATGAGAGCCGAAAAGCAAAACTACATTAACAGTGTTTCTTTGGTAATAATTAGGAGCTGATTGTTGTTGTGCCAAGGACTCTTATGTAAATGTAGAAACCCACAAAGCTTGCTAACAGCACTAGCTGGTTAATGTCTCCTTACCTGCTATAACCTATTCTGAATATATTCTGCCACGTCAGCTGGATTTAGCCTGGAGGAAGTGACTGTAAGGATTTCATCGCAAACTCTCAATTTCTCTACTTTTCAGAATAAGACATTTTAAGACAGTTCTGACCTCGTACTTATTCACAACATAAACAGCTTAAATATTTTATACCAGTGCCTAGATTAATACTATACTCCGGGCACATTGTAATCACTGTAAGAAGAATCAATAATCTCTTTGACAACTTTGTTTTTGCAAGAGATTCTGAGACTGACCCTGCAGCACATGAATTTCCCTTTCTTGTGCAAGTCAGAAAACTATCAGAGATGTTATAAGTTCCACAGAATACAGACATAATACATTTATATTACACGTGCTATGGTTGTCCTATTTCTCCAGTGGACTTGAATTATTCATTAGCTTCCTGTCGCAAGTAATAATTTACAAAAGTATTTGCCCTGAACAGTTCTAAATCATGGAACTGATGATACTCCAAAAGGGAATAAGAAACCTTGCAAGACACTGGTGGTGATGTGTAGATATTAAAGGGGTTGTTCTTCGAATAAAGTTATATTAATCATATCTTGGAATAATAGTAAGTTCCACTACTGGATGTGTTTAAAAAAAATGTTCCTGTGCTGAGATAATCTTATATATACGTCCCTGCTATGTACTGTGTAGTGGATGTGTCTGACCGTACAGGGACATGGTCTGATCATACCATATCTCCTGTGCTGAGATAATCTTATATATGTGTCCCTGTTATGTACTGTGTAATGGATGTGTCTGGCCATTCAGGGACATGGTCTGATCATACCACATCTCCTATGCTGCGATAATCTTATATATGTGTCCTTGCAATGTACTGTGTAATGGTCATGTCTGACCGTACAGATAATGTTCTCTTCAGGAAGGAAGTGAACGAACTCTAGTGGCACCTGTTGAAAGTAGCAATCCTAAAATTCAAAAGTTACTATTTCAATATGAGTAAATCCTAAGTCATATCCCTGTACAGTCAGACATGGTCATTACACAGTACATAGCAGGGACACATATATAAGATTTTCTCAGCACAGGAGATGTGGTATGATCAGACCATGTCCCTGTACGGTCAGACATAGCCATTACACAGTAGATAGCAGGGACATATATGTAAAAAGTAGCTTCTCCTCCATGACAGAAGAGCGCCTCTCCCCCCCTTCTAGCACGATCACACCTCACCCCTTGTGCCCTCGAACCTCTCCCCTCCCACCTCATCCCTAATCTCACCACAGTCCTCATCCATGCCCTAACCCATCTCTTCAACATATCACTTAATACCGGCGTCTTCCCCTCATCTTTCAAACACGCCCTGATCATACCCATCCTCAAAAAACCCTCCCTTGACCCCACAGCAGTCTCCAACTATCGCCCCATATCTCTCTTTACCTTCACTTCAAAATTGCTTGAGCAACATGTCTATTCCGAACTGTCCTCCTATCTCTCCTCCGACTCCCTCTATGACCGTCTACAATCCGGCTTCCGAAACCACCATTCCACCAAAACAGCCCTAACCAAAGTCACCAATGACCTATTAACCGCCAAGAGCAAGCGACACTACTCCATCCTCCTCTTTCTCGACCTTTCTGCTGCCTTTGACACAGTCGACCACTCCCTCTAACTTGAAATCCTAGAATCTCTTGGCATCACTGACTTAGCCCTCTCCTGGATCTCCTCTTACCTAACAGACCGGACCTTCAGCATCATCCACTCCCACACCTCCTCCTCGCCCTACCACCTAACTGTCGGAGTTCCCCAAGGCTCGGTCCTTGGACCACTTCTCTTCTCCATCTACATCCTCGGCCTAGGTCAACTGATCGAGTCCCACGGCCTTCTATACCATCTCTACGCCGATGACATCCAGCTCTACCTATCCGTCCCCAACATCACCTCTCTCCTTTCCAAAATTCCGCAATGCCTGTCTGCCATCTTATCCTTCTTCTCCGCTCGCTTCCTCAAGCTCAACATGGACAAAACTGAGTTCATCATCTTCCCCCCCAGTCACTCATCCCCCCTACTCGACCTATCCATCCAACGACTGCACAGTATCACCTGTCCCCCATGCCAAGTGTCTCAGGGAAATCCTTCACTCTTCCCTCTCCTTCAAGCCCCACATCCAAGCCCTCGCCACCGCCTGCCAACTCCAGCTCAAAAGAATTATCCAAATCCACTCCTTCCTTGACCATGAGGCTGCCAAAAGACTTGTCCACGCCCTCATCATCTCCCGCCTCGACTACTGCAACTTTCTGCTCACTGGCCTCCCCGCTACGTCCCTTGAATCTTTCCGAACCATCCTCAATTTCGCCGCCCCACTCATCCACCTCTCGCCCCGCTACTCCCCTGTCTCCCCACTCCGCCAAGCCCTTCACTGACTCCCCACCTCCCAGAGATCTCAGTTCAAAACCCTAACCCTGCCATACAAAGCCATCCACAACCTGTACCCTCCATACATTTCTGACTTGGTCTAGCGATACCCCCCTCATGTAATCTGCGATCCTCTCAAGAGCTCCTCCTCTTCTCCCCCACTTCTTCACCTCCCACAACCGCATACAAGACTTCTTTTGTGCATCCGCCATACTCTGGAACTCTCTCCCACACCACATCAGACACTCCCCTACCTTGGGAACCTTCAAGAAAAACCTGAAGACCCACCTCTTGCTCCAAGCCTACAACACACACTGAGACCTAATCTGCTGCACCATCTCACCCCCGCCTCTCCCCCTCCTACTGTCTCCCACCCATCGCCTATAGACTGTGAGCTCTCGAGAACAGGATCTCTGCCCTACTGTACCTGTTCAAATTAATTGTCGTTATTTTTATGTTCTTGTTCTCATCTGCCCCTACACATGTAAAGCGCCATAGAACCAATGGCGCTATATAAATATGTAACAATAAAAATAATAATAATATAAGATTATCTCAGCACAGGAATATTTTGTTAAAACACATTCAATTGTAGAATTGATTATTTTAGGTTCTATTTATTAAAATTACCGTATATGTTCGAGTTTAAGCCGACCCAAGTATAAGCCGAGGCCCCTAATTTTACCCTCCAAAACTGGAAAACTTATTGACTCGAGAATAAGCCTAGGGTGGGACATGCAACAGCTCCCTGTCATGGTATATCTGTCGCCATCCTGGTATATAGTCCCCTCATCACTGTATATAGCCCCCATCCTGGTATATCTGTCCCCACCCTGATATATCTGGTAAATACTGACTAACTTGAGTATAAGCCAAGGGCTGGACTTTTCATCACAAAAAGTGTGCTGAAAACCTCGTCTTATACTCGAGTATATACGGTAACTTTAAAACTAACTTTGCGGAAAAACTCCTTTAGTTACCTTACCTGACATACAACAGTCCCTTCTAAATACAATCAAGCATAATTAAGTACCAAAAATAATTACTTGATACTCATTGCATGTTATTTCATTCCATAAAAATTAATTAACTTGGTAATTATAGAGGACGTAATGTAGCTGGTATAAGAAATACACAATATAGGGACTAGAAATTAAATTATAAGATGACCATTAAATGCAGTTCAATAGATGATTTTTACTAGAGCGATATCAAAATCTGGTAAAATAACTAAAAGATATTGAGAGGAAGGGGCTTATTTTTTACAGCATTTGAATAGTAAACCTTCGTACTCAGATTTTCATGATTTAGGCTAGACATTTTTGAATTTTTCATTCAACAAATTAGTTGTCAACAATCCATTCACTTATGGCATACCTTTCCTAAGGGGATTCACAAACATTAATTATTTCACCAATGCATCACAGTAGACACAAATTAGAAATATTATTCCTTTACATGCAACCAGGAGCCCTAATTTCAGTTCATAAAAAATATTGCTATTTGTTAGCGTTGTATAAAACCAATGTATTTAGCAACCCAGATAAAGGCAGAGGACATAACTGCTTCTAAACAGTAAAGGTACTCTTAAGCCTGGAGTCAGATTTGCATCAGCCTCTTGGCTGACGCTTTCGTTTAAAACTTAGAATTCTGTGTGGAAACATGGGGGTCAGTCTGTGCTCTCGTCCGCTGGCCCAGCCGCCTTTAGCAAGACAGCCTGGATCAGGGCTCATTCCCAAACTGAACGACCGAGCTCCTTAACCGTGGGCGGAACACTACTAAGACAACACAGGGTGGGGGAACCACGATATTAAGGCTTTATTGGAACTCCAAACAGTTAACGGCATATAACACATAACCAGCAAAACACAAAATGTGACAGGCAACAGAGACTCACCCTTCCTCTAGCTCACCAGGGATTAGAATATAGCACAGCAAAGTCTGTAGCCAGGTGACTGGATCGTCCCAACCTGGGTTGCTTCCTTACGCAGTATTTGTTATCCCAGCCGAATCTGATCATTCGATGCTGAAGTCATTGTAGTCTTATAATCCAGGTTCTGATCCCCTCGGTCGGCATTGAAATGACTAGGCCTGGGATTATGGCTTGCCAATCGTACCCGAAGATCCTAGATTAGCTGCATGTATCAAATCCTGTGGTCCTCTAGTCGGGACTGAAATCCCTAGACTGAGGTCACTAGCCAGAATCTCAATCACACTCGTTAATGATTAGGTCTCCTTATATCCCCATGACAACTCAATCAGGATATTGGGGACTTCACGATTGATGGAGTAAGACTGTCTTCTCATTGTCTCGATCTCAAGCCTCATATAAAACATCTCTAATAGTATTGCAGGCCTGGCAAGGGAGACACACATACAGATTGACATACAGTTGTAGCCAAAAGTATTGACACCACTGCAATTCCATCAGATAATACTCAGTTTCTTCATGAAAATGATTGCAATCACAAATTATTTGGTATTACTATCTTCATTTAATTTGTCTTCAATGAAAAACACAAAAAGACTTGTCCTAAAGCCAAATTGGATATAATTCCACACCAAACATAAAAAAGGGGGTGGACAAAAGTATTGGCACTGTTAGAAAAATCATGTGATGTTTCTCTAATTTGTGTAATTAACAGCACCTGCAACTTACCTGTGGCACCTAACAGGTGTTGGCAATAACTAAATCACACTTGCAGCCAGTTGACATGGATTAAAGTTGACTCAACCTCTGTCCTGTGTCCTTGTGTGTACCACATTGAGCATGGAGAAAAGAAAGAAGACCAAAGAACTGTCTGAGGACTTGAGAAACCAAATTGTGAGGAAGCATGAGCAATCTCAAGGCTACAAGTCCATCTCCAAAGACCTGAATGTTCCTGTGTCTATCGTGCGTAGTGTCATCAAGAAGTTTAAAGCCCATGGCACTGTGGCTAACCTCCCTAGATGTGGACGGAAAAGAAAAATTGACGAGAGATTTCAACGCAAGATTGTGCGGATGGTGGATAAAGAACCTCGACTAACATCCAAACATGTTCAAGCTGCCCTGCAGGCCGAGGGTACAAGAGTGTCATCCCATACTATCCATCGGCATCTGAATGAATAGGGACTGTATGGTAGGATACCCAGGAAGACCTCACTTCTTACCCCGAGACATAAAAAGCCAGGCTGGAGTTTGCCAAAACTTACCTGAGAAAGCCTAAAACTTTTGGAAGAATGTTCTCTGGTCAGATGAGACAAAAGTAGAGCTTTTTGGGCAAAGGCATCAACATAGAGTTTACAGGAGAAAAAAAGAGGCATTTAAAGAAAAAAACACGGTCCCTACAGTCAAACATGGCAGATGTTCCCTGATGTTTTGGGGTTGCTTTGTTGCCTCTGGCACTGGACTGCTTGACCGTGTGCATGGCATTATGAAGTCTGAAGACTACCAACAAATTTTGCAGCATAATGTAGGGCCCAGTGTGAGAAAGCTGGGTCTCCCTCAGAGGTCATGGGTCTTCCAGCAGGACAATGACCCAAAACACACTTCAAAAAGCACTAGAAAATAGTTTGAGAGAAAGCACTGGAGACTTCTAAGGTGGCCAGCAATGAGTCCAGACCTGAATCCCATAGAACACCTGTGGAGAGATCTAAAAATGGCAGTTTGGAGAAGGCACCCTTCAAATATCAGGGACCTGGAGCAGTTTGCCAAAGAAGAATGGTCTAAAATTCCAGCAGAGCATTGAAACTCATTGATGGTTAACGGAAGCGGTTGAATCTTAACCTATCCTTACACTTTGCAATTTTCCAAAACGAGTTTACCTAAAATCCCTACTTTCCCAATTATTGACTTGTCTAAACAGTATGGCGTTCACCTGACAAACTATTAAAATGTTAATTCTTTAAACAAAATTATTTTTAAGCTTGATGACAAAAATCTCGGTCTCAGGAGCACATTGTCCTGTGCGAACTAGAAAATGCTGCTGAAAATGATATTCTATGTGCACAAAAAGACCATATTAATGATCATTCTGTGTCCATAGGAGTGCTGTCGTCGTGTCTAAATAGTTTATTAAATTATCAGCAGCAACCTTGCATGTCACCAATAAGCAGTCAGTCAACTGCCACAGTTTGCCAGTGTAAAAAGACCCTTAATTCACAGGAGGATCTCACACCTCTTACTAAATGATTAATCCTCAGGAAAGAGAACACAGCTCCTTGTAAAAGGTAATGTAATTTGAGTCTTTTATATTGTGTAGAGCCAGCAGCAACCGATCACGACCATACTGAGAAAAAAGGCTGTAGGGTTTAAAATACCCTGTGGCACAATGTTGTTTGTGTGAACAGCTGCACAATCCTGAATACCTTTTATTGCCACATTCAGGCAGTAACCACAGTTTTTGCCTAGTACAATTTCTTGGCAAATCCTCTGTGGTACAGTCGTGCTTGTAAAATCTGTGTGTAAAACCTTTTATTGCCTCATCCAGGCAGAAAAAATAGTTTTTGCATAGTATAATTTTTTGGCAAATCCCCTGTGGTACAGTGGTGCTTGTGACATCTGTGCTGAAAACCTTCTACCTGAAGAATATCTCCAGAATTCACCCCTTCCTCAGCATGAAAACAACTAAAACCCTCCCTGTGGCCCTGATCTACTCCCTCTTTGACTATTGTAATTCTCTATTAAATGGCCTACCCCTCACTAGACTCTTCCCTCTCCAGTCCATCCTTAATTCAGCAGCTAGGGTCACCTATCTGACTAATCATTACTGAGATGCTTCTGTTCTGTATCAGTCATTGCACTGGCTGCCTATACCCTCTAGAATCTAATTCAAGTTGCTTGTTCTCACAAACAAAGATCTTCATAGTGCAGATCCTCCCTACCTCTCCACTCTCATCTATTTCTATCACCCAACCCATCCTCTGCACTCTGGGAGTGACTTTAGAGTAACATCTGCACTTATCCAACCCTCTCACTCCTGGCTCCAAGACTTCTCCCAAGCTGCATCAATTCTCTGGAATGCTCTACACCAAGAAATCTGGACTATCCACAACTTACATAGTTTTAGGCGCTCCCTAAAACACATCTTTTTAGGGCAGCCTATCATTCTCCCTAATCGAAGTCGCTTAGACATAGCATATTCACTACAGTATTTCTCTGAGCTTAACTCTCTGTCAAACTCCACCAGACCCAAAAGCACTACGCAGACGGGCTAGTGGCCACTTATGCCGCTCTTATCTATTCCCAATTTGCTCAAGATGGCTTGGCCATCACTGTAAATAAGCCCCTGTACTTTGAGTCACCCCCACCTCCATGTTTGATTATAAGCTCTTATGAACAGGATTGTCATTATTTTTTGCTTTAATTATTGTCTTTTTTATAATTGTTGTTATCCCTGTTTGTATATGAACCTTTGAATTATAAAGCAATGTGGAATATGTTGGCACTATATAAATAAAGATTATTATTATTATTGCCACATCCAGGTAGCAGCGACAGTTTTTGCCTAGTACCATTTATTGGCAAATTGCCTGTGATACAGTGGTGCTTGTGAAACATTTAGTGCCACATCCAGGCAGCAACCACAGTTTTACCAAGTACTATTTCTTAGCAAATTCCCTGTGGTACAGTGGTACTTGTGAAATCTGTGCAAATAACCATTTAGTGCCACATTCAGGCAGCAACCACAGCTTTTCCTAGTACCATTTCTTGGCAAATCCTCTGTGATACAGTGGTACTTTTGAAATCTGTGCAAAAAGGACATTTATTGGTACTTCCAGGCAGCAACCACAGTTTTTGCCTAGTACCAGTTTTTGGCACATCTGGTCTACTGGATTCACATCCTCAGATTTTTTTAGCCTACAACAACTGATTTGCAAATCTGTTACCATCAAATATGAGTGGTAAAAGCCATGGTCATGGTGGAAAGGGTTATAGGTGCGGTGGTAGTAAAGTAAGCAAAAATTCTGCTCAACAAACAGTGGCTTCTAGGCAAAGAAAAATGTCAACTACTTTTCGTGGACAGTTTGATATCAACCCTTTCTTAGGCAGCAGCACGTCGCCACGACTTGTAGACGAGGCCCAGAAAGAGCAGGTGCTACAATGGATATCAAACGTGTCAAGTGGCCACTCCTTTGCTTCATCTTCAACAGGCCCAGATGCGCTGCTGCAGAGGGCAC
Source organism: Allobates femoralis (assembly GCA_033576535.1). NCBI lineage: Eukaryota > Metazoa > Chordata > Amphibia > Anura > Aromobatidae > Allobates > Allobates femoralis. The sequence goes on along the minus strand of JARQOC010000008.1, from coordinate 139,602,599 downwards.
AGTCATTGTGTGCTCTCTTCTGCTGCACCCCACGGCTCAACGACTTGCATCGCTACAGAAGACTTATGGCATTCCGGTTACCTGCCTGATATGTGATGTGCCTAGATGCTGGAATTCCACTCTGCACATGTTGCAGCGACTGTGACAGCAGCAACGAGCCCTGGTACAGTATATGATGATGTTTCAGCTGGGCCAAAAGAATCCTGATGTGGGGCAAATCAGGCTGATGGAGTGGTCACAGATCAAGGACCTCTGCACTCTTCTGCACAGTTTTGAAATGGTTACAAAGATGTTTAGTGCTGACAATAACTATTCCAGTCATCTACATACTGGAGCAGATTTTGGCCAGCATGCGGAGTCAGGTGGTGGTCCAAGAAAAAAAATGACGTAGAGGTGGAGGCATATGTGGAAGGGATAAGAAGATCTGAACGGTGTAGACTTTCATTAGCACAGACGTGGGTGGCATGGGAGGGTGGAGGGGAGAGGGATAGATTGAGGGCTCATGGTTTCAGCCAAACATTTTATAAAGGTGCAGTAGGCTAGGAAGAAATGTAGGAAGAAGAGGTGATGTTGACGAAAGTGTCAGCGGATGAGGGAGATTTTGATCACGTTTGTTGTGCGAGGTTGGTGGGAGAAGGTGGAGGAAGCAAGCAGATAGGAATGTTAGGAAATGAAGAGGGAGGTCAAGCTTCTGAGATACTTCCAAATAATTTTATTTCAATCTGGTCAAGACTTCTATAACTGGACAGAGCAGGCAAGCAAATGTATGGTGTTAGTCTGTGTCTGCGCCGCACAGGCAACGCGTTTTGGACAAGATCTTTTTCCTTTGTCAAGCTTGCATAAACGCATAAGGCTGTCCACCGAGAGAGTAGATTGCCTACCATTTATGAAGTTGAACAAGTCATGGATCTCCAAGGACTTTTCCACATCAGTTGCAGAATATGGAGACTAGGCGCTAGTGTACTTTTCAGTGTGCTTCATTAAGCTCCGCATTACAATATTTCTTCTTTGGGGCAATTGTTGCCAATTTTTTAGTGGCAGTGCCTAAATTTTGGAAAATTGGGGAATCTTGCTAGGGTATGCTTGCTGAGTGGTGCATTCCTTGAGCAGGACTCTTTGAGCACAATACCTGCTCATGACATTTCTGCACCAATTCTTAAATACTCAACCTTGAAATGCTGTGCACAGGCCTCCAGCCTTGCTGCTATTGTGGCCCAATACAAAATGTTTTAATGGATACATGCCACTTTACTGTGTGACCCTAATTTCTGGAAAAGTGGAGACTCTTGTTAGGGTCTTTCTGCTATGCGGTGAATTTTTTGAGAAGACTCTTTGAGCACAATACACAACCTTTAAATGCTGGGCCAAGGCCTCTCATGCACCCATGCTACTCCATGTCACTTTTTTTACTCTAGGTAGATTCTTGTCCCTTTTTCTGGTGTCTGGCACTAATATGAGCAGTTTTTCAGCTTTTGAACACCTTTCAAGGGGTTTTTTATGTGTTTCATATTGCCTGCCATTGATTTCAAAGGCCTTTGGAAGGTTCAGCGAACTGTTTGTCGGACAATTCGATGAACACCCTGCATTCGGCGAACTCAGCCGAATTCGAACTCTGAGGTGGTCGATCATCTCTAGTGATGAGCGAACTTCAGCTGAACATGTTCGCCAATTTCAAATACTGACCAAATTTGGCAACGTTCGCTCGGCCCCCCGAACCTGAACATGTTGCTGAAAAGTCGGAAATTCGGGTTTTGTTTGGTAATCGTTTGGATATGTGTGTAGCTTAATGTAGAAGAGTGAAAATGCACTAATGCTTCTGTTCTACATTATGCTTTACACACAGACACACACACAAAGACATGCACCTTTACACACAGACACACACACAAAGACATGCACACACATACACAGACAAACACAGTGATCTTACCAGTCTCCTGCTGGTTGATTCTGGGGCTGGTCTCCAGCTTTCCCGCTCACCTACTTCTTTAGTCGCCCATTAAGATTTCTGCATATTCAATGCACCGACCATCAATGGCCAATTACAGACAATCACGCTCTACGAGAGCATTTGTGATTGGCTGTTGCAATCAGACTGCATTTTCAGACAGCTGATGTGATTGCCACGTCAAGTAATCCGGTCACCATAGTAATTGTGTCACCTGACCGTGAAGCGCTACACATTTTCCATTATTTATTTATTTTACACACTATGATGGCAGGTTGATTTCCATACACTAATGTGTATAACAACCAAACCAGACACCATCCAGATTCTAGAAATGCAGTCTGATTGCAACAGCCAATCACAGACGCTCTTACAGAGAGTGAGTGTCTGTGATTGGCTGTTGCCTGTCAGTGCAGTGAATATGGATGAAGCTTAATGGGCAGCCCTGGAAGTGAGTGAGAGAGCGGGAGACTGTGAGTGACCCCGGAAGCAAGCAGCAGGAGACTGGTAAGATCAATTTCAGTGTGTATCTGCTATTTGAGCTGTGTTTGGCAGCTTTTGGACACCTATGAAGGTGTTTTCTATGCGTTTGATGATGCCTTCCATTGATTTTAATTGGTTTGGGGGGTTCAGCAAACTGTTCGGAGAACACCTCGCCTTTTGGCGAACCAAACCCAATCCAAACACTTAGGTGTTTGCTCATCTCTACTCCATAAAATACAAGAATCCATATTACCGTATATTGTATTTTATCTCACTTCATAATTCATGAGGTATGACAGCAGCACATATACTATGATTATATGCTGCACACAGCCAGTCTGATTCCTCAATGACAAGGGTTCAAAAGCAAGAAGTATTTCACAGCGATCAAAATAGATTTGGAGTGCCAAAATCATTCATATCTCCATTCTCTCTGTTATAAGGACAAAGCTTTTATCACTAAGTTTGAGAGGAAATGTTAACATTTTCTTATTTATATATATATATTTCAGCAAAATTTATACTTAGTTTTTGTTTGCTCTCTGAGGTTTCTCAAGATTTAATAAGTCCTCTTTCATATTTTTCCATCAGCGTTGTTTTAAAACGGTTTTAAGGAATAAGTGGATAGCACCTCCCATGGGTGACATTTGATACCCACTGATCAGCTTTGGAACCGATTGTGGCCAATTAACCCCTGAAATACCACTGTCAATCGTGACAGTCGTGTGGGAACTGTACATGACGTTTGATACCCGCTGGCATCAGAACTGACCAGTTTTGGAACCGATTGTGGCCAATTAATCCCTTAAATACCACTGCCAATCGTGGCGGGGTGTGGGTTCCCCCAATAATTTTTTTTAATTATTTATTAATTTTTATACTACACATACAGCTGTAACGTTGTGAGCACAGAGAGCCACTATGGGTAGGGCCACATTAACGTTTTGAAGCGCGCCCAGGGGGGTCGCGCTAAAAACTTAGAATTTGCCAGCCTAAACGCGGTGCTGCCGCCATGGTAGTACTGTGTTAACGCACTTAACGCTGCCAATGTTACCCTATGGAGAGGCGGCCCGTAGTGCGGCTCCAAGGCGGCCATCTGATTGAAATCTCGCGTTACTTCCTAACGCGAGAAAAGACGTCTTTTCTCGCATTAGGAAATAATGTGAGATTTCAATCAGATGCCGACATTTGAGCTGCACTACGGGCCGCCTCTCCATAGGGTAACATTGGCAGCGTTAACACGGCGCTACCATGGTGGTAGCACCGTGTTTATGCTGCCAAATTGTGCATTTTTAGCGCAACCCCCCTGAACACGCCACAAAATGTTAATGTGACCCTAGCCTATGAGGATTGCAAGCACCATCAGACTGACTGCAACCAATCACAGATGCTAGCACAACTGGAGAGCTTGGAAAGCAGTAAATATTCATGTGGCTTAATGAGCGAGCCTGAAAAGGGTCTGACTACTGTCTTATCTTCTGGGAATCATGGAAGACAAACAGTCTTTCAACAAATTCTTTTTAAGAGCCGAACCTGAACAGCAATACGGACATACAGTTACAAGTGCGTGTTCACCGTTCAGCATCGGACACTAGATATCCAGTATGAACCTGGAATGTTACTGTTTGGGTTTGCTCATCCCTACTCATTATGAATGTGTGGCACCCCTGCGGACTGGTAACCACAGAAAACAGCAGCAGCTGGGATGGTAAACCATTCACCCCAAACCAAAAGCACCCAACACATCCCTGAATCCGTATACCTAGGACTTTATGCCAGGCAAAGGAGAAGTGAGGAGAATCTGAGTGGTGGGTGGAGCTTAGGTGGCACCTGTGAGAGGGGTAGGAGTTACAGTAATTTACCTCAGAGTGACAGTGACAGTTAGTGAGTTTGGTTGGAGCTGGGGAAGGGGACAGGAGTGACTGAGGAGAAAGACAGAAACAAGAGAGGAAAAACACCGAGACCTGGCAGCAGGTGTCATATTATGGCTGACCGGGTCCGAGGCTACTGACTAGGTGTAGTGGAGGAGTCCAAGGTGGAAGACCGACTCTACGGAGACACCAAGGGACTGGGTCGACAGACAGGGTACCGGCCCTGTAGAAGTGGTTGGAAACTACAAGCCCCAGCCACAGATTAACCGGTGAGGGTCTCTATGCCCGGAACCGAACAGACTGTCACACCTAGGAAAAGCGTCATATAAGACTTGGGGGTTAGAGAGAGGACCTTCTGAGAAGTCCGCGACTGCTCGCCCTGAGGTAGTGAGTGGTCCTGAGGAGAGAGACTCGGAAAGGCCTAAAGAAAGGGGGTGCTATGGTGAACCAGATCAGCTGCTGACCGGCTACCGGTAAGCTTACTGTAAAAGAAACCGTGACTGTGTGAACTAAGAGCAGTGAGCAAAGTACTCGGTAAAACCTGAAACAAGTGTGAGAGTCTTTATTGAAGGTCCATGGCTGTGGAGACCAGCATCTGAGGAGAGGTCGAGCCTGGGAGATCTAAAGGACACCAGTCAGTATAAAGTGCATCCCCATCATCACCTCACAACAACTTCACCAGTAACAACTATTACCACCAGCACAGGGATCAACCTAGCCCTACCTGTGGAGGGCTTATCACCTTGCTGCATCCCATAATCATCCCCTGGAGCTGAAACAAGCAGCGGTGGTCACATTTGGCCGCATATCACAGGCGGCGTCACTGACAAACTTTATTTTTATTTTTACCCCTTTTTGCAATTACCTCCTTTTAATTGCAGTCCCTCCAGGGCCACGGAACTGGTCCACAGCCACCACTGTGACATTTCCCCCCTGTGAACAGTAAAGCAGGGACCGGTCCTGAGTAGTGATGAGCGAGCACTAAAATGCTCGGGTGCTCGGTGCTCTGGCCGAGCATCTCAAGATACTCGTGTACTCGGCCAGAGCACCGAGCCCAATGTAAGTCAATGAGTGACAGGCTCCGCCCTCAGACTTCCGGTTATAAAACGAGTATTTCTGGGAAAGGGCGGGAGGGGGGCTTTTTAAATCGCCGCAACATATAACACCTTGCTGTGGCCCCCAGAGGGACCCTAACAATTAATCTGCTCCCTGTGTGGTGCCAGCTCACTGTGTGCACTGAAGGGAGCTGTGTATGTGTGTCAGATTGCTAATTATTAGCGAGCAGTCCGAGCATCTCGGCAGTACTCGGTACTCGCCGAGCATCCCGAGTGCCGGGATACTCGTGCGAGTAACGAGTAGCGCAGAGCATACTCGCTCATCCCTAGTCCTGAGTAACCCACAGCCCTGAAGGCGAGGCAAATGCAATAGCATTGCAGCTAAGAAAAAGACAATTTCTTAATCGCTTCATTGCTGTCTAAATGCTTTTTCTATTTTTTAGAATTTTTCTGTGATTTTAGAGTGAAGTCAATACTAAAATACCCTTTGACTTGTCTTATCCATCATTGACATAGAAAAGCTCATAAGAATGCTCATGAACATGTACTTCGACCTTTATATTGTAATTTTGCAGCACAAATAATTGTAAATATGTATGTATCTCTAAAAAAATATAATTGTAGAAAAATAGTCAAAAGTGTTTAGTAAAGTTCTGGCAAGTGCAGCCTATTGGATGAGTGTCACAAGGATAGCCTCTACTATTATTATTATTATTACCATGTAGAATATGTGAAGAATGAACTAAACTATTAATGTTCTATTTTGATGAAGTCATATACCATACATTCTATGGATATTAAAGTTGGGCTCAATTTTAAACATATAAACATTTTCTTTCATGTGTTATATTTTTTCTCACAGTACACTGTAGCCCTATAAGTAAAAAATGAGTAGGCTGATGTCTCATGACCTCGGAACCATTCCAAGGAACCAGTATTTCCCACATATAGAGACCTTTAAATATCCTTTAGACTGAAAATGTAGCTGAATATATCAAAGTTATTTCTTATAAATGTTCTATAATGCTGTAAAGAGATTTTGTGACAGTGCTCAGTTTAGTATCAAATTCAGGTCACTTTTCAAGCGTTTACTTTTTTCCTTTAAAAGAACATATAGTACATCTAAAAACCAAGCGAGAATAGGTCTATTATTAAGGGATATTTTAAGCACTTTGAACAATTGAACATATTGCAAAGAAATAAAATCCTTCCTACTTCTCTCAAAAATATGATCTTTTCCATGGTTCGTACTCCCAATAGCCAAATACATGAGTAATGACGGATGGTACATAGTTTTCTACTGGCTTCAAGATCAGGAAATGTCCTTTAAAGGGAACCTGTCTCACCTGGATCTAAGCCCCTACACTATCACTACCTGTCCCTGCACCTTCCTAGCTGCTCCCTATCTATCCCTCTCTGAGCTAAACCCGCCCTATAAAACAGCAGAAAAATAACTTATAACTTACAGAAGTCCCTGAGGCTGGGGACTGAAAAGGCAGCGATCATCATTTGCCTTATGGTTGTCAATTTACTATGAATAACGTAAATGACCCATTAGTGAGTCGATTTCATTTCTTACCTAAATACTCTTTCAAATCATCCTAAATCCATTATATTTTAACTATTGTTCTTTTAATTTAGAGTAATGTGCTTAATATGTTTTTACATTAAATCATTTAAACAGTGAGCAACCAAACATATGTAAGGGATTATGTAGGTCCAAAAAAGAATCAAAACTGTGGACTACTAGGGTTGACCAGTAATTTTAAATGATCTTTTGATAGTCAAGCGGCATCCATTATACCAATAAAATATGTTTATTCTATGAACACGTGCGTCTATCTTGGCCGGTCTAAAAATATAAATGTTTATCCCACTTCAAAGGAATAGAGTAAAATGTGTGATCTAATGGTAACTCAATAGCTTAATGGAAACTGAGCCACTTCTGTTGAAATAAAGTCAAAGAATAAGGGTGAGAAATGTCTTTCCAGGGCAATACTTTCTTCATTCATCACTTCTTAGCGAGTCTCGTTAATGAAATGTTTCTAGTCTAAGACGCTTCATTTCAGTTCAAGCAAAAGGTAATGCAGCAATGCCATCTGAAAAGCCTTCAAGTGCATCTTAGAGGCCTGCATCAATAACAGTGTACGGCATGGGCTCAAATTGTAAAATTACAGGTAATTGCTAAGCAATGTGACTTACCAGTTAGCGAAAGTAAATAAATAAGGATGTGTCTCTGTATTAATCTCAGCCACATCAAACCGGGAGAATAACCACCGTGTATTGGAGAAACAGTGGTGAAAGATGTTCTTTAAAACCCAAAAAAAAACTAATTGACTTGATTATAAGAAAAGAGAAGTTTCCAACTTAAAGAGAACCTGTCAGCAGCATTTTACTAAGTACAGATAGTGCCGTATTGGGACTGTCATATTGATTAAAATGATACCTGAGGTGAAGAAATCCGATTTGAAGATTGTCTTTAATCCGTGCTTGAAGCTTTCTTCTCGTGAGATCTTCATTCATTGGGGTGGACCTGTAGGGCTGAGCTGGTGGAAGAGTCTTCAGCTCTTGTCTTGACCCTCCGCTACCTCTGGGTGTCTTTTCTTCTTCCTTATCTAAATTTCATGCTTCATATGGATCTCATAGCGGGCTTCAGGAAAATTATGCTGGTGGAGGCGAAAGCCCAGATTGCTCAGTGCCATAGGCTCCATTTTACTGAAACCCACCACCAGATCAGTATGCGCATGCGCCAATGGAACCAGGCTCCTGAAGTCTGTCATGAGATTGATCTGCACAAATGCTACCCATGGCTAATACGACACCAGCACGCAATTTAAATAGGGAAGAAGAAAAGACACCCAGAGGCTGTGGAGGGGCCATAACAGACCTAATCGAGAAATATGAGACAAAAATTGCTTATAGGGCCTTATCTCTTTAGCTGAGAGCTGCAAAAAGCCTGATGAAATTTGCTCACCTGGTATGGTTGTGCAAACCCACAACCAGTACAAACGCTCATACAGCTGCTGCTGGATCCACACCTCCACGTGCAACATGGCGAAAAACCAAATCCCAGAAGTCTGGTACAATGATGCTTTTTATTCCAACACATTTCGGAGCACCCTCTGCTCCTTCCTCAGGGAGTATCAAGAACATACAGTGCATTCGGCATTATATACATGAGAAGTGCGCCAAAAACAATCTGATGAGTTATCATGATGTGAAAAACAGGGAGGTACAATCATGACGTAAGAATTCCATTTGTCATTATGACGCGGGAAATAAGGAGGGTGCAATTGCATGCGGTGTCTAGAAAGAGAAAAAAAAAGTGTTATAGTATGTTGACTGACAAGTGAGCTCATAATTCCATTCTATAGTATTTGTGCAGAAAAAATATGATGTCATGATCCCTAGTATAGAAGTATAATACAGTATCGATATGAACAATATGTTTAGCACATTTAGAGATAGAACAAACGTGTATTCGAACCCACCGCAAAATGAATCAATGTTACTGCTGCAATCAGAGACATATATGACAGTCCTCTGGGACCACATTATTCTTTTGGGAAAAGCATGCCTAAATGCCGGGTTAAGGCTTTTTACCTTTTTGCAAAAACGTATTACTAAGTACCCTACTACTCAGTAGCACATGCTTTTTAAACAAGTATTTATGGCAGGGCATTTTTACATTTTAGTATACAGTTTTTTCTTGGGTCTCAAGTTCTCTATAAGATGTCCATTGAGATGACCCTATGCCTTTTCCCAGTGACCAGAAGAATGCCCAAAAGAAAAATATTCACTGGGTCGGGGTTAGGTTTAGGGGCAAGGTATTAGGGTTAGTGTTAAGAGTTAGGTGTTAGGGTTAGGTTGTATAGTTAGGGATAGGTGTTAGGGTTATGTTGTAGGGTTAGGTGTTAGGGTTAGGTTTGAAGGTTAGGGTTAGCGTTGCCTGTGGGCATTTTTCCTTCTGGGTATTTTTCAGGGAAACCCTCTTCTCATCGGAAGTAAAAATTAATATTTTCCTTCTGTGGCGCCCCACTGGTCAGTGCACCACAGAAGGGGTACTACACGCAGACTAGCGTGTGCGATATCCAAGTCATCAGATGATGACAATGTTAATCTGAGGCCTCATCCATGCATTCATACACTTAGGTCAGGAGACCTTTTGGTTAACTTGTTGCTAGGGAATCAGTCCCGGTGGGAGGAGCTAAGGTGTAGTGAAAGAAGCAGGAGTGACAGTTAGTGAGTTGTGAGGAGACTGAAGTGGAGGGTGCCTGTAAAGGAAGACAGTCAAGACTGAAGGGGATCCCTAGCTTGAGCAAGCCCGGAGCCAGACCGGTCCGGAGGTAATCCAGTCCAAAATGGAGTACCAGCTCTGAGTACGGTGCAGGAAAGTTTAGCTCTGAGCCGTCAAACCCGGTGGGTGGGTCGAAGGCCTTTCATATAGCCCCGACCTGGTCCGACGCACACATCCCCACCAGGAGCTCCAAACCGGGTTGAGCCCCTTAGAGAGAGAAGGGTAACCTCTATATACCCAAAGGGCCTGGTAGTAAGAGGGCCCCATGCAGGGCCGCGCACGGATACTAAGGAGAACACAGTGAGTGAAAAGGACAGAAGTTTACCAGAAGGTACATCATAGAGGGCCTCAGAGAAACTTGGCATTCTTTGGTGACTACCCGGCCAGCTACCCATGACTGTGTGACTATACCGATGAGATCTGCCTTGACAAGTTGCCAGTAAATACCTATGCAGAGCAAGAAGGTCTCCTGTGTCTCATTTCCACTAAGTTCATCACCTGTGTTCCAGTCTCAAGGAGAATACTGCACCTCTCCGAGCCCCGCACGGTGCAGAAGGAGCATCAACCACAGAGACTGGCTAGACAGGGCAGTGTAGCCGCTATGACAGGTGAACGGAACTGTGCGCCTGCTACAGCCACAGAGCGGGACCTGTACCGGAATGACTGGGTTAGCTATGAGTGGCATGCAAGAGGATGGTATGCCCTGCGTGTTCACAAACGTGTGGACTAGGGACTGCAAAATCCGGTTATGTATATAGTTGTGTAAAGATGCACTTTTGTGGGACTCATAGACTTTCACGAGAACTGCTTCATTTTGCTTGAGCCTGGCCTGAGATGGTTGAGCCAGAGACTCTGAGTGACAATGTGTGCTTTGAAGTGGCCCAGCGGTGATCAAGGACGCTGTGTGAAGTGCAAGGGACAATTACCGCTGGGCCTGCAAGTGTGTGTACCGGCCCCGTTAGGCCGAAGTTAGTTAAATGTTTTGCAACGTTTAAGAAATTAGCCTCCCATTAAGGGAAGAAAAGTAATGAATATTCTTATGTAAATAAAAATGTTCCAGTTGCTGTTAAAGCATATAAAAACAGCTCTGTACCGGGCAGGTGTAGAAACACTTGAGGCCAAATGTGTTTCAACAAGGGGGAATGTGGCGCCTCTGGTCAGTGCGCCACAGAAGGGGTACTACCCAGACTAGCATGTGCGGTATCCCGGTCACCAGAGGATGATAATGTTAATCTGAGACCTCATCCGTCCATTCATACACTTAGATCAGGGGACCTTTTGGTTAACCCTTTGCTAGGGAACCAGTCCCAGTAGGAGGAGCTAAGGTGTAGTGAAAGAAGCAGTAGTGCCATTTATTGAGTCGTGAAGAGACTGAAGTGGAGGGTGCCTGTAAAGGAAGGCAAGCCAGACCCAGACAGAAAGGGATCCCTAGCTTGAGCAAGCCCAGAGCCAGACCGTCCTGATAACCGGTCCGGAGGGAACCCAGTCCAAAATGGAGTACCGGCTCTGAGTGTGGTGCAGGAAACTTTAGCTCTTAGCCGCCAAACCCGGTGGGTCGAAGGCTTTTGATATAGCCCCGACCTGGTCCGACACACATGTCCCCACCAGGAGCTCCAAACCGGGTTGAGCCCCTTAGACAGAAGAGTAACCTCTATATGCCCAACGGGCTTCGTAGGAAGCGGGCTCCTAGCAGGGCCGCGCACGGATAGTAAGGAGTGCGCAGTGAGTGAAAAGGACAGAAGTTGTTACTGGAAGGTACATCGTAGAGGGCCTCAGACAGACTTTGGTGACTACCCGGCCAGCTACCCATGACTGTGTGACTGTGTACCGATGAGAACTGCCTTGACAAGTTGCCTGTAAATACCCGTGCAGAGCAAGAAGGTCTCCTGTGTCTCATTTCTGAAGTGGATCACCTGTGTTCCAGTCTCAAGGAGAAGACTGCGCCTCTCCCGATGTGAAACCATTTCATTACCTGCCCTGGGGACTTCTTTCTGCCTGCAGGGAGCAATATCATCCAGACCGGAGGTCTGCTGGCAGCGCTGATGCCATCACCAGACACTGTAGGTGGAGTCACGTTAAAAAACTTTTATTATTTTATTTTTACTAAACCCCTTTTTTGTGACCACCAGGGCCATGGATCCAGGCAACGGCCACCAGTGACAGTCCCTTAAAGCTACGCCCGGGATCCGAGTAACCCGGCCCTGGGGTGTGTCACTTCCATTTCAAATGAGTAGATATTTACATAGTTTTTTTTAATTAAGGATTCAAATATAAACTTTACTTCCTTTATGAGTCGAGATATTTTTGTATTATTATGTATTTAATAGTCAATTAGTGCCATTATAATTCATGTAAAATACAGCTGGTTAGAATTTCTGTTGCACTACATATAAAGCATAAAATATATAAATATATAACCATGGAAGCTCCAATACAACAGCACAAGAATCAGCAGGTGTCTGCAATGAAATATAGGTTATCGGTATCCTGCGGGAAGAACAATGAAACCTCAGATCGTTGGGTGGTATCAGAATATTCCCTTTACTACAGTCTCATAATGTAATTGTGAAGTGGTGCTCCATTTAATTAAGTCAAAACCAAGACCAACATGCATATTAATGAGCATCCTAATGAGCATTAATTTTTGATGGTGTTCGTTAACAAGCAGTGTAAATTATGACAAATTTATTTTTTGACATCCTGCCAAAAATATGGATGAGAAGTTGTTTAAAAATGCAAATTCACGTGTTTCCTCTCGGGATTATCTTCCTAAAACATAAATACCTAGAAGTCTAAAACATCACACAATATAAATAAAGGGCTCAATGAGAATTCCCGGGCTATGCACTGCATCTAATGAACAAAGTTTTTATGTTTTTTCCAGAATTGCATCGCATAAAGCCTTTATATTTGTCTTAAACAATAACTATATTTTGATTTGTTTTGGGCTCGTTACTCGATTCTAATTAAGGGATTAACATACAAGAATGCAATATCACCTAATAGAACGTGACATGTAAAGCTGCTCATTCAGCACCCGGGTTGTTTGCTGTTGTTTTCTCTTTGTTTTCCTCAGATCCTTTATTAACTACAACACAAGTCGAAAACTCCCACTTAGACCTACAGGGAGAGCGCATTGTCTTTACGCTCCTTTTTTTGCTTTCTTAAAGGCGGCATCACGCGCGTCAACATCGCGAGCGACATCGCTGAAAAGTGACGCATCAGCGATGTCGCTCGAGATATCGCAAGTGCGTCGTGCTGTGTAACAACGCGATGCAACTGCGATCTATCGCTGGTCGCAGGTTGACAGGTTTACGAGCATGAACATAAACCTGTCAATCTGCAACCAGCGATTAGGCTGGATAGTGCTGTCTGACACCGCAATAGCAATCCAGCCTATACCGCAGTATTGCTGTGGATCGCTCACTGGGTTGATCCGAGCCCAGTGAGCGATGGCTCTGCCCGCATTACTGTGGCGTCACTGGCAACATCCTGCCGTGTGACACCAAGGCTGCGATGTCGGAAGCGAGTGCGCACCTGCGCATTGCTTCCGACATCGCAGCTTTGGTTGCTGCGTGTGACACTTGCTTTAGTCATGACTTGTGTTTCCCAAGATAAGTTATTTTTTCCCAAGTGACAAGGCCTTCAGGACCAAGAGTTTTTCTTTTTTTTCCTATGAACCTATTCTAAGAGCTATTATTATTTTATTTTTATGTTGACAAAACTACATAGAGGCAAGGTTTTGGAGGGACAAGTTAGACTTCATGTGTCAAAATGATTATAGTGATATTAAAATTCTACAGTTTTATTTATTCAGCTAAGTACAAACATGTTTTATATTAAAAAAAAAGCTAAAAATGAATTGTGGTGACATGTTCTGCCTTAACTGTAATTATCTTAAATAAGCATAGCTAACAAAATGTATGTGAGTGTGTCTTAGGGGGTATCAGCAATTCAAGCATTGTTCTGTTATTCTTGATTTTATTCTTAGTACACCATGCACAAGGCATTTTATATAATATATTATCCTTTTTCTATTGGTTGTTATGATTGTGATAATATCCAAGGCCTCATCACACCCATCCACAAGAGTGGGGTCAGGTATGACCCGGCCAAATTCAGAGGCATATGTGTTAGCAGCAACCTGGGAAAACTGTTCAACAGCATCCTGAACAAGAGGATCCTCAGTTTCCTCACCGAGCACAACGTCCTCAGCAAGAGCCAAGCAGGGTTCATGCGGAACCATTGCACCACTGACTATATCTATACCCTGCACAGCCTCATTCAGAGACATATCCATAATACAAAGAATGGGAAGATATACGCCTGTTTTGTGGACTTTAAAAAGGCCTTTGATTATGTGTGGCACCCGGGCTTATTCCTGAAACTGCTGGAGAGTGGAAAAGGAGGAAAGACCTATGATGTCATCAAAAGCTCCTACACCGAGAACCTCTGCAGCGCGAGTGTGAATGGCAGAAGAAGGGCTTATTTCCAGCAGAGCCGTGGAGTCAGACAAGGCTGCAGCCTAAGGCTGGCTTCACATTAGCGTATGGAACGCTGCGTACCAAACGCAGCCAAACGCTTGCGCACATGCTTTCCTATGTTTAACATGGGAACGCATGTGCCTGCGTATGGCTGCGTTTGGCAGCATTTGCGTTCGGATGCGCATAATTTATGCGCCCTCCGACCGCACTCCAGACGCAGCTTGCAGCATTTTTTTGTGCGTTCGCGGCGCTTGCTCTATCCGCAAGCGCCTGCAAGCGCACAAAAAATGCATTGATCTCAATGGGTCCGCAGTGTCCTCTGCATGACACCGCAGGAGAACGCTGCGAATCACATTGAGATCTCTCCCGGTGGCCGCCGGTGATGTCACAGGAGCTCACCGACGGCCACCGGGAGATCAGCTGGAGCCTCTGATGTTCTCCTCCTCCCCGCCGCCGGTAATCTGCTAGCGATGTCGGCGGGGAGAAACAGCTGATTTGACAGCTGTTTGAATCTTCCCGCGCCGACATCTCCTCTCGGTGTCGGCGCGGGAGATTCAAACAGCTGTCAAATCAGCTGTTCTCCCCGCCGACACGTCCCGGAGCTTACCGGCGGCTGGGGGCGGAGATCTCCGGTGCTGAACTCCTCCTCCGGCCCGCCCCCGGACAGCGCCGATTGGCTGGCCGGGCTCCCTAGTGATGTGTCCGCAGGCGGACATTATCCGCTGCGGACACATCATTTACACCCTGCTTTTGACAGCGTTTGTGTCTGCATGCCATCAGCATGCAGACACAAACGCTAATGTGAAGCCAGCCTAAGTCCAACACTCTTCAACGTTTACATCAATGAACTGGCTACCGCTCTGGAATCTTCAATAGCACCAGTTCTCAACCTCAACAATGCCCAGCTGAAATTCTTGCTGTACGCAAATGACCTGCTGCTGTTGTCACCAACCGAGAAAGGCCTCCAAGACAACCTGAAAATCGTAGAGAAATTCAGCTCCACCTGGGCACTACCGGTCAACCTAAAGAAAACCAACATCATGGTGTTCCAGAGGAGAAAGAAGAGATCAGACCAGCACCTTTCATTTGCCCTACATAACTGGGCCCTTACAGTAACAGAGAAATATACCTACCTGGACCTGGAGATTCACCAGTCAGGGAGCTTCAAACAAGCCATAGAGACCCTGAAAGACAACGCCTGCAGAACCTTCTATGCCATCCAAAGGAAACTCTACCATCTGAAGCCACCAGGGATGGTCTGGTTAAAAATCTTCAACTCTATCATCACACCAATCCTCCTGTTTGGCAGCGAAGTCTGGGGTCCTCACAGCTACCCAGACTGGTCAAGGTGGGATTCTAGCCCAACAGAAATATTCCACCTGGAATGCTGTAAGCACCCTCTCCAGGTCCATCGGAGCACCTCCAACAGTGTTTGTCAGGCCAAGCTGGGCAGATGCCCTCTACACCTAACGGTTCTGAAGAGGGCACTGTCATTCTGGGCTCATCTACATAGGAGTAATCCAAGCTCCCATCACCATAAAGCCCTTATACATGTAGGTGAAACCAAAAAACCAGGACCCTCGGAAAAGCTCACCCAAACCCAACCGGATCAGAACATCAAATACGACAACCTGACAAAAGCCGGAATCAGGAAGATAGTAGATGAGGGCCAGGAGAGGTATGTCAGTGACTAGAAGACCGATATAAGATCCAAGATGGCCGATATCCAGGAAGGATGCATGTGAAGAAGCTCCTGCTACCTGATCCTCAATCACAGGCATCCGCGGCTCTGGAGGTGCTATTTGGCCTCCATTCATCCCTAAATCATCTGCTGCCTCATCCCAGCACACCAAGCTGGGCTTATTTTTACCTGTCTACCACCTCAAGCTCTCATTTTGGCCTGACTGTGTGACCTCCCCCTCACAGAGCTGTGCTGCCACAAGGAGCTCTGCCACCTGCTCCTACAGAGACTTTCTATCTGTCCTCGGGTGCACACTCTGCACTGTGTCTCCTCCAGCAGCTACAACCACAGACTGGCTCACACAAACAGAATGGAGCTGGGCTGCTGATATCTGACACTCCAGGAAGCAGTGAGGAGCCTGCTATTTGAGAAGTCATTGGAGTGGTAAGTGAAAGACAGCTCCTGCAGAGAGAATGGTGACTCAGGAAAGTTAACCCTCGCTGGCACACATAACACAGTGTAAGTGCTATCAGGAAACATTCCCACTCAGAGGAAGGTTATTAACAGTCTTGCCCACACATTGAGCAGCAACAGGGCTGAGATACGGAGCTAAGACCAAATAGACTGTGCCTAGATGAGTGGAGGGGAGAGAAGCTCCCTCAAGGCGGCTCGGTATTGCACTTTTGCAAGAGAATAACATCATCCCTTACAATCTCCTGGCTCTACAACACCTTGGCCCATACAGGACCCTGTCTCTCTGATCTCAGAGTATATTCTAGTGGCTGGCACCATAAACTATCTTTGTGGGGACACCTGATCTGCTGTAACCCGCTGCAATTTGGGTAACACTGTTGTGCTGTCGGTATCTGCTCCTACTACAGAAGATCCTACTCCTCACTGACCCACACCCTTACTTGTAGGACTGCAGCATCACTGCCTCACAACTCCTGCAGCATTCAGACTTATCAGTTCTATTGTTAACCCCTGCAGTGCTAGACGCCACCTGGGCCTGTAGTGCTATATCTTCTGGATCTCCACATGTGCTTTATTCCTCTATTTCTCTGATACTACGGATACATAACGTCATGTGAAGCATCATGTATACTCAGTAGAGACTAACGGGTTATAAGAATCCCATAAGAATCAACTCCCACTTCCGGTTTCGGCGCTGTGCTGATGGCTGCCTGAAATGAGGGCTCCTGTCCCTGAGCCGACAATCCGTCACAATCACCGGGTTTAAGGAGCCATCCGGGCCATATCCACGCTGGCGTCCACTCCCCGTACCACAGGGACTCTGGACAGATACATATTGAGGAGTACGGGCGGAGAGGAGACTGTCACCCGGCGCATCACGAGGCCGAGCGGGACACAGCTTAAGATGGCGGCGGAAGTGCGAGCCAGCGCCGCCAAAACGAAAGAACACAGCCGTGCTGCCAAATCCTCCGGGGGGCGAGGAGGCCAGACTGGAGGTACCGCCAGGAGCAGACCAGATCCGCCGGTGAGAGGTTTGAACGGGGGATCGTCTCCCGCTTCGGGAGTGGGCGAGACGCAGCCTAGGAATAACAATAGTAATGGCGGACAACGAGGGGGGACCTCCGGTGGTGAAATGGGGGACCCAGCCTCCTGTATGCACACTGTGGATGTGCAATCCTTAGCTAAAGAGGTCGCACCATACCTTGCAGCTGATCTGAAAGCGGCGGTCAGGGAAGCTGTAGCAGAAGTGATTCAGGATCTACAGCGCACGGTATCAGCTCAAGGGGACCGGCTGCAAGAGGCAGAACGTAGATTGGGAGAAGCTGAAGACAGAATTCTGCGCTTGGAAGAGCAGGTGGCGGGCTTGCAAAAGCAGGCGGTGTACTCGGAAGACAAATTAGATGATTTGGAAAACCGGTCCCGCCGGAATAATCTGCGTTTGGTGGGTCTACCTGAATCCATCTCACCTGGTCAACTGGACGCTATCTGGGAGGTGGAACTGCCAAAGGTGCTGGGTATGCAACATAAATGCAGAGTTGAGCGCTCGCACCGAGTGGGCCCGCCACGGGACCCGCAAGACAACCCGAGACAAGCTATTGCAAGATATCTGGACTACAAGGACAAAGAAACACTACTGAAGGAGTACAGGTCCAGAAGGCTCCCATTGATAGTGGGTGGCCACAGAGTCAGGTTATATGAAGACTTTTCGGCTTCAGTGGCACGTAAGAGGAAACTGTTCAGTCCAGCCTGCTCCCTGCTTTTTAAACAAAACGTGCGCTTCCAACTAGCGTTTCCGGCTATACTCAGGTTTCGGGATCCAAAAGGTGTCCTGAAATCATTTACAGACAGTGCTGCAGCGATGCAATTTATTCAAGGTCGTGCTTCCTTTGGGTTTCATCGTCGCACGCCAGAGAACGGGAATTCCCCAAGATCCCAGACACAACGCTCGTACGCTGACGCTGTTACAGAGAAAATGGTTCCTGGAGGACGCGATAGTTACTCTGACAACGCAAACTGGACAACGCAACAGCGTCGCAGGCGTAATCATCGCTCCAGTGAGGAAGCCTCATCTAGAGACCAATGCACGGCGACAATACTGGACTCAGCTGAGATTGGGAACGCATCGGACGTGTGACACAGCAAGGAAGGATTGCTTTACAAGTTGTGACTTCCCTATGATGATCTTGGCATCTAATCCCTGAGGATCCATGGACAGACCGATGCTAATGGATAGCCATGTCTACTAAAGCTACTGGCAAGCGTTGGTTCCCATTTTCAATCCTCCCTCTCTGCTTTTTTGTTTCCGCTCATATGACGTTCCCACTTCACTCCCGTACATCTATATGTGCTCCATATACTTTCTCACCGACTCAATCTCAATCTTGAACTTAAACCTCTTCATCCCCTTTTCATCCCTCTCATATACATATTTCTACACACTCCCTTCCCCTCCTCTATTCCCCCCACATTCACACAATTACTCTCTTGCCTCTCACTTCTATTTCCACATCCTCCTCTTCCCCCCCCCCCGGTATTCCCCCCCTCTCCTTCCCCCCTCCACCTCGCAATTTCTCCCTCTCATTCGCTCTCCTATATGTCCCACTTTCTTCCTCTTCTTTCATTTCTCCCCTTCCTTTCTTTTCTCTACCTTTCTCTCTCTTCATCTCTCTTTTTACGTGAATATCATATGATGAGAAGTTCACTCCATAGTCTGATTGCCCTAATGTGCCTCCCTTACTACTGGTGGTGTTTTTTTTTTTTTTTTTTTTCTCTTTCTCTTTTCTTTTCTTTCTGGGAAGGGATGTATATTATATCTGAAGTTGGGGGTATGTATAAGCTTACATGTCCAAGGCAACATATACCAATTCAACGGCCTTCTTGGAATGGTTCCGTATATGTGAATATCAGGCGTAAGGCTCAGGGCGGGCCGCGTCAGCACAGAAAAAAGGAAGCCATGGGGTTAAGGAAAGACATTTTCCCGAGAGGAAACTTGTTTGTTGAAGTTCCCATCTCGTGTGCCCGACGTGGTCGGGTGAATACTAATAAGGGGAGGGTTTTTTGTTTCAGTTTATTTTTTGTGGTTGTGTTGTTGCTCCCAATAGGTTTATTACTCCAAGTATATAGTGCTGTATCATTGGATACTCTGATTTCCCAACACATGAAATGGGTACTATACTATCTAGTCGTCAATCCGAGACTCTGGGGTGGGCTGGGTGCCTACTTTTCTCCTCATGACGTTATGAAAAATGGTTAGAGTAATAACCTGGAATGTTAAGGGGCTTAGGTCCCCCAATAAGAGACATATGGTGCTTAGACATCTGAAAAGACTTAAGGTGGACATTGCCCTTTTACAGGAGACACATCTTAGGCAACATGAGTTACATTACATGCAAAAGCAATGGGTGGGAGCGGGATGGATTTCAGGTGCACAAGACCGTAAAGCTGGGGTATTAATACTAGTTAACAAACATCTAGCTCATACTGAGGTATCGGTATCTAGAGACCAAGAGGGGAGGGTACTACATTTAGTCCTGGAAGTAAAGGCTCAACGGTTAAGTCTATATAACATCTATGCTCCAAACGGCCCGCGGGGTCAGTTCCTTAGAGATTTACAGACGAGGTGGTTGGAGGATAGTGAACCAAATATAATAATTGGAGGCGACTTTAACGAAGTAATGACTGAAGATTTGGATAGGAGGAGGGATACCTACGGGACTTCCGGTCTTATAGGAGCACCTAGGCGGGGAGGAGCATTAGCTGACATGGTGAGGTCTTTGGGTTTGGCGGATGTGTGGCGAACTCTACACCCACAGGAGTTGGAATATACTCATTACTCGTACCCCCACTCGTCTTGGTCACAATTAGATATGTTCCTGGTGAATACGAAAATGTTGCGATCCATAGAGGGTGCAGAGATTGAGCCAATGGTCATCTCAGACCACAGTCCGGTGTCTTTGGACATCCTTGATGTTCAACCTAAAGGATCGGACATCCTGTGGCGCTTTCCCTCACATCTGTCGAAACTGGGAGACTTTAGGACCAGACTTAAAGAATGGTGGCTTGAGTTCTCGAGAGATAACACGGCCCACAAAGATGACCATACGTTGTTCTGGGGAGCGGGGAAGGCAGTGGTTAGAGGACAAATTATTGCTCATACTTTAACATAAAAGAAGAAGCTGACAGAACAGTACTCAGTGGCCAGCGCGAAAGTCACAGACGCTTACAGGACATTCCGCCTCACATGTAATCAGTCCGACAGACAGAAATGGACAGAGGCGAGGAAAGATTTTGACAGATTGGCAGAGACCAGGGAAATCATGATACGTGGTCAGCTGGACGTGGATCTAAATAGATTTGGCGATAAGGCGGGGAAGTTACTGGCGAACCTGGCTAGGGGTCGCAGATTACCTAATCCGATTATGGGACTACGTCACCAGGGTGGGGAAGTGGTTACTAGCCCAAGAGACATTAATAATGTACTGGGAGACTTTTACCGAAAGCTTTACAGAGTACAGGGAGAACAAATGTTGGGAGGAGAAGATTGGTTACGAAAGATACACCTTGACTCGATCTCGGAAGCAGATCTGGACGTTCTTAACAAACCCATATCGGAATCCGAGGTCGACTCAGCCATCAGGAAATTGGGTACTAATAAGGCACCAGGCCCAGACGGTTATACGGGGGAGTTTTATAAAATCCTGAGAGAGGAGGTGACCCCAACACTGACGGGGATGTTTAATAGATTTACCATGGGTGACCCTATACCTGACGACACGAATATGGCCTATATTAAATTGTTGCCCAAAGGAGATAAAGATAGAGAAAATCCGGCAAATTACAGGCCTATATCTCTCGTAAATGTGGACCTTAAACTTCTATCTAAAATAATGGCAGACAGGCTGGCCCAGGTCCTCCCAGAACTCATTGAGGCTCACCAATCTGGGTTTGTTAAAGGGCGTTCTGCAGTGACTAACATCCGCAAGGCGTTATTGGTGTTGGACGTGGTGCGAAATAGTGCCAGACAGGAGGGGAAAGATCCGGCCATGGTCACCTTGGACGCAGAAAAGGCGTTTGATAATGTCCGGTGGCCATGGCTGGATCTGGTTATGAATAGAATGGGCATAGAGGGCAGATTTCGTAGCTTTATTTCTAATCTTTATTCTAACCCTACTGCGAGGGTGCACACCCCGGGCTTCCTGTCACCGAAATTTCCGCTACAGAAAGGGACTCGGCAGGGGTGCCCACTATCGCCTCTATTGTTTAATATAGCCCTGGAGCCCCTGGCGAGATACATTAATAATGCTAGCCCATTTTCAGGAATTAAAGTGGGACGCTGCGAGGTGAAATCTGCTCTGTTCACAGATGATATCGTTCTCTTTTTGGATAACCCGGAAAGTGATCTGCCTATGTTGATTAGGGGCATTGAGTCATTTGGAATCTTTGCGGGGTTTTCCTTAAACAGACGAAAATGCGAAATACTGAGTATTAGAGGGGGGGGAGCTTTAAGGGAAACTGCGAACGCATTGGGAATTCCGTTGGCCAACTCTCACATCAAATACCTAGGGATCCAGTTAGGCAGGACACCGAGCCAGGTCTACACCCTTAATTACTCCCCACTTTTTGACAAAATTGAACAGGAACTGAAAAGGTGGGCAAATCTTCCACTTTCCCTGTTGGGTCAATGTCATTTAGTAAAGATGGTAAGTTTTGCCCGACTTCTCTATCCTTTACAAACGATTCCCCTACTGTTGAAACATGTTGACGTATGTAGGATTAATAAGGCATTCTCCACGTTCGTGTGGAAGGGAAAGAGACCTAGACTTCGTCTGGGTACGTTGATGTTACCGCGAGCTGAGGGGGGTACAAACTTACCTGACTTGAGGGGTTATAATCTGGCATGTTTGCTGCGGCACGTAGTAGAGTGGATCACAGCTGCTAACAGATATTCTGCTGGCCCACTTGAGGTGGAATTCTGTGCCCCTTGGGACCGTTGTTCCCTCCTACATTCATCCCTAGCAAGCATTCCGCCTCATATCAAGTCAGCCGTTGTCTGCAAGGACACAATTGCGGCGTGGAAGGCGGTCAGGAAGAAATGTGGCCTGTCCTGGAGGGTCTCTAAACATCTTAATCCATGGGCCTTCCCTGACTTTACTATGGGACGTGACAACGCACTATTCAGAGACTGGAGAAGGAAGGGGGTGTTGAAGATGGGCGATCTGCTACATAAGACGGAAGGACGTTGGATGACGGGGTTGGAGATTCTGGGCAATTTTGGACTGGGGGGACACAGGGTCTCCAATATATGCAAATAAAAAATCACGTCATGGCACGACTACGTGATGTATCCAAGGAACTGTCCCCAAACGTTTGTGACAGACTAATTAACATGGAATCTTCCCAGCTGAGCATCTCTTCCATATATAGGGAACTTAGGGTCATTCTGTCACCGAGTGGGGACTCGGGATTGTTCTCCGTGTGGAGGAGATATTTGGAGGATGACTCAGTGCAGGACAGTATTTTGACAGGGTGGGATAAAGTACAGCGCTATATTTCCAGTGAACAGTGGAGAGATTCACATTTCCGCATCATTCATGCGATGGTATACGGATTTAACTTCCCGCGTTCTGTATCCAATCCAGATCGCCTACTTAATTGCCCGAAATGTCAGCGGGAAAAAACTGATATGATACATGGTATATGGAAATGCCCTAAGGTCCAAGTATTCTGGAGCATGGTAGATGCCCTGCTCTATAGTTACTGTAAATATCACTATGCTATGGAACCCTCGAAATGGATATTCCAGGACTTGGAGACGCCTGGGAGTCACAGAGGGGCCTTGCGTTTGGCTCATGTCCTTATGCTGTTAGCGAAACGCCTGCTACTCCTTTTCTGGCTACGACCGGATTTACCGGGAGAGTCTGACATGGTGATGGGCTTGGACAGAGCGCTGGAAATAGATAGACGAGAGGTGCTAAGAGATAAGGAGGCGATGATGGTGGCCTTCATGGAGAAATGGAGGAGCTTCATAGAAGCCAAGACCTCAGAGGAAGCGATACGTCATATCATGGTCCCACTTAAAGACACTTCATGGTACCTTCTGGAGGAATTAGGGGGGACTTTGGGACGACTAGATGTAGGATAAGAAATATGTTATAGGGGAGTAAAGATAGGGACTCACACTTACAGATAGATTTATAAGATGGCAAGGTCTCATACATCCACCGCTGGAATATAAACGGTATTAGATATTGAGACACAAAGCCTTGAATAGGTGGTATTGGAGGGGTCCTTGCCCATACCTTGCGGCACTTGGATATTACTTGGAGATTTGGGAGCATTGTGGTTTTTGTTATATGATAAATACACCGATTTGACATGCAAAAATGTCTATATTAATGTTTGTTTAATTTTTGTATGATTGTCTTGCTCTGATTTTGTATATTATGATTATACTGAATGTAAACTATTTTTGTTGGAAGAAAACTTTGGTGGAAAATTGAATAAATATGATGTTTCAAAAAAAAAAAGACCGATATAAACACCTCAGAGAAAGTGACCATGTACTGGAGTCTACAGAGAGACTACAGACTGGCCCCAAATCTGGAGAAACCTCTGGACCCCAGAGACCACAAGATCCTGAGCCGATATAGACTCAGTGCCCACAGTCTGGCCATTGAATCCGGCCGACACAGGCAGAGCTACAAGCCCAGAGAAGAAAGACAGGCTAAGGTCACACATAGCAATCCGTTTTTGGAAGTGTTTTCCATGCTAAATCCGTTTTTCCTAGGCTACATTTTGTGCCTCCTGTGCCCCTGGACGTTTTTTGGACTTAGTCATTTTTTCATAAAAACGCATATGTACCATGCATTAATGTATGCGTTTCCCATAGGGCCCCATGTTAAAGAAAGCACGTGTTTTTTAAATGCACCCAAAATTGTTGCTAGCAGCGTTTTTTGGATGCTGACCAAAAAGGCATGTGTTTTTGAAAAACACAATCACACTTAAGTGCACCATCTCTTACCGGATATGCGTTTTTGAATTTACAAAAAAAAAATAACTAAAAATGATGCCAAAAATGGATCAAGGGCAAAACGGATGGCCTGTGTGACCCTGGCCAGTGCCAACACTGTGATCAGGAGGCCATAGAGAACGAAACCCACTTCCTGCTACACTGCTTCAAATACGCAGCAGTGAGGGACACTCACTTCAGGAGACTCTCGCATCTCTTCCTGGATTTCATAACCATGAAGGAGGAAGAGAAAACATATATCCTGCTGGGGAAGAAGAGAAAGCAGTGGAGATAGCAACACGGTATGTGAGCGCATGCCATAGACTTCGAGGAAATGAACTATGATATGACATGGACTCCCATAGCCCCCCTGGATTTGCCCCATACATTGTTCTTATAGCCCTCACCCTGGATCTGCCCTATTCATTGTTCTTATAGCCCCAACCCTGGATCTGTCCCCACCCATTGCTCTTACAGTCCTCACACTTGATGAGCCCCCATCCACCTTTCCTACAGCCCTACCCAACATTCCTACAGTCCCTGTCCCTATTCCCTTTTGTACACTTGCTTTGGCAAAACTGATGTGTATTTAGTCCTGCCAATAAAGCATTTTTGAATTTGATAAATATCAGATAGATAGATAGATAGATAGATAGATAGATAGATAGATAGATAGATAGATGCAAAAGTAGGACTTTTGGATTTTGTGCTGCCCTACTTTTGCATTTTTTGCATCTATCTATCTATCTATCTATCTTTTTCTATCTATCTATCTATCTATCTATATGAAAAAATGAAAGGCAGCACTTCCTCCAGTTCAGATTATGTGGGTTTATTGGTCCTAGGACTGCGATGTTGCGGCACGCAGCCTTCCTCAAGCAGTGTCAAATAACAAATGGTGCTCACATATATATAGCACCCATACAAGGGGCTTACAATGATTCAATCATTACAATAGTCATATAAAAAACAATTTTTTACAAACATAGTGAAACAGTGCCTTATAAAGTGCAAATAGTGCATTATACCATAATAAATATTATAGGTCCTAGGACTGCGATGTTTCGGCATGCAGCCTTCCTCAAGCAGTGTCATATAACCAATAGTGCTCACATATATATAGCACTCATACAAGGGGCTTACAATGATTCAATCATTACAATACTTTACAAAATAGTCATATAAAAAACAGTTTTTTACAAACATAGTGAAACAGTGCCTTATAAAGTGCAAATAGTGCATTATACCATAATAAATATTATAGGTCCTAGGACTGCGATGTTTCGGCATGCAGCCTTCCTCAAGCAGTGTCATATAACCAATAGTGCTCACATATATATAGCACTCATACAAGGGGCTTACAATGATTCAATCATTACAATACTTTACAAAATAGTCATATAAAAAACAGTTTTTTACAAACATAGTGAAACAGTGCCTTATAAAGTGCAAATAGTGCATTATACCATAACTAGCTGGGTGCCCGATGCACATGCATCGGGATTCTAGAAGAGCGAGTCTCTGACTCGCAATGGCCGCTTCGCGGCCAATGCTTCGCGCTGCTAAGGCGACTCGCCATGCCCGCTGCGCGGGCATAGCGAGTCGCCTTAGAACTGCGCGGCCAATGCTTCGGGCGTATCCACATGACCACGCTGACTCGCAGCGAGAGCGGACTCAAAAGGGGCAAAAAACCCATTCGTGATTATATAATAGATAAATATTATAGGGATATCAGCTCATAATAGGGCGCATGCGCGGGAGTATAATGAGGTGTACAGACCTCAAAACTTCACTGCGCAGAAGCGGTGGGTGTATTAGTGAGAATCCCACTGCGCACTGTGCAGGCGCGGTAATTGAATGAGTCGTAATGGCATCATCTGAGTGGCATTATGGGTGTTTTCATACAGAGCATGCGTACTAAGATAATATGAACGCCGAAAACATGGCGGCGGCGGTATCAGCATGGGAGCCTCTGATTACAGGATAAGTACCACATGAGTTTTAATTGGTGTGATTAGGGACAATAGCTTAATGTGATGTTATGAGATGATATCCCTTTACTATTTATCATGGTATAATGCACTATTTGCACTTTATAAGGCACTGTTTCACTATGTTTGTAAAAAATTGTTTTTTATATGACTATTGTAATGATTGAATCATTGTAAGCCCCTTGTATGGGTGCTATATATATGTGAGCACCATTTGTTATTTGACACTGCTTGAGGAAGGCTGCGTGCCGCAACATCGCAGTCCTAGGACCAATAAACCCACATAATCTGAACTGGAGGAAGTGCTGCCTTTCATTTTTTCATCTACTTATGTACCAGTGACTGTGGTAGGAGGGCTCTGCACCCGACCTGTGGAGTTGTGCTGTTTCGTTTTTTTTTTGTTTTGTTTTTTTTATCTATCTATCTATCTATCTATCTATCTATCTATCTATCTATCTATCTATCTATCTCTCTATCTATCTATCTATCTATCTATCTATCTATCAGAAAAAAAAGGCAGCACTCCCAAAAATGCAGTTGTGAACAGACCTTTATTAGTCACTGACTAGGCAACGTTTCAATCCTTACTGCAGGGGTGGGGAACCTTTTCTCTGCAAAGGGCCATTTGGAAATTTAGAATATCATTTGCGGGCCGTATAAATTCGCGCACCGGTACAAGGTGGCCAGAGGCGCACGGGTACATGGGGGCCAGAGGCGCACGACACACGGGTACACGGGGGCCTGAGGCACACGACACACGTGTACACGGGGGGCCAGCCTCCCTGTCTCCCCCACAGCCTCCCTGTCTCCCCCACAGCCTCCCCCACAGCCTCCCCCACAGCCTCCCTGTCTCCCCCACAGCCTCCCTCACAGCCTCCCTGCCTCCCCCACAGCCTCCCCCACAGCCTTCCTGTCTCCCCCACAGCCTCCCTCACAGCCTCCCTGCCTCCCCCACAGCCTCCCTGCCTCCCCCACAGCCTCCGTCTCCCCCACAGCCTCCCTCACAGCCTCCCTGTCTCCCCCACAGCCTCCCTGTCTCCCCCACAGCCTTCCTGTCTCCCCCACAGCCTCCCTGTCTCCCCCACAGCCTCCCTCACAGCCTCCCTGTCTCCCCCACAGCCTCCCTGTCTCCCCCACAGCTTCCCCCACAGCCTCCCTCATAGCCTCCCTCACAGCCTCCTTCACAGCCTCCTCCCTGTCTCCCCCACAGCCTCCCCCACAGCCTCCCTGTCTCCCCCACAGCTTCCCCCACAGCCTCCCCCACAGCCTCCTTTACAGCCTCCCTCATAGCCTCCCTGTCTCCCCCACAGCCTTCCTGTCTCCCCCACAGCCTCCCTGTCTCCCCCACAGCCTCCCTGTCTCCCCCACAGCCTCCCCCACAGCCTCCCCCACAGCCTCCCTGTCTCCCCCACAGCCTCCCTCACAGCCTCCCCACAGCCTCCCTCACAGCCTCCCTCATAGCCTCCCTCACAGCCTCCTTCACAGCCTCCCTCACAGCCTCCCTGTCTCCCCCACAGCCTCCCTCACAGCCTCCCTGCCTCCCCCACAGCCTCCCCCACAGCCTTCCTGTCTCCCCCACAGCCTCCCTCACAGCCTCCCTGCCTCCCCCACAGCCTCCCTGCCTCCCCCACAGCCTCCGTCTCCCCCACAGCCTCCCTCACAGCCTCCCTGTCTCCCCACAGCCTCCCTGTCTCCCCCACAGCCTTCCTGTCTCCCCCACAGCCTCCCTGTCTCCCCCACAGCCTCCCTCACAGCCTCCCTGTCTCCCCCACAGCCTCCCTGTCTCCCCCACAGCTTCCCCCACAGCCTCCCTCATAGCCTCCCTCACAGCCTCCTTCACAGCCTCCTCCCTGTCTCCCCCACAGCCTCCCCCACAGCCTCCCTGTCTCCCCCACAGCTTCCCCCACAGCCTCCCCCACAGCCTCCTTTACAGCCTCCCTCATAGCCTCCCTGTCTCCCCCACAGCCTTCCTGTCTCCCCCACAGCCTCCCTGTCTCCCCCACAGCCTCCCTGTCTCCCCCACAGCCTCCCCCACAGCCTCCCCCACAGCCTCCCTGTCTCCCCACAGCCTCCCTCACAGCCCCCCCACAGCCTCCCTCACAGCCTCCCTCATAGCCTCCCTCACAGCCTCCTTCACAGCCTCCCTCACAGCCTCCCTCACAGCCTCCTTCACAGCCTCCCTCACAGCCTCCCTCACAGCCTCCTTCACAGCCTCCCCCACAGCCTCCCTCACAGCCTCCCTCACAGCCTCCCCCACAGCCTCCAGCAAAACTTACCATTGAGCTGTGGATGTGGAGCAGGGGTGCCGGAGCCCGGAGGGCACATCTGCAGGACGCTGCCTGCGGGGAGTAGCTGCGGGCCTGCGGCAGCTAGCGGTGGCCGCCGCCATGTTCTTTGTGGCCGGCGCCCACTAACAGTACAGCCGGTCGGTGGAAGCTGAGACTTCAACAAAATGGCCGCGGCTAATTGGAGACCGCGGCCATTGTGTAGAGGTCTCAACCTCTATTGACCGGCTGTACAGTTAGTGGGCGCCAGCCACAAAGAACATGGCGGCGCCCACCGCTAGCTGCCGCAGCTTCTCCTCGCCAGGGCCGGGCGGCGGTCGATCGCCTAGCTGTCGTCCCGGCCCTGGCGGGCCGGATGAGATAACGTGGCGGGCCGGGGGGCCGGACGTTCCCCACCACTGCCTTACTGGATCTTTGTCAAGCACTTGTCAAGGCTTGACAAAGATCCAGCAAGCATTGAAACGTTGCCTAGTCAGTGACTAATAAAGGTCTGTTCACAACTGCATTTTTGGGAGTGCTGCCTTTTTTTTCTGGTATGAACCTGGCGAGTGGGAAGCTGTAAAGGTAGACTTAGTACCCTGCTCTTACTTTTATCTATCTATCTATCTATCTATCTATCTATCTATCTATCTATCTATCTATCTATCATGGTTGGATATTTTATATAACTATTATTTATAATAGTAAGTGCAAAATAATGTCAAATTGGTAATGTCCAAACCCAACTCAGGTGTAAAAAAAAAACGAAAATAGGCAGCAATCCAAAATATAAGATGAAAACATAGATTTATTGATCCATCGGGCAATGTTTTGGCCGATCAACCGCCTTCTTCAAGCCAAAGAAGCTTAAAGAAGACGGTTGATCCACTGAAAAATTGACAAATTGATTATTAACTCCACATTTTTTGCCTTATATTTTGGAGTACTGCCTGTTTGTTTGTTTTTTAAGAGATTAAAAAAATGGAAGGCAGCACTTGAAAGTAAACAAATAAATATGGACTTTATTAAACCATGTGACGACACATGGACTAATAAAGTCCACATTTATTTGCTTACTTTTGAGTGCTGCCTTCCATTTTCTTGTATTTATTTGCTTTAGATATAACTTTTGGAGGGCTTTTAACCCAACTTACTCAACTTTATATGTTGTTCCATTTTTCTGATTATTAGACCTTCTCCAGACTAAAAATAACAGCACACAACCATCCCAGATTTGGCTCATCCATTATATGAGCCAAATCCTGGTGCTTTACCCATCTGCTCCTGTTTGCCTTAGTGCGGTGACAATAAGGTTAATATAAAGGGGTTAATGGCAGCTGTGATTTGTCAAAAAATCACAGCAGCCACGAAGCCCTGTAATATGGTTATATCCTAATGAAGAGGCAAGTTCTTGAAGTGTGGTAACCAGAAAAATGCCCACAGGTTTTGAATTAGGGATAGTTTTAGGATGTACGTAGGTGTTAGGATAGGGATAGGAGTTAGGATTAGGTGATAGGGTTAGGGTGTAGGTGTTAGGATAGGGATAGGAGTTAGGATTAGGTGATAGGGTTAGGGTGTTGGTGTTAGGATAGGGGTAGGAGTTAGGATAGGTGATAGGGTTAGGGTGTAGGTGTTAGGATAGGGATAGGAGTTAGGATTAGGTGATAGGGTTAGGGTGTAGGTGTTAGGATAGGGATAGGAGTTAGGATAGGTGATAGGGTTAGGGTGTAGGTGTTAGGATAGGGATAGGAGTTAGGATTAGGTGATAGGGTTAGGGTGTAGGTGTTAGGATAGCGATAGGAGTTAGGATTAGGTAATAGGGTTAGAGTGTAGGTGTTAGGATAGGGATAGGAGTTAGGATTAGGTAATAGGGTTAGCGTTGCCAGTGGGTATTTTTTCTTGTGGACATTTTTTAGGGAACCATAGAAAATAAACCATGCATGTATCTCAAGACCTTTGGACTCATCTCGTCTGGTTATTCAGTGGAACCACACAGTACTCCATTCATAGTTGAGTTTGTTATTTTTTAGCTCTTATGAGCCTGTAGGTTACAGAATAAAAATTACTGGTAACCCCTTTCTGGCACCTAAAAGGAACTAAACACTAAGATTTTCAATTCTGTATTCGAAAAAAAGAGCTTTGATCATAATTGACTTACCGTATTTTAAGAAATGTAGGAGCACAGCTAGCTGTTATATCGCTGTATTGGACTGCAATATCATGGCCAGGGTCAGGGATTCACACTGCCCAGGGTTCGGGCAGCATACGTTTATTGTCAGGTCCCCTTTAAACACTGTAACACATTTTGCAAATAAAACTTTACGTGAGCATAAGATAAAATAAACACATTTGCTTAATCCCCTGATAAATTATGCCTACTGTGTGCTGTAATTGAGTTTGCATTCATTACAAACTCAGAACTAGGTGTTGGATTTTCTTGTTAAGTAATAAAGAAAATCTCCCAGGTCTTTAAGAATGTGCAGACTAGTTAGTCTAATATTCTGTTTAAACAAGAGAAACATTTTCAATTCATGATCCCAGTAGATAAGGCAGTAAACTGGATCTAATCAGCTTCTCAAACACGTTTGTTTCCCTTTTTTCTTTTCTGAATTTCACATCAAAATACAACATTTTAATGATCATTTTGATGTATTTTCATGCTCCCTGTAAGTAGGCAAATGCATCTGACAATTGTGGATTACGCTGATGATACATTGTTAATTAGACTTGTGCACATGGCATCCACCTCCATGTTATTAATCTCTGAAGTATTTCCCATGGACAAATGTCACTGGTGCTTAGCGGAAAGCCAAGTTCAATTTACAGTAAGTACACTTCCCCTTACGTTTAATAAGAAAAAAATGAAATATGTTGTGTTCTCTATTTATCAAGAAAGGCGGCATAAGTATAGATGTATGCGGTAACCAACGTCTAATGGCTTTCTCAGTCTATTTCCTGAATGATGGCAACGACAATTCAGTTTGAATGCTGCCAAAGATAAAAGCTATTTACGGCCCAAATGATAGAATACTATATATTAAGCTGTATAATGTTGAAAAATGAATATAGTGCATTATTCCACTATTCCATTAATAAAAACAAAACAGGTAAAGACCCAAAAATAAGACCTACCTCAAAAGTGTGATCTAGAGTGATGTTATGGACTGTGTTATACGGACCTGCGCTGTGTATAACACAGTCCATATCATCACTCTAGATTACGGTTTATCGTCAATGTGTGGACCCTGCAGCAGTCATCTCTTTGCAAATATGCTGGTTGTGTGCTACAACAATTGGGAGCTTCGTATTTTATTGAGATAAGACCCTATTGGCGCTCTCTTTCCTTTATAGTGTATCGTGTACCACTACCTCAAAAGTGAGCACTCGGCTTTTTGGAGTACGTCTAAAATATATACCCTACTCCAAAAATAAGCCCTAGTTGCAGTTCAAAAAGGTAGTGACCAGGCAGCTTAGTTAAAGAATAAGGACATCTTATTAAAGAAAGAAGACACGCCCAAAAGAGAGCAGACACTTGCAAAAGAAAGTAGACAGCCCCAAAAGAATGCAGACAACCCATCAAAAAAATTGCACTGGCAAGATCCTAAACAATTAAAGTTTTCAAGTGCCGATGGGGATGGGCTTTCGCGCAGAAATCTGCGTTGCTGTCAGGCCCCTCGCCGTTCTGTTCTCACACACACCTCTTGTCCCAGTATCACTCCTTGCTCTCACAGACATACATCAACACTGGGTCCTAGTGTCACTTACTAACGCCATGAGAGTGATACTGCTAACGGTATGCAGTGGGAACGAACCGCTGTGGAAGGTAGGAAGACCTGACCATGATGCAGACCTTTATATGAGAGCACATGCACTTATAATCTCTAAATGTTTGGGGTCTGGTAAGTACGATTTTTCTTGTAACATAAGTCTTTTTTCTACTATGTAACTATTATGTAACATCACGACCCCTTTTATTATGCCAATAAGCAGGGAGGAGAACCACTCTAATTATTCTGATTCCTCAATCTTCATCTGTAATGCAATTAATTTTGAAGTAGCATAAAATATGAAGACCCAATATATCTACTTAAAAATAGCAATGGCAGAGCCTGCACACATTACAAATGTAACATGGAAAGTGTATATTGTGTATATTATGTACAGTGATACACTTAAATAAGAGAATTACATTTATTTTCATTTAAAGTTTAAACTTATTCGATAGGAGGCATTATATACAAATAAAAGCAAGTGGCAAATGAAGCCTAGAAGCTTGTCACTCTAACGTCAATGCGTCAAACAAAAGATGGAGAATGATACTCAACCAAACACTTTTTGGAATCTGAAATGAATTGGATAATACGTTTTTAGCCCTGCTTCCCACCCTACCATCCATACTCTATTGTAGGAGCTACATATCTATCTGTTCAGTGATAAATAACCCCCATTGAGAGGTCTGTGGTAAATATAGGACATAAAGAAGATATGATGGTGATGGTAGGTGCAGCTTTACTGTATAAAATGAACATAAATAATGCATAGTGGTCGGTATTGGTTTGTACATAATGATAAATACACTAGGTCAACAGATAGGAGAGACAAAACTGCAACATTTCAATAATAGCCTATTTATTAGTCATGCATACTGAGAAAGTATTGTTTATGTAAAATAATTGATCCTGGGAAAGGGAAATCGCAAAATACCAAATTTAATTTTACAACACTGCGAAACCCAAGATGCTGAAACTTTGCATGGGATAACCTATGACTTTAATTTCGCACACAATCATTTTAAATTGGGAGCATAGTTGAGGGCGGAGGAATTGTGAGCATCTTATTACCATGAATCTAATGTATGTCAAACATTATATTATTTTAAAGTAGATGTATGAGAGATGGAACTTCACATTTTCTGCAAAGTTATTACAATGACACATCACAGTGATGATGCATTGTGTCTGCCTCCATCCATCTTCTTTTCATTCTTTGCCTGTAATGTAATACTGTGGACATAACTAGATGTGACTCGACTTAAGATCTTAAAGATGCCAGGAAAGAACCGAAGTTTCAGTCGGAGCAATGTGCTGCTGGTCAGCAGTAATGTGCTTCAAATTACAAAGCAAAGGGGTCACAAGTGATCAAATCAAACGTGCATAAAAATAGAAATCCTGCTTCCACCGTCCTTCATCTCAGATCCAATAATCCAATCAAAAGAAATGAAAATGCATTAGAATACTAAAATAATTTATTTGTAATATACAAAACAATCAGGTTCTCTTTCTAACTTGGAGTATACAGACTATTTTGCTATATTACTGAAAAATAGATTAAGGGAACAGGTAATAGTCAGAATAAAAGGAAAATCTCATCATTGTAGGAAGGAAAGCTCACTGCATAGTCATAATGGACTTTACTATAATGGTGGGTTTACACGCCGCGATATCGGCGTCCAACTCCGACCCAACTCCGACAAAAAGTCACGTGGGTCGCGAGTTGGAGCCGATATCGGGCGCGCGTTGTATGGTTTGAGCGTACAACGCGATCCTGGAACGATGCCAAAATGATATCGGAGTTGAATAGCAGAGATATTCAACTCCCCGATATCGGATGGCCGTTGTAGCAGGATCGCTGCGTGTGACAGCCCAACTCCGATGCGTACTCGCACCTCACCCATTAACTCACATGTTAAATGGTCGTTACTGGGTTGGTGGGCGTACACATCGGAGGGACGTTGTTTCCCGATATCGCAGCGTGTAAACCGGCGATGCGATATCGGGAAAAGCGCTCAAAAAATGCGCGCTCCCGCGGCATTGCCTCCGATATCGCGGCGATATCGGGACGTGTAACCCCACCATTAGGATATAGATGCAACATTGTTCATCAAGCAATTCTTGATGTCATTCATATTCACATCCGAATACACTAGAGGTGATCTAATAAATTCACCATGACCTCTAATTGCCCTGAAAATAGGTGTGTAACACACAGAGATCTCAAGTGAGCCTCAATAATGTCCAATACCAGCAAACTATCTGACTAAAACAAACTATAGGGGTTGGACAAAATAATGGAAACACCTGGAAAAATCAACAAAAGTTAGTTTAATACGGTGTAGATCCACCTTTTGCGGCGATTACAGCCTCAATTCTACGAAGTATGGATTCATACAAGGTGATATCATTGGCCCGGAGGATCTCCACGAAATAGCACCCCAGATCATCACAGAACCTCCGCCATGTTTAACGGTTGGGAGAAGGCAGTCTGGATGGAATGCTTCTTTCGGCTGTCTCCAAACATACACGTGGCCGGAGGTCGGAAAATGGGGTAAACGATGATTGGTCTGAGAATATCACATGTTTCCACTGCTCGAGGGACCAATTCTGGAGGTTTCTACACCACTCTAAACGCTTGGAAACATTTGTCATTGAGAGCAGCGGTTTTCTAATTGCAGCTCTTCAGTGGAATCCAGATTTGTGCAGCTCTGGATGAACAGTTTTCGTGGACCCTGGGTTCTGTAGGTGTTCATTGAGCTCAGCAGTGATTTTCAGAGCCGTGGTCTTGCGATCCTCTCTCACAATTTGCTTTAGAGTCCGATGGTCTCTCTCAGTCAACTTCGACTTTCGGCCGGACCTGTGCTTTGCTGCAGACGTTTTTCCTTCTCTTTCATACGCAGTCATTACTTTGGAGACAGTACCTCTTGGCACACCAAGCATTCGGGCACTTTCTGTTGCACTACCGCCTGCCATACCAGCACCAACAATTTGGCCTTTTTGAAAATCCGAAAGGTCTGCCATTGGTACCAGGTTCTCATCAATGTTCTTACAATTCGGCAAAACAAACAGATAATTTACATACACATATCACTTAACACAAATAATCAACTACAAACATTAACATATATCACGGTTTGCATGTTTATAACATGTTCGAAGATTATGATGCCAAAACGTTAGGTGTTTCCATTATTTTGTCCAACCCCTGTATATGCTAAGGCTGGGGTCACACATAGAAGTCCGTTTTTGGAAGTGATTTCCATCACCAATCCGTTTTTTTTGGGTGCTTTTTGAGCCTCCTACACCCCTGAACGTTTTTTTCATTAAAAACCCATATGCGTTAACGCATGCGTTAACGCAGGTGCCTATATGTGCCATGCGTTAACGCATGCGTTTCCCATAGGGCCCCATGTTAAAAAAACGCATGCGTTTTTTAACTGATGCCAAAAACGTTGCTGGCAACGTTTTTGGCTCAAAAACGGACAGAGCAATGTTTTGAGGTACAGAAAAAAACGGACAGGGTGTTTATTACATCCAATCCGTTTTTCTGTAAGTTTTTGGACTTAGAAGAAAAAATGACAAAAATGAAGCCAAAAACGGACCAAGGGCTTATGTGTGACCCCAGCCTAAATTTTAGAAACAACAATAGATATATGCCGCGACACTACTATATATGCAAAATATAAATTAATGAGTGGCACTAAAGAAAGAAGATCAAACTGAATTGTGCAAATGTGTAATGCAGAAAGCTGCCCTGTGCTAAAATTGAAATCAGAGGTCTTAGTCTCATCAGTGGCCACTGAGGATCAAGCCTGGCACCCACTTCAAGGGGCCTCCATTGCCAGGTCCTGACACTATGCCCTAGTGAGATGGTGAACTGGTGAAATCATTGTGGGCTTATATGTCTAAGGATGTAATTAAAAACAGGTGTGTGCTAGGACCTCACACTGGAGTCCAAGAGTGGCTACCAGTCTAAGAAAAGAGGAAAGGGGAAAATTATGCATAATGGGAGCTCAGTCAAAAAAGACAATATGTAAAATATATATAAGACTGGCGTCACCGTATATGTAGGTGCTGGCAGAAAATAATTATACTTACAACAATAGATATCTGCCGCAACACTACTATATATGCAAAATATAAATTAATGAGTGGCACTAAAGAAAGAAGATCAAACTGAATTGTGCAAATGTGTAATGCAGAAAGCTGCCCTGTGCTAAAATTGAAATCAGAGGTCTTAGTCTCATCAGTGGCCACTGAGGATCAAGCCTGGCACCCACTTCAAGGGGCCTCCACTGCCAGGTCCTGACACTATGCCCTAGTGAGATGGTGAACTGATGAAATCTGTGTGGGCTTATATGTCTAAGGATGTAATTAAAAACAGGTGTGTGCTAGGACCTCACACTGGAGTCCAAGAGTGGTTACCAGACTAAGAAAAGAGGAAAGGGGAAAAAAATTATGCATAATGGGAGCTCAGTCAAAAAGACAATATGTAAATATATATAAGACTGGCGTCACCGTATATGTAGGTGCTGGCAGAAATTAATATAATAAGTATAATTATTTTCTGCCAGCACCTACATATACGGTGACTCCAGTCTTATATATATTTTATAAATTGTAGAAACAGTCCAAATCGCATCCCTTTTTTGGGGGGCAGATTCCAGCCTTGCTGGTGTTTATACACAGGCAACACAAATAGAAAAAGTCATGCTTTTTTGTTACACAGTGTGGTCAAAAAATTAACCCTGTTTGGGGATTTTCAGAGCTGTTTTATTTGCTAAATGATGAAGCAAAAGCTTTTTCATAAAGCGTCCAAAAATTATCCTTTTATTTAATTTGTCAATTCAGTGAGAAAGTGAAAATCTCTAATGCCACCCAATAAGGGTAGCAATCCTTAAAGTCATAATTGACTCTTTAACAAGCCTTTTAATATGACCTAGGATTTGTGCCAGATCAGAACCCCAAACTGCAGACGCTGCGTTTTGGGGTGATTTCCCCTCATCAGTGCAGTGTGTGGGAATTCTGACCTGGCTGTATGAGAGGCTGAGACAAGGTCTGGGGGACTTGCTATTCTCCTCACAGAGAGGAATCTGTCTGCTGGCATAAGGAGACGGATAAGCTGATAAGGAGACTTATAGCCGCAATGCTCCTCTGGGAAATATGCAAATTGTCACTTCAGTGAGGAAGTGAAAAACTCTAATGCCACCCAAGGGAGCAATCCTTAAAGTCATAATCAACTCTTTAACAAGCCTTTTAATATGACTTAGGATTTGGGCCAGATCAGCATCTGTACACTGAAGAATCTGTGCTTAAGAAGTGTGCACACTGCCTCACTTGTAAAGTCAAAATGTTTGAGCTAAAAGAAATGTTGGTTAAGATCTGTTTGCCTCAGCGTCTGTCTTCAATGCGAGAAGGACAAGACATCAGTGATATGCAGCGGCTCAAAAGGTATGACCTGCACTGCACAATCCTCTCACCCAACCAGGTCCATCAGACCACCATAAACAATATCCCCCACCTAATGCAGATGGATGGGGCACGCCGACCATGACTACTGCTGCGGGTCACCCTCTCAGAATCTGTGAAAGTGAGAAAATGCGCAATAGGGTCTTATCTCCAGATAAAGAGGTGAATGAATGTGTGAGTAAAACTGCTCAACTGGTCTGGTTGTGTCACCCACAACTTGTATGATAGCCAGAAATTGTTGTAGTTGCCTGAAAAAGACAGCTGCTGCAAGGACTGCACCTCCACGGATAACCACGATGAAGAATCTGTAGATCTGTAGGACAAGGTGTCGTTGTGTCCGCGCTGCCATCAAAAGGATCATCAGAGACAAGAGAGAATCTGGGCTGAATTGTGTCTTTATTCTTCCGACGCGTTTCGCAACCTTCACCTGGCTCCTTCCTCAGGGACATTCAAGATGCAACTGACAATGCTTCTATTTATACAGAACCTAAAACCATGTTTCTGCTGAATCACAGTGACATCACACTCAGGGTGGAGACTGAGTCACGTGATCATTCTTTTGTAAACAAACAATTACCACCGAATGCATTTAGTTACAATACATTAAAAATATTTTGATAATGAACATAAAACAAAAAGAAGAAAGATCTACAAGTCATAGTCCTCTTTTTTTTCTTTAAAAACTTATAAAATAAGCAGCAACTAATCAGATTGACTAAATGTATGATTGGGGAATCGAGCCATTATGTGTGTAGTGGAAAAAAGGAGGAAAAAACAAAGTGCTGAAAATTCTTAAGGAGCTACTTGTGGGATTGAAAAGACTAGGTGCACCGTGTAAGTGGAAGATATCAGTGAAGGTGGACAATCCCTTCATATGAGCCTAAAATATATGGATATCGTGCTTGTAATGTTATTTGTCTTAGTGTACTATATAAAAACCACAGAGAAAAAGGATAAGAAAAATGGTGTAGGCCATTTAGCCATAATGAGGAGGGATGCTGCTGTCTAGCAATCTATTGTGTGATGCAGATTTAAGTGTAACTATTCTGTGAATAATTGAAACTAAGTCTGTGTATGGGGAAGTGGTAAGGCGCTTCGTCTGAAGTCATGATGAGTGCAAGAGAACCAAGATCAAGACCCCCATCAACCAGAGAGACAACATGCAAGGAAATAAAAAGAGTGCAGAGGTGAAAAATTTAGGAAAGAGAAATAGGTGAAAAGGATGAAAATAGATATATGTAATAAATTGAAAAAGTTTGATGTAAAAGTATATATTTACATTATTCTTTTGGATATTTTATTTTTTATTATTGATGAAATCCTCTTGATTAAACTATTCATATATTTGTTTCTAGGGAGGAATGACATATCTGGAAAAAAGTTATGATTGTCGCTGAGGAAGGAGCCAGGTGAAGGCTCCGAAACGCGTCAGAAGAATAAAGACACAATTCAGCCCAGTTTCTTTCTTGTCTCTGATGATCCTTTTGATGGCAGCGCGGACACAACGACACCTTGTCCTACAGATCTACAGATTCTTCATCGTGGTTATCCGTGGAGGTGCAGTCCTTGCAGCAGCTGTCTTTTTCAGGCGACTACATCGATTTCTGGCTATCATACTAGTTGTGGGTTACACAACCAGACCAGGTGAGCAGTTTTTACTCACACATTCATTCACCTCTTAATCTGGAGATAAGACCCTATTGCACATTTTCTTACTTTCACAGAGGAGTGGCATAAGGTCACCCAAAAGCAGTGTGTAAGACTGGTGGAAAGCATGCCAAGACACATGAAAGCTGTAATTAAAAATCGTGGTTATTACACCAAATATTGATTTCTGGACTCTTCCTGAGTTAAAACATGAGTATTATTGTTTGTATATATATATATATTGTATATATGCAATACTAAGACAGGTCATTAACCTTGGGGTTATTTAGTTTGGAAAAACGAAGGCTTAGGGGTGATCTTATAATAATGTATAAATATATGAGGGGACAGTACAGAGACCTTTCTAATGATCTCTTTACTCTTAGGCCTGAGACTGGGAACAAGGGGGCATCCTCTACGTCTGGAGGAAAGAAGGTTTAATCATAATCACAGACGCGGATTCTTTACTGTAAGAGCAGTGAGACTATGGAACTCTCTGCCACATGATGTTGTAATGAGTGAGTCACTACTAACATTTAAGAAGGAACTAGATGCCTTTCTTGAGAAGTATAATATTACCGGTTATATATACTAGATTCTTTGATAGGGCGTTGATCCAGGGAAATAGTCTGATTGCCGTATCTGGAGTCAGGAAGGAATTTTTTCCCCCAATGTGGAGCTTAGTGTTGCAACATGGGTTTTTGTCTTCCTCTGGATCAACATGTTAGGCTATGGGTTGAACTAGATTGACTTAAGGTCTTCCTTCAACCTTAAATACTATGCTACTACGTTACTATATGAATAAGAACTTGTTTTCTTTGCACTATTTGAGGTCTGAAAGCACGGTTTCTTTTTTACTATTTTGACAATTTCTCATTTGCTGCAAATAAATACAAATTTCTTTGCTTTGAATTTCGGAGACATGTTGTTTATGGAATAAAAGAACAATGTACATTGTACTCAAAAAAATATCTATGAAGAGAAAAATCAGAGAAACTGAAAATTTTGCAGTGGTCTCTTAATTCTTTCCAGAGCTGTATATTTGGTTTCTATCTCTTCCCCTTGAGATATTCAATCGCCTATTGGAATTCTTTGACCGCCCGGCGGTGTTTAATTTGGTTTGGCGCGCACGGCATGCTGGTGTTGCTGGGGTGAATGACATTGTTCCTCTGCCTCATCCCTTCCAGTGCGTGGCAGATGTGATCTGCCACTGCGCAACACATCATGGTGTACGGGCGCCACAAAAGCCAGCTGCCTTCATTGGGGAAATTTATCTTGCATTAAGGGGGATATGTAAATAACATAACCATGCCTCCTGACGAAGCAGGCCAGCTGTGAAACGCGTGTTGAGGTACGGAGGGGAGTTTAGATCTGTGGTCCCTGTGATCTTTTTTCATCATGTCCCAAGGTAATTCTAATTTTCAACATGGAAATGCCTACTATTAATGGGTATCTGGGACTAAGATTAGGCCCCTTAAACCTAATATGAGTTATTTGGGATGAATAGACGTTAACCTGTTAATTTTGAAAGACCATTGGAGTCTCCTTTTGTTTGTGGTTATCTTAAGGCATTTTATGTATCTTCCCTTGGGTGGCTCATCCACTCACCAGCTGCTCTGTTTATCACTGGGTTACTTGTTTTTTTCTTGAATCTTGTATTATTCTGTAGTTTGATAAAGTTTTGATATCATGCATGGGACCTAAGTGTTTTTTACTCTAGAACAAGTAGGGGGTATGAGTTCACAACTTTTGTAGGTTATATAAGATCTTTATCATGGTTGTGGAAGTAAGAGATCCAAAAATTGCCTGCTAGGATAAATTTACAATACAGTATGTAAATGATGAAATAATAAAGCAAGTCGCATCATTGAGCTAGTTATGGTGTATATATATTTTTACATGCAGAAGAAGGTAATTAATGCGGCAATATAAAGCATCCACCATAATATAACTTTTACAGGTAATACTTGAAGCAACAAGTGCATGAAATGTCATCTGTCATCAGAAACGCAATGTAAATACTACATTTGGCTAGTGGTCATGGCACTAACAAGACACATACCTATTATGATGGACAGTTTCTGTGTAATCCTGAAGGTCAGTCACTCTTAGCTTCACTCTTCAGTTGAAATAACGCTTCTAAATTGGCATGAAGGATTAAGTACAGACAGCTACAGAACTGCTCAGCTATCGCAGGATTATCTTGCATGTAATTGCAGAGACATGGCATCAGGCCATGCAGATAAAAATGGACCTGACATCATAAAAATATCACATTGCTTACTGGCACAAATTAACCATGAAAAGTAGCATGGCTGTTCTAGTACATACGGGTAAATGCCGCTATTGCCAATGTAATACAGAACTGTGAATCCCTCCTTATCAAAGGATGCCAGCATGTGCATGCTTGTGACTGTAAATATAAATGTAATAGTATAATAGGAATCTGAGTAGAAAACAATGTATATTATTATTTCAGTATATATTTAAAGGGATCCTGTCACCTCCAAAACGCCTCATAAACTAGCAAAACATGTCCCTGCAGCATCCTATCACTAATCTCACACTCCTTTTGTCTCAAAAAAGCATCCTGTGAAAGTGGAGAAAAACGTTTTATAACTTACTCATTAGCGATGTTAATTAGCTGGGGTTATATTCTTTAGCCCCTTGGGCGGGCCCTCTTTGTCATAAGATCACGCCCTAATAGGCGTGATCTTCTATTCATATTGTATTCAGCGCCTCCCTGCTCTCCACGGCGCTGTGAGGGCTGTGAATCGCGTCATTTCCTGCATTGGGTGACATCAGTACACCCGCGCCACTCTGTAGGCTTCAAGTACTGCATTGCGCATGCGGTGCTTGAAGCAGTACACAGCGGCATGGATGTACTGAAGTCACCCGATGCCGGAAATGACTCAATTTGCATCATTACAGCCTTTAAAGCACCGTGGAGAGCAGGGAGGCACTGAAGACAAAATTAATAGAAGATTACGCCTATTAGGGCGCCCATAAGGGGCTAAAGAATATAGCCCCAGCTCATTAACATCGCTAATGAGTAAGTTATACAACGTTTTTATGCACTTTCACAGGATGCTTTTTTGAGACAAAAGGAGTGTGGGATTAGTGATAATATGCTGCAGGGACATGTTTTGCTAGCTTATGAGGCGTTTTGGAGATGACAGGATCCCTTTAAGGAAACATTTTCATATGGTAGAGTGATTGACTAGAAGTGAATATCCTTTTATTAACCATTTATTCTTCATATATTTTATAATGACTGGAGCTCCATCCTTGTGATGCAGAGCTCAAAATCCCCTAAATTCAAGTTCATTTTATTGTTAAAATAAATCTGTCACCAAGATGTTGCTACATAATTTAAGAGCATAATAATATAAGGAAAGAGACCCTGATTCCAGGGATATTTCATTAGTTTAATTGGTGCAGCAGTGTTGACACAATCAGTGTTCTTAGGTGTAGCATGTAGCAGAGATCAGAAACCCCATCCACACAATAGATTTCTGAGTACATTGTCTATTAACAGTAAGATGCTTATCAGAGAAGGGGGCGCGGTTGGACCAGGGTGCATGTGTATTGTAGTCGAGGCAACATCCTGGTGCCAAAATGGCCATTATATTGAAACAGTACACAGCATAATAAGGAACATATCTGAGAAATGAGTATCTCAGCCAAAACATCATGCTGTCCTCAATTTACATAGCAAAAACCTGCTGACAGATTTGTTTTAAGTTCTTGGCTATATGCAATTGTTAATCGATAGGAAAACTTAAACCTTGCCAATAATTTTTTAATTTAAAAGGATTTTAAGACATCATTTTTCCAAAACAGCACTTTATCTGCCTTTTGGTCATTTATGGTATTGCAGCCTCACCCTGTGGTTGTGACTATGAGTCGGCTGTAATCCAACAAACTACCAGTAGTGTTGTGTTTTAAACTGTAGCTTTTTTCTGATCCTCCTCCCTTCTCCACCTCTTCCACCCTTAAAGAAACACTCTCATCGGGGACAGCTGGACAGCTTATCAAAAAACCATGGACAGACAATATTTTTTACGAACACATTGAAAAATCATAATAAATACTTATGATTATGAGTCATGTCTAAAACCCATAATTCTGATATGCAGAAATTAGCTGCATTCACTATAAAATGATGATTACAGTAAAAATAAGATGTATACTTTTCAACTTAAAAAAAATCACCTTAAACTTTCTTTTACGGACAGGGATAAAAACTGACTATTTGTATGAACTGTCCTGGAATGTCTAGACAGTTGGCAACCCTGACTTCCGTTAAAGTTTTAATCCTCTTAAGATATT
The DNA here is from genome assembly GCA_033576535.1 of Allobates femoralis. NCBI lineage: Eukaryota > Metazoa > Chordata > Amphibia > Anura > Aromobatidae > Allobates > Allobates femoralis. The sequence continues at coordinate 139,558,822 of JARQOC010000008.1, read as the reverse complement.
GCAATTAATATATTATATATTACTGTGTACTTAAAATTGCTCATTTTGCCCTTTAAACCATTAATTCTTCACTTTTTCTTTAGGTCTATGACATCAAATGATTAAAAACAGACTAGCTGAACCCTCCTAAGCTCTATGTAGAAGTCTCTTGTCCCTGCATAAATCATCACAACAAAGTCTCTGGCAGAGTAAGGAGTGGAGAGGCTGGGTAAAAAGTTGAAGAGGGCAATGATTCATGAAGGGAAAAGAGACTTCCTGTTTATACATTTAACCGAAAAAATAGAAGGATTAACTGGGTAGAAAGTCAAAATTAGCAAATGTAAGTACACAATGCTATTTAAAATGATGATTGCAATATATTAAGAGTCTAAAAACTTTGAAGAAAGTGTCTATTTAACCTTTGTATTTGTGCATTTTATAGGAAAAATCTTAAAATTTGCTATTCTGTATCAGAAAACTTCCTCCACCAACTCGAGAATCGTAATATGATACTATACATCAGAAAATTTTGAACATATTTTGATTTCAGAACATGTTCGTTCACTTTATGCTGCTGTCAGACATCCGTGTTTCACAGACTGAGTAAAGACCCAAGGACCTCATTGTACAGAGGTTCTTGAAGTGTTGAAAAAGATTGATTTTGCAGTTTTCACCAACTTGTTCATTGAATGTGTACGGGACTTGGTGCTGTCTATACAAGTCATGGAGGTCATAGGAAATACTGGATGTACTAGTTTTAGTACTCATTTTGCATCAACTAATTTGAGTAGCAGCCAACTACTTGTACTGTGATCAACATGTGAAGTGGATCTTTTCTATGCTATTTTTCCACCTAAGTCTATGTCTTCATACCCATGGTGCTTTTGTTCCTGCTCTTGGCATCTTGTATTATCAGCTTCTCATCATTTTTGCCTATTATCTGTCTGTATCACATTTTTTATGCCTTAGTGCTTCCAAGTTATCTTTTCTGCACCCACAATGAATGTCACAGTGTTCCCACAATGACATATCTGCTGCAATGTATTACAAACCTAACAAGAGAACACCTGCCAAACAGAAACACTTTAAAGTTGGCTACAGTATTTGAGAGATTACCCTATATCAATCTTTGAACAAAACTACTATTATGAATAATTCCTGTAATATCTTCGAAACAGGAAGCCTCTATAAACACCATAATGCCATACTACAGCAGTCACTACAGTATGGAGAGGACAACTTTGTTCTATTTTGCATGTCCAATGCAAAATATAGGGGTGCATCTATCTGAATGAATTGGAATATCATCAAAAAGTTAATTTATTGCAGTAATTCAATACAAAAAGTGAAATACTTATATTACATAGAGTCATTACACACAGAGTGATCTATTTTAACTGTTCATTTCTGTTAATGTTGATGGCTTACAGCCAATGAAAATTCATAGGTCATTATTTCAGAATTGAAAGTAGGGAGGATGAATGGTCTGAGAGATAAAATATTACCTAAATAGGTATCAGAGGCTTCACCTTGTGTGGTTGTGAGAGTCACAACCACTATAAAAGCAGTCCCCAGCGTGGTGCATATAGAGTAGCGAGGATGAAGGGTTAAAAACCGCACGAGACATTAAAGGACAAATAAAATATTAATTTATTAGTCAAAGCGTTTCAGAGCTCCCTGGCCCCTTCCTCAGGACAAATAATATCATATTGCCTTGTTTCAGAGCATTTCAGGGAGCCCTGAAACGCATTGACTAATGAATCAATATTATATTCACCCTTTTGATGTGTCGTGGAATACGGCAGCACGGTTTTTAACCCTTCATCCTCACTACTTTTATTTTCTGAGATGATGACCTTTGGGTTTTCATTGGCTGTAAGCCATAATCATCAACATTTACATAAATAAACACTTGAAATAGATCCCTCTGTGTGTAATGACTCTATATAATATATGCGTTTCACTTTATGTACTGAATTACTGACATAAAATGACTTTTTGAGGATACTCTAATTCATTGAGATGCACCTGTAGGTCAGACTTTGCCACAGTATATTGTGCTGTACAAATAAATACTTTAGCTATATTCACACACACTATTTTTGATTTTTTTTTTGCATCCGTTTTTTCCAGTGAACTGCAATCGCTTAAATGGAATCCCAGCAAAGTCAATGGGTTTTCACTTTTTTGCTGCTTAGGGAATTTGTGGTGTGATTTTTCCCTTGAAAAGTGATCCATCCAAAGAATGAGCATGTTAGTTTCTGTGGCGTTTTTCTCATCCACTTTTCCATAAGGAACCATTCTAAATTGAAAAAAAAAAATGCAGCACCTAAAACACATCAAAAACAGATCAGAAATGGATGATCCTTTTTCTGGTGCTTTTTATTTTTTGAAAAGCTGATCCAGTTTTGCAGCAGAAAAAAAGGCGCAAAAGCGGTGTGTGTGAATATAGACTTTAAGTTATGCCGTGGTTTCTCAATTATTTTGATCCAAGAGATATAAAAAAAAGAAAAAGCTCAGTTCACTGCACATATAGTGACTCAATAGCCAATGGGCTGGACTTTAGATGCATAACTAGAAGTAAAAAGCTAGTTATCTGGATTTAAACCCCTTCACAACCTATGACATACCTATACGTCATAGGTTGTGTTCCCTCCTTTGATGAGTGTTTACATGCTGAGATTGTATCTTTCCCTGCACATGTAGGCTGACCTGATCAGCTGACATGTGCCTCTAACAGCGGTGTGCAGAACAGAGATCTGCCCTTCGCTTATAATTATTTAAATAGCGCTTTCAAACTCTGACAACACAATTTAACACACACCAGTGGGGAGTGAGCCATTCCTCGATTCCATTGGCAGATGTGATCGTAGGGTGCCAATGGGTTGTCATATAAAAAAAGAGGGAAGACAGAAGCGCACAAAAGGGTCTTATCCAATGGTAAAATCGTTTCACAGATCTGGATCCACTCACCTGGTTCAGTTGTGTGGAGCACAACAACCATAAGCATAAATGGGTAGGATCCGATGAACTGCAGCAATCAGCCGGTCACTAGAATTGCATTTATAGAAAGGAAAGAAGTCCGGCTTTCAGGATCACGCTGTTCCAGTCCAAAGTTCACAAGGAGTTAATCCAAGGACCAAGCAGTGATTATAACTTTCTTTTTATTCCAGAAACTCTAGGCGTTTCGTGTACACACTGTACACTTCCTCAGAAGCAAAGTTTGGTAACTTTTCTCCTGAGGAAGTGTGCAGTGTGTACACGAAACGCCTAGAGTTTCTGGAATAAAAAGAAAGTTATAATCACTGCTTGGTCCTTGGATTAACTCCTTGTGAACTTTGGACTGGAACAGCGCGATCCTGAAAGCTGGGCTTCTTTCCTTTCTATATACAGTATGCAATGGGTTGTCATGAGAGCCAGGGGTCAACTAATTACCCCCGTCATGATTCACTTCCTGTGGACACTGATTGAACACCAGGGAGATGATCATTGGTGATGTGTAGAACCATGCATCACATCGCTTCAGCTTCACTTTTCCCTCCCCTCCCATCACAAACTGCCTGCTGACAGAAAAACAGTACCCTGTTCCTGACTAACTCTTCCACTATGGGCCAGTCCCAACATTAAATGTCTCTTACCCTTACTGTCTATTGTGGGCAGAACTCGACTATCGCACAGCACAGTGCGCAACATTATACAACATGTGAAAAGGAAAACAGAACCACAGCAGATCTAAAGCATAAAACAATACTGTAGGGTGATTGGTGTCTTTAGGGCTAAACATGACAACCCGGCCATCTCCTTACATCTGGAAAAATTCCTCACAATCAAGAATTTAGGCAAATGGAATCACAGTTGTTTCGCCATCTTACGGTCCAGTTTTCTCGCTCCACCCATGCTTCCTTTCCATGCAGAAGAAAAACATGTAGAGGCTTATTTGGTAGTGTACACTGTACTAAATCATCACTATAATCTTATGTTTAGTGATTCCTTTTACATTTTTATGTAAATTCCATAGAGGTACTAACATTTTAATCTAATAAACTACTATTTGTTAATTGTTAGTTTTGTTTATTTTTATTAAAGGAAAACTGTCAGGTCGTAAAGCCATATGTAACAGCTATCATTTTCTAATTCCTTTCTCTAAGCTCTATCTATTCATGTATTTCTATTATTTATATTCCTCTCCTATCTTCTGTAAACTTCAAATATAGAGATTCATTCCATCTGTCAATCACAGTGAATGATCCACTTCTCTGCTGTCCTCTCCGCAGAGATGAATATGTATGTCACATACTCACACCACATCACAGCACAAGAGATCAGTTGGTGGGGGCTGTATCCTCCTCTCTACTCTCTTTGCAGCAAAACCAAGAGATCAGATAAACACAGGATCTCTCACAGCACACATTCCTTTTTACAGAAACAAATGGAGTCTAGATCAGATAAAGCAGATCTGTAGATTTCTCCCTCCATGTCCTGAACAGAACAGTAGCTTAAGAAGTGAAACCACACAGCACTGAGAGCAGAGAGAGGACGGAGGAGGGAGGAGAGAGCTGCTGAGAGGGGGTGCATAATTACATGACAGTTTATACAGCAGCCAGATTAATCGTCTCTGCTTATAACTGAGAAGATTAATCAAGGAGATCCCTGCAGGGTGTGAAGATGCTGATAACATGGAAATTACAAAGGGTAGAATAATAATTTTACATGTTTTTAAAAGGTCTCACCAGGCACTATTCAAGAGTAATATTAGTATCATACTGAAAAATGACCTGACAGTGTCCCTTTAATTTTCATTGATGCCAAACCTGCACAAGGTAGCTGATGATGGAAAGAAAATGTGTTTAAGGCTGAGGTCACACTGGGTTATGGAGCCACGTTTCCAGCCAGGGCTGAATCCGGACAGCGTTAACAGCAAGCGCTGCCTGAAAACGTGGGTCAATAGAAAACCTGTGTTTACCTTAGTAGCAGCTGCACACAGAGCTGCTGGGTGGCCGCTTTTCCTCCAAGCACAGGAAACACTGCCTGCAGCGTTTTCCTGTGCGCTCCTGAAAAGCGGCCGCCCAGCAGCTCAGTGTGCGGCTGCTACTAAGGTAAACACAGGGTTTCTATTGACCCACGTTTCCAGGCAGCGCTTGCTGTTAACGCTGTCCAGTTTCAGCGCTGGATGGAAACGTGGGTCCATATCCAAGTCTGACCCCAGGTTAAGGCTACTTTCAGATCTGCATTTTGTTTCAGTAACGGCAGCTCAGGCAACCTGAACTTTTGAACTTTAGGTATAATTTTTTCTTTCAGATCTTCAGTTTTGCAAATCCAGCAGAATTCCGCCTTTTTTGTATAAAACGGATCCATCACTTGTCGCAAGATTGTGTTCTGTCTAATGCATTTTGTATTGGAGTTCCGGAGATGTGCAGCGCTTGTGTTTTCATCCGGATCCGGCACTTCTGGCACCAGACAAAAAACACTGCGAACTGTCATTTCATGACAAGCTGTAAGTGCTGGATTGCTGGATCTGGATGAAAATGCAAGTGCCGCACATGTCAAAACTCCAATACAAAATGCAGTAGACAGAATGCACTCTTGCCGCAAGTGTGACCGATCCATTTTTTTGCAAAAAAGGTGGAATTCTTCCGAATTTGCAAAAATGCAGATGTGAAAGCACCCTAAGGGTACCGTCACACCTGGGCACTCCGCCGTCGATTTCATAGGCAATGCAGGGGCATGGCCTATCGCTGGCGACAGCACTGGTGCGTCGCCTAGTGTAAAGGGACGATAATAAGGCAAAGAATCGCCTTAGAGTGGTCGCCTGGTTTCGCAACACTGTTATGAAATCAGACGAGCACTCTGGGGCGATCGCCTATGTCACAGGCGATGGGAGCCATAAGCTCCCATCTTACAGAATCACCGCTGGGGTTTGTGGACACCCCAGCAGTGATAGCGCCTGTAACATCTCCGGTGCATCGCCGGAGGTATCGCCGCGTGTAAAGACGCAACGGCGATGCTGGCAGGGCACCTAAAACGTGGGCGCTCCCGTGCGTCGCCGGTGATATCTCCTGCGATGTGGATAGGTGTAACGGTACCCTAAGGATTTAAGAAAATGGATTTTGCAGTTGTTGCAAATGTAATCAACTTTGCTAATATTATACTAAAATCTAACAATAAAATGGATTAAAGTATCAGAAGTTTGTCAGAAGCCATGTAAATTCCATACCAATCTTATATCTGCTCTGTTCATGTGAATCTACACCCATGGTATTGTTCCTGAACACACACTGGTGGCAGTACGTGTATATATATTTCTGAATTTTTATGTAGAAAACAAACTGTTATCTTTCCCTTTCAAAGTAACTAAAGTGAACCTGTGTATGTGAACAGAATGATTTATGAGCCTCTAATGTGATCTGTTTATTAGAGATCACAAAAGAAGCAAATAGATTTTTGCATTTGGCATCTTTCGATTACCACTGCCAACGTTCTCTTCAGAGCTTAAGCCCTCTCTCTAGGTGGAAGGTCTGCCATGTTTCATTCTGAAGTGAAATATTGATCTTTCAATCCTGTATTTCAAGGTTTGATTAACGCAGATGGTTGCCAGGAAAGCAGATTTTGTTGGTATTCTGCTAATTCTTTTTTATGATTCACTTGCAGCAATTAATCTTCCATTTTATTGTCCAACGAAGCTGGAGGAAAACAGGGATTTATATAAGCATTTAAGTAATTGAATTGAGTTTCTTGCTTGCTAGACCCGCATTGCATTAACCTTCATGCCATCTTCTCCATAAAAGACTATTTTGATTAGTTTATTGAAGTTAAATGACCAAATTCAGAGCACAACAAGCACAGCTGAAGCATTAGATAAACACACATTCTACATATATATCTATATATAGTTGGAATCATAATGATCCAACCCACATTACAAATTAAATTGTTTTAGCAAAATGTACAATAATTCTGATGATAGTAAGCAATAAACCAAACAAGTAAAAATAATAAATAGCTCATCACAACTATTATAACTAGTGGTTTCTCCAAATACGGCACAAAATGGCACCCTTCAATTCTGCAGGCTCTATTTATTCAACCCTTTGATGACAAGCGTCTAGTAGAGATGAGCCGATATGACAACATTCGAGTATGCCAAATTGCACAGATTTTGCTGGACTTTATTTTGCACAAATTGAATGTCTCTTGGAGAGATTCTAGAGCAATGTAAGCTTTACATGTTCAAAAGAAAAATACAATTGATACCCACCTCACCGATCATTCTTTGGCCATTGTACCCAGTTAAATGTATCGGGTAAACTAAGTGAACTATACAAAAGTGTAGAATAAATAGTACTAGACACGGGTTAGTACCACAAGGCTTGGGTCACACTTGGGCTTGGACCCATGTTTTCAGGCAGCGCTAAAATCTTAGCAATTTCTGCTGTTGTGGACAGCGCTAATGGCAAGCGCTGCCTGGCAATGGGGCCCCATAGAAACCCGTAGTTTACCTTAGTTGCAGCCGCACACAGAGCTCCAGGACGGGCGCTTCTCAACAGCGCACAGGAAAACGCTGCAGGCAGTGTTTCTTGTGCGCTCAGCTAAAGCGCACGTCCTGGAGCTCTGTGTGCGGCTGCAACTAAGGTAAACTACGGGTTTCTATGGGGCCCCATTGCCAGGCAGCGCTTGCCATTAGCGCTGTCCACACCAAGCCATTCCTTATGTTCATCTGTTGCCTTTGTTAAGCTGCGCGCACACGCTGCATAAATGCAGAGTTTTTTTACTCCATGCTTTTGTCCAAAAGCGCCTCTGCGTTTCCTGGGAACATTCCGTTCAGAATGCTGCTCATTTTGTGGAAGCACTTTTAGGGTCAAAGTCTATGCACCGAAAGGCGCGTGATTCCTCCCATCGGCCCCATTATAGGGCTCTCGAATACGCATTGTCGTTAAGACAATGCTCAATTCCAGCGCCTACAAGAGCGGGCACAGGATGAAGTGATGTCACACGGGGGCTGGAATAATCCTGTTCCCATGTGACATGTATGTGTACTTTCGCTTTAGCAGTGTATGCACATACACTGCTAAAGCACAATAAAAGAAAGCAATGGTTAAATATAAAAAAAAAAAAAATACTCACCTCTCCACAGACTGTCCCGGGATGGCATCCGATAGCTGCAAGGACATGAATCAGCTGACCGGGCAGCAAACCGATCAGCTGATGTGTCACCTGGCAACATCAGCATTTAAGCCACCAGTCAAAATCGATCAGCTCATGTGTCACCTGATCGGTTTTGCCGGCTGGTTTACACAATCAGCTGACACATCAGCTGAGCGGTTTTGTCAGGCCATTTAACCCTTTCCCAACTCAGGGTGTTGAACAACGTCATGGGCCGGTTACCAGGGTTTGATGTGAGCTCCGGTGCGGAGCTCACATCATTTCCCCGACATCTCAGCCATAACCATTTAGATCCCACTGTCATTCACTGACAGCAGGATCCAAAGGAGATCATCTCTATGAAGGTGATGGGTAGCAAAGGGTGGTTCACGGTTGGTGTAAATCAGGTTACCACTGCAGACAAGTTTGAAAGCTAGCAGCAGGAGGCTGACCTGGAGGGAATGTAGCATCAGATGGAGGCTTGGCCTCTCATGGTTAGACAGCCATCTAAACCCAAACCCACCGGGGCCATTGATCCTGAGGGGCATGTCGGTGTTTCCCAAGTTACTCAAAAACATGGAAAAACTAATCTTATATGACTGGGTGGACTGAATCAGCTTTTCTCTGCCTTCATTACTTCGATCCTAATGGATGGTGTTTTTGCAATCAGCGCTAACTGTACAATGAAATGGACCACAAATGATCAAAGGGTAATGGTGCTTTATGCTACTTATTTCAGAGCATATTTTTGCTCCTTCCTCAGGAATGCAACCATGATCCTGAGGAAGGAACAAGGATATGCTCTATAATGCGAAGAATAAAGCACCATTACCCTTTGATCATTTGTGGTCCATTTCATCGTACAGTTAGCGCAGATCCTAATAACACTGTCCATCAGGATTGAATTATAATACCACTGTGCACGTGGAGTGTGGATCTTTTGGCAGCTGCACTATGTAGCATACACTGGTTGTTGGTCCCACAACCGACCCAGGTGAGCATCAATATTTGTCATTTTTTACAATATTTATAAAGATAAAACCCTATTGCACTTTTGTTTTCTTATCTTTTTAGTTATTGACTATTACTTGTAAAACCAAATTTGTAGTATATGTGATAATGTGCCCATGTGTTTTTTTCTACATAGGAAAAAACCATCCATCTTATGTTTAAAAGGTTCACAGAGCACATGAGATCAGTTCCCCTAATCTTATTAAACATATTAGAGATATTCATATGGGGAATATTAATATAATCAATGCTTTTGGAATAAAGGAGATCAAACCCATAAAGGATGTGGATGATAGAAACAAAAAATTTGCAAAAAAGAGTTAATTTCACAGGTCACATGTTCCATAGAGTAATAGAGTGGCTGCCTGTTCTACATGTAACTTCTTACCAAAGAATTTTATTTTCCAAAATGTAAGCACATGTATGACAGGTCAGATCTAGCGCGCAGAACTTTAAATAATGTTGGAGACATCTAGTAAGCAATTGTGTCATATTACTGCAAGTGAACGATGTTCTTGCAAAGTAGCAATTTCTGTGCCTATGATGGCATTAATAAATCTTCCAAATGATATTATAATTGCCATCAGTATATCACTGTATGATAAAAATAATGAAGATTTTTAGAAAACAACCAAAACCTCAACTAAAAAGAAGTACCAGTAATACAAATTGTATCTCCCATTGCCATGTAGTAAAATGTGACTGTTGCGTCTGTAACCTTGACAGTATAGATTTGTTTGTGGTGATTCTTTATCAAGGCAGCATGGTTGTTCAGTGGTTAGCACTGATGTTTGGCAATGTAGCGGTCCAGGGTACCAATCCCACCAAGGACAGCATCTGCACATCTAAGTTTCCTCCCACATTCCAAAGATATACTGATTGCGAATTTAGATTGTGAGCCCAAGGGGAACAGTGATGATAAATTCTGTAAAATGATGTAGAATATAATGATCTTGTATAAGCAATGCCTAATAATAATACTCAAAAGCTACAGGTTAGGTATCAGAGGAATAGCTCGAAATTTCAAAGTTTTCAGGTGCATTTGCTCTTTATGATTATTGGGAACGATCCTTCCCAAGTAGTCTTATTATAGGATGATCATGCAGTGCAAACAGGCTACTGATCACCCAAACAAAAGCAAAATGCTTGATAAGGCTGGGGTCACAGTTGACATGAGTTTTTTTTAGTGATTTAACAAAACTCATGCGTTTTTTCATGTCAGCATGAGTTTTTTTAAGATGTGTGATGGCTCCCTGCGTTTTTGGCTGCGTTTTTAAATCTGCACCAAAAAATAGTGCATGTACTATTTTTTGGTGCGTTTTTTTAACATGGGCTCCTATGGAAAACGCATGTGTTTTTGAATGGCACTAATTGTACATGCGTTTCCCATAAGGCCCCATAATAAAAAATGCATGCGTTTTTGGAAATGCACCAAAAACGCATTGTACAGTCACACATGCATTTTTGCTATTAGGGCATGCGTTTTTTAACATGGGGGCCTATGGGTGCGTTTTTTACATGAGTTTTTGAAAACGCAGGTCTCCAAAAACGCTTGTGAAAAATGCAACTGTGACCCCAGCCTTATTGGGAAAAACAACCTTTTGGTTTACCTAAAGCATCATCGTTGTCATTTGCACATTGTCCTCATCTTCATAGTTTACGACGACAGGGGCTGTAGAAGAATTCTTTATCTCCACGGAATACCAATTTAAGCCACTTCTTGACGACCATCATCAAAGTGTTTCATGGTTTATCTAATGTCTTAGACATTTATTGTACCTTTTTCCTGACCAATAACTTTGGACAATAGCCCCTCCCACAGTCATTAGCATAGGTTTCTAATGGCGAAGGAGGAGGTGCACAGCCGAATACACCTGAATTTGCTCAACCTTAGCTGCAACTTATCAAATTGGGATGAAATGTGTTATTATGTTTGCTATTCTGGACTCCCACAGGTTTAATTGAATTCTTGCGGACTCAATGAGAAACAGATTGTCGTGAAGAGGCGTAACTAGAGTCCGATGAGCTCCCTGCACCAACATTGTTCTGTAACATTCTATATCCTTTATTGACTCACAAATTGACCCCTTTCCCCCTTCACTATGTATTAATGTCACTCGTCCTGCTATATATGGTATTCCTCTTGGAATATGGGTCTTATCGTGATATATATGTCCCCCATTCCAGTTTATATGGTCCTCCTCCTCCCACCACCTTAGTCCTCCAATTATTATAATGCACCCCCATTTTCCTTCATATAGCATAATGTAGCCTCATAGTCCTCCATATAGTATAATGTAGCCTCATAACTCTCCATATACTGCATTATAATGCACCCCCATCCTCCACACCCCATAATCCTCTGGCCATCATGTACTCACTTATTAAGAAAAAATCTGTACTTACCTCTCCTGGTTCCCTTGCTGCTTCGGTCTCCCTGCGAAAACTAAAAACACAGAAGAACGCATATAGCAGAAGTAACGCCTACTCCTAGTGTGAAGGCGACACCAACCTGCTATATGCATTCCACAGTGGAACGCAGATGGTGAATGGACGTGATAGGAAGGGGTGGTGGCAGTGGAGAGATAGGGCTGCTTCTAGGATGCAGGAGGGTCCCTGACACAGGCCCCATAGTAGCCGTGTGGTGCACAGTGACATGGATGTGTGTCCTCAGGGACTCACATCCATATGACACAGGAGCTGAGGTTGGCAGGCAGCAGGTGAAGACACGGGCGACTGTGCCTCCGGGCCCCATCGTAATCATGTTCTCTATTGTTATGCCCCCGTCGTCATGGAAGTATGGAACCATTAGACAGAAACGTTATGATAGAATTGCAGGCAAAGAAACATAGAAACTAGGAAACTGAGTGAGTCCAGCAATAGAGATGCACAAACGTTTGCTGAACATGTTCACTACTTTCAGAATCGGTACGAATATTGCACATTCAGTTCATGATCGGATACTTGATCAATTTACATAAAAAAAATCGTCAAACATGGCTTTGTTTGGGAAAAAGTTTAAATTTTTAAAATCGCCCTAAAATTTTCCCTGAATCTTTGGGGCCAAAATGCTAACTGGAAAATCCGCTGGCTGGGAACAGCACGTAACCTTATGGTTCCCAGTCATCGGGTCTACCATTTTCTTTCAAACTGTAGAATTTAATTTACCGTATATACTCGTGTATAAGCCGACCCGTGTATAAGCCGACCCCCCTACTTTTGCCCCCAAAACCTGGGAAAATCTATTGACTCGCGTATAAGCCGAGGGTGGACTCCAGCACAGGTATACAACCCCCAGCAGTGAGGTAGACAGCAGCCTCCCCAGTGGTAGTATACAGCAGCCTCCCCAGTGGTAGTATACAGCAGCAGCCCCAGTGGTAGTATACAGCAGCCCCAGAGGTATATGCAGCCCCAGAGGTATATGCAGCCCCAGAGGTGTATACAGCAGCCCCAATATACAGCAGCCCCAGTGGTATTGCAGCCCCTATATACAGCAGCCCCAGTGGTATTGCAGCCCCTATATACAGCAGCCCCAGTGGTATTGCAGCCCCAGTGGTATTGCAGCCCCTATATACAGCAGCCCCAGTGGTATTGCAGCCCCAGTAATGCAGGGCCCCTATATACAGCAACCCCAGTGGTATTGCAGCCCCTATATACAGCAGCCCCAGTGGTATTGCAGCCCCAGTGGTATTGCAGCCCCTATATACAGCAGCCCCAGTGGTATTGCAGCCCCAGTGGTGTATACAGCAGCCCCTATATACAGCAGCCCCAGTGGTATTGCAGCCCCAGTGGTATTGCAGCCCCTATATACAGCAGCCCCAGTGGTATTGCAGCCCCAGTAATGCAGGGCCCCTATATACAGCAGCCCCAGTGGTATTGCAGCCCCAGTAATGCAGGGCCCCTATATACAGCAGCCCCAGTGGTAGTATACAGGCAGCCTCAGTAATGCAGGGCCCCCCCCTCATGCTCCGGTCTCCTGTAAAGCAAGTTATACTTATCAGTGCCCGCTGCCGTCCGCGCCCGCCGCTGCCAACATCCCGATCCTCCGTCTTCATGCATCTTCTTCCTGTTTCCTGTGCGCGTCGCCGGTAATGACGTCACTGCCTGCGACGCGCACAGAGCAGGAAGAAGATGAATGAAGATGGAGGATCGCATGTCGGCAGCGGCGGGCGCGGACGGCAGCGGGCACTGATAAGTATAACTTGCTTTACAGGTGACCGGAGCATGAGGGGGGGGGCCCTGCATTACAGGGGATGCGGGGGCTGCTGTATACCGCTGTATACAGCAGCCCCCGCACTGACTCGCGTATAAGCCGAGGGGGTACTTTTCAGCCCAATTTTTGGGCTGAAAAACTCGGCTTATACGCGAGTATATACGGTAAAATTATTTTAAAGCTTCCTTGAGTTTACAGGCATTTGGAAAGGCCTCAATAATCATTCCCTCCAACTGCAAACTCAGGTGTTAAGGCCACTTCACACACACAGATATCTGAGTCCAATATCTGAAAAGATCTCTGGTTGCAGTGAAATCATGGATACATTGCTCCATTTTGTGGCTGTGTACAACATGGAGCAATGTATCCATGATTTCACTGCAACCAGAGATCTGTTCAGATATTGGACTCAGATATCTGTGTGTGTGAAGTGGCCTTTACTTGTGGCATGGGAAATGCAATTTGTAAGTGAGGTGTCTTCTGCAGTCAACCCCATGAAGGGGTTAATGACTAGCTAGGCAAAGAGATTGGGCAAGCAATAATATCCTGTAAGCAATTGGGTTCTGGTACTGGAATAGGTGGGTTCCTGCGCAAAGATAAGACACTTCACTGTGGAGGCTGGTGACATCTTGGGATTGCTGTACAATGCAGCTATACTGTGCTACCGTGTGCCTGCAGTCCGTTGTTTGGAGACGTGATGGATCCTTCCCAAGAAATTCCTACTTTGGAGGACGTGATCTTCCTTAACACCCCAGGGCTGAGGGTGCATAACCAGGACTGGAGCAATCTGCAGAGGAGATTACTTCACCTACACATATGAGCTGGAGTACTCCCGCACTACCCACATTGGGCCTGATATTTAGTGAGGTCAGGATCCAGTGCTATTCCCCCATGCCTGAAAAAGAGGTCCCACCTGTATGCAGCTCAGAGTCAGGAGGTCAGCTGTTTCGATTGCCAGCTGGGCCCTGAACAGGTGAGAGTCAGGATCTTGCAGCATGCCTGGCCTTATTACACTTAAACCTGGTGCAGCAGCTGGTGGATCGGCAAAACCAGGATGAGGAGGAGGAAGCGGAGATAGTAGTGGCAGAAGCCCCTATTTCCCAGCCTTGTTTAGAACCTTTTACTGGGAGAATACCTATGGGGACCCCTACCCTCTTAACTATCTTAATAGGCTTGAACCACCCCAGCCTGTCTCATTTCTGGAAGAAATTAGGCTGCCATCACCTGAGAGTGGTTGCAGGGCTTAAGGTCAACACCTTTGATGAGCAATGCACCAAGAGCTGGGTGGCAACATTCTTCTAGAAAAAGGGGTTTGGGTTCCTAGACAAAGAGGGACTGGTGATAGGTGCTATTTGAACCGATCCATCCTCTTGCGTGACCAGCTACCTTCATGGACTCCGCACCCTGTATACTGGGGAGGTGGTCACCTTCATGAAGTTGAGGGGCAGCAAGAGGAGATTTTCAGTAGGCAGAAGTTGGGTTGCCACCACGGATGAATTCCAAGACTCGAAGCAGGAGGCCAACATTCAGAGGATGCTGCGTCATCTGGAGGCCAGGGCTGATTTTGTTAGCCAGCCAGCTGCATAGAAACCCACAGGTTTCAGAGATACTGAAATGCCTGCCAGGATTGCCCAAGTTCCTATCAAGTCTCCTAGAGTTGGTGGCTGTTCCCTAATTCCTCCATTCTCTTCTCCAGCAATGGCCATGACAGGTTGTGCAGGGGGGCAGGTGGTGGGGATGAATGCCCCTGCAGGAGCAGACCCTGTGACCCCTGAGACCATCCGGAAGAGGACGTCAGTGCGAAATGGCCACATCCATCCTGGGCAACAATGAGAAAGATGCTAAAGAGTTTTACTCCGATTAAAAAGGACTTCCCTAACAAAGATCTGTTGTTGAGTCACTGACCCATCCTGAGTTGTCCTGTTGGCTAGATAGGGACTGTTTTGAATACTCTGAAGAGCGGCACCTGTTGTTTTTTTTGCTAATTTTATTTTTCCTCTCCCAAGTTTAGTGCCTGTTGTGCTTCTCCCTGCTGGATTAGGAGAATTACAGCCTTTGGGTTACAACTCAAAGTCCCTAATGGACTGTACCCTTAATGGACTGTGCCATTAATGGACTTTGCCCCACTATCATGGCCTGGCCTATGCTTCATGTTAGTAGAGTCTGCTGAACCTTGTGGGACTTACTGATTTACTGTGTGTATATATATATATATATATATATATATATATATATATATATATATATATATACCAAGCCTGTGCTAGCATTTCTCCTGTGGTGTTACTATCAGTGTGTCATGAGTGGGAGAAGAGGATTGCATTGACAATCCAACACAATGGGCAGTACTTTAAATACATTTTATAAGTGGTCATAAACTTGTAAATAACTCATGAAAGATTTTAGTTACGTTAAAACAAAGCACACCATTGTTTGTCATGAAATTCTCAATACGTTTGATGTGGAAAACAGGACAAAGTGTCAGTGATCCATGCTGCTGGGAAGAAAACCAAAACTCGAGAAGTCTGGTGCACAGTCTGGTGCACCATTGCACCAGACTTCTCGAGTTCTGGTTTTCTTCCCAGCAGCACAGATCACCGACACTTTGTCATGTTTTCCAGTTGTTTGCCACGTTACACGTGAAGGTGTGGATCCAGCAGCAGCTGTACGAGCGCATATACTGGTTGTGGGTTTGCACAACCAGACCAGGTGAGCAATTTTCATAGGGCAATTGCCCCTCTCTGCTAAGAGATAAGACCCTATGCGCATTTTTGTCTCATATTTCTAAATAAGTTTGATGTGTCACATGACCCTCTTTCCACTGAAAAAAAATCAAATTGGATCCAAAATAGCTAACTTCAAAATGGCCGCCATGGTCACCACCCATCTGGAAAAGTTTTCCCCCTCCCATATACTAATGTGCCACAAACATGAAGTTGATATAACCAATCATTCCCATTTTATTTAGTTGTATTCATATAAATGGCCCACCCTGCATATAGAATATGTATCTTTTAGACTTATTAAATGTGAACAGTTAATCATGCACCTAACATGAGCTGTTTTTTAAAAGTTCCTAAAGTAAATTTCTGGACTATTTCTGCAAGCTAAGAGGTGCTTTGATACACATGCTGGCGAACAGGCCACAGGTCTGTGGGTTGAAAGTGTGAGGTATGGGAATGCAAGACACTACACACACTCCTGTAGAACTGTGCAGGCATCTGCAGTCTTTAAGAGCCACAAACAGTGCATGTTTTCAGAATTGACTTATCATTGCACAACCTCTGAAGGTTATGAAATTACCACTTGTCCAATGCTAAGGAAATCCTGAAAACTTGTACTGCTTACAGACCTTGAGGACTGTAGTTGGCCAGCCCTGCCCGAGAAGTCTCTGTGGAGATAGCCAGGGGGCAAAAGGAATGCTCAAACCCTTTCACTACAACTGCTGCTCTCCCTGGAGCCTCCTAAAGGGAACCTGTCAGCTAGTTTATGCCTCCCCAGCTATCACTGTCTGTAGCTGCAGCTTTATAATACCAGTCTAATGATCCCTGTCTGAGCTCATAGTGTACTGTGAAAGGTGGAAAAAAAAGCAGGTGCCAACACAAACATTACTGCAGTTCAGGCTCGAGGGGTCACACAGAGGTTATCCCTCAAGTTCGAACTGCACTCCCTGACATCACCGCTCCTACCATGTGCTGTCTGACGATACCAGCGAGATGTACCCACTACATCTCGCGCAATATCGTGGCTCTCACGAGACCGCTTGTGTTACGAACACTGATGCCACTGAGGTTATCTCTGGTCACACAGCGGGACTACCTGGTGTGTAATACCCGCTGTGTCACCAGAGACAACTTCAGGGAAGTCACGGCTTGTCTCACTGCCAGGAGCCTGGCAGTGCCTGCTGTCCCATCATATGGGGAATACAGTCACTTATTTTACCCCCATATGCTGGAACTACTTCAACATTTATTTGGGTTTAATTTTTTTTTTTGTTTTTTATTTTTTCTAATTATTTTTTTACATCCCATTTGGGGGTTGAGTCTAACTGAAGACTTTACAGAAAATGTTGAAAGAGGAATGTTTTGGGGTTAATTGTCAAAATACTTATTGCTGCGGTTATTTGCATCCTTACTGACTTGGTTAGTAATATTGTGTATCTGATTGACGCCTCAACATTACTAACCTCTGGGCTTGCTGTTAGCAGACAATAACCCCTTATTACCCAGTCTGCCACTGGCATCAGGGCAAATGGTAGAGGTGATAACTGTCAGTTTTCGCATCTCTCATGGAGATGCCACATCTGGGGAAGCTGTGGGCTGCAGTTTATAGTGTGGGGGATCCAGAAGGCTTGGGCTCACCACACTGAGAATTTCAGCCTCCAGCTGCCTGGGTTACCTTGGCTGGCAAATATGGTGGTAGGCACACCAATTTTTACAATTTTTTATTTCATTTTACAGTAATCTGAGATCATATTGTCAAGCAATTATGGACACTGGAAGAGAAGGTGGGCAGACCTAGGTCTGACTTTAAAAAAATCAAGAGGTGGGAAGACAGTCAATATGTCTGAGTTTCATGATCAGGCCTGGAAGCAGGGTGACAGCGGCACAGAAGCTTGGTAAGTAATAATCTAACAAGCTAATGTCTGTGCCAAAAGAATGGAGTTACACTGTAAAATGGTTTGAGCTATGTTTGGCAGCTTTTGGGCCCCTTTGAAGGTGTTTTCTAGGCCCTTGATTTTGCCTGCCATTGAATTTGAATAGGGTTTGAAAGTTCAGCAAACTGTTTTCCAATCTTTTTGGCAAACATATGCCTGTTAAGCAAACACAGCCAAACCCAAACTTCAAAAGGTTCACTCATCTCAGCAGTCTACAGCATCGACTGTACTTTGTAGTAGTAGCCACAATGGCGTTTCCGACAAAGACAGTAATGAGGGCAAAGGGCATTTTAGTCTCAAGAATTGTAAGTAGGTAAGACCTATCAACATTTTGATTCAGGAAGGTGCTGTAGCTCTGGACAGAATTAATACTAGTGATAGAAATTCGACCTACTTGCTTGCTGCTGATTCCCAGGTTCTTGGCCATGGTCCAGACAGTCTCACATTGAACAGGGAAACTATCAGACAGGCTTGTCGCCAGCATCGACAGATTGCAGAAAATGCTATCAAAGCTTCCTTCGATTGCAGTGATCCACTGACTGTACACTGGGACAGTTATAGAATTCCAAGCCAGACCCACAATGAAACTGCTGAGTGACCAACAGTGTCAGGAAGAGGAAGTGAGAAGTTGTTGACGTTCCTAGAGATACCTAGCAGCACAGGAGCAGCACAATCTATGACTGTATTTTAGGTTCTGCAGGATTGGCATAAAGTGAAGATTATGTCCTGAGTGACCAGTAGTAACACTGGTACAAAGGCTGGTGTGTGTGTGTCCACTTGTAACAGAAACTGCAAAAAAAAAAACTACTACTAAGATTGCCATGTAGGCACCACATTCACAAGCTAATTATTACAAGCGTGTTTGATATATTGTGGCTGGCATGAACAGGTCAAAATATGAAGTAATTCAGGAGATTTTCAGCTGCCTGTAATCAACTGAATGAAACCAAGTTTTAGGGCCACTTTACACACACCAACGTATCTGTCCAACTTCTGACCAACTTGCTGGTTGCAGTGAAATCATGGACACATTGCTCCATTTTGTGGCTGTGTACCTATGGAGAGGCGCCCGTAGCGCGGCTCCAACGTGGCCATCTGAGTGTAATCTCACGTTATTTCCTAACGCGAGAAAAGACGCTTTAAACAACGTTATTTCCTAACGCAAGATTTCCCTCAGATTGCCGTGCTACAGGCCGCCTCTCCATAGGGTAACATTGCCAGCGTTAACGCAGTGCTACCCTGGCGTTAGCACCACGTTTATGCTGCCAAAGTCTACATTTTTAGCGTGACCCCCCTGAGCGTGCCGCTAATGGTAATGTGACCCTAGCCATAGAGAGATTATGGTGAGTCTGGCCTTTTTATTAACAGTGAAGTTCCAACCACAGAAAATATTCATATGGTACCGGCTTTGCAGAAGGAAGGCAATAATGTCTGCTCAACTTGCATGCAGCTTACCAAAGACCTTGTGTAAGACAAGAAGCTTCATCCATTAATGTCCAGCAACATGTTTGTTGCACTGGAAATGGACATCGTCTGATAACACAGGTCTACAAAAACATATTTTTTATAATCATCACAGGTGACTTTGTACTTTTCTGAGTCATCTTTTTGTCCTGATCTCAAACATGTATATAGTTTTTTAATAGCACGTATAGTTTCCATGGAGCAGCATTATTATTATAAGGTACAGGAAATATACTGGTCACATGAAGAAAACAGTAATCTACATATCAGAAAATATGCTTCACCTTACAAAACAGTTTTTATTGAACCAAAATCATTTCACATGCAAAATAGAAGCCAAATTATGAGCAGAAATTAAAAGTGCTGGATATTAGACTGTCGTTGATACAATTTTTCAGGGTTGTCCCTATATAACATCCAACAGTAATCTGCCATCATTGAGTCATTCCAAAAACCCTGGTAGTGGTGTTCCATTATGTTAATGTCCTGCTGAAACCG
The DNA here is from genome assembly GCA_033576535.1 of Allobates femoralis. Lineage (NCBI taxonomy): Eukaryota > Metazoa > Chordata > Amphibia > Anura > Aromobatidae > Allobates > Allobates femoralis. Next base: position 139,538,861 of record JARQOC010000008.1, on the reverse strand, counting down.
CTTGCCTTGTTCATCTCCAAGATTTTGAGGGAAGAACTCTAAATGTGACATGTGATGACATGTGGCTTTCCGAGAAGCAGTCATTGATGATTGATGACTGTCAATACTCCTTCCCATAAAACTCTCTAAAAACCTTTACTGATGTTGTCCCTGTAAGAAATTTCACAATTAAGACAAGCAAAGAAATGGGAACAACATAGGAAAAATCACATACATTGAAAATGCAGAGATAATGTGATAACAAAAATATTTCCATCTCATAAACTTTATGTGATAGAGCAAAACTAAGCATATTTTTGGAATCAGCACATATTACCTTTGCTGATGATTTTTTTGTGTTGACCAGTATAATTGTATACAAATTCTACTAGACAGACCTTTTAAAGTTTCACATGGTAAATCCAAGTTAACAATTGGTAAACAATAACAAACTAGAATGATAATTATCAGGGGAGGAGGGAGGAGTTTCAACAAACAGTAATTTTGAAGGTTGCTTTTGTTCATAACATGTTCAAACATACCCATAAATAAAGATGGTAAAACTCTTTACTATGGCATAAAGCTGTATGATAAATATTGTCACGAGTCAGTAGAAGACTTGTGACAGCTCTGGGTCTGGTTGATTTTAAATGTGTTTTGTATACTTTGCAGCAGTAAGACTAAAGGGCCCGTTACACACATTGATATCGTGAACGATATCGTTGCAACGTCACTGGTTTGGTCACGTTGCAGCGATGTCAAAACAACATTGTTGTGTGTGACACCTATCAATGATAAGTCGTTGATCGTAGATTTATGGTCTGGTCCATAAATCTATCATTGGTCTCCCACTGGGCGCCCAGCATCGGCGCATGTGACAGCGGAAGACCAATGATAGACAAGCTCCCTGCGGTGCACAGCAAGCACTGGGAGCTGGTAACCATGGTAAAGAGTGGGTATCTAGGCAGCGCCCAGCGCCTAGTTACCCATTGTATACCCTGGTTACCAGCCTTCTCTGCTTACAGGCTGGTATCCAAGGTACACAGCAGGTAACTAGGGACAGCAGAGAAGGCTGGTAACCAGGGTATACATTGGGTAACTAGGCGCTGGGTGCTGCCTAGATACACACTGTTTACCATGGTTACTAGCCTGCTCCCGCTTACCGCAGCCTGGCAGCGGGATCTAGACATCGTGGAAAGAATATTTTATTCTTTCCCACGATGTCACTGGTCCACTGGTCGTTGGTGAGTCTGCCTGTGTGACAGCTCACCAGCGATCAGTTCACGATGTGGCAGCGATCCTCATCGCTGGTCGGATCGCTGCCACATCGCAGCGTGTAACCTGGCTTTTAATGTCAGTTTCTCTGATGGTAGCTTCTGCTTAGTGTTGGGTCAGGTGATGCTGATTGGAAGGACTTACATAGGAGCACTGTTGCAGTTTAGGGACAGACACTGGCCGGTGACAGAAAGTGTCCCATCTCCTGCGTCCCATCGTCATGGTCTTTATTCACCAAACCATCCGATTATGCTTTGTATTGAGCCGTGTGCTGGACATCCCTGGTCTAGCGTGACAGATATGTACATAACATCATACATGCGATGGCAGCTTTGATATGTAGTCAACAATCTCTACATTATCTACAGCATATGATGGTTCACTATTCTCTAAATAAATGCTGATCTTAGCAGTATGACCACTTCTATTATACATTTATGGCATATCTTGTTAATATAATGTAAATGTCACAAATTAGAACATTGCTTTAAAAGGAAAAAAATATCAGGAAATATTCATATTTTAGTTGATACCTATTTTTGGAAATAAAAGGTTCATGTTGCCATCTGTGTGTTTATTTCTTAAGTACCTTGGGGGGAATTGGTGATATATAAAACACTTATTACTACTTTTTAAATTATTATTCATAAAATTCACGCATCTTACATCCTCGCAATTCTTTCTCGATCCTCAATATGTTCTCTTATTAAATATAGCTTCCAATATAAACCCGTTTGATTCTGTATTGCTATCTTAAACCGATCCAAGCAATATATATATAAAAAAAAGTTACAATATCTTTAGACTGGGATTAGCAATTGAAAAATAATACAGAAAACGTAATTAGATTTCTCAGGAAATAAGGCAGGGAAGGAGCCTCCCAGCACATAGACCTTACAACAACAAATAGTTTATCACCGATAATTGTACTACAGGTCCTTTATCCAATTGTTCTGCTGAAGCTACTTTCCAATAAGCTCACACTATTGATTTGTAGTTAAACAAAGCAAAACAATTTACATTCATTTCTAGTACAATTTTTTCGACCCATAAACAAATAACGTGAAGGAGCCCAGAGGGTATATAGCAAACGGCAATGTTTGTAGTTAAACACAAGCATATCAACAGAATTCCAAGATGGTACAGCATTCTCTATATTAAACATGGCAAATACTGTATATTAGAAAGATCCACATTGCTTTATACTTGAATTGCACTGGTCTGTCTAACTGAAGGAATGTATGCATACATAATATATATAATGGAATGTCAGTATATATATACTGAATATATATATATATACAGGGTGGGCCATTTATATGGATGCACCTACATAAAATGGGAATGGTTGGGGATATCAACTTGTGGCTCATTAGAATATGGGATGGGGAAATCTTTTCCAGATGGGTGGTGACCATGGCGGCCATTTTGAAGTCGTCCATTCTGGATCCAACTTATTTTTTTCAATGGAAAGAGGGTCATGCGACACATCAAACCTATTGAGAATTTCATAAGAAAAACAATGGTGTCCTTGGTTTTAACATAACTTTATTCTCTCATGAGTTATTTACAAGTTTATGACCACTTATAAAATGTGTTCACAGTGCTGCCCATTGTGTTGGATTGTCAATGCAACCCTCTTCTCCCACTCCTCACACACTGATAGCAACACCGCAGAAGAAATGCTAGCACAGGCTTCCACTATCCGATGTTTCAGATGCTGCACATCTCGTATCTTCACAGCATAGACAATTGCCTTCAGATGAGTGATGAGGGGCAAACTTTATTGTGAATGGTGAAGTTAACAAACAAAACGAGCGCTATTGCTCTGACACTAACACACAGTGGATAGATCCCTCCAAGACTGTTGGAACACAAAAATTGATGTTATGGTGTGGTATATGGGGTACAAAGATAGTGGGGCCATTCTTCATCAATGGAAACCTCATTGCCACTGGATATCTGAAATTGCTACACTAAGCAACTAAGAGCACATTAAAGAAGTCCTTTTTCTACACATTTTCTGTGCACTGCTGGATTTTTCCTCTTGTTATATATATATATACATATATCAAAGAAAAAAGAGGAGCAGCGCTGCCAGAAATAGAGTGCAAATAAAGCCGAGCTGTTTTCAAAGTTCCTTATACGTACTAATAGCAAAAAAGGCTGCAGCACTCCTGTGGTTAGCCTATAATCCGTCCCTGGGTACATTTGGCAATGTTTCAGGCACACGCCCTTTGTCTAGCTGGACAAAGGGCGTGTGTGACTGAAACGTTGTCAAATGTACCCAGGGCCGAACTAAATAGTATATAACAGCGTATATAAATATTTATATGTGTACATATATATATATATATATACTGTACATATGTATATACGGTAAATACTTGTATAATACTTGTGGTTAAATGCAAAACTACCAGTATGGGAGACCAAGGGTCAAATCTTGGCACTGCTCTGTTGAGGAAATAATATACCAGCAGGGATCCTTGGGCAAGACTATTAACACTATAATGTCTACCTCAATTAACATGAGTGTCACAAACACAAAGAGTTCTGCCGGCTCGAACGTCAACTGGATTAATAATTTCCACGTCAGATGTTGAAGAATCAGGACAATCTGATGATACAAGGGCTACTGGAACAAAAAATACATGGACAAGGCAAGATAATCTGGTTCTGATGAAATGCTACTGACATGCAAATAAAGTATGTGAAGCCTCGTTTAGGAGCGCTTTAGCCGGCTGCCCGCAGTGTTTTCTTGGACTGGGCTCCCTGAGAACAGTGATTGCTTCGTGTTGTTGAAATACTACTGACATCAGACCAAATAAGAGAGAGGATATATGAAGGGTATGAGGAAAGTATGGATGGATACAAACATACAAGCAAGACCTGCAAGTCCATTGACTAAGAAATGACTAGTCACTCAACATTCTAATGCCACTAAAAGAAAGCTATTATCACAACTTGAGATGGATCATCCACACTGTACTTCCACAACACAGGAAGATCTGGAAGAATGGAAGAACAACATGTGCAACCATATACTTAGAAGTTCCAGTTCACCATGTTATGCTCTGTGTCCTACTGGAGCTTTGATGTTGGTCCTGCCTCGACCCAATGCAAAACCAGGAAAATTAAGTGGAATTCAGTTCAACATGGAATATTTTTTTCTTTTTTCTTTTCCAATAAAAAGTGCAAGACAAAAAAGATTACATGGTCAGTGTGACCTGAGTACCATATGCACCCTTACTCATGACTGAGTCCAGCACCCACCTTTCTAACACAAGGAAGAACAGTGCTGATCATGAAGAATCCCCACAAAGGAACAATTCCATCCAACTACCACTCAATAACCTGCCTCACAACAACATCGAAACTCCTGTAAGGCATCATAGCCATCAAGCTACAGAACCATACGAATCAGTACATGAATCCAGCTCAGAAAGGCATTGGAAACTACACCAGAGGCTCTAAGCACAAGCCGCTGGTAGATAGAGCAGTCACTCAAGACTCAAGATCCAGACAGACGAATCTCAGCACAGCCTGGATTGACTACAGGAAAGCTTTTGACTCAATGCCACACACATGGATCTATGAATACTTGGCACTCTACAATGTCAATAGGAAATTAAGAACCTTCTTAGAAACTCAATGGGGATATGGAGGACAACACTGGAAGTCAACTCAAGACAGCTAGCACAACTAATCACCTGACATGTGCAGCTAAAAGCACTGATTAGATCAGTGAACTGATCGGCACTGTTAAACCTTTGAATCGTGCTGTCAATTACAGACAGCGTGATTGAAAACACTGTGGCAGGGATTGCATTATTCCCCGCCGGAATCAGAGGCCCCGCGATTCAATTATGGGACTTCGATGCATTGCCATGACAGCCTGGGGTACTGTGAGGGACCCGGAAGCTGTCATGACTCACTGGTTATCGAAAATGGTGCAAAAATGCAATTTGCATTACGCATCCAGAATTTGTGGAAATTTAATTGAATCCATTCTTCCCTCTACCCATGAAATGTTCTTCATTTCATTGGCTGCAGCACAATCCTAAAGCATGATTAATTCACTCACATGCTTAATGGTTGGTGAGATGTTCTTTTCCGGAGCATGGCAGAGAGCTGAGGGATCTGCGCAGGCGCAGACGTCACTTTAAGGGAAGAGAGGAGGGTCCCAGAGGGTCAAGGAAGAGGGGTAACAGCAGCAAAACATTTAGGTCCCATGGGGGTAGGGGAATAAGAGCCATCTTCACAAAATGCAGCATAGGCATTGCTGAAGGTGGCTCTTTTAGTTTAATAGGCACTGGAGGGTGACAGGTTCCCTTTAAATAGACGAAGTTGATATTGGTTAAGGTTTTATTGAGTGGCCTAATATTCCAGAAAAAAAAATTGGTTGAGTAAATAGCTGCAGAGAAGAGAATGTATGTGGGAAAATAGATGGATGGCAAACTTAATATCTGAATACAATCTTTATATGTATTACAATTAAAGGGAAAGGGTTAGTGATTGAAATTGGATGTTTGTACTCTCTCCAGTGTTGGGTTACATGTTTGAAATATTAGTTCTTACATCAAATGTGTCTAGACACTCTTTAATGAGATAGATTAACTGTCAGTAATGTTTGTAGTCAGTTGTGTAATACAGCAAACTTTGATAAAGTTGCTTAAATCAACTTTACAAAGTGACTTCTATCACCATCAGGTTGCTTTAATCTCAGGCAGTACACTAGTGTAATGATGAAAATCCTCAGTATTAAAAACACCTATTGAGAGAAACATCACACGGTAATGAATTCCACATCCTTTAGTCGGATGCTATTGTTCATGCTATAAACCACCAGAGGACTTTACTATGACACATGATTAGCCTGGGTAGACAAGATTTATTACAGTAAGAAAATAAAAACAGTATGCTGCTTCACTATGATATTAAAACTGTGCCTTGCCAGATGTTGGAACATCATAGAATCTCAGGCTCTGTAGACACTGGAGAAATCTATAATTATCAGCAATGACACTACTGAATGCAGCATGGCTCCAAGGAGCAGGTACGGTATTCTGCACGGAGAACACAGAGAGGGATTCTTAAGAAGTCGGGTGAAGGAGGGATTTTTAATAGGTAATTATACATCAGTCAGGGGTGTTTTTGTACCAGGCACACAGGTGTTGTCAAAAGACAGACAAAGAGGCAATGGAGTCAGCGGTATAAAAAATTAGTGTGTTAGGTTGGGAATTGAAAGCAACATGATAACAAGCATTTTACACTGGCTGCATAAATACAAAGCGTGAATGCAAATGATTTCATTTGCAATTATTGAAAATCCCTGCAGTTTAGGCTCTTCCATGGACTTCCGTGCTGTCACGGACAGCGAGTAAAATAATACATGGCTGTAAGAAGATGTTTATTGCCACCGTTGCTGTGAAGAGCTTGACTTAAATGTTATTGTTTGGATAGGCTTAAGTGTTTTGCCATTTGTCATCATAACCTGGTTGTAAAGCGGATTTCTATTGCTTCTTTCGTTGTCATTACTTTTTCAACATAGGCATAGTCATTTTATTTATCTATAACTTAGGGTGCCTTCACACTGCGGCATGATCCGGTCCGGGGCTGTCCGGGATGACTGGATCAGCACACAGGACTAGGGGGCTAATATGCCCTCCAGTCCGGTGTGCAGCGCACGCAGATGCCACTGCTGATAGGTCAGGACCGCGTCACCCCGATCCTGAACTGTCAGCGGCTGCAGCTGCGTGCGCTGCACACTGGACCGGAGGGCAAATGAACCCTCCAGTCCTGTGTGCTGATCCAGTCCACGGCTGTCTGGGTCATCCCGGCACTATGATAAATGTGTCATTTTCAGAGACAGCTGCGGGTTGCTATTCTTTAGCATGGGGTGCCCTAAAACAATTTGTCCTCACCACGCTGAGAATACCAGCCCTCAGTTGCCTAGTTTTACCTTGGCTGACAATTAAAAATAGGACGGAGCCCATGCAAGCCAAGGTACATATAGGCGGCTGAGGGTGACAGCTCGCAGCTGTTTGTTTTCATCGGGCTGGAATTATAAATGCTGTGAAGCCCCACAGTTATTTTTATTAATTATTTATTTAACACCCTATAATGCCAGGTTGGTTGCCATACACTAATATGTATGGCAACCACGCAGAATCACTGTTCAGATTGAGGAAATTCAGTCTGACTACAACAGCCAATCATAGAGGCTCTCACAGAGTGTGAACCTTTGTGATTGGGTTTTTGGGTGACAGTGCAGTGAATATTTAAGTAGTTTAATAGGAAGTAGCAGCAGAGAGATGGGAGACAGAGCAGAGAGGCTGGTAAAGCTATTCTAGCACCTATATCTGTCTTTCCATGGATCCTATCATCTTTTGTAAATGCAATGTAGTGCAATGCTGCAAATTTGCTCAAATCTCGAGCATTGCGTTATATTGCATTTCTGTTGCAATGCAGTGAAAAATGTTGCAGACGGCGTTTGGCATTGCGCTAAGAAAAATGCATTGATCTATGGCTAGGGTCACACTTGCATGCGTTTTTTAAGGTTGTTCCTGACAGCCTGCGTTTTTGGGCTGCGTTTTTGCTGTTAGGTGTGGAGCAGCCTTAAAAAACACATGTCAAAAACGCATGCAAAAACGCATGGTACATTTAGTGCCATGCGTTTTCGCATGTGTTTCCCATAGGGTCCCATGTTACAAAAACGCATGAGTCAAAAATGCATCCAAAAAACGCATGGCACTTTAGACATGCGTTTTTTTGCATGGGGGCCTATGGATGCATTTTTCCGTGCGTTTCTCACAAAAGACAAGTTTGAAAAATGCATGGAAAAAATGCAAGTGTGACCCTAACCTACCACAAGCCTTTTCTTTCAGCAACAAAAGGCTTGCATTAGTTTGTGTTGTTATAAAGGTAGTCTATAGGTGCATTAACGCATTGCGCTACAATGCATTTTTGAGCGTTTCAATGCAAGAAACGCTAGATGTGAAAAGGGCCTGAGATCTGATCTGGCTGTGTGAGAGGATAAGTGGGGTCTAAGGGTTAAGCTTTCTTCTTATGGAGAGTGAAACACCAATCTAGCATGCCAGTAATGAGGAGACTTAAAGAAATGAAATATTCAAACGTCTCTTCAGAGAGGAAATAAACTTGAACTCTAGAGCCACCTATTGGAAGTACGCTCACTCTGAAGATATATTTGCATATTTAATTGACCAGAGGAGCATTGCAGATCTTAGTCTCCTCATTGCTGGCATCCCAAATTGGTATGTCACTCTGCATAAGGAGAAAAGCTTACCACTTAGACCCCACTTAGCCTCTCACACAGCCAGTTCAGATCTCATACTTTGCACTGATCAGGAGCAGCCATTTTCCAAATGTCCATCACGTTCAATGTCAGCAGATCAATGGTGCCTGCATTGTGATGCCATGACACCCCTCCTAAAGTCCCCAGGCTCTCAGCATCCCCCACTGGTACCTCCATGACACACCCTCCTCCCAACCCAGGGCTCTCAGCTTTGCCCACTTCCTGAAGCAGTGATCCTGCCTCCTGTGACCCACTCCATCGCCACCACAGCCCCCTGGTAATCTTCGCACGGAATATAAGTTGGATCCCCATTTTAACATTAAAACTTATTTTTTTCCTATTTTCCTTCTCTAAATTTGGGGTGCTTTTCATAATCTAGTATTGGATAAGGTATATCATCAATAATAAAGTAGTGATAGCCAACCAATCAAAAGTCAACTTCTGACATATAATTTAGAACTGTAACCAAATAGAATTTTATTGGAGAAAGATTTCTGAGATTATTGATAAAGGACTGAGAGTGGAAATACCTTTTACCCTCTTGGTTAGTATACTGGCTGTAGATGGCTTCAATGAGATCTGTGATGGAATTCATCTACAAGGTTTTCTTTTAGGCTAGATTTTCTTATTACAAAGACTGGCTTTCTTATACATCTTTTATTACAAAATGGCTCAATTTAATGAACAAGGTCATCACTTATAAATTGATATTTTTTTAATGAAATATAAAGAGTAGGAATTCTATAGAAAAGGTCTTTTGATGTAGAATGCTGTTGATAATATGTATACATTCTTTATCCATTGTTCTTGAAAAGTAACAGAAAGTATGCAGCGGGTATAGGAGCAGGGCACCCACTCCATATACTATGGGTGATGGCGATGTTTTACCACCAGCTTCTGCAGGGGCAATTGAATTTAGGACTAACCCCTTAGATTTTGCTGTGAATTTCTAACAACTGGGGATCGTTAATTTGACATTATATTGGAATGGAGAAATTTACATAATCTTCATGTCCCCAATCTAAAAATGAAAATACATTTTTAAAAAACCAAATGTGTTATGGCTCCTCACCATAAAATTCAGCATGCGAAGTATGCAAAACAACATCTAAACAAGCCTGATGCATTTTGGAAACAAGTCCTGTAGACTGATTAGGTTAAAATAGAACTCTTTGGCCACAATGATCAAAGGTATGTGTGGAGAAAAAGGGGCACATAATTTCAGAAAAAGAAGATCTCGCCAACCAATAAGCATGTGGATGGGTCATTCAGACTTTGGAGTTGTGTTTCAGCCAATGACACTGAGGCCATTTCATGGGTGATAGGAAAAATGGATTAAATTGCATTTCAACAAATTCTTGATAAAAACCTGACACTATCTGTAAAAAAGCTGAAGTTGAAAAGAGGTTGGCTTCTTGCAGCAGCGCTTGCAAGTACCAGCTCACCGACTGGTGTGCGACAAGGTTTTACATGTTGGTGGTTCTGATGCGCCCCAGGGCCGGGTACTCAGCTCTCAGGCAGTTTGAGTCTGTCTGGGATGTCACGGGTGGCTGCTCGAGGCCGTGGCCCTGGTAGTCAATGAATATGGGGTTGAAATAAAGTATATACAATGTCGTCGTGACACCACCTGCAGTATCTGGTGATGCTCACCAGCGCCGCTACAGCCCTCCAGTGGTCGTTGGTATTGCGGCAATGATGGTATAGTCCCCCGCAGGCGGGACTGGACCGCCGGGGCAGTGATTCTGTGTGAGAAAACAGTGTATGCAGGAAAGGATACAGCAGAGTCGGGACTTCACTTCACCGGGTATTTTACTGAGAACTTTTCCAATGTCAAAACAGTTCAGCAAGATGTTTCAATGACAAATGCTACGGATGCTGCTAGTGGAACTTCTGGCTGTTAGATGGATCCCTCTTTGTGTACCTTTCTTATTCCTTTCTTTCCCTTTGCCTCCCAGTGGCGGTGAAGTCTGACTTCTTAAAGATAATCTAACCTCCTGCTGTGTCTCTTAGTTTCCTCTCCTTTGTACCCGTCAGGTGAATCCTTCACTGTCCTTTGCAGGATCCAACTGCAGAACTGATTCCCCTCTTGTGGGCTCTTTGGGAGTGGGGGCTGTATCTAAAATATCCCCGGTCATCGGATTCTCTGTGAGCCGTGAAGGTAATCACAGTTGCAGGCTCCGGTACCCGGTTTCTTCCTTTTGGAACTAACTCGTGACTGAGCCTCCTGTTCCCTGCCTCTGTTCTTCGCTGGGATCTGTACTGTTTTGGGTCCCTCAGCCGAGGAGACCCTCCTTGCACCCTCCAGGCCGGCTGCTTGGCTCCAACTCTCTTCTCACTCTACTCCTCCTTACTTCTAACTAGTTTCCCCTAGAGGTCACTATATACCCTCCCGGGGTCCCTCCCACCTACTAACTTAGTGTGTGGGTGTTAGCTCTAGGGTTCCACCTACTGACCATAGTTCCAATTGCAGTGGGGTGACTACAACGCTTTTATGGGTGCAGTACCCCCTTTGTGGCACCTACATGGTGGGGCGCCATAGTTCCCTACTAGGAAGTAGACACAAGGCTTTCCAGGGACATCCATTCTACAATATCAACAGGGTCATCATGAGGCACTCATTCCTCCTTTTTGTAGGGTCATCAGGCTGTATTTCTTCAAATTTTAGGAGGCTAAATAAGTGGCCCTTGTTCCACCATCTTGTACAGTCATGAAGCCACCCTTTCTTCAAATTTTAGCAGGCTTAATGGGCGGCCCTCGCTCCACTTTTTTGTAGTGTAATCAGAACGTCCTTCCTTCAAATCTTAGGAGGCTAAAGGGGTTGCCCTCGCTCGAAATTTTTAGATGGTCATATTTCAACCCTTGCTATTATTTTTCCACAGGTGTGTATGTTGTCCTCCTTCATATTTTTTGTCAGGAGGTGTATGAGGCCTACCTCTACAATTCTCTTACATGCATAAAAGTATACTGCCAGGGTAAGTGTTTTTCAACACTTACACTTAGTGCTTAGGCTTTAGGAATCTAAGAATCTCACTATCTAACAATTTTAACAGAATATGCATGAGGCCCACTTTTATGTTTAAGACAGGGTGTATCGGAGTCCCTCTTCTTTCGATCTTTTGCCAGTTCTTGCATTGTCCTCTTAGGATTTTTGAGTTTCCAACTCCTTCCTTCTTACATTAAACTGGATGTGTCTAACCATATCAAACACACCAAATGCCCAGATAAGGTACGAAATCAGTAAAAATGATATTTACCGGTGACTAATGGTGGATGTAGTTTTATTTCCCGCCCCACTACGATGTCATCTATATAATAATAATCTAGCACAGGTACAGGCAGACCATGTGGGACCGTGTGATGGGCACTGGTCTCTCTGCCCAGTGGAGATTGGAACTGCGGCCAAGGGCATGATAGTGAAGTACTTCCCCTTACCTAGCAGAAGACCTGATTACTCTATGCGGCCGGCCGACCAATCACAGGAATTCCAGTAGTCAACATGGATACAGTATCACTTTGATTTTCAGGCAATCTCTACATATTTAGTGGCTGAATCAGCAGCGAAACATGCAGGGCAGGAAATGGAGCATGACACCCGAGTACCATGATACTTGATTGAGTAAAGAACAGTGCTGAGCACCATCAGTCATCGCTATTAATAATAACAAACTTTCAGTAAGAATCAAATGCACTATAGATGATCCACAAGCAATCCCATTGTTTTTGTGTACCCATATACTTATATATGCAATTTTCATTTGAGATATGGAAGAGAAAGGGTGTATGATGCATTTTTTCACATGGCCACTTGGTCTGTGAGACAGAAATGGTCATCTGTCCGATTTGAACTCAGATAGCACACAGGTGTTGACCCCATAATAGACGATGTATCTTACAAGTATACCTGTATTGCAAAAGACAATACCTCGTACAGGAATGTCAATAAACTTTTTAAAACGTTATAGTTCTTGGAAAAAGTGGAGGAAATAAATCAAAGCACATAGACAAAAACTAGCTAGAAGAAGAAAAGGTTTGGTACAGTGTTAGCCAGTTGAAAAAAGATTGATTGCTCTCAGTGGGAGATACAAAATAATAATTTTGTAGTAGTGATACCTTTTAATGCCTAACAAAAATAAAATAATTGATTTTACATACCAAGCTTTTGAGACATCCTATGTCTCTTCCTTAGAAATGGCATGGCAATATATTAGACGAAACACAATTATATATTCACAAACGAGCAAATGCATAGGCATTTAAATCAATAAACATTGGTCTTACGCTAGGGTCATACCTGCGTCACCACTCAGGCTGACAAGTCCGTCTAAAACATCGGTTTTCTCAGCCTGAGCGCATAGCATTAACGGCATGTAACGTTATGCGCCGAATGCCAGTTCATCACTATGGATACCTGAAGCTTCCTGCAGCCACCGGCTCCACACACAAGGACCGGTAATGCGGTATTTCAGAGCACACAGGAAAATGTTGCAAACTGCGTTTCCTGTGCTCTCTGCAAAAGCGCATATCTGGTCTGTGTGTGTGGACTGCGTCAGGTATCCATAATGATGAATAGGCAGCTGGTGCATAGCATTACATGCCGTTAACGCTATGCGTTCAGGCTGAGAAAACCTAAGTTTCTAATGGATTCGTCAGCCTGAGGGCTGACGCAGCTCTGACCTTAGCCTTAGAAAGAGAATCCTAAATTGGCCAAGATTAGTAGTGTGACAGTTTTTATGGCATCAATCCGGAGGAATAATGTCTCAGTGTTTCTGGAGAAAATTGTTAAGGTGAAATATGTTCGTACCCTGATGGAGAGTAGAAAGAAGAAAAAATTTTAAATTACAATTCAAGAGTCCTCAGCTTTAAAATTACCCCTGGATTTTACACTTCTTGATGCTTTGAAAAAAGCTTTTCAGATTATGTAATGTGCCATAAATCGGCAAGACAAATTTAGTCCTGCTTGCACAGAATTAAACTTAGTAATAACTTTGTATTCCCAGACCCTATGATGTTTTTGCGATTTGAAGTTATCTTTTAATTTGACAACCTTCACGTATCTATGTTATGTCCTGGAACCATAGAAATGTTTGGGTATACGTAAATTAGTTTTTTTCTCTGCGCTGGTGATACAATCAGACCTCATCCTTGCTTTCAGGCCCTGTCCTGTTTCACCAATATAGAAACACCCAGCAGAAGATATCGTGGAAAAATTAGCTATTAGGGTAAAAGGTGATTATGTGTTGAATGATACCTTTGCATAGCTTGCTATCAAAATTTAAAACACAGGTTGGGAGTTATTGAGATGAGGAAATCTGACTTTTACCGCAAAATTTAATTTGCAGTGAGTTTATTTTTTTGCAAATAGAATGTACCTTATTATGCTTTTAGGCTTGAAGAGACCCCAGAGGAGAACAAATGTAAGATGTCGAAAAAGACAAATATTGCCTCTTCAGTAACCAATTTATACCGCATTTTCTACCATTGCTGTGCAATGGCCTTCATCACCCATCATAAGGTCATAGCACATATCATATCACCATGACATTACAATGTGCATGCGCAGAAATAACCCTGGCCTAGCTGCACACTGTATCTGGGACTTCCAGCAGTGACTAGACAATGGACATCTTTGACCAAGATGTAACAAGCTTACCAGGAGGTCTTTAAACCAGGACTTCAGGACTTGACTAGCAGGGTCACCCAAGGCCTGCTCATGACCAGAAATGTTGGCCTAGAATGAAGATGGCAGTGGTAAGAAGCACCATATGGGGGAGAGGAGCAAAGAAGGTGTCTAAATAAATGAGAGGTGAGCATTATAATTATTTTTAACCTTTTGAAGGCCTTTTATGGTTCCACCATTTTTTTGAATATCTGTAGAGAAAACGACAAAAAATGACTTGAGAATATAGATTATTGTTAAGTTCAAGGAGAACTTAATTCCACTTCAATAAATTCACCCATCTCAATTTTTACAATCTTTTATTTTCACTAAAGACTAAGCTTCACCTGACTACAATGTCAAGTCTACACATAGCAAAAATGAACTTGAGAGGCGTCCGTATGGTGCAAAGAAAACAGGCTCTCCGCTGAACATAACCCTCGAGCAACCAACAATTACAGCACATAAATAGATATTTAACTGTTTTCCAATATGCATGCATAAAGTTCTTACCGACATCCTTATCGTTGCCATGCAGGCTGTAATTTACTGCTTTAGAGCGCAAATGCTGAAGGATTTTAAAGAAATAAACCACACTGCTCTTATAAGCTGATAACTGGTTTTCGAGAAATAAAAATCTACGACAATAAGGAGCAGAAAAAAAAACAATAGGTCAGGAACAATGACAAAAGTTTATTAGTCTTTTCAAATAGAGAAGCCATTTTTCTCCCTTTCAGTCATAAATTGCCATGTCTCCTTTGTCTGAGAAATAGCATTTACTCACATAAATACCATTAAAAAGAAAAACAAGCTGCAAAGGGCAGAATGGAGACTGGGAAGGTTGAGAATATTTACTTTCAAGGTTAAAAATCTAGATGCAGCCAGACAGATGGGAGATTCGAGCAGCTGTAAATATCTCATCTATTGTCTCTGGAATGATAAAACAGTTGTCAGGATGGTCTACTGTCAATAGGTCAAGACAAAGGTTTCACTTGCTGACAGAAAGGAGTCCTACATAAAACTAGTTTGTACATTTCAACTGACAGATGCTTTTCTTCTTGTACAGAATTCAAGGAGATTTATGTATTTTCGAGATGGTATTCACTTAGAAGAACAAAGGAGAGGGGCTCATTGCCGCTTTATGAGGAAGACATATACTTTACTGCAGTCTTTTGTATAAATAGGCTATTGTACAGAAGAGATAACATCTGTATTGTTCTTTGTTACATTATGTGGCAGCAAAGTATTCCATGGGGTGCACCGTGGTACCGTTAATAATTAGTGACAGCAAACTGGCTTGGCATTGTAATCACATTGCAAGCTGAGCCTGAAACTGGTTTAAAGAACATGGATATGTTTTGTAAAATTACATTTCCATGCATTTTGGCTCACCTGGTGAGGTGCATCCTCCAAGGCCATGGTCCATGTGGGCATAAGGGTTATGGGCGTCAGTGCAACAGACAAGTGAGGCTTGCGAGAAACAGGTAGTAAAGGTACTGGAAGCTGAGAAACAGGCAGCAGAGGCACTGGAAGCCACAAGCAGACAGGAGACTGGAAGCAGAGGTTCTGGTAGCTTGCATGCAGGAAGGAGTCTGGAAGCAGGTAGAAGAGGGACTGGAGGCTGCTTCCAAACGCCAAACAGGTGTTTGGCCTCAAAGAAGGGATTGCCAAATTCTTCAGTATCTCCTAAAAGGTTGTATTTTGCCTGAAACCAGTAATTGCCAAATTCTTCACTTTCCCTTAAAAAGGTTGTATTTTTCCTCAAAGCAGTGATTGCCAAATCCTTCATTTTCCTCTAAAAAGGTTGTGTTTGGACTCAAAGGAGTAATTGCCAAATCCTTCATTTTACCTCAAAAAGGCTTTTTTGGCCTCAAAGCAGTGATTGCCAAATCCTTCAGTTTCTCTTAAAAAGGCTGTGTTTGCACTCAAAGCAGTAATTGCCAAATCCTTCATTTTCCCTTAAAAAGGCTATGTTTGGTGTGGCGCCCTGCTCACACAGGTAACCACAGACTCACCTACAGCATGGATGGGTTTCCACAGTGGGTACACAGACACAAACAACACCTTCCAGCCCAGCACAGTAGGGGGAGCTCAACTTGCTGCCCTTAGGCAAGATCCCCTATAAATACTGGTGCTGGTGGCAGAGTTAGTTTGAGTGTGCAGAAGCTACAAGAGCTGTGAAGATGTTCTGGTAGTCGGTGCCGTGCTAGGCCCGAGCCAGTGACCCTGAGCAGCCTTCAAAGTAGTCCTCCAGGGCCCAAGAGTGAGGTCGGAAGGTGAAGAGAAAAAGAGAGAACAGAGTGGGAACCGAGGAGACAGCGTTAGGTTCACCCAAACAGCACACCAGACACTGGAGTCTGAGTCTACTGGAGAGCAACTGGCCCAGTAGAGAATACCGGTCCACCGTGGAGACTTCAGTCTCCCGGGCATCTGTGCAGTCACTAACCAGGGAGCCAATCACCGCAGAGAGAGGACCAGCGGTCATCCATCAAGGGTTTCCCGACGACAGCACAGATGATCAGAGAGCAGAAGAGGCCAGCCAAGTTTCACATGGGGCAGGGGCTTCACACACACGGGGAAAGAGACAAGGAGGTCTTATACCCACTTGCCGTGGAAACCCAGAAATGCATCCTGAACACCCGGCAGTGCCCTGGACACTTACCTGCAATTACACCAGTAAAAGGTAAAGAAACAGCCAGTGGTGTGTGTGTCGGTTCCTTACCCGCACCCCTGCTATCCGCAGAAACTGTCCCGTTATCCAACAGCCCGGCCAAATCCGTGCTCGATCCCTCATCTTCATCACCAAACTCCCCAGGGATCCAGCTCCGCCTGTGAGGAGCTTCAACACCTAGCTGCACATCTATCATCCCTGTAGGCCCCACGCAGCGCTGGTGCAGTCACCAGATACCACAGGTAGCGTCACGATAAACTTATAAACTTTTATTCCCATTCCAACTACCCCTTTTTAGTTGACCACCAGGGCCATGGGTCTGGGCAGGCCACAAGTGACATCCCTACCATAGCGGAGGGCCCAGATACCCAAGTCCCCATACCCTGGGCTAGTCATTGGCCTCAAAGCAGTGATTGCCAAATTTTTCAGTTTTCCTTAAAAAGGCTGTATTTGGCCTCAAAGCAGTGATTGCAAAATCATTCACTTTGACCCTAAAATGGCTGTGTTTGCCCTCAAGACAATGATTGCTAAATCCTTACTTTTTCCCTAAAAATGCCTTTTTGGCCTCAAAGCAATGGTTGTCAAATCCTTCAGTGTCCCCTAAAAAGGCTGTGTTTGGCCTCAAAGCAGTGTTTGCCAATACTTTCAGTTTCTCTTACAAAGGCTGTGTTTGACCTCAAACCAGTGATTGCCAAATTCCTCAGTTTCCCTTAAAAAGACTGTTTGGCCTCAAAGCAGTGATTGGCAAATTAATCAGTTTCTCTTAAAAAGGCTGTGTTTGGACTCAAAGCAGTGTTTACTAAATTCTTCTCTTTTTCCTAAACGTCTGTGTTTGGCCTCAAAGAAATGATTGCCAAGACCTTCAGTATCTCCTAAAAAGGCTGTATAAGGCCTCAAAGACAGGATTGCAAAATTCTTCACTTTCCTCTAAAACAGCTGTATGTTTCTTCAAAGCAGTTATTGCCAAATCCTTCATTTTCCTCTAAAAAGGCTGTGTTTGGACTCAAAGCAGTGATTGGCAAATCCTTCATTTTCCTCTAAAAAGGCTGTGTTTGGACTCCAAGCAGTCATTGCCAAATCCTTCACTTTCCCTTAAAAAGGCTTTTTTGGCCTCAAAGCAGTGATTGGCAAATCCTTCAGTTTCCCCTAAAAAGGTTGTGTTTGGCCTCAAAGCAGTGATTGCCAAAGCTTTCATTTTCCCCTAAAAATAGCTGTGTTTTATTGCCAAATATTTGTGATTCCCTTAAAAGGATTTTTCTTCCCCTGCAAAAACCTAATTGCCAAATCTTTGTCTGTTGTCAAATAAACTTTTATTGGGCCTTAAACAAGTGCTTTCCAAATCTGTGTTCATTAAACATGAGTGGTAAATCCCGAGGTCATGGTGAAAAGGGGAATAAGCGTGGCGGAAAGTGGAATAAGTGTGATGGAAGGAGTAAAAGGCTTGGTGTTGGAGGATTATGTGAGGTAGGTGCTACTGCTAAAGTTACTGAAAGTTGTACTGACCAAACACCTGCTCATCCTATCCCAAGGCAAGTGACAACTTCTGTTACTAGATAGCCTACTCCAGTCTCTTTGAGCGATACGAGTTGTGGATGAGGCCCAGAAAGAGTTTGCTACAGTTTATGCCAAGCACTGTATGAAATAGCCTGTCTTCTTCTTCCTCCACCTCAACATCACACACAGTACAGTCCTCAGAGATGGCACCCCATTTACCCATGTTTCAAGAGGAGGAGGGTGACTCTCAGGGCGAGGAGTGGGACAACAGAGAGGATGATGATGAGGGTTGAGTCCCTACTTGGAATCAATCCAAAATCAGACTGGTGACTAGCTCAGCAGAGGAGGAGGAGGAAGACGAGGTTAGGTTGCGTCTTCCCGCACAGAGATTGATGGCTGCATGACAAGCACTGTATCGTTAACCACAACACTGGCTCTGAACAGCAGTTGTCATAGGTCTCCAGTTGTCAAGGACAGCATAGATTGACGAGCCTAGGTCTTTTTTGACACCGCAAAGGATGAACCAACTGACGTTCTTTGTAAAGTTTAAAAAAGATCTTCAATACAGGCCAAAAAAAAAACAATTTGATTACGACATGCATGAACCAGCACATGGCACAGCACCATGAGTTTCTTTGTCAAAGTTCCTGCACTAAAACTGGGTCTAGCTGGCCTCACCAAACACCGTCCACCACATCAACTGAATCTGCTCCTGCTTCTTCCTCCTCTGTCCCCATGGCAAGTATTGTCCGACAGGTGTCCAGTCGAACAACCTCCACTCGTTTACTACAGTCGGAGGGAAAGAGAGCTCATCAGTTGTTACGGAAGTGAACACGCATGCTGTTTATGACCAATCTCAGACACTGAGCACAGCACTTTTTTATCAACCCACCATAACATCTCCAGCTGCACCTCCCTCATAGTGCAGCAGTTTGAAGGGTACACCCAACTCCACCCTCTCTCAGCATGGCAGCCAGTCCAATCCTTGAGCCCACAGTTGTGGTCACTGAAAAATTATTTTCACTTTCCCATCCCAAAGCAAAGAGCTTGAAATTAACCATCTTCAATTTGTTGGCCACGGAAATGCTGCCTTTCTGCATGGTGAATACAGACGGTTTCCAAAAGCTGATGACAACAAGGATTTGAGCCTCACGGATGCATCAGACACATGATAGCATTCTTGCTGCAATTGGGTGTTCTCAATTTCCTGGTACGGTAGCATCAATATGATAGAAGGGGTTAATGACACCTGATGATTGTCAGTTTGTCATTAAGCCCAGACTGATAATGTTCGGGTTTCTATAAGACCAGCACATTATCAATGCTGTGAGGAAAGAGTTAAAAAATACAGACACACAGTAAAATCCTTTATTAGGAAGAAAACACAGAGAGAAAACATTATGACAAAAAACACATTGGCCAGCCTCATTGTCCACTTCATTACTCCCATCACATACTCTCCTATGATAATCCAACACGAGGTCTGACATCGCAATCTAAACTTTGTTTTATCGGAGACTGCGGTGAAAAAGGAGCCTCCTGTCATCACGACCTACGAGCACAAACTGAGAGAGCCGAGAGCTGTTGTTGGGTGAGTACAGGACACATAGCGCTTGCCATGGTACCTGACCTGTGTCCTCAGGTGAACTAGTGAGGTCACTCGAGTCATTGTGTCCCCTTTGAGAGAAGCACCCCCAAAGTATGATGTTTCCACCACTATGCTTCACTTTTGTGATGGTATTCTTGGGGTTGTACTCATCCTCCTTCTTCTAAACACACCGAGTGTTACCAAAAAGGTTCTATTTTCCCCCATGTCTCCTCTGGATCATTCAGATAATCATTGGAAAACTTCAAACAGACCTAGACATGTGCTGGAATGAGCAGGGAAACCTTGCCTGCCTTGCAGGATTTTAGTTAATGACGACAGAGTCTGTTACTAATGTTAATCTTTGCGACTGTGGTCCCAGCTCTTTTCAGGTCATTTATCAGGCTTTCCTTTGTACTTCTGGGCTGATTCCTGACCTTTCGCAGAATCATCCTCAAGGTGAGATCTTTCATGAAGTCCCAGACCACAGAAGATTAAAAAAAACCTGAGAACAGAGTTCAATAGCTATAGGACTCAGTATAAAGTCAAAGGATCCACCAAAATGCTAGTGCATAAATTTATTATAATATTAGTGAATCATTAAATTACTGAGGACGTATAAAACCAAGGGAAGTTACAGACAGAGTGGACAGGTCACAGACCCCCATTGCAAGGATACAGTTCATAGGCAATTTACATAGACCTAGTCTGGCATAACATGGTACAATAAAATATAGTTAGGTACAGTAAAAACCATATTAAGGCCTGTCACTGAGCCCTAGAACTCACCCATACAAGGGGGTTATGACACGTGCTCAGGGGCTACCCCGACACGTGTTTCCAGCAAGTCTTCTTCAGAAGATTAATAGTCACACGTCTTGCATCTCTTTTATTTTCTTATAATTGTGCCAACAGTTGTTGCCTTTTCACCTAGCTGCTTCCATAATGTCCTGTAGCCCATCTCAGCCTTGTGCAGGTCTACAATTTTGTCCCCAATCTCCTTAGACAGCTCCTTAGTCTTGGACATGGTAGAGAGGTTGAAGTGTGATTGATTGTGTGGACAGGTGACTTTTATACAGATAATGAGTTCAAAACGTGCAGATGTGGCGCCCCACTGGTCAGTGCGCCACAGTAGGGGTACTGCACCCATAACTAAGTGTGCAGTATTCCTGTCATTGGGGAGTGTAACGTCAACCTGAGGCTCTTATCCTGCCTCAACACACTCAAGAGCAGGGGACTACAGGGTTAAATCCTCTTCTAAGAGACCCAATCTCGGTGGGAGGAGTTTTAGGCTAGAGAAGTGTGAGAGCAGGAAGCAGGGGGGCAGAACGTCTGAGGAGAGAGGCAGAGAAGGACCCTTCAGGGGATCGTACAGGGAGGGCACCCAGAAAGAGTGGTGGCACAGACGGAAGGAGGAAACCTAGTGCCGGACCTTCTACAGCCCGGGGGAATCCTAGTCCATAACGGAGAACCGGCTCTCAGTTGCCGTGCAGGAGTTTATCCCTGAGCTGTCAACACCGGTAGGTCGTGGGACTATCTAGTAGCCCCAACTCCTGCGTCCAAAACGTGCAGCCCCACCAGGATCACTAAACAGGTTTGAGCCCCTTAGATGAGAAGAAGGGTACCTCATAGCACCCGAATGGCCTGCTAGACAAGTGGGCTGTGCAGGGCAGTGCAAGGAAGTAAGGAGGCGCAAGGAAGTGAACGGGATATTGAAAAGAAGCAGAAGGTACTCTCTAGCAGCCCCAAAGATACATTATTCTCCTCAGTGACTACCCGGCCAGCTACCCACTAAAGAACTGTGTAACTGTGAATATGATCTGTGCACTTGTACAAGTAAACACCCGTACAGAGTCCATGAGCCTCCAGTGTCTTATTCCAGCAAGCTAACTCACAGAACTGCTACCACATCCAGCACTACGACAGCCAACACCGCAGCTACACTGCCCCGGGGATCCCGCTCCACCTGCAGGGAGCTGAACCATCTAGCTGCATTACCATCATCCCCGGCGGTCTAACAGCGGCGCTAGCGAGCATCAGCAGAACTGCAGGTGGCGTCACGAGAAATTTATTCTTTTTATTCCCTTTTTATTTTATTTACAATTGACTACCATGGCTACGTGTCCGGGCAGGCCACCAGTGACATCCCCCCAACACCATGCCCAGATTCTGAGTTCCCATAGACCCCTGGGTGAATCACAGTTAATACAGATAATGATTGCAGAGGAGGGCTTCCTAAAGAAAAACTAACATGTCTGCCAGAGCCAGAATTCTTGCTGGTTGGGAAGTGATCAATTACTTTTTTTATCCAATAAAATTAAATTTAATTATGTAGAAATCATAAAATGGGATTTTCAGAATTTTGTTTAGATTCTGTCTCTCACAGTTGAAGTGTATCTTCAGTAATTTATTCTTTGTAGGTGGTAAAACTTTCAAAATCGGCTGTGTATAAAATATTTATTTCACCCACTGTATACTGTAATATTGCAGCTGCAGGGTCAAAACTGCCAGGCATCTCCTTGCCTGCTCCATCTTAACTAACTACCGTGCTGCTCCTGCTGCAGCCACTGTTTAGCCATATCAGCCACACATCTACTGTGGTCTTACAGTGCTTTACTATGCTGCTGCGGGGACTGTTTCTGGTTCTTAACGTTCAAGAATTTTATGGTCTGCCCCGCTATATGTCTCTATTGTGCTACTCTTTGTTCAGTCACTACACAGCCATAGCAGCCAAACACTTTCTGGATTCCTACTGTGTTTCAAAGTGCTTGACTGTACTGATGCAGGGAAACATACTCTCAAATTTTTGTACCCTCGAGAAATAGCCCAGAAAAAATGGGTCACTGTTTTTAAAAGGCTAGATGACAATAAGCCAGAACGTCTTCATGTTCAAAACAGTGGCGCTGATTGGTCTCCAAAAATAATAGGATAATTTTTGGATCGCTTGATAAAAAACCTTTGTAATTGCGTAACGATTTTATGATCAGCAAACAAGTTGTGGACCACAAAAAAGGGATAATTATTTGTCATTTTTTTGAGAGGGCATTCAAAATTCAGAAAAGGACAGTATACCGCTTTTGACTTCTTGTAATGGGACAATTTTTGGATGGCTGTTAAAGAGCTATCACTTACTTTGTTAGCAATGTGCTTTGCTCTTCTACCCTCAAACAGAGATAATTGTGAGAAAATGTCACAGCTTCTTCCTTTTGCCCCACCTGTCTATAAACAACAGCCATGTCTCCCCAAAAGGGATTATTTTTAGACCGTTTCTATAATTTAGGTAGCCTTAAAACTCTGATACTACACTATGTTGATAAAAGAAGTATTGGTTACCTCTTGTTGCCATCAGTTATCCTCTAGCCACATAGGTTGACGCCATTAAATTGTTGAGGAAAATTTGGCAAGGTTGGAAAATTCACATTTAAAAAGATCTGGTGATCTGTAGTGAAAAGGCTTGTATAATCTTTAATAGACATTAATATGTTTTGTCAAATAAATGCATCATTCTCAAAATCTGATATTCAAAATGCACAGATTCCAGAGAAACGTATGTATAGCACCACAGATATGTTACTGCAGATGGCATGTGAACTTAAACCTAGGAAGAGGTTACCCTATCCTGTGATTATATAATACTAAAATTAAGAGTTTATATGTTATCTATTTTATCATTTATACATTCATATGTTTGTTAATCTCTTCCTTTTTTATCACCCCCATAAAATATTTACACTTTAATGTAGTGGCTTAAACTATTCTGGATATTAACATGGAATTATGATATATTTTGCAGGTTTCTGCCTATGCACAGCTTACACCGAAAGTGTGGGTGGGGTTCTGCAGACCTCAGCATTAAGAGAACTGATAGATCTTCAGCAGATACATACAGATTTTTTTCAAAATTGCAGCAAGCAGCCTAGTACTTGACAAATCGCTGGAATCACCGTCTCTTCTCCCAAATTATTCTGCTCTGAGATAGGGTAGCAAAAGACTTGTAACAGATTCCCCTTAAAGGAAACCTGTCAGGTCGCTCTACCCCTCTCTCCTATCATTACCTGTCCCTGCACCTTGCTAGCTAAACCCAAACCATCCCTCCCTGAGTTAAAGGGGCCCGATAATGATTATGAAAAATGACTTAGAACTTACATATGGTCTCCATCCAGAAGACTGGAAAGGTGGGCTCCAGGCTCCATGCTCCCCTCCTCGCTGGCTCCTAGCACGCCCCGCTGGGTGTCATTGCTCCTGGTGCTTTGATGCCTCCTTTTTGAATTTTCCGCCCTCTCTGCAGCCCGGTGCATTGTGAACCTAATCACGTGATCGACCTGGCTTCATTATGCGCATGCGCCGGAGTCGGGCTGATCATGTGATTAGGCCCACAATGCACCGGGCCGGATATGACGTTCCGGCCTGAGTATTACAGCTGCAGAGAGAGCGGAAAATTCAAAAAGGAGGAGGCAAAGCACCAGGAGCGAGAACGCCCAGCGGGTCATGCTAGGAGACAGCGAGGAGGGAGCATGAAGCCAGTAGCCTGTCTTTCCAGTCTCCTAGATGAAGACCATACACCGTGTGCAGAATTATTAGGCGAGTTGTATTGTACAGGATTATTTTTATTATTGATCAACAACTATGTTCTCAATCAACCCAAAAGACTCAAATATCAAAGCTTAATATTTTTGGAAGTTGTTTTTTTTCTTTTTATAGATTTGGCTATCTTAGGAGGATATCTGTTTGTGCAGGTAACTATTACTGTGCAGAATTATTAGGCAACTTAATAAAAACCAAATATATTCCCATCTCACTTGTTTATTTTCTCCAGGTAAACGAATATAACTGCACAAAATGTAGAAATAAACATTTCTGACATGCAAAAACAAAAGCCCAAAAAATTAGTGGCCAATATAGTCACCTTTCTTTATGATGACACTCAACAGCCTCCATCCATAGATTCTGTCAGTTGCTTGATCTGTTTATGATCAACATTGCGTGCAGCAGCCACCACAGCCTCCCAGACACTGTTCCCAGAGGTGTACTGTTTTCCCTCCCTGTAGATCTCACATTTTATGAGGGACCACAGGTTCTCTATGGAGTTCAGATCAGGTGAACAAGGGGGCCATGTCATTATTTTTTCTTCTTTTAGACCTTTGTCTTCCAAAAACCGGCAGCAGGTCCGGCAGTTGAGCTTCAGTCCATCCTCTACCCGAAAAGGTCCCACAAGTTCATCTTTGATGATCCCAGCTCATACCAATACCCCACCTCCACTTTGCTGGTGTCTGAGTCGGAGTGGAGCTCTCTACCCCTTACTGATCCAGCCTCTGGCCCATCCATCTGGCCCATCAAGAGTCACCCTCATTTCATCAGTCCATAAAACCTTTGAAATATCAGTCTTAAGATATTTCTTGGCCCAGTCTTGACGTTTTATCTTATGTTTCTTGTTCAAAGGTGGTCGTTTTTCAGCCTTCCTTACCTTGCCCATGTCCCTGAGTCTAGCACACTTTGGGCTTTTGGATACTTCAGTAACGTTGCAGCTCTGAAATATTGCAAAACTGGTGGCAAATGGCATCTTGGCAGCTTCACGCTTCATTTTCCTCAATTCATGGGCAGTTATTTTGCGCCTTTTTTGCCCGGGTCGCTTCTTGCGACCCTGTTGGCTATTTGCCATGAAACGCTTGATTGTTCGGTGATCACGCTTCAAAAGTTTGGCAATTTCAAGACTGCTGCATCCCTCTGCAAGACATCTCACAATTCTGGACTTTTCAGAGCCCGTCAAATCTCTCTTCTGACCCATTTTGCCAAAGGAAAAGATGTTGCCTAATAATTAAGCACACCTTATATAGGGTGTTGATGTCATTAGACCACACCCCTCCTCATTACAGAGATGCACATCACCTGATTTACTTAATTGGTAGTTGGCTCTCAAGCCTATACAGCTTGGAGTAGGACAACATGTATAAAAAGTATCATGTGATCAAAATACTCATTTGCCTAATAATTCTGCACACAGTGTATGTAAGTTCTAAGTCATTTTTCATAATCATTATAGGGGCCCTTTAGGTCAGAGAGGGATGGTTAGGGATCAGCTACCAAGGTACAGGGACAGGTAGTGATAGGAGAGAGGGGTAGATCCCTTTAAGGCATCACAATTCATTGTCTCAAGTAAATCAGTTTTGCTACATTTCTCATCCCAAGTACATCAATATTTTAAGAAATATAATATTTATAATATTTATATTTCCCTTATTAGTGTTTATTTAATTATTTTTTACAAAATATGGTTTGGTCTCAATATGAATTAAAGGACAAATATGTAAATAAGAAAGGTTTATTTTTACAAACCATTTAGCGCTTTCTTGTGGCTTTGGCGGCTTAACTCAGCTTTTTATGTTTTTTTAATTATATGCAATTTGCATAGAGCAAGGGTGAAAAAATGGTTGGTTTTGACTTGTGTTGGAATGGCTTAGCACCTTGCCCTGTATTACTGTATGCTAAGCGCAATGGAGTCTTGCTGGTGTAAAATTGAAATGCATTTGTTTGCTTGCAAAATGTACACTGGAGTTCAACTGCTATATTTAAAACCAATTATGTCCATGCAGAGAGAGCATTTGGGAGTTGTGTACATTAATGCTTTCTACCTGCTGTATAAACCATCGGCAGACAACAGGGCTTTCTGAGCCGTGCATTACCGCTGACAGCCTCCCATTACTACTCTTATAAAGCATTTACATTCTAGGAGAAAGATGAATGTAAAAACCACAATCGAGCTGTTCTCTTTCTCCTAATGCTGTGTACGTAGGTGACTGGACTCGTGGAATAAGAAATATATGTTATTACCCAGCTTCCAGCCATAATAGCATTTTTTAAATATTAATTTGTTTTCCCTAGATTGACAAGACTTTGGTAGACTAAATAAATCCACAAAATCTGCTATCAAATTTATACTTTAAAATGTGCGACAACCATGCGATACGTATAATGTGTCCCATTCCATAGTTGATTTTGCATTTGTTTTAATATTTATTTTCACTCTTTGTTTTAATAATGTTTTTACTGTATTTTTGAATTCTATTTCTACCTTGCCCCCACATTACTCAGAGACCAAACCGGATCATTATAGGCACCACAGCATCAGGGGCGGAACTACACTGGTGCAGCTGGTGCAGCTGCACCAGGGCCCCGACCGGCTGGAGGCCCCTTCAAGCCTGGAGGGGGGCCCCCAGCCAACACCCGCAAGCCGCCGTCAAAGGAGAGGAGGGTCAGGCAAGGGAAGCAGAGAGCTTCCTGCTTCCCCTGCCTGATCCCGCCCCTCCTCTCCTTTGCTCCCCCTAGCATACATCCGGCGCGGCTCCCAGGTAGGAGAGCATCGCACCTGCGGCTCCCAGCGGCTCCTAGCAGCACCCACCTTCCCGGGCCGCGCCGACGGCCAACCGCACCCCTTCCCCCCGGCCGCGCCAACGGTCAGTAGCCCCGACCCCCCCCCCCCCCGGTCCTCTCCTGCACCAGGGCCCCCGGGGGTGATGGTCCGCCCCTGCACAGCATGTATTAGAGCTGCCTCCCTAGATCCATTCCAGTGTCTGTCACAGTAGGTACCAGGGGCGTAACTACAATAGGTGCAGGGGTTGCAATCGCACCCGGGCCCTAGAGCCTGGGGGACCCCAAAAGTCACTTTGGCCTATAGAAAAAGACTTTTGCTATTAAAGATTTGCAATAATTGGGGGCCCTGTCGAAGCTTCAAGTTACTCAACTGGTAGGTACCATAACATCCAGGCGCATCTCAATGAATTAGAATATCATCAAAAACTTAATTTATTTCAGTAATTCAATACATAAAGTGAAACATATATTATATAGAGTCATTACACACACACCGGGATCTATTTTAAGTGTTTATTTCTGTAAATGTTGATGATTACAGCCAATGAAAACCCAAAGGTCCTTATCTCAGAAAATTAAAGTAGGGCTAAAAGCCGCGCTGCCGTATTAAACGGGACTTCAAAGGGTGAATATAATATTGATTTATTAGTCAACACGTTTAAAGGCTCCCTGAGATATGATATAGAATTGTCCTGAGGAAGGGGCCAGGGAGCCCTGAAACGCGTTGACTAATAAATCAATATTGTATTCACCCTTTGGTGTCTCGTGGAATACAGCAGTGCGGTTTTTAACCCTTCATCGTCCCTACTATAGATGCACCACGCTGGGGACTGTAGCAGCCGTGATCTGCTGTTATAGTGGTTATGACTCTCACAACCACACAATGTGAAGCCTCTGATGCCTACTTAGGAAATATTTAATCTCTCACACTCTTCATCCTCCGTACTTAATTTTCTGAGATAATGGGTTTTCATTGGCTGTAAGTGATAATCATCAACATTTACATAAATAAACACTTGAAATAGATCACTCTGTTTGTAATGACTCTATATAATATATGTGTTTCAATTAACTTTTTGATGATATTCTAATTCATTGAGATGCAGCTGTAGTAGCAATGAAAAGTATCAGTGTTGACTTTTTTGTTTTTCAAGACTTTTGCCGTTCTTCCTGGCATGCTGGATATTAACCTCTAGGCCAAATCCTGACTGACCGACCATTTTGACACCCGCCATAGCGCTGGCATTTCCTCAACAAGAAGACCGTACTCACCTCTCTGGCAGTCCTGTAGCATCTGTCCAAATTCTTTCTGCTGCTTCCTGCTCCAGTGCCTGGACACATTGCACAGGTCTTCCTGAGAGCAAGCTCAGGTCGTGCGCGTGGCCCAACCCAGCTCCTTAAAGGACCAGGGCACCCTGCCAGAAAATGCTCCTCAGCCTATGACTTAGGGTCCTTTCACATGAGCGGTTTACGCTGATATGCAGCAGATCCAGCAGGTGGCGCTGCATGTGCCGGATCTGCCGCCTAACGACCGACTTGCAGCTGCAAGCAGCGTTTTTTTTCACAGACGCAAGTGCTGGATCTGTCTCACCCGGCAGAACCGCACTTGCCACAGTAGACTGCAAGCCCTATAGACAATTCATGTGGCTTGCCGGATCCGGGCCGCAAGTCGACCGTTAGGTGACAGATACGGCGCCACCTGTTGGATCTGCCGCACATCAGCATAATCCGCTGATGTGAAAGGAGCTTAAGAAGCATGGAGTATTTAAGGAGCCTTCTCCTTTGGAACATGCCTTAGCAAAGTGTCTATGCTTCAGAGACATGTTGCTAGTTGTCAAGTCTCCATTATTTATCCAGTGTCCGAGCCTTGCCTAATCAGTGTCTGTCAGGGCTGCCACTAGGAATTTCAGGGCCCCTCACTGGCAAAATTTCAGGGCGCCCCTGAGACTCCACCCCAGCTCTGTCTCCACCCAGGCTCCACCCCAGCTCCGCCTCCACCCATACATATGCACACACAAACATATATTATATATATATATATATATATATATACATATAATATACATATATACAGTACATACACACAATTGAGACTGCTGTGGGCTGAATACACAATAGCTGTATACACAATACAATACACAATAGAAACTGCTGCTGGATGTATACACAAAAGAGAATACACAATAAACTGCTGCTGACTGTTTACACAATAGAAGATACACAATAGAGACTGCTGCTGGCTGTATACCCAATAGAAAATACACAATAGAGACTGCTGCAGGCTATATGTACAATAAAAAATACACCATAGAGACTGCTGCGGGCTGTATACACAAAAGAGAATAAACAATACAGACTGTTGATGGCTGTATACACAATAGAAAATACACAATAGAGACTGCTGCTTGCTGTATACACAATAGAAAATACACAATAGAGACAACTGCTGACTGTAAACACAATGGAGACTGCAGCGGGATGTATATACTTTAGAGACTGCCAGCCATATGCACATTAGAGAATGCCAGCTATATACACATTACAGACTGCAAACAGTATGTACATTGGAGACTGCTGACTGTATGCACATTAGAGACTGATGGCTGGATGCACATTAGAGACTGCTGGCTGTATGCACATTAGAAACTGCTCGCTTTTGTACACATTAGACTTTGGGCTTTACACACATTAGAGACTGCAAGCTGGATGCACATTAGAGACTGACAGCCATATACACAGAGACTGCCGGCTTTATACACATTAGAGACTGTCAGCTGTATATCTTGTATACACAGCAATATACTGTATATACAGGTTTACACTAAATGCTGTATTTGTGTCTATACACTGTATGGACATAGTGTGGACCTGTATATGCAGTATGGTGCTGTGTAGAGACACACAGACAGACACAGACAGATAGACAGACACACACATGAGACACACATCATACTCACCACCAGCAGCAGCAGCTCCATCCTCCATATCCTGACAGTGCCCATGCTCTGCTGTGACTTCCAGTTTGTACTGCTCATGTTAGCCTTTTAGGGACAACTGATATTGTTGTTGGTACACTGGAGCTAGTGAATTAAGGGGAACCTTGCCCTCTCATTGAGATTGGGCTCAGTCAATTATGTTAATAGTTGATGCTGCTAGTAAGCCTCGGGGGAACCACCGTGTATTGTCCCCCCTGGAATTCCATCAATAATATATAAAGATGGGCCCAGCGCTATCCGAACCCTTATTCAATGGCTGTACATTAAACACAGTTTTTGCTTGATTAACCGTTATTACGGATGTTTATTCAAAATGGTATAGCTAACAATAAAATCTTATAAAATACATCTAAAAAATATATTCATTATAAAATTGCTAATATTTAAAATCACAGTGATCTGGATGCCAGTTAGTTGCTCATCGTCCGGTTAATTGTAATTGTATTCCTGGACTATTATAAAGGATCACGGTCTTTAGTGGGCTCGTGTCCCCTTTGAGTCTTCTGTGGGGTCCTAAAAAGATACAGTATATTAGTATCTATATATATTATGGGTGATGACCACTAGCATCTATCTTATCATATTATGATTCATTTACCTATTATGGTACCTTTACACGCTGTTACCGAGGGTTAGAAACCACCGGCTGTCGGAGACAAATGTACCTTTTACCTTCAAAACACCGCGCAGTGGCGGCGTGTAATTCAGGTTGTTGCCACAGGTCTCTTTGGACACCGATATTTCAGGCGTGCTCAAAAACAAGCAGGTATAAACCCTATGGTAGCGGCGTGTAATCGGGGCACAGGTACGGTATTTGAGTTCCCTGGGGCGTGCTTGAGCGTCATGTATTCCACGCCCCATCAGCTATCATTGGAGGGGGCTACAGTGTACCCATTGGCTGTCCCTGCACAGGGCGGCATATTTAACGATCTGACCAGTCACAATACACATCTGCTATAGCGTCATGAATTAGGCAGCCTCCTTGCGCTGGCTGGCCAATCATGATGTTATTGCATTGTCCAATCAACGTACGAGCGTCGCGTAACACAGAACTCCGACACGCCTACGTCGTGATGGCGCGCAATATGTACGCCCAGATTCCCTTGTGGTAGCGGCGTGAAAATGAGGGAAGGTGCTCCACAGAAGGTAACCTGCGGCACCTGTCGGTGCTTCCAGGGATCGAAAAAACCTACTGTGGAGCACCTTGTAGTGGCGTGTAATTGCGGTATCAGGTACCGTTAGGAAACGTTGGAACGCGCGCGTGCACATGCGACACCCGGTGGTTTCTAACCCTCGGTAGCGGCGTGTAAAGGTACCATTAGGTGTCTCTAACTTTTGCTGGTGATTACTCAAATTGGGTAGGTATTCTTTCCTCTTCTACCTGCTGAGGTTTTACATTATATCATTTTAATCTCCATTCTCATATGAATATTAATATTCTTCATTAAAAATATCTAATATATAAATACCTTTTGATATCAAATTCTTAAATTTTACCTGGAGATTAATCAGGCGGCTACCTACAAGCATAAGCCTAACCTCTTCATCTAAGACTCTGTAGCAGCTTAGGTTTGTTCCTCCGAGTCAAGATAGGTGCTTTGGTCCGGTGGGTCCATTCCCGGATGCTTGCCCATTGAGCATTACACCCGTGCTTGTCTAATCAGTGCTTACAGTTTATCTGAATTTCTATGTTTTGTTTGTGCACTCAATTTTTGAGGATTGACCAGAGGTTCTTAATTGGTTGGAGATCTGGGAGTTTCCTTGCCAAAGATCCAGAATTTCCACTTTTTGTTCACTAAGCTGCATAGTCATAATTTTTCCTTGTCACATGGTCCCCATCATGCTGGAAAGAGCACTGTGCATCACTGAATCTCAACTAGTTGGTTGGAAGATGTTGATCTTACAGAATGTTTAGACACCATTCTTTATTATTAGTTCTTAGGCAAAATTGAGCTCACTCTCTTGGAGGAAGGTGTTGACTCCACACTTTAGTGGTCTCTAGAGACTTTACTGTTAACATAAGACCTGACCCATGGAAGCATTTACTTTTAATTCTCCAGACAGTGATTCCTAGATTTCCCAAACTTTCTGAAGTGGTCTTTATCAGATTAAATAACTGTGGAGGAATTACAGGGATTGGACTGCAGCGGACTGAGATAGTTATGTCTTTTAATGTCTTATTTGGGACATTTGTCCATCTAATATATCAAGCTGAGTGTATGTATGTATGTGTGTATGTGGAATTAGCTCCACCCACTCTGCACAGCCATGCCCACTC
This sequence comes from Allobates femoralis, assembly GCA_033576535.1. Taxonomy (NCBI): domain Eukaryota; kingdom Metazoa; phylum Chordata; class Amphibia; order Anura; family Aromobatidae; genus Allobates; species Allobates femoralis. Next base: position 139,506,241 of record JARQOC010000008.1, on the reverse strand, counting down.
CACATAGCAATGCCACTCCACACAGCCATGGCATAGCCCCACCCACTCCACATAGCCACACCCTCTCCACATTGCCTTGTCCACTTCACAGCCTACATCTCCACATATCTCAACCTCCTCCACATAACCCTGCCCTTAGGACTATGTGGAGGGTTGCAGCTATAAAGAGGTGGGTCTTTATGTGGGCGGTGCTATGAATGAGGAGGGGCTACTGGTAGATGTGGGGTTATGTGTAGGGGTGGAGCTATGAATGGGCATGGCTATTGTATAGTCCCAGTTTATAGGACTATAGGTGCTATTACTAGCCATTTCACTCTTTCTATATAGCTGCATCATTGCTCCACAGTAGTTTTACTTCATGGCAGAGAAGAGTGTAAACAATAGATTGATTTTGGCAATGTGAGGAGGGGGATCGGTTGGATTGACTCTAGCCCCTGGTCTTGTCTGCAATCATTCTTATAAAGGGTCCAACTAGCATTGCTCATGTTCACATCAAGAGGTGAGCAACATCTATAAACTTGCTTCAACTGAATATTGCCAAGATAAATTCACAACCAACAGGTATTGTGCACCTGTCCTCATGAACAGGATAGGTACCTGTCAATTGTACATGTTTCTAACAGTAGGACACATTACTGGGTTTGCTCACCTCCCGATATCGGAGCAAAAAAACACTTTAGTATTCATTGCATATGAACTATCTGCTCAAGACATGTAGCCAGTAGTATTCAGAATCCCTAGACAAACTTCTGCACACAATGTTTAACATCATACCTATTGACAAATGGCCTTTAAGAGGCAAAAACAAAGTGTTGTACACAGTATAACCTATATAGCAACAGAGCAAATTGCCTCATTGCACTCTTGATGCTTGCCTTGTAAATTAATTATGTTGGCGGTGCAGTGGTTAAACACTATTTTAAAAGCTAATGGTCAGACCTCCTATAAAGTGACATGATTTGCACTTGGAAAGGCAGACTTCTGCACAGTGTATGGTAATTACTTTGGCCGCAGCAAAGTGGAGTCTGCACAATAATACATCACCTAGCAGCTTTCTCCATACATTTACCTTGCATTAATAGAGAGTTAAGTATTTCGATTAAATAAATAGTTTTTAGTGATAAGAAAAAGTATATATATTTTACATTAGTGAGTGGAAGTTATTTATAGGTATTTTTTTCCTCTAAAGGTAATTAATAAATGTATGTATTCTGTACCATACCACCCATTGGGGTCTATTGTGTGCACTGCATATACAGCACATTGACAAAACCAGCTCTGTGAATGTATTTATTTTTGCTATCTGAAATAACTGCTGTGATAAATTGCAACTTTCTATTACAGAAGTGTTACACAAATGTCTTTTTTCATATCTTTCTTTAACTCAGAACCTTCACCTATAAACTGACACCAGGATGAGTAGAATTTCCATTTTAATATGAATTCTCTCTCCAAAACATCTGAATTTGAATTGTTTGTCACTTTTCTCTTTACTGTAAAAATGTAAAGAGGCCGCCTGCAAATCGATCAAAATAAATAATTTAAATTCAATATCCCTCTGCCACTATCAATAACAGTTGTGAAAATTATGTGGTACAGGAGTAATTGAATTTTCCTGACAGCAGAACAGTTTTTGATGACATTTTCTGAAAGTTGTAAACTCAATTTTGAAGACACAAGTAGAGAGAAGCTTAGAGAAAATTCGATTTTTATCTAAAAAGCTAGAAATTATCATCTTTTTCCTCCGTTACTGTAAGATAACTGAATAATAGTTTACATTAAGTAATCCTGATTTTTTTTTTTGCATTATTGGAGTTGCTGTCCCAAAGAGAAATTCTTGTTGAAAGTCTACATCGTATTTCCCATCTTTAATAAAATCTGAGCACAGCAGATGCAGTTAACCCAGTTCTGAAGTGCAAGTCACTAAACTGTGAATCCCAAAAGTACAAACTGAAGACGATTAAAGGGGTTCTCTGAAAAATGTGATAAAATAAGTACATAAAGTAAAATATCTTTAAATATTAAACATTTTTCTAAATACTTTTATGTTGCAAAAAGGTATGCTTCATCTAGTTCACTATGTCAGGATTTTAAAGATGGCAACTTCCATCTATATCAGTGTGCAACTTGTTCTAGGATGGGATGTGTGAAGAACAAGACAGACGTACTACCTGGTTTAATCGTCAGACTGTCTGGGATGGATGTTCATTCGTAGTCAGCTAAAGAAATGGGTCTCTTTTCTCCTTAAGGCTAGTTTCACACTTTTTTCAAATAAGGCAAGATCAGGTTTTTCAACAAAAAAAACCTGATTCTTTCGCGATTCACTTTTTGGCTATTTACTATAATGGTGTCAGGTAGAATCCTCTTGCATCAGGTTGCTTCCTGACACCATTAAACTGAATAGTCACAAAATAGATCCCTTTTGCTGTAAAACCTGATCTTGCCGGATTTGAAAAAAACGCACTCCACTCAGTGACCTGTCAGGTTGACTGAATGAATGAATGGCTGTCACGATACCTGAGAGGATGCTGCTATGACCTGTCACGTCTCAAGTAGATATTTTTTACGCACCCCATCCTACTGCATGTACTCTGATAACTAGTTTGGGTGCACATTGATTTATGGCAGTTGCCATCTTTAAAATTCTAATATAGTGCGCTAGGTAAAGCACACATTTTTAGGTATTTTGAAGAAATGTTAAAGGGACTCTGTCAGGTCATTTTTTGGTGTGATACTAAAATTACCCTTGAATAAACCCTGGGTAGGCCTTTTAAAAACATGTAAAATCATTATTGTACTATTTGTAGTTTCCTTGCTATAAGCATTTTCAGACCTGCAGGGAGCTGGTACATTACTCCTGTACATTACGTTTACAGAGGAATAGTCCGGCTGCTGTATAAGTGTTATTTAAATATCCACACCCACCCAAGCTGGTGTTCTGTCCCTCCCCTCTGTTCTGTGAGGGGGGAGGTGTTTTGTCCTGCACTGTTTAAGAGATTTCTATTATAAAAACATTGTTTTTCATGCAGACATGTAATGTGTGTAACTGCTAAGCAAATGATCAAATATTCTTATAATCACATAGAAATATCTCAGACTGCACACACTACACATATGTCTCATACACACAATGAAATGAAGAGCTCAGAGCTTCATCTTAGCCCACACCTCCTCACCCCTCTTTTCTGCTCTGTCTGCAGACTCTGCAATAGAGTAATGAGTCACACAGCAGACAGATCAGAGAGGAGGGCAGGACAGTGTAATGATGCATGAATATTCATTCCTTAGGGAGTGGGCTGCAGAGAGCTCACTGTGATTGACAGATGGAATTAATCTGTTATTATGAAGTTTACACTGGATAGATCCGGATGCGGTGAACGCAATTGCCTTCACACACATTTTTCCGCAAAAATGTGTGTAGTAAACCGCAATGCGGTAAACGGATTGCTCCGGATGTGTAATCTGGAGAAATCTGGTTACCGTATACTTTATTCATCTCTGCTGCCGCAGGGATGAACAAAGTGTTGACTCTTTACTAAAACATCAAATATTAATATTGGTTGTGTGCAACATGTCTCTAGGGGGTTCCCACCCCCCCTAGAAACATGCTGCCCACTCCTGTGGGCATGTCATGGGTTAATAACCCATTTACAGTAAGCCGGCTATTGTCGGCTTTGTACAATTTTATCAATGACCTGATATTGAATATTGTGATAACTCATGTTATCATCTCCACCATTTTGTACATGGTCATATCCTGTACAGATATGGTATATAGTATAGTGGTACTCAAATAGTGCAATACAGTGCCACACAATTAAAAAACACTCTAAATATGCTCAAATAATACCATCATACAATGAACAAATAATAAAAGCCTCGGAATAAAATAATCTTATACCAGTGTTACACATTTCTAAAATAGACTGTGTGTAAGAAGGGTTGAAAATGAGTCCATCACCCTCTTACAAATTTTCAAGGACTGCTGCAGTCTGCATTTCCACTGATGCAAGCAGTACTGGATTTTGTCAACCTTTGCTGGCTGCTATGGGATCCTGCAGCCCTATATGAAAAACATGTCTATATTAATGATGACTGGATCATACGTAACAAGCATGTTCTACTTATTATGTCCTCCCCTATTTCCTTATAGACTGTAAACTTCTAGGCAAGACCCTATCTCCTCCAGTAACTGGTGAACTATGTATTACTTTGTAATGTCTTTATTGTCTGTGTTGCAGAATATATTGGCGCTATATAAATAAAATTCTTATTATTATTTATTATTAATATGTATTGTTATATTTCATGTAATGTGATATATTATGCCATGAGTTACAGTATATGCATATGCTGCAACATGAGTGAAGAGAGGGATTGGTAGAATGGGAGCTGTTGCTCCCATTGGAAGACACTCCCAAGGTCTAACATCCAGAAAAAGGGCTCCTGAGTAGCAGAAGTAAGGTCCTGAAGTGCTGACTGCACACCATGAAAATCGGTATGCTAGGGTTACTGAGTACAATGTTCTAGTTATGGGTCCTGTGGAATTGATATCAGCTAGCATGTTCTTGCCTTCCGGGTGCATGAAGAGAGTTTTGAAGCTCCTGATCTCCTTCATGCCGAAAGCTGAAAAATAGTTGACTAGGAAGAAATATGAGAGGGGACAGAGAGGAGGCAATCAGAAAGTGTGTGTTATAGTAAGATTACACATAGGGAATGAGTAACACTTTCCAACTTGTGTCACCCCAGGGAGCCAGTAATGTCAAAGCGGAATATGTAAAGATCTCAAACTTTTACTGCAGTTGGTGTAGTATGTCTCAGGTAGAGAAAAATCAACACATGCCATTATTGAGGGAGAGCAAGGATTATCTGCCACAAGAAAGAGGGTTCGTCACAGAAGGGCAAATTAACGTATTGCATTCTGACTGGATTGCCACATCAGAGGAGTCTGTAAAATAAATTTGCACACCAGTTACAGGCAGAGATTACTGCCCGTGGGTCAGAAATTGTAAAACCGAAACTTAGTGCTTAGGCTAAATTGCCAGATGAAAGCTGTTGCAGAGTACTACTGCCAAGAGAGGTGATCATTAGGATGGCCATGACTAGAGATGAGCGAATTTTGCTCACATATGTTTGCCAATTTCAAATTCGGCAAGAACTAGGCCGATTCAATTTGTCACCCTGAATTCCAACGTTTTGCTTAAAAGTTGGAAATTCGGCGATGTATCTGTAGCTTAACGTAGGACAGAAGCATTTATGCAAATACACTAATGCTTGTTAAGAACTGAAGAAGAAAACAGCGACACTCTGGGATCCTTTATTCCATGAACAGCTTTATTCCGAAAGTTTACATCAGTGGGTGCAGGGAAAGGAGGACGGAGGGACGATGGTGACCGTTTCGCGTGCTCTGCAGGCTTCAGCGGGTCCTGTGTACTAGGAGCAGAGCACACGAAACGGTCACCGTCGTCCCTCCGTCCTCCCTTCCCTGCACCCACCTGCTGTGGCCATCCATTTTAAGGAATGTCACCTATATGCTTGCTGCAAGGTTGCGACGCAAGTGAACAATTCAGTGTCTTTTGAGCTACAAAGATCTGATGACAGGCATCAAATTCTCATATAAAACCACAATTCTGCTGCACGTCAAAACTGATAACCTCTGCTAGGGAAGCCAGCTCCCAGTAATAGTCAGCAAAAGGTCCTACCAGCAGTTCTCCAGCTCGACTATTTACCCTCCATCTCTCTGCCGTGGACAGACCCAGGTCCCTTAGGTCAAGCTCTCCTGTCCTCAATTCTCAGGAAACCTGAATGTGAGGACCGTGGCCCTTTCTCGGACTCTGGCAGACCAGTGTAACCACCTTGTCCCAATCTCCTGCCATAAGCTCCTACTTCTTCTGTGGGCTTAGTCAAATTTGACTCTTTCACACCTCCCTCCACGCCTTGAGGCAAGTGGTCAGTCTCAACCAAACTCGTTGGAAACTCTTGACCACCGGTAATGGAGAATTGTGCCTTCTCTCACTTCCAATGGGCAATTGGTGCCATCCTTCTCACCCCTCGGTCTTCTACATCTCCGCCTCTCACTGGGTGAGGTCTCTCTTGGATCACCATATCGTTTTTCCAGTGTCTCATCCCATTTCCTAGCATGATGCTGCACTGGGCAAGCCTTTCTCTTCAACCTCACCCTATGGGGGCAGACATCTTACGTTGCAGGCTGGAACCTCCAGACACAACACTCCCTCTGGTAAACATAACCTCTTTGCGCCTTTCATTTCTCCGACACACATGATGGGCAGAAATCTCTTTTGGAGCTACGCCACTAGCCTCAATTTTACAGTCCATGTTTGGCGCCATTTTAGAGGGTGTAACAGTCTCCATCTTCCAGGTAACGTTGACCTTTCCTGCAACATTTAGATCTTGTAGCTGCCAGGCAAGATCCTGGCGACTATGTCAAGTGCAGGGTGGCATAAGGCGGTAGTCATGGGTGAGATCTGAGTCTTTTACACCCTGGCACACTACATGAAAGATGGGGTCCTGCCTGGGTGTATGGACTTGTGTTGTGATGGCGTGATGCCCTTGCAGGCTGCTTGATGTCATTGACCTCAGTTGGCCAGGCCCAGATGGTAACTAGTTCAGTGAAAGAGACCACCAATTCTTTAAAAACGTCTCTTTACTGCACAACTATTTTCTGACAACTATAAACATGAGATATTGGGCACATAACTTCTTGAACGTTTCTTCATTAACAATAAGTATCTTCATAAACAGTCCTTCTACTCCTTCAATCTCATTTGATATTGTCCTCACTAGTCCTGCTTATTTCACTACCACTCAGCTCTACATCACAGTTCAATCCATGAGAGTCATTCTTCCCCTCCTGCGGTTTTGCATTTTGTTCGTCTTGTAAAGGAGCTATACTGCCAATATTACCGTACTTTAGCTTTAAGCTATCAGACACTTAGTCAACTCCCGCCACGGCACTCACTTAATCTCACTTATTGTTCTTTCCTAGGTCGTTATCGTTAACTTTAGGAGTTGGAGACTGTGTAAGGCCTCGTTGCTGAGCAACCTACGTTTCTCAGTCTCTCGATTCTTCAGTCAGCACACTGACCCAACTATGTTAGGTTATTTTGTGTCACGGTCACCTCCATCTTTCTCTGTACTATCTCTCATCCTTGGTATCTTCTCATTCTAGGGACACCCACGTCATGCAGCCTCGACAATTAACCAGACTGTAGGCCTGACTGTCACACACTGGGCCCTATCTGATATTCTAAAAACTCTACAATGTCTCCTCACCTAGCCCCTCCCATTATGAGCTATTTCTAAACAGTAACTGTTCCTTCCCCTACCATTGGCATAACACAATTCTATGTTACACATATCACAATTCACATGCCCATTATACATTACAACAACACTATTGTTGTCTTCAAGGGGAAAGTGCATAATTAGCAGGGGCGTAACTACAACAGGTGCAGGGGTTGCGATCACACTCAGGCCCTGTAGTCTAGAGGGGCCCCAGAAGTCCCCTTGCCCTATAGAAAAAGACTAATACTATTAAAGATTTGCAATAATTGGGGGTCCTCTTGTAGCATCGGGGCCCCTGGGCCTGACGTTACGACACTGATAATAAGTCTATCTTCTTATACACCCTTTTATATGTGTTTGCCCATTTTTAGGGGGGATCCACAAAACACTTCTGTGTTCACAATCTGCAAACATGGCTTATGTTTTATTTGAGCCGAGTCCAGTGTGTTCTACATTTTGTCTGCACATGCAGCCTTAAATGTTTTATTGTTCATTGTTTTTGTTGCAGTGAGTGATGTGACAAGATGCTGGAGGAGCTGATGGGAACAATGCAAGCAGAAGCGGGAGCAGTGACGCCTAATTGGCTCAGGTGCATTAAATAAAAAAGCTCTACGTTTACTATGAGAAGATAAATTTCCTTGCGCTAATTAGTATTTATGTCCGCAAGTAAATGTCTTGGGGCTACTACCTAATGTCTATTTTTCTGTTGATAAGAAAAAGTGTCTTTAAATATTTATTGTTTGCACATTGCCGAACAGAATCCAACATCAGAGGGACACGGTGTCCAAATCGGATGCAGTTGTGGATGGGGTTGGGAGTCTGCATAGGAAGGCAGTTTGGCAGCGGTACCTGCAGCAGGTGGCGATCAGGCCCATGATGAGAAGGGTGAATATATAAATACTAGATTTTTATTTTTAACATTTTGAATGCCAATCAGGCCCATGATGAGAAGAGCCCTGGACAAAGCGGCTGTCCATCGCTGTCGTTGGACAACTCCCCTATTGCTGTGTATCCCCAATAAGCCAGGCCCAAGAGAATCCTTTCCATTATCATTATTTGGTGTAAGATAGATAATGGTTTGTTAAACTATCTAACTCGTACAGTCAGGGCCGGTTTTAGGCAAAGTGTGGCCCTAGGCAAAAGGTTAAAGTGGGCCCTAAATGCTCAGGCCCCTTTCACATCTAACGCTTTGCTGCATTTTGCTCAATTTGCATTTCCATGCGTTTTTACCGCAAAAAGCATCAAAACGCATGCGTTTTTGTTCCCATTGATTTTAATGGAAACACATGCAAAAACGCTGCCCAAAACATCGGGGAAGACGTTTTGTGCTGCGTTCGCAAAAATGCATGCGTTCCCATTGAAATCAATGGGGGAAAAAACGCTAGCGTTTTTAATGCGTTTTTAGCGGTAAAAACGGCTAGAAAGGCAAATTTAGCAAAACGCACACCAACCTTAGATGTGGAACAGGCCGTAGTTATATGGTAAGAGTGACTTCATAAGTTGATTATCTAGGTCAGAATAAGAACATACTGAACGTCATTTTTATTTCAATCATAAAAAAAAAACTGAAATTTGTAAAAAAAAAAAATATTTTTTTTTATTTTCCGAGACCCATGATGTTTTAATTTTTGAAGATACATAGATATGTGAGGGCTTACTTTATGTGCCCTGAGCTGACATTTTTACTGATACCATTTTGAGTCAGATACATTTTGATCGTCTTTTATTGCATTTTATTGTAACAACGTGGTGGCCTAAAAAACATAATTCTGGCGTTTTTATTTTTTTCCCATTACGCCATTTACCAATTGAATTAATTTACTTCATATATTGATAGCTTAGATTCTTACGAACGCAGCGATACCAAATATGTGTATTTTTACATTTTTTTCACTGTTTTATTGCTATTTTCAGTTCAGCTCCTTTGGGGGCCCCTAAGAGAGTGGGGGCCCTAGGCAACTGCCCAGTCTGCCCCCCCCTAACGCCGGCCCTGACGGTACCCTTAGGGTACCTTTACACACGGCTACATTTGTAGCTTGTCACCAGGTAACTTACTGGTTACAGTGAAATCATGGATACATGGTTCCATTTGTACACAGCAACAAGATAGAACCATGTATCCATGATTTCACTGCAACCAGTAAGTTACCTGGTGACAAGCTACAAATGTAGCCGTGTGTAAAGGGCCCCTAAGTGACATTTTAGCAATACCAGAATTTTTTTCTCAATCTAGTAAAGTACAAATTATGATCTTCTTGTAGTAGTGTCCCCAACCTGGTCTCCTTGTTGTAGTAATGCCCCCATACTGGTCCCCATTGTATATTAATGTCCCCCAAACTGATCCTCATCATGTATTAATGTCCCCATCCTGATCACCTTCTTGTAGTAATGTCCCCCAAACTGATCCTCATCATGTAGTAATGTCCCCATCCTGGTCCTCTTGTAGAAATGTCCTCACCCTGGTCTCCATCTTGTAGTAGTGTCCCCATCCTATATTAATGTCCCCCATCCTGGTCCTCCTCTTGTAGTAATGTCCCCATCTTTTAGTAATGTTCCCTCCCTTGTCATCTTGTAGTAATGTCCTGGTCTCTGTTCTTTTTGTTCTCTCGCTCACACACACACACACATAGGGCTTGTCCACACACCTGCGCTTTCAGTATTTAGCGTTTCTGCGCTAAATACTTAGGCTTTGACAGAGAAGCGCAGGTGCGTGTATGCGGCCGCTTTCAGCAGACGCTGTCCCTGGTTACCCGATGTGTATCATGGTAACCAGTTTATACAGCAGCCTGCATAGTGTGCGCTTATCCAGAGCGCACAGGGAAACACTGCAAGCGGTCACGTTCCCCTTCCCCCTCCCAGGCTGCTATCTTCGGCTGTAACAGCGCCTTACCTGACTCCACTCTTCTCATTCCGGCAGCTTCTTCCTCTGTGGCTCCCAGTCTTCCGCTTGCTGGCAGCAGCCGGCAGCCGGCACCAGCCAGCACGTTGCACCAGCCTGCACCTGGCAGCCGGCACCAGCCAGCACATGGCACCAGCCTGCACCCAGCAGCCGGCACCAGCCAGCACATGGCACCAGCCTGCACCCAGCAGCCGGCACCAGCCAGCACGTGGCACCAGCCTGCACCCGGCACCAGCCGCCGGCGATGTGCCGCTCAGGCGGCGCAGGAATACACTCACACATATACATACACTCACACACATATACACACTCACATACAAATATACACGCACACACATATACACACTCACACATACACACTCACTCACATATGCACACAAATACTCACACATATACACACAAATACACTCACACATATACACATACACACTCACTCACATATACACACAAATACACTCACTATTATACACATACACACTCACATATACACACAAATACACTCACTATTATACACATACACACTCACATATACACACAAATACACTCACTATTATACACATACACACTCACATATACACACAAATACACTCACTATTATACACATACACACTCACATATACACACAAATACACTCACTATTATACACATACACACTATTATACACACAAATACACTCACTATTATACACATACACACTATTATACACACAAATACACTCACTATTATACACATACACACTATTATACACACAAATACACTCACTATTATACACATACACACTATTATACACACAAATACACTCACTATTATACACATACACACTATTATACACATACACACTCACTCACATATACACACAAATACTCACACATATACACACAAATACACTCACTATTATACACATACACACTCACTCACATATCACTACAACAAATACACTCACTATTATAACACATAACCACTATTATACACAACACAAATAAACATCACTATTATACACATACACACTATTATACACACAAATACACTCACTATTATACACATACACACTATTATACACACAAATACACTCACTATTATACACATACACACTATTATACACACAAATACACTCACTATTATACACATACACACTATTATACACACAAATACACTCACTATTATACACAGACACACTATTATACACACAAATACACTCACTATTATACACAGACACACTATTATACACACAAATACACTCACTATTATACACATGACACACTATTATACACACAAATACACTCACTATTATACACATACACACTATTATCACACAAATACACTCACTATTATACACATACACACTATTATGCACACAAAATACACTCACTATTATACACATACACACTATTATACACACAAATACACTCACTATTATACACATACACACTATTATACACACAAATACACTCACTATTATACACATACACACTATTATACACACAAATACACTCACTATTATACACATACACACTATATACACATTACACACATCACTCACTATTACACACAAAACTCACACATATACACACAAATACACTCACTATTATACACATACACATCACTCACAATACACACAAATACACTCACTATTATACACATACACACTATTATACACACAAATACACTCACTATTATACACATACACACTATTATACACACAAATACACTCACTATTATACACATACACACTATTATACACACACAAATACACTCACTATTATACACATACACACTATTATACACACACAAATACACTCACTATTATACACATACACACTATTATACACACACAAATACACTCACTATTATACACATACACACTATTATACACACACAAATACACTCACTATTATACACATACACACTATTATACACACAAATACACTTACTATTATACACATACACACTCACTCACATATACACACAAATACTCACACATATACACACGAATACACTCACACATATACACATACACACTCACATATACACACAAATACACTCACTATTATACACTCACTCACATATACACACAAATACACTCACTATTATACACATACACACTATTATACACACAAATACACTCACTATTATACACATACACACTCACTCACATATACACTCACACATACTCACACTCTCTCTCTAACACTCACTCATACACACCTGATGCCCCGGGCCATTATATATGCAGCCGCCGCGGTACCACTTTACTGTGACTACTGTGACAGGTACCGCCGGCTCAGCTCACACAAGCGCCTTCGCGCCTGTACATTCACGGAAGCAGGCGGCCGGCGGACCAATCAGAAGCCTCCTGTGACGTCACAGGCGGCTTGGTCCGCCTGCCGCCTGTTTCTGTGAATGTACAGTCGCGAAGGCGCTTGTGTGAGCTGAGCCGGCGGTACCTGTCACAGTAAAGCGGTACCGCGGCGGCTGCATATATAATGGCCCGGGGCATGCATTTTTCTTTCATGGTGCCCCGGGCCGCAGCAAGGAGCGTGGCGGGCCGCTTGCGGCCCGGGGACCGCGAGTTTGAGATCCCTGCTATAGACGATAGAATCAAAGCACACGTATAAGGGTTTCTTTTGCTTCAAAGTGAGAAGTTTATTGAGACACAGTCAGTACTAAGGAAAGCTCTGCTGTATGTGGGGGACTCTGCTGTATGTAGGGCTGGGGTACTGTATATGGGGGGGTCTGCTGTACATGGAGCTGCAGTGCTGTATATAGGGGAACTCTGCTATATATAGGGCTCTGCTGTATATGGGGAGCTCTGCTGTATCTGGCGGGGGTCTGCTGTATGTGGGGGTGCTGAATATTGGGCTGGGGTGCTGTATGTGGGGGGGCTCTGCTGTATATCGGGGTGCTTTACTGTATATTGGGCTTCTGTGCTGTATATGGGAGTACTGTGCAGTTTATGTGGGTGCTGTTCTGTATATGGGGGTACTGTGCTGTTTATGGGGGTGCTGTTTACAGCATAGCCTCGTATAACATAATTAGCCCAAGACAGCCTCAAGGAGGATATATATATACTAGATGAGTGCCTGATGCTATCACATCGGAGGGCGAGGATCGGTGCGGCGGCGGGATGCGGGGGGGCAGCTAATTGGACACACACACACCTACACACACAGATCTACACACAAAGACACACACCTACACACCCCCTTCCGGTCTCCCCCAGTCCCACCCATCGTTGATGGAAGCTTGAACCGGGAATGAGGTGGTCAGCGCAGCATGGAGTCTCGGTGGTCAGCGCAGGATGGAGGGGGTTAATGGTGGAGGTCACTGCGAAAGACACTGAGGGTGAAGGTGCTGGACTGGCCGAGCATCTTCAGACCTGAACCCTATGGAGCATCTATGCTGCCTTCTCAAAAAGAAGGTGGAAGAGCGCGAGGTCTCTACAGTACATCCACCATCTTCGTCATTATGAAGGATGAAGAGGATCCAGCGAATCCTGTGAAGATCTAGTGACCTCCAGGTCCAAGAGAGTTAAGGTTGTGCTGGTAAATAATGGTGGCCACACAAAATATTTTAGCAAAATTTGGCCTTTTTCCCTTAGGGTACCTTTACACGCCGCCACAGGAAGGCAGAAACTGCCAGGCACTGGGGACAATTGTGCCTGTTGCCATGAAATTACTACGAAATGGCGGCATGTAAATAGGGAAATTCCTCCCGGTGTCCTACAGTTCCTTCGAATACCTGTGCCTGAGCCGTGCTCAAAAACAGGAAGGCACAATACCTATGGTGGTGGCGTGTAATCGGGGCACAGGCAAGGTATTTGCGTGGCCTAGCGAATTCCCAGGGGCGTGCCACGGTGTCATGGATACCGCGCCCCATCAGCGATCATTGGTGGAGGCTCCTGCGTTACGATTGGCTGTCCCTTCACAGGACGCCATATTTAAAGAGCTATCCATTCACAGTCCACAATTGCAATGGCGTCATGTATTAGGCAGCCTTCCTGCGCAGGCTGGCCAATCATGACACTATTGCATTGTCCAATCAATGCTTGTGCATCACGGAATACACAACTCTGTTACGCCTATGTACTTACGGCGCGAAATATGTACGCCCATATTCCTTTGTGGTAGCGGCGTGTGAAGTAGCGAAGGTATTCTACAGGGAATAAGCCGCGGCACCCGTTGGCATTTCCGGGGAACAAAGATGCCTTCAGTGGAGCAAGTTGTGGCGACGTGTATATGCGGCATCGGCGATCCGTATCCACCGTTAAAAACGTGCGCGTGCACGTGCGGTGGATACCTGTTGCTAGCCGCTGTGGTGGTATGTAAAGGTACCCTTAGGGGTGTACTCATTTTTATTTCCAGTGGTTTAGACATTAATGGCTGTGTTGAGTTATGTAAGCGACACCACAAGCTTCACACTGACTACTGTACATTGTATCAAAGGGTCAGATCTTCAGAAAAGATAGAATAAATTATTTACAAAAATGTGAGGGGTGTACTCACTTTTGTGAGATACTGTATATGTATATATTATGATATAACATATTACTCTGTTACTGGACTTGTAACATAGTATAGATGTGTATAGACACTACAAGTCCCAGCATATCTGTTGGGGGAATTCAGCCTGAATAGAAGTTAGAAAACGCCGCGTCATGAAATCACGGGAACCAAGTTCTGCTGCATTTGTCATTTATTATCTCCGGCCACTTAACGATGATTAATGATTATTTTTATTCTGATACATTGATCACAGGTGGATGATTTGTTCGGAGCCATCGCTGGCGGGAGACGTCCCCTTCTCACTTCTCAGCCGGCGATTCCTGCGTCTGTGAACGGCAAACAGAAAAATACGTCAGATTCTGCCTCCAGATCATTCCTACTCAAAATCTAGAAATATCCCAAAATGCTAAATATTCTGTTGTTCCCTGAAAGGAGCGCACCGCAGAGGACACAGTCAGTCACCGGGCTGATTTAGGATAACTTTGTTGCCTGTAGCAACCAATCACAGCTCAGGTTTTGCTCCTAATGCAGCTCGGAATGTTACATTGTTGATGGTTGCTATGGGCAACAAGACCAGTTCTGCTGCTAAATCTGACAATGAGGTATGGCATGATCATGTCAAAGATAGCCAAAAAGAGAATCCCTGTGTCCTCCTCCGCCCTCCTTAGCCTATTTACTAACAGTCACCTTTTGTCAGGACAGATGGAGCAAACCCAAAGTGTGTTTTGGGGGTTAGTCCTTAACCATCAAGATTGTTGGCTTTAAAATATTGCTTATTTTTCATTTGGCAATAAACCCCTGGCTTTGCTTGGACTACTGCATTGGTTGATGTGGGCAACAAGTTTGTTGTTTTGACAAATGAGGCTCCGAGGGGGTGGAGCCATGAGAGAAGCAGCCAATGAACAACTAAACGGTAATGCTAGTGTCATACTCCACCCAATAGGATCATATACTATCCTAATATGGATGTTCCACAGTGGTTTTAGCCAAAAATAAGATAACCATCAACAGGACTGCCTTTCTAGATAAAGAGCTCACTTCTAGCCTTCCCCAAAGTCTCCCAAGTTAGCAGCTGAGTGGAATGGAGAGGATCGGTGTTTATCAGCAGCCATATTGGTTATCCCTCAGATCCATTCTGTCTAAACATTTTTCCTCCTATTTTGTGTCGTTTTATTTCTTTACCTATTCTATGGGTCACGTGGTGACGACGGTGACCCCTCCTCCTCATCCTCAGTCGCGCTTCTATAACTCCTTCTAGACGCCATGTTGATATTGTAATGTTGTTTTTCTTAGGAGCCGGAGCTGAATGAGGCTGATGAATGCAGGATTCCAAATAGAATGTTCAGAAGTGCGATGACATCACAGCTTCATGAAAAGTTTACAGATCACTTAGGTCATCCAGCCACACCCGCTTGCTCTGTCATTGCTTTATGAGGTCACAACAGTCTGTGGCTATAAAACTCCCTCCAGAGCCCAGCAGCCATCATTCATCATCTGTCTCCTGGTCTGTCAAGAAAAGAAACAATTGTGCCTTCAAGAATGAGGGAAGAACATAGTGGACCCAGGAGACGACGCAGAACCTGGAGGAGCCCCCAAAAATGCCGTGCCCGTAGAACAGGCAAATATATATGCCACATCCAGCATCTCTATGTATAGTTTGTTGGCAGAATATTAACTCATGTTTTCTCATTGCAGTTCATAGACGCAGACGCTGCCACGTCAGACAATAGAGATGAACAACGGACGGCATGAAGAGAGGTCTCCCCACAGTGAATATTGAGAAAAAAGAAAAAGAAAAAAAAAAAAAAGCCCCACAGTGAATATGTGAATATTGAGAAAAAAAGAAAAAAGAAAAAAAAAAAGTCCCCACAGTGAATATGTGAATATTGAGAAAAAAAGAAAAAAGAAAAAAAAAAAAGAAGCCCCCACAGTGAATATGTGAATATTGAGAAAAAAAAAAGAAAAAAGAAAAAAAAAAAAAAAAAAAAGCACCCCAAGGCTAAGTCCCACCTAGCCAGAATCATACTCCACACTGATGAGGGGCAAAACCCCGAAACAGCTACCGAGCTGAATACCTGATTTTGGTATTCCAGCTGTCTGTGGATTGATACCTGGTTTTGGTGTTGGTTGGTCCCATGTTTGAGACTCCTAAATGAGGCTCTACAGACTCTATCTGCATATTTGTATTTCCCAGGGGGATTGTCCC
The DNA here is from genome assembly GCA_033576535.1 of Allobates femoralis. Classification (NCBI taxonomy): domain Eukaryota; kingdom Metazoa; phylum Chordata; class Amphibia; order Anura; family Aromobatidae; genus Allobates; species Allobates femoralis. Next base: position 139,489,329 of record JARQOC010000008.1, on the reverse strand, counting down.
CTGGGAAATACATATATGTAAATAGAGTTCGTGGAGCCTCGTTTAGGCGTCTCAAACATGGATTTCACTGTGCTTGAGCGCTTTAGCCGGCTGCCCGCAGTGTTTCCTTGACTGGTCTCCCTGAGATCAGTGATTGTTTCATGATGTTAATGAAGTCACGTCTCAAGTATTGTACTTTCTCATCAACCCTCATGAATGAACCGAAAAAATCTGAGGGGGCAAAACTCAAATCTCTGTGTCCAGTGATGATTTTATAGTAACTGTATCACTTAATATTGAGCAGAATTAAAGGGAACCTGTCAGGTTTTCTGTTTCCATTGAACCATGAGTAGTCCTACGCACATAACTATATTCCCTGCCTAACTGATGGAGATGTCTCCCCTTAATAAAGTCAGATCTCAAGCCCTGAACTTCCTCATCAACCCTCATGAATGTACAATAGACAGAACCGAATAAATCTGAAGGGGGCAAATCTCAAAACTGTGTCCAGTGATGATTTTATATCAATTGTATCACTAAATATTAAGCAGAATTAAAGGGAACCTGTCAGATCCTCTGTTCCCCGAGATCTGTAAGTAGTTCTGTGCACATACTATAATCCCTGCCTAACAGTCCCTCTATGTAGGAACACACATAACCAGATCTATAGAAAAAGTATTTCTAAAGACCACTCATGAGATGCAAATTTGGACTTTGACTAGTCAAGGGTGCGTTCGTTCCCCGACTAGTCGGCCCAATTAGCAGGTTATCACACACCTGTGGGCATAATAACATGCTTTAGGAAATCCGGTGTATTTGCCAGCGCTATGCAAAGTTGCGCATGCAAGGTATGATAACTAGAGATGAGCGAATCTTTTGAAGTTCAGGTTCGGTTCTCTGAATGAGCATATGATCACCGAATTGTTTAACAAACTGTTCATAGAACTTCCAAATCCCATTAAAATCAATGGAAGGCAAAATCAAAAACTCCCTCAAAGTGGCCCAAAAGTTGCAAAAACAGCTCAAATTAGGGACAGACATCAGGAAAAGTGATATTTCTCACAGTTAAAATATTCATCATTGTGCATAATGGATGCATAGGACAAGGCCTAGCCCAGTATTTCAAGCATTGATCAGGAACAGTGATATGAGTGACAGGTGTAGGCATAGTGCTCAGAGAGCCCTGATGAATTCACAAAACTCACAACAAAGACACCACAAGAAGAGTCTCCGCATTAGAAAAAGATTAGGCCAGACACTATGAAAGTGGCATCAATTTACTAAGGCTAAAAATTGTAGGACTGTTGGGCTGGGGGATCTCATACCTCATGAAACCACTCCAATTAGTTTTATGCTCTGCTGCACTCAGGTGGCACAAGTATTAGCTTCAAGGACTACTACCGAAATAATTAGTCAGGTGGGTCAGTAACATATATAGGCTTAGTGGGCAGTGAGCCCTCATCCCTCATGCAAACCGCTCCAATACATTTTTCGTTCCACCACACTCAGATGGCGCAAGTATTAGCTTCATGGACTACTGCCGAAAGAATGATTCAGATGGGTCAGTAACATGTATAGGCCTAGCAGGCAGGGGCCCCTCATCCCTCATGCCACCGCTCTGTTACTCGCCCTTACACTCCCAAATCGTCAGGTCAACGCCTCATATCTTATGCAAGTTCAAAAATGGATGGCTAGAACTCAACCGTATTGTTTCAGTGCTGGTGAATGGATCCTTGGACCCCGTATACTATAGACCAGGGGTCTCAAACTCGGTTGGGTTGGTGGGCCGCACGTAGAAAAAAATTGATATCGGGGGGCCGCATTGCTTGTAATAATAATAATAATAATAATAATACTTTATTTATATAGCGCCAACATATTCCGCAGCGCTTTGTAGGACTAAAGGTACCGTTACACGTCGCAACACTGCATGCAATTTCACAGGCAATTTGCTGGTTGCAGTGAAATCATGGACACATTGTTCCATTTGTACACAGCAAGAAAATAGAACAATGTGTCCATGATTTCACTGCAACCAGCAAATTGCATGCAATGTTGCGACGTGTAACGGTACAGTCAATGATGATGGGGAGGAGGCTTTAGCCCGAAGCCTGGCATGCTATTTGCCGGATATCCTGTCAGGCTGCGGGCATCCACATTTCCACTAAATTATTTTGACTAATTGAAAAATGTTGCCTGGTGTTTTTTTTTTAAGAAATTGCTATGATACTGGTGTTATGCAAAATAGCCTCAAAAAGACTTGAAACACATTTAGTCTTGAAAAAAACATTTTTAAAGGTGACAACAGAAAGAACAACACTTAAGCCAACACGACATGGGAGTCTTGCCAGGGAGTGATTCCCTCTGGCGTAACTAAATAATTAATAAACACGTATTGTACTTTTATAGAGGAAGGCTGATGCTGTTTAGTGGCAACCTGTGATCCTAGTCTAGAAGAGTGTCCCTGGTTTTGGATATCATAAACATACTCAGGGCTATCGTGGATCCTCTTATTGTTGTGGAGTACCACAAAGGACTTAAAGTGTAAAAAAAAAAACAATACTGCACTGGTTGTTAATGATGGGTCACATAACAGCTAAGATAATGCTTATTTTGAGGCATGTGACTTATTTTTTCACATTTTTCTGTTCTCGTTTAAAAACTTCTTTTTATGGCTGTGTGGGCATGACCAGTGTCTGCCAGCACTGTGTGTGTATTTCCACAGCTTCTGAGAGCAGGCTGAAAGGCAGCAGTCTGACAGCAGGGAAGGGGTTAATAGAGATCTGAGCTATGTGGAGCCAGATGACAGATCAGAGAAACTTGTGCCAGGTCCTAACAGTTAAGTAACTGTGCAGTATGCTGAGCTAATCTGATACATTGTTTCCTCACCAGCTGCAGTCAGGAGCTCTCATAGTGTAGGACACGCCCCCTACCTTATTTGGTTACATGCCCCGTATGCAGTGTTGTGGGGCCACCTTGTGGAAGGTTTATGAATGGTTTTCTGCCAGGATTTTCTAATAAAGTATATTTGAAAGTTTACTATAATCACTTACTCTACATAATCATTAAATAAAAATTAAGATGGCAGATACGCTTTAATGATGGTGTTCACATTACTTTAATTTAATTGTAATGCTGGCATAAGAACAATCTACTTGGCGGAGGACATACTTACCAGGAAGTGGCCTAGTATGATGAGATATATGTCCGGATGGGTGTAATAATTAATAATAATAATAATAATAATAAAACTTTATTTGTATAGCGCCAACATATTCCGCAGCGCTTTACAGTACAATGGTACATATAAGAAAAATATACGGTACAGAAAGGTAATGCAGAACAGTAGTTACATACAATAAACATAGAATCAACTCAGGAAATACAATAAAAAGGCAAAAAATGAAGGTGACCTTGCTCGAAGGAGCTTACAATCTAAGATGGGATGGGAACACAAAGTACAGGGGCTTATAACAATGAATATCTTATGTTTAGGTGACTACTGTTAGTAATAATTATAATGGATAACTCAGGAGTCTTTTTTGTGTGGAGCAAAGACACAACAGAACACAGTTTATAGGTGAAAATGTTTATATGATTAACATACGGTGATTCACAACAAGTGCAGTGGAAAACTTCAAGTCCATAAACATACAGTGTAGATATTGAATGAAAACTTAGCGAAAAGTCTGTTGGAGACCTCAGAGGAAAATGTAATCAGCGGAGCAGTCTATAAAGTGCAGTTTACACTTGAAGATGTTTGAAACATGAAGTTCTAGGGCTGACCCCAGAGCAGCAGATGATAGTGAGTTGGTAGCTATATTCCAGTGCAAGGCTGATGACGCATCAAGAAGGCCACAGACACAGCAGGTTGCAGCCTTTAGATGTTTACTCACTGTCACTGTGCAACATCCAGCGGAGTTCTGAGTTCTCCGAGAAAGGGATTCAGCTACTACCAGATAGTGGGATGACGCTCAACCGGTACCCCTTCTCTGTCTCCTTTCTCAGTCATCTCACATTGCATTTGCTTCGCCCTCCTGCCTTGCGCCTCGCTTACACAGAGCCCCGAGCCATGACAGTGGGTCCCTCCTAGGGATACTTGAAGTCTGTCCCTGGACCCTATATGGCCACCTTTTCAGCGGATGTGTAAGGTACTGGCTGTGGCGCCTTGGAAATACCACAGCTTCCGGGTTGCTAGCTGAGCCTGGTCTTCTCCACTATTCTTGGGGTCCCGGTGCCCCTGTTCTGCAGCCTGATCCCTACACTGCCTGCGACTGTCCCTACACTGTATGCGAGCCCCACGGGTGGATTGCTCAGTACCCGTGCCTCTGGGACCACCTCTTCCTCCTGTAGCATCCTGGTCCTCTCCTTCTGCTCCTCAGTCAGGCATTAGGACAATCTCCCACTGGCTCCAGTCCTCTGGACATTACTCTTAAGTTCTTACTCCTCGTCTCACAGGCATCCTTCCACTAGCTTCCCTCCAACTCGACTGACTTCTAGATCCTTCCTTGTTCTATTTATGCCCTCTGTCACGTGTCCCATGTCATCTACGTGTGTGTTCTTCCTGACTTCACTCCTTCCCAGATGCTCCCCTTACTAATTCCCCTCCACCCATCCGCACTATCCTGATTCCTCCTTTAAAACAGGATAATGGACTGTGCTCTCCCATAGGAGCAATCTCACCCTAACACTGAACTGGACCTAGTGTAGTGTGTGGCCAAGGTGTCCCGATACCGGTCTGTGCCCCCTTACCCGAGAGTGGGGTACTATACCACAACAGTGGTGCAGTACCGCTGTGGCGACTGGATCCGCAGAGGCACCACACAAACAGGAGAAGCCACCAGGAACAGGAAACAGACAAAATACTCTAGCACTAACCAGAGGCTGGGGTGGGGTTTACAAAGACAGGAAAACAAAGTGCACACAAGACAAAAGATACCATCTTGGAGGAGGGCAGGAATGATAATGGGGTACATATATAGCAGGATAGAGACACTAGTAGCAGGATGGGGACATATGTACCAATATGGGGGACATATACCAGGAAGGAGCCCAGGACGATATATATATATGTACCCCATTATCATTCCTGCCCTCCTCCAAGATGGCATCTTTTGTCTTGTGTGCACTTTGTTTTCCTGTCTTTGTAAACCCCACCCCAGCCTCTGGTTAGTGCTAGAGTATTTTGTCTGTTTCCTGTTCCTGGTGGCTTCTCCTGTTTGTGTGGCGCCTCTGTGGATCCAGTCACCACAGCGGTACTGCACCACTGTTGTGGTATAGTACCCCACTCTCGGGTAAGGGGGGCACAGACCGGTATCAGGACACCTTGGCCACACGCTACACTAGGTCCAGTTCAGTGTTAGGGTGAGATTGCTCCTATGGGAGAGCACAGTCCATTATCCTGTCTTAAAGGAGGAACCAGGATAGTGCGGATGGGTGGAGGGGAATTAGTAAGGGGAGCATCTGGGAAGCAGTGAAGTCAGGAAGAACACACACGTAGATGACGTGGGACACGTGACAGAGGGCATAAATAGAACAAGGAAAGATCTAGAAGTCATATCGTCCTGGGCTCCTTCCTGGTATATGTCCCCCATCTTGGTACATGTAAACAATCCAACAAAGGAAAAAGCAGCACCAAATAGATGTGAAGTGAACCTTTATTGCCAATGGCGTGGCGACGTTTTGGACGTTTCAAGCCTTGAGGCTTGAGAAAGGACCTCCGGTCTGAAACGTCACCACGCCATTGGCAATAAAGGTTCACTTGATATCTGTCCGGTGCTGCTTTTTCCTTTTTTGGATTGTTTACATGGACACTTGACCAGTGTTGAGAAAGCGCTGCAGAAGTCTGGTAATATCTGGTGCTGTTCCTATATATATATATATATATATATATATATATATATATATATACACACGTTTAGAAGGCATATTTACCAGGAAGGGGCCCAGGATGGGGACATATATGCCAGGACAGAAGACATATATTGTAGGATAAGAGCATTTATAGCAGGATGGGGACATACAGTATTTACCAGGATGGGGGGCATATATACCCGGAAGGGACCCAGGATGGGAGACATATTTGCTAGGAAGGGAGCCAGAATGGAGAACATATTTACTGGGATGTGGGGTCATATTTTTCAGTACGGAGCAAAGGCAGAGAGACATATATATTAGGAAGGAGTCCAGGATGGAGAGACATATGGTCACGCTTGGGAGGTAAGGGAATCAGGTAACAGGTAGGTGAATTGGGGAAAAGGGGGTCAGCAGAGCCTAATCTGACCCTGATGCTGGGGTCCCTGGCTCGCCCTGACCTCAGAGGTACCTCTGATGGTGAGGAGTTCTGAGTCACCACCCCGTACCCTAAAACTCCTGATTAGCCCTAGGCTGAGGGTCCCTACCTCCACCCACGGGTCAGGAATCACAGCTTCTTCCAAGGAAAGACTTCAGCCCAGCAGCTAAGCATCAGCACAGCACCAAGACCTAGAGCATATAGCTATCAGCAGCACCTGACCTGAGAGGGAAGGCTATTTAAAGCCAGGGGGAGGGGATTCCAGGTGAGTCACATATTAACTTCTGAACCAGCAATTGAACATAATAGTGACTGCAGTTCTGAAGCACACCACAGGAGGCAAGGACCTTCACAACCATCAACCATGCAGCTCTTAAAGACAAACCACTTACACAGCAGCATCCAACAATGTCAGCGTAATCTAAGCGCGTGACACATATATACCAGGATGAGTGCATACAGTAAATACCATGATGGGAAACATTTACACGGAAGGGGTGCAGAATAAAGGACATATTTACAATGAAGGGACTCAGGATAGGGACATATATACTAGGATAGGGGACATTTACCAGGAAGGATGGAAGACATATTACCAGGAAGGTGCCAAAGATGGGGTCATATATACCAAGATGGCAGACATATTATACCAGAAGGGATGACATATACCAGGATAGGTACACATATACCTGGATGGGAAAGATATTTACCAGTATGGGGAGATATATATACCAAAATGAGGAACCTGTTTACAAAGAATGGGCCCAGGATGGGAGACATATATACTAGGATGGGGGACATATATACTAGGATGGGGATATATATACCAGGATAAGAGGATGAGGGACATATTTACCAGGAAGGGGACTAAAATGGGAGACAATGTATATATACCAGGATGGATGACATACTGTATATACCAAGATGAGGTAAATATTTACCAGGAAGGGACCCTGGATTGGGGACATTAGTGCAGGATAGTTTACATTACAACACAATGAAGGTGGGGCAACACATATGATTTTATAGAATTTATAATGCTACAAAGGCCATGAATCAAACCAACATGCAGGGGGAAGCCCAGGTCCTAACTTTGCATGGGGACCCATGAAACTCTACTTATGCCACTGGCTGTCCCAATTGGGGCTCACAATCTATATTTCCTATGAGGCTAGGGTCACATTTGCGTTGTGACCCTAGCACGATGCAAGCGTTAAATACTTAGAAATGTCCCCCGCAGCGCTTAGCGTTAACACTATGCGCTGCCAGACAATGCAGCCCTATAGAAACCCGGTGTTTACCTTAGCAGCCGGCCACACACAAAGCCCCAGGATGTGCGCTTTACACCAGCGCACAGGACACTGTGTGCAGCGGTTTCCTGTGCACTGTCCCAAAGCGCACATCCTGGGGCTTTGTGTGTGATCGGCTGCTAAGGTAAACACCGGGTTTCTATAGGGCTGCATTGTCTGGCAGCGCATAGTGTTAACACTATGCGCTGCGGGGGAGATTTCTAAGTATTTAACACTTGCATCATACTAGGGTCACAATGCAAATGTATATTTAGTGTATTTTTGAAGTGTGGGAGGATAGCTACACAGCCACAGGGAGACCATATACAGTAAGTACCATGTAGATGAGGATGGATTTGCACACAGGACACAAGTGTTGCAAAAAACAGTGCTAACCACTGAGCCATCTGCCTTTCACCATGATCATGTATTGGTAAACCGCCCCAGTATCTATAAGGCTGTGGTCACAGTACCATTTTTCACATGCATTTTTGGAGACCTGCGTTTTCAAAAACGCATGTAAAAAACGCACCCATAGGCCCCCATGTTAAAAAACGCATGCCCTAATAGCCAAAAAGCATGTGTGACTGTCCCATGCGTTTTTGGAGCATATCCAAAAACGCATGCGTTTTTTAATAAGGGGCCTTATGGAAAACGCATGCAAAAACGCATGTACAATTAGTGCCATTCAAAAACGCATGCGTTTCCCATAGGAGCCCATGTTAAAAAAACGCATGCGTTTCCGGAAACGCATGCGTTTTTTTACATGGGCTCCTATGGGAAACGCATGCGTTTTTGAATGGCACTAAAAGGTACTAATTGTACATGCGTTTTTGCATGCGTTTCCCATAGGAACCCATGTTATAAAAACGCATGCGTTTTCTACAAAAACGCATGCGTTTTTCAAAACGCTCAAAAAAATACTACAAGCACTATTTTTAGGTGCAGATTCAAAAACGCACCCAAAAACGCAGGGAGCCATCAGACACCTTAAAAAACTCATGCTGACATGAAAAACGCATGTAAAAAAGCATGCGTTTTTAAAAGGCACTAAAAAAACTGTGACCACAGCCTAATATATGATTCCCTGCCTGTGAGTCAGTATAAATTTACCTGTGTTGTAGCATAACCTGAATCTTTAAATGCAAAGCATTTCCATTTCTACTTAGTAAATGTGAGGTTGTGTGCACAGTTCAACAAATGCTAGCTATTTAAACATTGACTTTTTACATTTATCAGTGCAGCCATGACATGTTGATGTGGATAATTTGTCTTTCACACTTTCATAGACTGTGAATGTCAGTAGTTACATAGAGATTCTTCCAGCGTTACGCATCATCTTCTTTATAAGCAGCACAAACAGGTATTGGACACATCGAGAAGGTGCCTTGCTCTGCTGCCTACATTTCATTCCTCCTCTAAATTAATACTGAACATTTTCCAAGAATGTGCATTTTTCTCATTCGGGTTTTCATAACTGAAAGGCAGTATAATGTTTAACCCTTCTTATTCATTCCTCCACACTCAACCAAGCGTGCAGTTCTTTCTTATGTCAGTTCCTTCAGGGTAACATATTTTATGTGAAGAGTTAATACAATTTGTTTAGCTAAACAGCAGATTGAGATCATAGAGAGTATGGCTGTGGTCACAGTTTTTTTAGTGCCTTTTAAAAACGCATGCTTTTTTACATGCGTTTTTCATGTCAGCATGAGTTTTTTAAGGTCTCTGATGGCTCCCTGCGTTTTTGGCTGCGTTTTTGAATCTGCACATAAAAATAGTGCTTGTAGTATTTTTTTGAGCGTTTTGAAAAACGCATGCGTTTTTGTAGAAAACGCATGCGTTTTTATAACATGGGTTCCTATGGAAAACGCATGCAAAAACGCATGTACAGTTAGTACCTTTTAGTGCCATTCAAAAACACATGCGTTTCCCATAGGAGCCCATGTTAAAAAAAACGCATGCGTTTTCTACAGAAACGCATGCGTTTTTGGATATGCTCCAAAAACGCATGGGACAGTCACACATGCTTTTTGGCTATTAGGGCATGCGTTTTTTAACATGGGGGCCTATGGGTGCGTTTTTTACATGCGTTTTTGAAAACGCAGGTCTCCAAAAATGCATGTGAAAAATGGTACTGTGACCCCAGCCTATGTCTGATCTTCTACTTGCATAGTATAAGGCTAGGGTCACACATGCGTTGTTTTTTTAAAATCCTGATCCGGTTTTGAGCTTTTAAAAAGTCCAAAACTGCATCAGGAAACGCTCCTCATAGGAGCCCATTATTAAAACCGGTTACCGCATCTGGCTCTGCAGCCTGCGTGAAAAATCATGCAGGCTGCAGTTTTCGGAGCGGTTCTAACATCCGCAATGCGATAACTGCATTGCTCAGGATGTGTAATCCTGAGCAATCCGGTTACCGTACACTTTGCTTATTACGGCTACAGCCGGGATAAGCAAAGTGTTTAATCTGTCAAAAATGATTAAATATTAATAATAATTGTGGGCAACATGTCTCTAGGTGGTGCCCACCCCCCCTAGAGACATGCTGGCCACTCAGGACAGCATGTTATGTGTTAATACGTGATGTACAGTAAGCCGGCTCCTGTCGGCTCTGTACATTTTTCTGAATGAAGCCGCGGCTTCACTGACAGCTGTGCGCTTACTATACGTAAAGTACGTATAGTATGTGCGCTGTCTGAGGTCCTGAAGGCTTTCACAGTAGATCTATGGGCTGCGCACCGCCATAGGTATACTGTAAAAGCCTTCAGGACCCTGGACAGCGGCACATACTATACGTACATTACGCATAGTATGTGCGCAGCTGTCAGTGGAGCCGCGGCTTCATTGATAAAAATGTACAGAGCCAAAAGAAGCCGGCTTACTGTACATCATGTATTAACACATAACATGCTGTCCTGAGTGGCCAGCATGTCTCTAGGGGGGGTGGCACCCCTAGAGACATGTTGCCCACAATTATTATTAATATTAATTCATTTTTGACAGAGCAAACACTTTGCTCATCCCTACGGCAGTAGGGATGAGCAAACTATACGGTAACCGGATTGCTCTGGATTACACATCCGGAGCAATCCGGTTACCGGTTTGCGGCTTCAGCAACACATTTTGCTTGCAAAATGTGTCTGAAGCAAATTGCGTTCACCACATCCGGATCTGGATGCGGTGAATGCAATTTAAGGACCAAATGTGACCCTAGCCTAAGAGTATCCCAGTATTCCCTTCCCATTAAAGATCTCCCGTTATTGCAGATTTCTTAAACTAGAGGATTTTTAAACTTTTCATAAAATATATTATTAGAAACTTAATTGTTTTTAAATAATGATGTTGCTATGTATTAAAGGGAACTAACTACCATGATTGTAAGGTATAGAGGAAAGGCAGGATAAGGCTGGGGTTAGGCTGGGGTTACACATAAGCCCTCAGTCAGTTTTTGGCTTCAGTTTTGTCATTTTTTTTTTCTAAGTCCAAAAACTGACAGAAAAACGCATTGGGTGTAATAAACACCCTGTGCGTTTTTCTCTGGAGCTCAAAACATTGCCCTGTCCGTTTTTGAGCCAAAAACGCAGTAAACAGCGTTTTTGGCATCAGTTAAAAAACGCATGCGTTTTCATGCGTTTTTTTTAACATGGAGCCCTATGGGAAACGCATGCGCAAACGCATGCCATATTTGGCACTTGCGTTTGCGCATGCGTTCGCGCATGCGTTTTTTTAATGAAAAGTCCAAAAACGTTCAGGAGTGCAGGAGACACAAAAAGCACCCTATAAAAAACGGATTGGTGATGAAAAGGACTTCCAAAAACGGATTTCTATGTGTGACCCCAGCCTAATGCAGACGCTAGGATGGTCAATGCAATCATACCTTGGTTTTTCTGATTGTGGCTAGGGCCACACTTGGGAGCCTGCATTCAGTAACTGGTTGCATTACTGGATCCAGTTTTTCCCCTTGTCTGTTTTGAGGCATTTTTACTGGATCAGGTACCTGATCAGGTACCTGATGGTACCTATATGTACCATCAGGTATTGGATCAGGTTCCCATAGGGTCCCATGTTAAAAAACTGATCAAGTTTTGCTTAAAGGCCAAAAAACATTGCAGACCCTATTAAAACCTGACTTCTCAAAAACTGGATCCAGTAGACGGATTGCACTTTGGCAAACGATTGGTAACATTGGAGTCTATGGGTCAGGTACCTGATCAGGCTTTCAGGATGAAAAACTGGATCCAGCAACTGGATCGCAAACTGAAGTGTGGCCCTGATCTGTATGTTTGATTGCAGAAATAGGTTTTATAAAAGTTGCAGAAATGTGTGCAGCGGTTGATTGATGGGTGCAGCAGGGGCGGGACTATGTGGGTTGGATCCTGTGTATATATTCCTCCTTCTGCATCTTTCTAAACTGCCCCCCTTCCTTTATTTAAAATTTGTACCCGAGTCAGCGCATGCATGTAATGTGATTTCTGGCTCCATTTTACTGAGGGCGCTGTGGAGACGAATATGGCGCATGCGCAAATTGAACTTAATTTTTCATCTGTGCACACACCCCTGCTATTTATGTTCGTCTCCACAGTGTCTTCAGTAAAATGATGCTGGAGATCGCAGTACATGCATGCGATGACTCTGGCGCCATTTTAATGATGACACTATCACAATAGCTATGTGCACATGCAAACAGCAGTGGCAATGGCAAACATTTAAATACAGAAAGGAGGACAAGCCACAAGGATGCAGAAGGAGGAATATATACAGAGGATCCGACCCACATAGTCCCGTCACTGCTGCACCATCAATCAACTGCTGCACTCATTTCTGCAACTTTGATAAAACTTATTTCTGCAAGCAAACATCCAATCAGAAAAAAGTTATGATTTATTTCACCATCCTAGTGCCTGTATGGTGCTGCATTTACTTATATACTAAAATCCTGGTGGTTGGTTCCCTTTAAAGAAGATTGTTGGAGATATCAAGAATATACTGCATTCTTCCTGAAACATCACCACTCCTATCCATAGGTTTGATCTGGTATTACAGCTCATTCATATCCATTTAAATGGGACTAAGCTACAAAAACTGTCAAAGCCATAAGATAATAATAAAGCTTTTTCTTACATCGCCAAACCATTCCTTAAGGGATTTTAACTAGAATTCAAAGAGAATATTTAATAGCATGGTTTAACTATCATACAGTATATGCTATGTATTTGTCATGCAATCCTTGGCCACCTGGTTTCACACACATGGGTCGGCTGCAGTTCTTTTCACATCCTGGTGGCTGGCATTACTCCATTACACTGACAACCCTTGGATTTGAATACTTAACTTCCCCTGTGGTGGCACTGTAGAAAAATCAAACATATGGGCCCCGATTAGTGAGAACATGTGATTTTCTCCCCAGCCTTGATGAGGGTCACAGTGGAGTCAGGCACTCCTGATTCATAAAGAAGTAGATGACTCATCAAGAATCAGGAGAGTCTGATGAGTGGCGTACACCTCCGTGTGCCTCACAAGAGATCTTAGGGCCCCATTACATTTAGTGACGCTCCAGCGATAACGACAACGATACGATACGACCTGGTAGGGATCACTGGTCTGCCACTACATAGTCGCTGGTGAGATGTCAAACAGTCAGATCTCACCAGTGACGGGTGCAACGATACAGAACGATACTACGGTCGTTGGGATATTGAGATCGTTGGTTGTTGTCCCTGTCAAACACAGAGATGCATGCTTCCCAGCGGGAGTGTGACAACCAGAAAATGGTCCAGAACGGTTTGGAACGATCAGCGATCTCACAGCAGGGGCCTGATCGCTGCTACGTGTCACATATAGCGAGACCGCTGGCGAGGTCGCTGTTACGTCACAAAACCTGTGACGTTGCCGTTGTGTGTGAAGTACCCCTATCTCTTGGCTCTGACTGCTGTACGATTTCAGGTTTTGGGAACCCCACAGCTTGTCATGAAGTAAATAAGCTTTGACGTCACACTCCTGTCCCTCCCTTCACTTCATTGGTAAAATATAGCACTAAAGAAAAAGGCTCACATTCCTTACATTTAAAAAAAAAACAAGCATATTGAAAGATTACCTGCTCACCTTAATACCATCAGGCTGTGGGTGTGCGATAGGAGCAAGGAACCCGCAAGGCCACACGTGCGGTAATTATGCAAAGAAAGAAAAAAAGTTGCTCCAGCTCCTTAAAATCCAAAATCTTTTTAATTTTTGCACCAAAAAAACAGACATGGCATAGTGCAGTGCAGTTCTTTACAGGCGACGTGTTTCGAACAATTGTTTTTCATCACAGCCATGTTTCTGGATTGTAAGGAGTTGAAGAAACTTTTTTTTTTTTTGGTTAAAAAAAAGTAGAGTACTCAGAGGAACAGCAGAAATAAAATAGGAGCAACTTTGGATACTTTAACCCAGTGACAGGTCCTCTTTAACCCAGTGACAGGTCCTCTTTAACCCAGTGACAGGTCCTCTTTAACCCAGTGACAGGTCCTCTTTAACCCAGTGACGGGTCCTCTTTAACCCAGTGACGGGTCCTCTTTAACCCAGTGACAGGTCCTCTTTAACCCAGTGACAGGTCCTCTTTAACCCAGTGACAGGTCCTCTTTAACCCAGTGACAGATCCGCTTTAACCCAGTGACAGGTCCTCTTTAACCCAGTGACAGGTCCTCTTTAACCCAGTGACAGGTCCTCTTTAACCCAGTGACAGGTCCGCTTTAACCCAGTGATAGGTCCTCTTTAACCCAGTGACAGGTCCTCTTTAACCCAGTGACAGGTCCTCTTTAAAGTTACTTGACATTTCGCAGAAAACTTCTCAAACTGTTTTTAAATTGTTCAGGTTGTGTATGTAAAAGTAATAACATTATTTAATGACTTGTATGACTTGTATCTAGAGATGGGAAAAAATGTTTGGGTTCGGCGAAACCAGAAAGACTTTTTTTTTTTTAAATCCACGTTCAGGACCTGACCTGACCAGAACTTGAGCCCAGACCGGGACATTAAAGTTATAAAATGGTGACTAGGGGGATGAAAAAGGAATCAAAACGGGGATTAAAGTGGGAGCATTACACTTACTGTGACTACTGGGTCCCGCTCATTAACTTCCTGATTATTCATTGCATTTCAACTCCAACAGCCAATTAAAGACACCCACTCTCTGTGACAGCGTCTTCATCCAGTTCAGTGTTGCAAACATCCCTCCACGTGCCCCCGACGCGTTTCTATACAGGGTATGTCATCAGGGGAGTTTCATTTGGCTTGCTTGCCTGCTTAGTATAGTGCCAGGCTTGCAGAGCCATGCATAAACTCTGCTGCTGTGGGCACGTGCACTTGTGGGCTCTGCAAGCCTGGCACTATACTAAGCAGGCAAGCAAGCCAAATGAAACTCCTCTGATGACATATCCTGTATAGAAACGCGTCAGGAGGCACGTGGAGGGATGTTTGCAACACTGAACTGGATGAAGTGGTTGTCATAGAAAAGGACACACTCTGGAAGGGAAGGTTCAGCTGACTATGCATTCATCATCAGAACGTCCACAAGATGGGTGAGAACGTTCTGATTTGCTAGAATTCTGTAGGACAATAGTCCTGAGTTATTGGCTACGCAAGTATAAAGGCATATAAGAAACAAAGGCTTATATGAGATTAGCTGACACTCAAGCAAAATCATTATGGTCCTTGATCAATTGAGCTTAGTATCACATTACAAGGATCCACTGACACTTGTTGCACAGGTTTTAAATTGTCATTTTAGGTTTATATATCTTTTTAATTAGATCAGTAAAAGTTACGTTTTATGTCTGTTACTTTATTTTTGTCGCCATTCACTGCTGGGCCTACTTGTAATTTAGTATAACAGTATGTGCTCCTCATCTCACCCATCTGGGACATTACATCACGCACTATTGTGAAGCTCTATGCTATGAGTATCAGTCAGTCTCATAATGCTGCACCAATCTGAGAAGAGGGGATGTGATGTCCCAGAAGTTCAATGCTGTTAGTATCAGTCAGTCTCTTGATGCTTCTGCAATTTGAGAATAGAGGGCATGATGTCACAGAAGCTCCTTGCTATGTGTATCAGTCAGTGACCTGATGCTTTCACAGTCCGAGAAAAGGGGGCATGATGTCCCAGAAGCCTGTTGCTGTATCAGTCAGTCTCCTGATGCTCGTTCGAAAAGAGGGGATGTGATCTCTCAGAAGCTATTGTGAGTATCAGTCAGTCTCCTGATGCTTCCACAGTCTAAAAAGATGGGAGGTGGCAATGCCTATTGTTCTCTGCATAGAAGCATCATGAGACTGACTGCTACAGCACAGATCGTCTGGGACATCACACCGCCTCCTCTCGGACTGCGGAAGCATCAGAAGACTGACTGATACTCACAGCATGGAGATTCACCCTGGCGTGTGACATAATGACCCAGATGGGAGGAGTAAGGGATATAAAGCAGATGCTGTCATACTGAATTACAAGTTTTATAAAGATATTAGAACTGCACTGGACATCTCAGCTTTATAGTGTATAAGTGCATGGACAGTACAAAAATATTCTATCTCCCTGTAGTACTTCTTTAATACATGATTTCTGAAATTCCATGTATGGTACATTAACAAGGCATACTATATCAGTGTGCAGCCTCTAATAGGCCAAAAAAAAGTTTGCAGACACTTTGGTACAACTCATGCATGGTGAGACTTTCAGAATTTTCTTGGTTCCCGGTCCCAGGAAATGACTGCTTAGAATTGGTTGTGCCCTTGTTGAGAAATAAATAAAAGTGACTAGTTTAACCACAATGTCCTGCATCATGTTAAAAGGGAATCTCTTCTTAAAGGTAGCTTGAAAATCGCTCTGTAGAAGAGTTGAAACATTGCTATCTATGTCTTATGGCCACTTTACACGTCCCGATATCGGCGTCCAACTCTGATAAAAAGTCACGTGGTTCGTGCGTTGGCCCCGATATCGTTCGTTGTATGGTTTAAATGTCCAATGTGATGCAAGAACGATGCCAAAACGATATCAGGGATCAAATGAGCCTGCTCTCCAACAGCCCGATATTGGATGGTTGATGTGGCCGGATCGTGGTGTGTGAAAGCCCAACAATGATGTGGAGTAAAACTTCCCCTATCCTCTCCCATGTTAAATGGCCGTTCCTGGGTCGGCCGTACAAGGGGGCGTACACATCGCAGTTGCGTTGCCTGCCGATATCGCCCTGTGTAACATCTCCTATGTAATCTTGGAATTCTGCCCAGAAAAAGCACGCTCCCGCGGCGTTAGATACAATATCGGAACGATGTTGGGACATGTAAAGTGGCCATAACATGTTATAGAATCTTATTGTTGGATTTTTTTTTTAGTACTGCTGTATTTCATCTTTTTCAGATTTCCCTTATAAAGCAGATATATATTGTTTTTTTTTATTTACAGATGTTTTTTTCTTCTTTCAAAGTGATATAGTTTAAATAATTGATTAAATCTCTTCTTGTGGACAGCAGATATCCCTTGTTCAGTGCTGGGTATTACGTGTTCGAAAACAATAAATGATTTTAGCCAAACAGACTTTTCATCCCAGCCTGTCTTTACCCTTGACCATGGCTTCTTCTGGTATTACATTCCTCTCTCAGGTCCAGTGAGACCAGCTCCCGTTGGCTAGCAATGGTAGTACAAGTGACATCTGCTAGCTGTGAGGAAGTGACATCTGCTAGCTGTGAGGGAGTGCTGGACAAGCTCATCAATCATTTTACAAATCAGTCCCTTAAACATCTGCTTTTCATGCTAAGACCATTACATTCAGTTTAATTACAAGGAGTTTTAAGAGCTGAGAAGCCAGTGTCCCCGAAGTCTCTTGGATAGCGGTGCCGTCCTCTTCAAGCACTTTCTTGACTTGAGCAATCATTCATGGAGCAGTAACCTATTGTCCCATATGAAATAATAACCAGCAAGCAGAAGACGGAATGGCGTTCAACGTGTGCAATTGCATTTCCTGAAAGCAGATTTTGTCCAGAGCTATTATGCGTAGCGGCATATTTCAGAGGAATGACATGCTTTTCACATAGAATCCTTTCTTCATGAAACATTTAAGTCACAACGTCCTTCTTTTGTAATACTCTTCACCTGTAAATGGATAACACATTACAAGTCTGTAATTTAGTCAAGGCAAAAATACTGCATTTTCTGGCTCTGCAGCTATTTATTATTCACTGCGATGATTATTGCTTTACTGCAGGAAAGTGATGTTTGCATGTCGCATTTCCATTCTGGAAATACAAGGGTGTTATGACAGCTTTTTGTTTATTGCAGGAAAAATACATCCTAAAACAAGCGAGATTTGTAAAACAAGAAGAATGCTGATTGTTTCCAGCAGAAGCGACAGCTCTAGCAGATTGCAAAATGTATTTTTTTTATACAGCGGAGGCTTTCCTGATCAATAAAAAAAATTGTTACTAGAGCTATAAAGTAAAGGTGCAGAAAAAGCAAAACGCATTTCTGGCATTGCTAACAATTGTCTCAATTTGTAAATATGCGGTATGTATAATGAGACTTTTGGTCTTAATGGTAGATCTCTTGATATAGTGAAAAGTGGAATTTGAAGCAAAGCCCAATGCACTTTGACACCTTGCCCCTATATTACGTGAGTACAGATTACAATTTCAACCCAATGTTGAGGAATCCACACATTTGAACTCATGTCATTCGATTTTTCGAAGAACAGTAATGAATAACAAGCGAGTCATCGGAAAATTGTATCCAATTTCAAAGGCACCAATATATTAATTGAAGATTTTTTGGCTACATTAGGGTGGTTTCACACTTGCATTTTTTTGTCTTGTGTTTTTATCCATCCAAAACCTGAAGCCTCCTGTGCAGGCATGGGGCGCAGGCACATGAGGTGGCATCAGTTTTCTCCCTGATCCTATCAAATCAGTTTTTTGTCACCTTCTCTGAACACATGATGTAGCAAATTTTGCAGTTTAACTAAAATCCTGATGCCTGTGGATGCCCCCGATTGCATTCACAAATAGAATAGGGTCCAATGATGGACAGATCTAGAAAGGGGCGGATCAGACCAAGTGCATCAGCTTTTCCAAACTGAGCATGCCCTGAGTGTATTTTCTTGTCAGGGGGGCTCTTGCTGTCTCCTCCATGAACTCAAGGATCAAGCATCCGTCAGTTGTGGTGGCATACATTTGCAGACTCAGGACCGGATGCACATGCACCTATTTTGAGCCTGATAATGATGCACCACAGGTGTAAAACCTTCACACCATGTTTTTTTGCTGTCAGGCTGTGCCCAGTGTTTTGCTGGATGCATCGGACATAGCCTGACAACTCCGGACAGAACAGAACCAGAGGTCAAATATGCCCTCCGGTCCTGTTTTCTGCCGGAATAGGCTGCTGCGGCTGCTGCCGCTGTTCAGTGCTGGAATTTCAGGATTGCGGCTAGCGGGGAGCTAGCTGCGGTTCTGAAATTTCTGCCGGGAGCTCTCCAGGTGCTTAAGTTCAGCACCTGCCGCCGCTGAACTTCAACACCCGGCATCCGGCAGCCAGATCCTATTTTCTGCCGGATCCGGTGCGATCCGGCGCCCACAGTCTCCCATGTTAGGGGGCGCTGGATTGCACCGGATTCGGGAGGATCTGGTACGATCCGATTTTGTCAGATTTTTGCCCCGGACACAAAAACACTGCAAGCTGCGATTTTGTGTCCAGTAAAAAAAACGAATTTTGCCAGATCCTCCGACAGCATAGAACCGGATGGCAAATCACTGCCTTCCAGTCCTGTTTTCTGCTGGAATAGGCAGGGTGCAGCTGCTGCCGCAGTCCAGTACTGAAATTTCAGGATTGCGGCTAGTGGGCAGCTAACCACGGTTCTGAAATTTCTACCGGGAGCTCCAGCCACCACTGAATTTCAGCACCCGGTGTCCAGCAGCCAGATCCGATTTTCTGTCGCATCCGGTGCAATCGGGCACCCATATTATCCCATGTT
The DNA here is from genome assembly GCA_033576535.1 of Allobates femoralis. Classification (NCBI taxonomy): domain Eukaryota; kingdom Metazoa; phylum Chordata; class Amphibia; order Anura; family Aromobatidae; genus Allobates; species Allobates femoralis. The sequence goes on along the minus strand of JARQOC010000008.1, from coordinate 139,469,779 downwards.
AGAGGGCGCCAGATAACACTGGATATGGGAGAATCCAGCAGGATCCAGTTTTGTCAGATTTTTGCCTGGACACAAAAACGCTGCAAGCTGCGATTTTGTGTCCGGGAAAAAAACGAATTCTGCCGGATCCTCCCTGACAGAGAACTGGATGGCAAATCACTGCCATCCGGCCCCATAGGAATACTATGGGGCCAAAATCGGATCCGGGGCTGTCCGGTTGACACCAGACAGTCCCGGATTCCTAAAACTATGGTGTGAAGCCGGCCTCAGAATACTAAAGTCTTTTATGACCTTGTGCTCTTTAAGGTACTTTCACATCAGCAATTTTTTAAATCCTGCAGAATTCCACCTCTTTTGAAAAACACGGATCCAGCAACATTGCGTTCTGACCAATGCATTTGTAATAGGGTTCCGGAAATGTGGTTTCACTTGCGTTTTCATCCGGATCAGGCAAAGCTGAAGTAGATTTTACCAATAGAAATTTGTCAGCAAGAAGTGATTGTATTGATACTCTTCTTCTAATGTCTCTGTCTGGCTTTTATAAACATTTGCATAGAAAATGGAGCTAATGACGAGTTGTTTTCATTTAGTTTTACTAAAGGATATAATGTAGATACACTATTTTGTATCCTTGTAAATGACCTTCACTAGATTCAGGCAGTGGTGTATCCTGATATATAAAAATAATGTATTATCACACATATTTGGCTTCATGTAATGTTACACAAAATATTATAAAATATCTTTTCATTAAATTGTACTCCTGAATGGCAGATAAAGCTTCTTCTTATGAGACAGTTAATAAAGAAAAGTTTAAAAAAGACTTCTGTATTCCGGAAACTTAGTAGTTTTTGCACTTTGAATTTATCCGCTAAATCTCATAATAAATGAAAATAGATCATCTATTGATTATTTTCTATTTATAGCTAACTATGATTCCCATTTCAGTGATGAAACTGAGAGGCCAAGCCTGCAAGTTAACGGGAGCCATATTACATCAAGAACGTCTCTACATTTTACTTTAGATCATGGACAGTTATGTTATGTTTTAGTGCAGTGTTTCCCAACTCCAGTCCTCAAGACCCACCAACAGCGCAGGTTTTCAAGATATCCTTTGCATTTGACAGTTGGTAATTTATAGAAATCCTGTGACCACATTTGGGCATTTTAAACTGTGCCAACCAACTCACACATAATGTAAATGGGGTTCTAGTAACCCCTCTATGTGCCCAGACGTGCCCTACATACCTCAGAAAATAACTTTTATTGTGTCCTGCGCAGTGGAGTGGGTGTCCATGCTCCATTGAACAGTGCCAATGTCTTGCGAGACTTCACAGGTGCGTCTGTCATTGCCGACGTCTCACGAGATTTGTGAAGTCTCGCGAGACATCGGCACTGTTCAATGGTGCACGAACACCCGCTCCACTGCACAGACACAGGTGCACCTGTCACTCAGGTGCCGACCTGAGGAGGGGCAGGAATTTCATAAAGTGCAGGATGGGTTTTGCAGTCCGGAGGGGCGGCGAGGACATAATCCATCTGGACTAAATAGCAGCCTCCCGGTCTCAATAGGAGGCCAGCGCTGGACACAATAAAAGTTATTTTCTGAGGTATGTGGGGCACGTCTGGGCACTTAGAGGGGTTACAAGAACCCCATTTACATTATGTTTAAGCTGGTGGGCACAGTTTAAAATGCCCGAAGAAGGTGACAGGTTCCCTTTAATCTCCTGCACAGGTGATGATTCCAACTGTCAAATGCTATGGAGATGCTGAAAACATGCACTGTTGGTGGGCCTTAAGCACTGGAGTTGGGGACCACTGCTTTTGTGTAATGAACATACTTAAGACATGATCTTAAAGCACCGTTCCAGCGGCCATCTATTATTACACCATTGTAGTGATGATTTAAATGTAAGTCCCCTGTCCCCTGTCTGATAATCACCTGCAACAAAGAAGGATGAATGGACAAATGTACCGAGACATTCTTGACAAAAATCTGCTGCCATCTACATGGATGATGGAGATGAAACAAGGGTGGACATTTCAGTAAGACTATGATCCCAAACACGCAGTCAAGAAAACTTTTAATTGGTTTCAATAAAGAAAATAAAACTGCTAAAATGACCCATCCAATCAGTTGACCTGAATCCAATCGACAATTAATAGATGGAACTCAGATTTCATAGAAGGAGCCAACAGGACCTTCAGGATTTGTAAATTGTGTAGAATTGGCCAAAATCACACGCGAGCAATGCATGAGACTAGTTTCTCCATACAGGAGGTGTCTTGAAGCTGTCATCACCAACAAAGGCTTTTATACAAAGTATTGAAAACATTTAAGTAAGTGTGTTCAGTACTTTTTCCCTTTATTACACATCACTAAATTTATGGACATCCATGGTTTGATTCCTTTACCTTTTTGGATTGGATGAGTTGTTACCAACATCTTGTAAAAAATTCATTTCAATTCAATAGTACCTTTAGAAATATATTTACTTAGAAAATTGATGACTAGTTCAATACTTATTTCACCTGCTGTATACTGTCCTTTTTAGAAGGAAAGCAATTTTAAGTTTGGAAACAATATCTGGAACAAGGTTAGTGGAAGCTCTCAGGGAAAAACTACAATCCCAGTTTTTCAATTTCAGGTTTTAAGTTACTTTTCTTTATTTGTCTTGTGGCATTCATTGCTATTTTTCTGCCAAATGCTTAACAATGAGCACACAGTTCATGAATTGTGTGCAAAGTTATATTTTTTTGGCCTTTTAACCTTTCTTATGCTTTTTTAGACCTTTTTGTGCAACATTCCTGTTGTACAAAAAATGACTCCGGGGAGGACTGGAGATCGTTTATACAAAAATGTTAAGCTTTTCAAAAAGTTGAATTTGATAAATCAGTCTGAAACATCTGGAAAAGCAAAAGTCCGGCAATAGAAGAATTAACCTGCACTACTGATGGGGAAGTGTTAGGGCTCTTGCCAATGATATGAAGGAGGTCTGCTTTATAAAACACTTCACCACATCTCTGGTGCAAAGCTCCCACAAGCACATTGCAAACAAACTTCCATAGTAGAAGAAAAAAAAGAGATGCACTCACCATGGTGATCTTCCAAGTGTTTATTGTGAAAAAGAGGGTAACATGCAGGTATACAGAAGGACGCGGGCTACATTTGTGGACTACGGCCGTTATGCACGCAGGTATGCTTAAGTTGGTCCAATTGGACCCGTTTAAGCACATCTGTGTGCAAAACGACCGTAATCCACAAATGTAGCCCGCATCCTCCTAGATACCTGCATGTTACCCTCTTTTTCACAATAAACACTTGGAAGATCACCATGGTGAGTGCAGCTCTTTTTTCTTCTAACATGTAAGTTTATCTGGAAAAGCAACACTGAAGTAAAAATCAGAAAACTAACTAAGCAAAAGACAAAAAAAAGGAGCAAATCCTTTTATGAATTTGTCATAAATCAAAATGTCCCTAATTGAAAATTATTCATGCCAAAAATTGCAATGATGAATTTGGTCCTAAGTTCCCTAGTAATCTAACATGAACCAACCAGACAAATCAGACAACTGTTCACTCATTTTGGCCAGGGTCACACTCTCCGTTTTTAGCAGATGTCAGACACATCCGCTAAAAACGTAGACATTTTCTCCTGAAGCGGATACCTTTAACAGTGTGCACTCCAGCGTTTCCTGTGCGCTCCTGAACAGCGGCCACCCAAGATGCTCTGTGTGCAGCTGCTGTGCAGGTAATTCATGAGGTGCTATGGTACTGCGTCCTGCTGGAGTGCATACCGTTAACGGTATCCGCTTCAGCAGAAAATGTCTATGTTTTTAACAGATGCCTCTGACATCTACTAAAAACGGTGAGTGTGACCCTGGTCTTTACATAGGCCGCAGTCTCATCCAGGACCTTGTGCTAAATGTGCCTTAAAGGCCCTATAAAAAAATAGCAAGATGCCAGTATGATTAATGACACATCATAGGTCCGGTCCATTACACATTTTGCACAGGGTCAACATACCCTCTGATTTAAGGACTGTGTTAGTACCACCATCACCTTCGGGCTACTGTACTCTTGTAAGAATGCCTTTATTGAGTGGAGCTTTGTATTAGGAAGAATGGAAAAAACATTTATAGAAATGTTAGGCTTCAGCTAGTTATGTTCTAGCCATTTTCACATACTGCTTCCAGAAACACAGCGGCATGTAAAATGTGTCTTGCAATATTCAGTCTTTTGAAAGCATAAACTAAAGTTATAATTCAATGTCATTCATCCCTGCAAACTGTGTGAAGCTTTTAACTAAGCTAAGGTACACTATTATACAAAGTATTACTTCCTCAAGCAGATTCTTTAGATTTGACCAAGTTTAGATTTTTAGACCTACAGCATAACTGAGCAACCTCTTTACGTGTGTAATGTTGTAAATCCTTATCATAAGTGTTGCTATGATTGCTTTAGATTATTTTAGCTCCTCTATTCAGAAGATAATGCTGTTAGCAAGTAGGGTAGCTGCTCTGGAAAGATCCAGCTGTTCTGGTCATACAATTCTACTTCTATTTCTACTTAGAGTGTGTATATATATATTGCGGGATAAGGAGAAAAAGCCGGGCACTGGGTCCTATCTTTGGGCCATCAAATCCAATATGTGAGCTGCGAAACAGCCACTCAGTGTTGCTCAGCTCAAGCACAAGACAACTCGATATAGACTAGAGAAATGAGCGGCACTCACCTATTTGCAGTCATATGGATATTTATTCAGTCCATTACTGGGTTACAGTTGCAGGGAGGGAGGGGGTGCAGAGCCGGACAACAATCAACTGTTTCACGCTATCAGCGCTTCAACAGGTCCAATCTTGAAAAACGTATGTACAGAGCTTTGAAGATTGCTAGTTGTGTGCACCCAGTGAGGCAGTGCTGTTCCTATTTTGCAGTTGATTAGTATCTATCTATGTGGCCAAAAGTATTGACACCCTGCAATTCTGTCAGATAATACTCAGTTTCTTCCTGAAAATGATTGCAATCACTAATTCTTTGGTATTATTGTCTTCATTTAATTTGTCTTCAATGAAAAAAACACAAAAGAGAATGAAGCAAAAAGCAAAACATTGATCATTTCACACAAAACTCTAAAAATGGGCCAGACAAAAGTATTGGCACCCTCAGCCTAATACTTGGTTGCACAACCTTTAGGAAAAATAACTGCGATCAACCGCTTCCGGTAACCATCAATGAGTTTCTTACAATGCTCCGCTGGAATTTTAGACCATTCTTCTTTGGCAAACTACTCCAGGTCCCTGATATTTGAAGGGTGCCTTCTCCAAACTGCCATTTTTAGATCTCTCCACAGGTATTCTATGGGATTCAGGTCTGGACTCATTGCTGGTCACCTTAGAAGTCTCCAGTGCTTTCTCTCAAACCATTTTCTAGTGCTTTTTGAAGTGGGTTTTGGGTCATTGTCCTGCTGGAAGACCCATGACCTCTGAGGGAGACCCAGCTTTCTCACACTGGGCCCCACATAATGCTGCAAAATTTGTTGGTAGTCTTCAGACTTCATAATGCTATGCACACGGTCAAGCAGTCAAGTGCCAGAGGCAACAAAGCAACCCAAAACATCAGGGAACCTCCGCCATGTTTGACTGTAGGGACCGTGTTCTTTTCTTTGAATGCCTCTTTTTTTCTCATGTAAACTCTATGTTGATGCCTTTGCCCAAAAAGCTCTACTTTTGTCTCATCTGACCAGAGAACATTCTTCCAAAACGTTTTAGGCTTTCTCAGGTAAGTTTTGGCAAACTCCAGCCTGGCTTTTTTATGTCTCGGGGTAAGAAGTGGGGTCTTCCTGGGTATCCTACCATACAGTCCCTTTTCATTCAGACGCCGACAGATAATACGGGATGACACTGTTGTACCCTCGGACTGCAGGGCAGCTTGAACTTGTTTGGATGTTAGTCAAGGTTCTTTATCCACCATCCACACAATCTTGCGTTGAAATCTCTCGTCAATTTTTCTTTTCCGTCCACATCTAGGGAGGTTAGCCACAATGCCATGGGCTTTAAACTTCTTGATGACACTGCGCACGGTAGGCACAGGAACATTCAAGCCTTTGGAGATGGACTTGTAGCCTTGAGATTGCTCATGCTTCCTCACAATTTGGTTTCTCAAGTCCTCAGACAGTTCTTTTGTCTTCTTTCTTTTCTCCATGCTCAATGTGGTACACACAAGGACACAGGACAGAGGTTGAGTCAACTGTAATCCATGTCAACTGGCTGCAAGTGTGATTTAGTTATTGCCAACACCTGTTAGGTGCCACAGGTAAGTTACAGGTGCTGTTAATTACACAAATTAGAGAAGCATCACATGATTTTTCTAACAGTGCCAATACTTTTGTCCACCCCTTTTTTATGTTTGGTGTGGAATTATATCCAATTTGGCTTTAGGACAATTTTTTTTGTGTTTTTTCATCGAAGACAAATTAAATGAAGATAGTAATACCAAATAATTTGTGATTGCAATCATTTTCAGGAAGAAAACTGAGTATTATCTGACAGAATTGCAGGGGTGTCAAGACTTTTGGCCACAACTCTATCTATCTATTATCTATCTATCTATCTATCTATCTATCTATCTATCTATCTATAATATATGATACCAAAAAGGAAGGCAGCACTCCAAATCAAGTGTCCAAATTCTGCCTTTATTAGGCCATCAAGTGCATTGTGCAACGTTTCAGACTCAGTCGCCATTCTTCTAGCAACTAGTCATAGCTAGGCTAGTCCTTATATACATACTCATTTGCATAATCAATCAAATTCTCATTATCTTAAATCTTTGTTACATTCATTTACAATGTGCTCATACAATGAGCAATTGCCTATTTCTACATACAATAACTCATATCCTTCTGTATTCATTACTAAACAATCATTTCAATCGTTCCATCATTTACTGTATGCATTACTAGAGATAATTACTGCAAGTGCCGGTGCTCCAATATCAATTATTAGCATCAGTCACCCTATGTAGAACTAGGCAATGGCACATTGTATGAGCACATTGTAAATGAATGTAACAAGGATTTAAAGGCAGATTTTGGACACTTTATTTGGAGTGCTGCATTCCTTTTCGGTATCGTATGAATAGCGAACAGAAGTATTGCTTGGATTGATTTGCACCCACTGCACAAGCCGTGCTGCTCTTTTTACTAATATTGAATCTTCTGTGAGATTTGCACAGTGTTTATACAATGGAGCCAGGTGCGGTATATTATACCGCAGATGATGAGGAGCGGATCCTGAGGGGAGTGGAGCGGGATACAAGTTTTTTGAGTGTACCATCCAGCATTAATGCCAAACGCAAGTATGAAAATGATTGCAAAAAGCTAATATCTACAGAATTACATGTAGCCACCTTGGCACAATACTACAAAGCCAAGAGGATCCCCAGAGGTTTACGTTCCAGTGTGAGACCAACACTATTTTTTGGAAATACCCTGTATTGTGATACGTTTGCCTGCATGTCTAATAGATACTCTCTAGATGTAATATTACTTAATATGGAATACCTGCAGGAGGAAATTGTTACATTACAAATAGAGATTAAGGATACAGCGTTGTCATTAAAAAAGATGCTGGGAGAGGAGGAAACCAGGAAATTTAAAGAGACAGTAGCTGGAAAAGTTGAAAAATTGAAAAAAGATCTTGAGGAAACAAAAAGGCAGAAATGGCTGAGAGATATGGAAGATTATAAAAGTGGCCAGATATGTAATTGGCAAAAGGACAGTCAAATGGGTTGGCGGCAAAAAAGGTTATTATCAGAAAGTATATAGAGATAATAGGGGCACCCATCCGTATAACTGCAATAGATGTGATGGTAAAAAGAATGACTTTATTTTACATAGACCCAGAAGGCCCCTCACCAGATGAAGATGAGGAGGACAACATCACCACTGGAGCCAGAAGAAAGCCCAAAGACAAGGCAAGCAGCCACCGTACAAACAGCAGAAGAAGAAAGAACATCCTTGATTGCAACCTTTCGGGTGAAGAGTTGTCGGATAATCAAATATCTGTACTAAACAAAGGTTTAAGTTATTGTGTTAATTCTCATGTTGATTGGTTAGAGATTGAAGTGGACCTTTTTAGATTTTTTAGGAATATTAAACTAAGTCATTGGTTCCACAATAATACAGTAAAGGATAAAATAAGAACTAGTGAAATCAACATGATAGACCTAGGATTGAGTAAAAGGAGTGAATTTGTACCAGATGAGGAGGTCCCGGTTATTGAAGCATTTGCAAGAGCAGTAAAAAGAGATGTTAAGATTTTGCAAGAAAATAGCAAACAGAATTTTAAAAAACCAAATGTCACAAAAGGGGAATTTGAGGCGATAAAAGAGCTGGCCCATAACGATGACTTGATTATAAAACCTGCGGACAAAGGAGCAGTCATCAGCAAGATTATGTCACGGAGATAATGAGACAGTTGAGTGATGAGACAGTGTACAAAAGACTGGATAGAGACCCTAAACATGAAATCCAAAAAACATATCTAAAGTGTTGGGAGTGTTTAGAGATCGTTCTGAGACAAAATTATTTCATGTTTGGCAATACGTTTTTTCTACAATTGGTTGGGACCGCTATGGGGGCGAAAATGGCGTGTTCCTATGCGAATACCGTTATGAGTGTCCTCGAAGTAAAATACATCTATGTATCCCACCACTTTTCAAAGGTGGTCAAGTGGTGGAGATATATAGACGACACCTTTGTATTGTGGAAGGGGACAGATGACGAGTTGGAAAACTTCTTTGATTTCCTCAATACAGTGGACAGTTCAATCAAATTCACTGTGGTACATTCCAAAAAAGAAATCCAGTTCTTAGATGTTTTAGTAACAAAGAAAGGAAGCATGTTTAATACCACACTATTTGTAAAGAAAACAGACAAAAACAAGCTACTCCACTATGACAGCCATCATCCACAGGCCCTAAAAAAGCTATCCCTATAGGGCAGATGCAAAGGGTTAAGAGAATTGTAAGTGAAGAGGAGGAACGTGAGAAAAAAACTGATGAGCTGATAGATACATTTGTTAAAAGGGGATACCCAAACAAACTATTATCAGAGCAAAAAGCGAAAGTTTTATACAATCAGGAAGAGAAGAACAACAAGAGAGAGATGGGTAAGAGGATTCCCCTAGTTCTGACTTATGGAGAGGAAGCACCCAGTGAATAAACACTGGCATATGCTGGCAAGATGTTTGCCAGAAATACAGGAGTTTAGCAACAAACCCCTTACCTCGTACAGAAAAAATAGAAATTTAAAGGACATGCTAGTGCATTCGGACTTTAGGCCTATAAAAAATAGCCGACAAACGACATTAACATGCAGCAGAAGGTTGGGATGTTACCCATGCATATCTTGTGTGAACTGTACGCATATGATAAAAGGACCTAGCTTCACCCACAAAGGTGTGAATTACAAAATACAGAACTTTTTGACATGTACCAGTGACCTTGTTATACATGTGTTAGGATACCCTTGTGGCCTGAAATATGTGGGCGAAACCACTCTAGAATTCAAAATCCGGTTTAATCATCACAGGTATACGATCAGAAAAAAGAGAGGGGCGACCTCCCAGTCCCTGAGCACTTTGTAGAAAAGAAACATACAGAAAGGGAGTTAAACTTCCCATTGATTGACTCTGTACCACCAATGAGGCGAGGAGGGGATAGAACACAAATGCCAAAAAAGAAGGAAATACAGTGGATGCATACACTAAATACACTGAAACCTGAGGGGTTAAATGTGGATTATAGGTTGGGAATAGCGTTATGATTAATGTATGGTAATAAAAACCAACACAAGAAAGAATCCCTCTGATGCAATATAATATACAAGAGTCCAACCGCAGGGAAGGAATCTGGGCACTAGGGGGCTTTTGGTGTTTTTCCTAGGCTTGTATGTGCTGCCATCAATATGGTGTTGGCACAAGTCTGCACAGGGTCCAGTCACAAAAATGCCCGAAGATTTAGAAGAAACAGACGGCACTCACTATAATATACAAGTCACTAGTCACGAGGGTTTTATCACGATGTAATTGTATTTTATAGAACTTTTATGCAATGTGTTTTATATATGAAACAATGATTGACCTTTTGTTATTTATATTTTACAGCTGTGAATATTGCTTGGAGATGAAGATTTGCAGTGAAAATGAAGCATCATATCAATGAGTGGATAAATGTGGTACCCATAATTATGCACCACCATATCCCAAAAAAAAAAAATTTTCAAAAAGGAAATTTATTGTACACAACTTATGGGCACTTTAATATAGCACTTTATATTGAAAGCACTTTATAATATAAGCACTTATTTGTATTGAAAGCGCTTTAAACAAAGAAAAAATTGACTATGATTATTAATGACTACGTATAAGAGGAATATGTAAGAAAAAAATATATGATAAGAACAACAGTAAAAAAAAAGGATATTAACTATTAAAAGACTAATGATTTTATAATGTGGTGGTGGAGTGAATGTATATTGTGGATTTTTCATGAATGAAACCCTATAGGTCCTATGACTAGCTGATAGGTGTGGTGCCCATGATATGGACATTTATCCCTATATAGCGGATAGGTGACCTGATTAGAGGGTTAGATATTGGCACCATAGTCAGTGAACGCTAGGTGAAGGGTAATTTAAGTATATGAGAATTCCCTATAGGCATGAATGAAGCCACCTATAACATAGTAATGGAGTACATTGAATCCTATGAAAGGGTTGATATGAAGTGAGAAATAGTTAAAATTCCTACTATAGCTATATTACATCCACTTATTAGTCAAAAATAAAGAGATCCGCACTAAAAGCACTTTAATATTTATAAGTAAAATGATTTAGAGGCACTTTGGTTTACACACAGTGTAATCGCTGGTAATGTGAGTCCTAAGATGGCCGCGGACCTCAGGGAATGTACTGAGCATGTGCCGGAGCAGCAATATGGCGTCAGATACACTTCCTGGTAGTCATGGCAACGGCCTCAGAAGCACCGCACTGAGCATGTCTGAACAAAGAATCCAGCGCTTACATGTGGATAATGGTGGGTGCAGTGATTAAAGGTACATATAGGGTGACTGATGCTAATAATTGATATTGGAGCACCTGAACCTGCAGTAATTATCTCTAGTAATGCATACAGTAAATGATGGAACGATGGAAATGATTGTTTAGTAATGAATACAGAAGGATATGAGTTATTGTATGTAAAACTAGGCAATAGCACATTGTATGAGCACATTGTAAATGAATGTAACAAGGATTTAAGATAATGAGAATTTGATTGATTATGCAAATGAGTATGTATATAAGGACTAGCCTAGCTATGACTAGTTGCTAGAAGAAGGGCGACTGGGCCTGAAACGTTGCACAATGCACTTGATGGCCTAATAAAGGCAGATTTTGGACACTTGATTTGGAGTGCTGCCTTCCTTTTTGCTTGGATTGATTTGCACCCACTGCAGAAGCCGTGCTGCTCTTTTTACTAATATCTATTTATCTATCTATCTATCTATCTATCTATCTATCTATCTATCTATCTATTATCTTAACAAAAAGACTGCAGCACTCCTTTGAGATGTGTCCAGCCTTTATTAGGCCTTCAGGCAAAGTTGCGACGTTTCAGTCACATGGACTTTCTTCCAGTTCAGAGGAAGAAAGTCCATGTGAATGAAACGTTGCAACTTTTCCTGAAGGCCTAATAAAGGCTAAATACATCTTAAAGGAGTGCTGCAGTCTTTTTTGTTATGGTCTATATGCGGTAGCGATTGAACCCCACTCTGGACTGAATTAGCACCCACCTTATCAGGAAGAAGTACTGCTCCTATTTTTTATGAATTGATTGTATCTATCTATCTATCTATCTATCTATCTATCTATCTATCTATCTATCTATTTCTGTATCATCTATTTTAGAGTGACCATAAAGCTGGCTCAGCATATATGGATCTTATGTACCGTCCGTAATTCACTTTTTTTACTTTAATTATACAGTATTTTACAATGCTTAAGGCAGTAGATAACAGCACAGTGTCAATCTATCTTCATGTAGAGAAATGTGCACAGTCAGGTTAAATGTATCTCATTAATCAATGATTATGTAAATAAATGCGTGTTGTCATTGACAGACATACCACATGTACTTATCATCCAGGTCTACAGTTTGACCTATCTTATCTGTCCTTTAGAAATACTGTAGAAGCTTCAGCTTGTATTGATCCTCAGTCTCACTTTTTATTCCGTATAGAATTATGTCTCAGAAGCATTTTTCTGAACCAGTATTTGTCTTTTCATGATAATACTCTAACACTTTAAGAAACACATTACCAGTCTATATGAGTGTTGCGAAATGACTGTATTGGGGTGATATTTCCTTTCAAGATTAAAAGAAGCCATCATTTGCTATGTTCACACTCGTACCATGCCTTCTGTTTATAATGCTAATAAAATAGGAGGAAGCGCACATAGGGTTTTAGCCGATGGTCGGTTAAAGAGCAATATAATCGGTTCAACTCACCTTGTATGGTTGTGAGAGTCATAACCAACTTAAGGGCTCACAATGGCTGCTGCAGACACCCGCGTGGTGAGGAAAGGATCAAGTGGAGAATCGGGTCTTCATCTCTGCACTCTGCAACTCTGATGGTTCTAGATGGTTTCAAAATTTTATTAAGGCCCTAAGAAAAAGTTGATACCCTTCTGGACCCGTCTGCTCCATTGGAAGCGCAGAGTTGAAGACCCAATTCTCTGCTAGATCCTTTTCTATTTATAATGGAAGTCATGACACTTTTAACTTCCCGTGAAACTGAACTAAATTTGATAGATCCCTTTGACTTGATTGAAGCTTGTTTGGATTCCAGTATTATGTACAGCTCAACACCTAAACTCTGCCATCAAATATATAAGAATGGCTGAAAAAATCCCAGAAAGATGTCTACAAATTAAGTATGAACAGATTCTTCTTCAAATATTATGTCTACATGTCATACTATTTTAATTATGGTCAAATAATAATGCTAATTGTGGAACCTGGATGGTACATAAATGGATTTGATGTAAAAAGGCCGGCATAACATCACTTTATGAACTCCTAAGGGTACCTTTACACGCCACCACTGCGTGGTAGCAACTGCCTGGCAATGGGAATTTTTGTGCCTGTTGCCTTGAAATTGCTACGAAATGGCGGCGTGTAAATAGGGAAAGTGATTGGGTTTCCTGCAGTTGACTCGGATACCTGTTTCTGAGCTGTGTTCAAAAACCCAAGGCAACACAAAGGCACAATTGCCATGGTAGTGGCGTCTAAACGGGGCACAGGGATTGAATCACCATCGCCTAGTGAATTCCCAGGGGCGTGACACAGCCTCATGGATACCGCTCCCCATCAGCGATGATTGGTGGGGGCTACTGTGTTATGATTAGCTGTCCCTTCGCAGGGCACCATATTTAAAGAGATATCCATTCACACTCCACAATTGGAATGGCACCATGTATCAGCCAGCCTTCCTGCGCAGGCTGCCCAATCATGACGCTATTGCGTTGTCCAATCAGTGTTTTAGCGTCACGGAATACACAACTCTGTCATGCCTATGTACTTGCGGCGCGAAAGATGTATGCCCACATTCCCCTACTGATTGCGGCGTGTGAAGGGGCGACGGGATTCAACAGGCAGTCATCCGAAGGATCTGTCGGAACTTCCAGGGCCACCACAATACCTTCAGTTGACAACGCAATGGTGGCGTGTACATGCAGCATCGGCGATCGGTATCAACCGTCAAAAACGTGCACGTGCACGTACGGTTTATACCTGTTGCTAGGCACAGTGGTGGCGTGTAAAGGTACCTTAATATCCACACTCACTACACGTGTTCAGATGCTGTATATAGTCAACTACACATCTATTAGAATAATATTTGCCACTTGCCCAGGGTTGAACTTGCCCACCGGACGACCAGTGAATTCTCCGGTGGGCCCAGGCACTGGTACCTGCTGGCACAGCATAGATACAATAGTGTGAACAATACGGTCATTGCTTTCCCAGGTAGTTTTACTTTGGCAAGAGCAGTGACATATAAGAAGCCATCAAAATGAAAAAGGGTTCTGTTCCTTACCAGCAGTGAGCGGCAGTCTGCAGCAGATGAGTGTGTCAGAAGTGCTGCACACTCCTGCAGACTCCTCTTCAAGGTTGTCTAATGCTTGGATGAGCGACGAATAGAACGTAACTACACCCATTCCAGCGTTAGACAACTTCAGAGAGCAGTGTGCATCACTTGTGACACACTCATCTGCTGCACACTGCCGCTCACTATTGGTAAGGAACAGAACCCTGTTCCATTATAATGTCTTCTTATCACCATTCTTCCTTGAGTTGAACAAGCTGGAATAGCAGTGCTGCTGCTAAGGATCAAACTAATTCTCCACAGGGAAGCCAAGCAATGTTAGTTTGTTTGTGTCCACTTCTCCCTGGCTGTACAGCACAGCTCGGCAGTGAGCTGCTGTGTAAATAATAAAGCATGCTCTGCCTTCACCCATACAATGACATGTGCAGTGTAAGGGGCAGGGGGAGAAAACTGACCCCCTAGTACTGCACCAATGACTAAGTAAGGCTACTTTCACATCAGCGCTTCTTGGCATTTCTGGCAGATCTGGAAGTTTTGCGTAATCTGCCGAATGCCGGAACACTTGTGGCAAGACTGCGTTCGATCCAATGCATTCCCTATTGGACTTGCAGACATATGCAGCACTTGCGGTATTCCCACGATCCGACCAATCTGGTACTTACGGCAATGGACAAAACACGCTGTTCTCAGTGTTTTTTTATTTGACTCGCCACAAGTGCCGCACATGTCTGCAAGTCCCATAGGGAATGCATTAATTCGAACGCAGTCTTGCCACAAGTGTTCCATCTCTGGCAGATCAAGCAAAACTGCCAGATCTGCTAGAAATGCTGACAAATGCAGATGTGAAAGCAGCCTAACAATAATGAGGGCCCCCTGTCAGCCTAACAGTAAGTGTAAACAGGGGGGGGTTTAAGTCAGGGCTGATACAGAGGTAGGGGCCTCATTCCCTCATTTCTCCTTTCACCTCTCACTGACTTCACCTATTCCTACTATATCATAGTATTTTTTCTGTTTTTGCAGATGAAGGACTTTGCAAGTGCAGTGATCTGTAGGTTGAGTTGCTGCTAAGGGGAAAAAACACTTTAAATCTTCCTTAGTGAGTGTGAACGAGTAGCGTGTGACCGGAGAATAAATGCAAATGGAGGTAAGTGTGAGACTTGTGATTCAGTTACTTTGGATTCAGGGAGTTTAGAAGGACTGAATTGCTGTTTGTATTTTAATATTTTGTATTTCTTTTTAGTACTTAACATTTCTGTGTGGTGTCATTAGGAAATTAACTCCATTATTGACAATGCCATCCAGTGTACATCTTGCCACATGTATGCAATACTTGGATAGCCGGTCGAGTGTGCATACTGCTGTGCAAGATGTGAGCACGTTGTGCATTTGGAAGCCCAGGTACTGGATCTAAATGAGCAGCTGGCAACACTGAGATCCATAGATAATATGGAAAGGAGTTTGCTGTTCACTGGGATAGATATAAGGTAGGATCGTAGTATGGAGCTACAGGACAGTGACGCAGCTAGCTGGGTGACAGAGGGCAGGGTAGAGGGAAGAGTGCCAGGGAGGCTAGTCCTGAGCTGACACACCCAAATAAGATTGCTAAATTGACAAATGAGTGGGGTATCAGTACAGGGTTAGCACTTCTGCAGCAAGGGATGTCATCTGAAAGCCAGAGGAGTATCTGCTCCAGTAAGGGGGGAAATAGGAGAACAGGACAGCTGCTGGTAGTGGGGGACTCAATTATTAGGGGAACCGATAGGGCAATCTTTCACAAAGACAGGGATCATCAAACAGTGTGCTGCTTACTTGGCACTCGAGTTTGGCACATCGCTGATCAGGTTGACAGAATACTGGAAGGGGCTGGTGAGGAGAACTGGGCCAACCTCTCTGTTGACTACAGGTTCTACTCTAAGGATGGGCTGCACTTTAATGAGGAAGGTGCAGCTGTGCTGGAGGAGAAAATGGCTAGACAGCTGGAGGAGTGTTTAAACTAGATTTTTTTTTGGGGGGGTATACATTGTATATTAGGGGAAGGTAGTGCAAATAGTGACCTTGGCACAAATAATGAAATTGGGGTGGCATGGGGGGTGGGGTTAGAATAGTTAATATAGTAAGAAGGAATAGAGGTTCAGAGAAATACATAAGGTGTATGTACACTAATGCCAGAAGCCTCACCAACAAGATGGAGTAATTAGAATTAATTTTGTTGGAAAATAATTATGATATGGTGGTGATATCTGAGACGTGGCTGGTCGAGAGGTATGACTGTGCTGTTAATTTACAGGGCCATGGTGTGTTGAGAAATGACCGTACAAATAAGGGAGGTGGGGGGTGTTTATATGTAAAATTATCCTTAAAAACCCATCCAGTGTGATAATATATGTGAATCTAATGAAAATATAGAGTCCCTCTGGGTGGAGATAAGGGGAGGGGGAAAAAATAATAAATTACTGATAGGGGTTTGTTATAAGTCTCCAAAAATAATTGAAACAGCGGAGAAAATCCTCATAAAGCAAATACATAAAGCAGCAACTCAAGGAGAAGTCATTATCATGGGGGACTTCAACTACCCTGAAATACATTGGGGATCAAAAACCTGCAGTTCCAGCAAAGGAAATAGGTTTTTGACAACTATGAAAGATAATTACCTTTCACAACGTGTTCAGAACCCAACAAGAATGGGGTCACTGCTAGAATTAATATTAACCAACAGGCCGGACCGCATATCAAATATACAGGTTGGAGGTCACTTGTTTAACAATGATCACAAAATAATACTTTTTAATGTATCCTTTAATAAGATGTGTAGTAGAGGGGTTACAAGGACACTAAACTTCAGGAAGGCAAATTTCCAACGATTGAGACATGATCTTAGGCCAATAAAGTGGGACGCTGTCCTGAGACAGAAAAGATCACAAAGCAAATTGGAGACATTTATTGGCATCCTGAATAGGACTTGTGCACAAAATATACCCTATGGGAATAAGCATGCTAGAAATAGGAGGAAACCACTATGGCTAAATAGAGCTGCAAGGGATGCAATAAGTGACAAAAAGAAAGTATTTAGCGAATCAAAGCAAGTAGGTAGTGATGAGGCATTAAATAATTATAGAACATTAAATAAATTATGTAAAAAGCAAATCAATCCCAAAATATTCTCTAACTACATAAATAGTAAGAAGCTAAAAAATGATAGTGTTGGCCCCCTTAAAAATAGTATGGGTGAAATGGTGGATGAGGATGAGGGAAAAGCCAATATGCTAAATGCATTTGAATTTCATGAAATAATAAAAAAAAAATGCGTGGGGCTCCGCGCAATTTCTATGTCTAGCCAGGTACAGCTAAGCAGCTGGGGGCTGGAATCCGCAGCGCAGGGAGGCCCAAGCTTTCTGGGCACCCCCCGCTGCAAATTGCAGCCCGCAGCCGCCCCAGAAGATGGCGCGTTCATTGAAGCGCCATCCTCTGGCGCTGAACCCCGCTCTTCCAGCGGCCCTGGTGGCGATGGCACGCTGGGTAATAAAGGGGTTAATACCAGCTTTGTTATACAAGCTGGTATTAAGCCCGAGATTCTTAATGTCAGGCCAGGTTTGACCCGGCCACTAAGAATCTCCAATAAAGGGTTAAAAAAAACACAACACAGAGAACATTTTTTATTAGAAATAAAAAAAAAAAGCCATTAGGGACTCCATCTTTAATTAAAAAAATCCTCTTCCATCTGACATAGTCCAAAACGCGATGTCCTCTCTGCTACATCCCCTGTGCATAGATATAGATGTCTATGCACAGGGAATGAGCAGACTGAGCACAATCTCAGCTCTGCTACATCAGGCGGGCTCTAGGACCCTGGAGCTGCGGCAGCCTGCAGGACCCGAGGGCACAGAGCAGACAGCCAGACTCATTACTGTGCGAGTTTCCCTGCGATTACTTGCACAGTAACGAGTCCAATGCAAGTCAATGGCAATCCTAGTTTTGTCAGAGTCTCTGACAAAACTAGGATTGCCATTGATTTGCATTGGACTCGTTACTGTGTGAGTAAACGCTGGGAAACTCGCAGAGTAATGAGTCCTAGCAGATAGAGCCTGAAGCTTCCGAGACACATCTGCGATTTGTAAATCGCACATTACTCGCTATTACTCGCTTCCCCATTCATTAACATTGGACTCGCTAGACTCGCAACGAGTAGCGAGTCCCGGGCTCGGACTCGCTAGGGTCAAGTGATTCCGAGTAATTTAGGACTCGCCCATCACTAACGTCAAGCCTTTTTGTGCTAATTGTAAGATACCATTCCAGTAAGCTGGATGTGTTAATTTATGGAAGAAATAAAATTGACTTTTTATTATTTTTTTGTTCAGCTACTTAAATGGCATTTGAGTCGACACATGTGCAGATTGACATTCCCTGATGAAGCAGACCATCAACACACCGTCCCTTTGAATCTTTCGATTTCCCTACCACGTTGCATGTGGAAGTGTGTGTCTTGCAGCAGCTACTATTACGTGTTTTTCAAACTGGTTGTGTGTCACACAATCAGAGAAGGTGAGCAGTTTCATATAGCGGCTTCATAGCCAAACTGTACATATAATGAAAAGACCCTATTGCGCTTGCTTCCTTTGCAGTGATTACATCAGACTAGATGGTAGCCCGATTCTAACACATTAAGTATTCTAGTATATAAAAATGGGATTGCATGGGGAAGGCGTGAGGGCTGAAGGGAGGGACTGTTGAGAGGAGGCGGGGGAGGATGGCGTGGCAGGGAGAGGAGGAGGAGCACAGTGGCGGGGGAGGGGAGGACGGCGGGGGGGGAGGGATGGAGGCAGGTGGAGCGGTGGAGAGGGGAGGATGGAGGAGCACAGGGGGGAGGGGAGGTCAGGGGGAGGACGGAGCAGAGTGGGTAGGAGAGGAGGATGGAGGACGAGAGGAGCGGTGGGTGGGGGAGGCATGAGCAACAAGGCAGGGGGGAGGATGGAGGGGAGGACGGACAAAGGGGGAGGAGTGGAGGAGAAGCGGGGGTGGGGAGGATGGAGCGACACAGGCAGGGGGAGGACAGAACAGCAGGGGGAGGATGGAGCAAGAAGGCAGCGGGGGAAGGAGGAAGGCGGAGGAGACGCAGGGAGATGGCACAGGCAGGGGGAAGGGAGGAGGAGATTGGGTGGGGAGCAGCACAGGCAGTGGGAGGATGGAGGATGGAGTGGCGGAGGGGAGGAGGACAAAGTAAGGAGGAGGAAGGTAAAAAACCTCACCCATGTATAATGAACAAAGATTGTCACTACAATCATTTTATTCATAGTACAATGATATATAACAAAAAAAATGATAAATATACCTGAGATATTAGTTAAATTGTGAAGGTAATTAGGCTTTTCCTGTAGTCAATATTCATTAAAGTCAGACTGGTGTCATCCGCAAAAAAATTGTAACTGTGTAACCGAGCTACACACTTTAAGTTCTGAAAAAAACAATCTGCAAAAGAAATTTGTTCTGAAAAAACCTGACGTGTTTCTCCTCTGGTAGACGACATTCATCAGGGGCCTATTGGTTTATTTGGCCTCTATAGGTCACTAACAGACATAGTGTGTCCTAAGGCTACATTCAGTTGGTGCGCTATTGCACCGTTAATGTAGCGCTTTGTACCGATTCGCTAATTGCAGTGGAATGCAGTGACGTTATCTGTCCCAGCCAAGTCAATGCATTTTACTTTTTGGCTTTTACAAGCTGCTCTTTTTATGGATTCGCTTTTGGGCTCAAAAGCAGATCCGTAAAAAGAATTAACATGTCAATTCTTTGGCTTTTTTGCCTGCGCTTTTCACTCACCTCGCCGCGCTCCTCCTGTGATCTCCCCTCATACTGAGGCCACAGGACCTGCAGTAGGCCCTGGGACTGCACCATTTGACCATGTGATATCACCCAGTCACATGACCAGGCCACAGGGTCCTAGAGGCAGTGACACTGCAGCCTCTGGGGATGAGAGAATATCGCTGGAGATCACCAGGGGAGCGTGGCAGGGTGAGTAAACCGCAGGCGAAAAGCACAGCAGCATTCTCACATAGAACGCTGCACTTTGTGAGGATCCATTCCTCGTGCAGTTTCTGCACCAAAAACAGATCCTCACCAAATGCAGCAATAATGTGTGTGAATGTAGCCTAAAAGAGTTTTTTCATTCTCCAGTCCAGAGTCACCAGGTTCAGAGAAGGTCATACAGAGTCAAGCATGTACACTGTAGCTTGATAATGTACATGTGAGGATTTATCTCTAGCAATATTAGTCCTTAAATCAACTTTGTTAAGGATACAATCTTCAGACTGAGAACTTATATGGACACAATCTTCTCAGGAACATATTGAGGGGGTAGCTAAGCTTCTTTTTTGTTAGAGACCATCTATGAGTTAGTTGTCAGTTCTTAGCTGTCGTAGCTTTAAATAGACTCTTGACATCAAATGGGTGTTCCATTCACATCTGCGCCTCTTGATAGGATAAAGCCACTTTATGGACAGAGTCTCGAGAGGTTTGTGAAGCAGTATCACAAATCCTGGAGCATGCACCCGAGTGCAGTGCGATGTTTCACCCGCACCTATAGACTTGTATGGGTGCAAGTGAGCCGAGACTCACTGACAATCGCAGTATGGAAAAAATCACAGATCTGAGCTGCCCCATTGCCTAACATTGGGCCAAGTGCAATGCGAGGATTGCACTAGTGCGAGTTATACGCTAATATGAATCAACCCTAATTATGATTTTAACATTGAAGCCAGAAGTAGTAGAGAAGATGAGTCCCATTTGGCTTCAGCTGAGTCTACTGAAGTGGAAGAAATCTCGCGACAAACTGGATATGGATTAAATGGCATAGGGCAGGGGCGTAACTACCACAGATGAAGGGGTTGTAATCGCAACTGGGCCCTGGAGTCTAGGGGGCGCCAAAGGTCCCTTTGGCCAATTGAAAAAGACTAATGCTATTACAGACTTGTAATTATTGGGGGGCATGTTGGAGCTTTTGCATCAGGGCCCATGAGCTTCAACTTACACCACTGGCATAGGGTGATGATGTCAGTGAAGTGTGAAGTTTGTCGTGTTACCAGAAAAACCTGTCGTGGACTATTCCGAAAGGAGGTGGCTGAAGGTGAAAGGAGCAAGGCCTGCGCCTGGAACCAGGACAGATGAGTTACAGATGTATTGCACTGTTCTTAATTAGATCAATTGGCTGCTGTATATGTAGCATACAGATGTCAGGTCCTCCATGGCATGAAATCTTCTTGGTAGTAGCTCCATCAATAGCTAATAAATGAAGGAGCTAAATAGGAGACTCCTATCAATTAACTCCATGATACTTAAACATGTATTTTGTAATTCAGACAATTCCTTTATTAACTAGAAAATGAAAAACAAGTAAAAATAACAATAGAAATGTACACACCCAATTTTAATTAATATTTGGATTCAGGTGGTGAATGACAATGTGACGAATTATAAACCATCTTTCATTCACCTTTGTATTTCCCCTGTTGTGCCAGCCTCATTATTCAGAAGGAACAATGCCAACTGATAATGAACGGTTCTTTATTCAAAGCAGCAAGTCAAATATTCATTTCTAATTAATAATTCAATGTGACAAATTTATTAGCTGCAAGGTGCTGCAAAGCAATTAGGTTGTGAAATTGTGTCTTCTTTTATGTCCAGCTAATTGCTTTTCAGGAGTGACATTCATCACAAATCTTGACTTTTTCTATCAACTTTTCATATAAAAAATCATTGTTTTTAGATAAAATAACAAGTCAATAATCAAGTACCTCAACTTAAAGAGGAACGGCTGGAAGCCTTTTTGGAGTGTAAATGAAAGTTGAGTTTGTTATGCTGACATATGCTGAAGTTTAAATAATACACATCATTTTTCCTGTATACTGGATACTGATAACAGATGTGTTTGATGTCTGGATGGAATAATTTGGAGTTGACAACCTGGACTGTGGTATGTGCCATATACTGTGAATAGTTTCAACCGATGAGGAACTGATGAGAAAGGGGAAGAAAGTTGCCATACAAGTTAGGCTGGCTTCACACCACGGTTTTTGTCTGTCAGGTTGGATCCTGTTTTTTTGCAGGATCCACCGGACAGAACCTGACAGCACAGGATGAGCAAAAAGTGTGGCCACATATGCCCTCCAATCCTGTTGTTTGCAGGATTGGTTTTCTGCTGCTGTCCACGGTACTGATCTATCAGCCTGTGTGTGCAGTGCTGCTCTCCATGGTCCTGTACGTTCAGCCGTATCTCTGAAATGCCGCTGTCCATGGTGCTGAATGAGCACAGCAGCATTTCAGAGTATGCGTGTGCGAACAATGGCATCCGGGAAACTATACGATTTTTTCCCGGATCCGGTGCCCATAGACTCCCATGTTATGAGCGCTGGATCGCCCGGATTCATTTCTGTCCACTTTTGTCTTGTTTTTGAATCGGAGCCAAAAAATTATGTTGGCTCCAGTTTTGGGTATGGGGAAAAAACGGACAAAATCAGGTCAGGCACAAAATACACAAAACCGGATGGCCAAATAGGACCAATCCAGCACCATAGGATTAGATGGGAGACAAAACCAGATCAGGTTGCGTCCGGTTCCAACCAGACACAACCTGATGCTGAAAACCGTGGTGTGAAGCCAGCCTTAATAACCCCTTCACAACCTATGGTGTAAATATACATCATAGGTTGTGTCCCTGCAATTGAGGCAGGCTCAAACACTGAGCCCACATCATTACCTGCGTATGTCAGATGATCTGATCAGCTGATATGTGCCTGTAACTGCGATGGGAAGATCAGAGTTCTCCCCACCACTGTTACTAGTTAAGTTCTGCTGTTAATGTCTGACAGCAGGATTAAACACGCACAGTGGGACGTGTGCAATCACCTGCTCCCAACGGCGGCTGATGACTGCTGTTTTTGTCATTCTTCCTGGCTCAAGCATCGACATCCATAGGAAGTCATCATTTGTGCTGTATAGAGGTACTAATGCACCGATCCTTACAGAACAAGCGAACAGACCATTGCAGCTTCAAGTCCAGTAAGGGGACTAGCGAAACATTACAAAGTTAAGAAAAAATGTTTTAAATAATAAAGAAACAAAAGTTTTAGTCAAACCCCTTTTGCCCCATTGAAAATAAAAGAATACAAAAAAAAAAAAAAAAAAACACACATATTTGGTATCGCCGTGTTCTGAAATGCCCGATTTATCAAAATATAAAAGAAATTAATCTGATCAGTAAGTAGTTTAACAGCAAAAAGATTGCAATGAAATTCAACAACTGGTGATCGAAATATTGCGTCTACTAGAAAATGGTATTTCTAAAAACGTCAGTTCAGGGTGCAAAAAATATGCCCTTACACAGCCCCAGATTCCTAAAAATGAGAACGTTAAGGTTCACAGAAAATGACAAAAAAATGCGCAATTTTTATGAGACAAATTTCACTTTTTTTTACCAATTAGATAAACAAAATCTATATATGTTTGTTATCTACGAACTTGACTGACCTGGGAAATCATATAGCCTGATCAGTTTTACCATATCATGAACATTGTAAACAAAAATTGAAAAACAATTGTGCATGTCACAGAACAGCCCTTTTGGTGCCCCCTTATCATCAGGACAATTATGGAATTGACTGAGGATAGGTAAATGAGGCTGCGGCTGCTCTGCTATTATGCTGATTATTGAGGTGCCCGCAGTAAGGGTACTGTATATATCACCCTTTCCAGCACATGGAATATATATATACATCAGTACCATCACTGCCAAGTTCCACAATAAAATAAGAAAAATATGCGCTGCCACCTCAAGTCGTTTATACATGTAGACTGGACAGCCGTTACTGGTAACGAGAGATTTCGGGGGGCAGGTTATAGAATCAGAGGATCAAAGCTATAACATTTTATATATTTAATCTAAAAGAATAGACAATGTTCATAAAAAATATTCAAGATTTTACAAACTGAAAACAATACAATAAAGACAATCACATCAAATAAAATGGTTATCTGGACAGAGATACCCCTTAAGAAAACATGGACAATCCAATTCACAGCGGGGTATTCCTCCAAGCACTGACCAAGAAGAGTTGTGGCGGTTACCTTGTAATAAACACCAGTCATTGTCATTTCCCGTCTGGTGACCTCATGTGGGGCCTGTTAGTGGGTTGTTTTCTAGTTCCCAAAAATGTATAAAATCCAAGCTTTCCTCACATCATCATGTTTACATTTCCTACTTGAAAGATATTCCTGTCATAGTTCCTATTATGAATTAACCTTTTCATAGATAGTAAATAATGAGAGGCTATGGTTATCTATCTGGCCCATATTAATTTTGGGGCTGATAGATGGGCTTGTTATACAGTTATGACAAAATATTTATTATGTTCCTATGTCTGTCCTGATGTCAAAAATATGTCTGTCATATTTCAATAAGCTATGCACAACTATATATTTAGAATTTTTCAATGGTGCCTGAATGTCTGACAAAATCATTTTAAATACAGTGCCCTGATGTACCAGAAGGCACCTCGCCTTTCTGCAAACTCAACCAAGGTTGGATGTCTCAGCCCCTGCAGTGCGAGCCGTGGCTTCAATGAGACGACCTTAATTTACTTCCTCACTTCCACATCTGCCATATAAACCTTTTTTTTTGTGCCTACAAGTTCCTAAGAGGGAGACTGGGTCAGTGCCAGCTTTTAGGATAGTTAAAAACATATTTGGATTCTTATATTTTCGTGACAATGGATTTGCACTTTTTTTTGCAATTTCATCACACTTGGAATTTTTTTCCCATTTTCCATTACACTGTATGATAAACTGAATGGTTTTATTCAAAAATACAACTGAAAAATACAAGGCAAGTTCTTGAAGGGGTTAATATTAAGTATCTAAAAAAGTGGACAGGGAACATGATTGCAACAGAAAACTAGAGAAAAGCTATTAACAATACATACAAAAAAATGTATTATTATTTAGAGGCTCACCCAAAAAATACTAGTACACTGTCTTATGCATTATGCATGGTCTGTGAGGTTGGTACCCACTAAAGGGAGTTCAAAGATCAAAACAAGAAGCCAGGCACCATCACCTTCTCAGACCTGGTAAATGGCAGCTAGACGCGAGTCCCAGCTTTGGGAACTTATCTTATCTCTAGACTTTATTTCATCTAATATGTGGTCTTCATTCTATTTCTTCTCTTCCTGGAGGTGGAGAAATGTAAGTACCTGAATAATGTGTATGTCTTAGATCAGAATATATTATATTTTGCACTTTATAAAACACACCAAATTATAAGAAACACCAAATTTATAGAAAGAAAATGGGTTAAAAAAATGATGTGGGGTCTGTTTTATAATCCAGTTGTGGCTTACCAGAGGGGCATGCTGTGGAGCAGGGTCACAGGGAGCAGGTTCACCACTGCATGAAGTCACCAGCTGTGGCAGGAGTTGGGTGCTGCAGGACCTGGGCTTGGAGAAGGGGGTGTCCTGCTGTACGAGGCAGGAACCATCCCACTGAACAATGCAGGAGCCATCTCGGTGGTGGCCTCAGGTTAATGTCGGCAGTGCAGGCATCAGTGAAATGGAGTCGCATTCAAGCATGTGTAGATTGAGATTTCAGATCAATGACAATCTGAGATCTTAATTTGCGCATGCACCTACCCTGCGCACCATTTTCCTGAGGCCCGCACTGCCGATAGTTACCTGAGACCACCGCCAGGACATCTTCTGCCTTTCACCTCTCAGATTGCTCCTCCAAACCCAGGACCAACAGCATCGACCCACTCCTGCCACCGACGGTGGCTTCCATGCAGCGGTGACTCTGCTTCCTGTGACTCCACTCCATTGCATACCCTCCCCAGAAAGCTACAACCGGATTATAAAACACACCCATTATTTTCCTAGCCAAGTTTGGGGAGGAAAAGTGCATTTTATAATCCACTAAATATGGAACCTTTAAATATTAAATTTCACTAATTTTTACTGAATCATTCATGAAATGTAGTAGATTTGCAAGTAAAAGCCAAGTCTTCTGCTTATTTACTTATAGTATATAAAATTGGTATCAATTAAAACTACAATTTTATCCAGGAGAGAAAATTGCGCCACAAGTTACCATAAAATGCAGGCTCTATTCCACACTAATTACAAGTGCAGTCCAGCAAGCAGAGTCATCTCTTGTCATGAGAAGTTAATCTAATGCATGACACCTGGAAACAGATAACGGACCATTTCGCGCTTCAACTTGTCTGATACCAGATAACACACCAACTAGATGTGGGTCTGAAACATCTGAAACATGAATGTGATTTTTTTTCTAAGGAAGAAGCGAGTACAGCCTGAAAATAAAAACCACCATCGATTTAAATCAAGTTTTAATGATTCTTTCCCGACGGCGGAAACACCCTTTCTACTACCGGTTCAAGTTTAATTGTCAAGTAAGTCAGTTTCTCTATATATTCCACCTCAAATGATGGCATAACTAGTTTTTCAGAAATTTTTACACTGTTCTATTCTGACTTAAGGCCCTGTCAAACACAACGACCGCTCCAGCGATCCCGACAGCGATAACAACCTGCAAGGATTGCTGGAGCGTCATTACCTGATCGCTGGGGAGCTGTCAAACAGGCAAATCTCCCCAGCGATCAGGGACATGGGAACCACCTCCCACATCACTGAAGGCGATGTTACCAAGGTCCACCCTACTTAGCTCTGCCTGTAAGCAGGGAGGATGCTGGTAATTATGATAAACAGCGGGTATCCAGGGAGTCCGCGCTGCCTAGATACCCAGTGTTTATCATAGTTACCAGTGTCCTCCCTGCTTACAGGCAGCACTAAGCAGGGAGGACGCTGGTAGCTATAATAAACACCAGGTATCCAGGCAGCGTGCACTGCCTAGATACCTGGTGTTTACCATGGTTACCAGCCAGTGAGGTCACTGATCGCTGATTTCTCGCTGTCACACGCAGCGATGCGTGCTGACCAGCGGGAAACCAACGATCGAAATATAACCCAGAGCACTTTGCAGCGATCAGCGACCTCACAGCAGGGGCCTGATGGCTGGTAAGTGTCACACATAACGACATCGCTGGAGAGATCGTTGTAACATCACAGTTACAACGATCTCGCTAACGATATCGTTATGTGTGACTGGGTCTTTAGTAAGCAATAATATTATATATCCTATATAAATCTAGTTGTAGGGTTAACATATGTTATAATTCAGAAGGGTTGGTGATGATTTATTCTGCTACACATCTAACATCACATATCCGAATGATTGATAGGCTATCACAGGGAGGTTATCAGTCCCAGTGCCGTGTCTACGTGTTAAGAAGGCATATCAAATCTGTGCAATGTAAAGGTTAAATCACTTGTCTGCAAATATGACTAGCCTGTCCTATACTGTATTACGTGGAGGTGACCTTATCCCTGGCGACTGCTGCTCCACTGTGTAGTTTAGGCTTCACAACCTAAAATTAAAAAGCTTTAAAAATGCCAATTTAATTTCTAAATGGTATTAGAAGATTGCAGATTCACACTTAATATGGCAAATGGTTTAATTCTTCAATTATTCCCAGTAGGTCGTTAGTTGGGACTAGTGGTTTTAAAATAAAATGCGATGAGGCTAAAGTATTACAGCAATCACAGGACACTATTCATTTTAAAGCTTTCCAACTGCTGTTCAGTTGGGAAAGACGATGAACATATAGATACAATCAAGTGAAAGATCAATGTGTTTTAATTGAAAAAGGCAACCAGTGTTCATTTCTAAATGGCATGGCTTAAGTTTGTAATTAATTAGCAATGGGTAGTTAGTCGCACATAACCCTTTATAATGTGTTATAGACAGCTAACGGTCTAAAAGACATAGAACAAAAAACATCAATAATCCATCCGATACTTTAATGCTGTTTTTGTAGATGATATCTAAAGAATATTGTTTCCACAGAAATAAATAAAAATGTCCCCTTTACTCAGCTCAGAACCTTTTCCCCAGCGTAGAGAGCAGCACATCTACCCTTGACGTTAACATAGGACATACAGATGGAGTTGGAAATGTGAAGTGGGGAGCTCTGTAAAGGTTCACACAATGGAGTGGGAAGTAGAACAGGCCCAAATAGTCTCCATTTTCTACTGCCTCTGTAGCACATACTCTGTTGGCTTTTCAAAAGGAAACACATCCGATAAATGTTGCCAAGGTATCAATGAGTCTAAGTTTACAATGCTTATTCTTTGTGCAAGTCATCATAAATATTGGACCGTCTTCAAATAAAAGTGCTTGACATATTACTATATTTTTGTAACAAGGGCATCATAATGGTGCTTAAAGGGAACCTGTCACCTCATTCTACCCACTAGCTGTCCCTACATCTTCCTAGCTGCTCCCTAACCATCCCTCCCTGCTGTAAATCCGTCCTATAAAGCTGTTGAAAAATGACTTATAACTTTCAGGCCGTCGCTCAGTCAGGAGACCGGAAAAGCGGCTCCAGGCTCCATTCACCCCTCCTCGCTGCATCACTGCATGCCCCGCTGAGCATCATTATTCTGTATTGATCTCCTCCTCTATTTGAATCTCCACCCTCTTCTCCTCCTATGATGCAGCGGCTGGTACACACTGAGAAACCTGTTCTCAAATAGGTTGAGGGCATGTTCTTTATCTCTATGTTTCTGGCTGCTTATGATTAGTCAGCATCATACAGGAGAAGTACACACCCACATTGAACACTATATGATAGCTCACACTTGGACTTAACAAAAGCTAACTCATGGGTGCCAAATATTTTTATTGCTAATATCTCCGCAATGGAAAGGTGAAATGTGAAAAAAGAAGTTTCTATTAAGCTCTGCAGCCATTATTACACCTTGTGTCCAGTTCTACATGAAAAACATTGTGAAAATTCTTCTTCAATGGTGATGCCTCCATAATTGGAAGTATCACTAGAGTGTCAGGCATGGATCGGAGGGGAATTTTACCGGAGAATGCTGGATTCTTTTTTTGCCACATTTTGTAATGTCACATGATTTATCCAGTTTGATTCTAGAATATGGTGTTAGACCACCAGATGATACATAAGGGACAAAGATTAATAAAATGCTCCTATGAGAAAGGAATGGGAAAAAGAAATGCAGCATGAAAGAGGGAAGCACCTCTCTATTGTGTACTATTGTCTGAATTCAGGGGCAGCAGGTTAGCTTTCCTGCTTCGCATTCTTGAAGTACTTCGTGCACTGTCCAAGCCATAGTGTAGAGGTGGGGAACTCCAAGCCTGGAGAGCCACCAACAGTGCATGTTTTCAGAATTTCCTTAGCATTGCACAGGGGTAGGAATCATCACTCGTGCAGGTGATTCAATTATAACCTGCGCAATGCTAAGGAAATCCTGAAAACCTGCAGTGTTGATGGCTCCCCCACCTCTGCCTTAGTGGGAAGTAAGACTGGGGGTCGTTCAATGTCATCTTCAGGAAACAATATCTGACCAGATCTATTTGACATGTCCTTTATTTTTCCATATTTGTACTGTCAAGAAAACAAATCACGACTTACGATTTTAAAATTCTGTGTCACCTTTAACACGAGTTCAGCATGACCTCTGAAATGAATGCAAATGCTGATTGACACCGGTATTTATTGCAAAGTGAATAATTTCTTACATTACTTGCCATTAACAACTAGTAATGTCATTAGCAACAGGAAAACAAATTTGCATATAAATCATTACACGCTTCACATATGCTCTCTCCCAGTGATGCTATTGATTGCCCTGAGCTTTCAACAGCGAGAAGCGTTGCCTTTAATTGATTATACAAGATCTTGCCATGGACAGCCCGGTCAACCGAGATGGAAGAATGCGAGTTTGAAACATGTCTGTCCTGCTGTGTTTAACCAGCAACATCAAGGACCAAAACAATGATAAATGTTGCTATTCATTGTAAGGAAAAATCACTTAAGTAAGCGCTCCTGCGTATTTAGACAGCAAATATAACCGAGTAATAAATGGTGCCATTTAGCCGACTCCTTTAATTAGTCCTGCCATGCTGAAAATGAATGTTTTGTACATTTAACTTCTACATGCAAATGTTTTACTCTTAGTTCTTCAATTACATGAAGATGTTCTGCTATGACAGTGAAATAAGACATCTTTGCACACATTTGTTCTATGTTGTCTTGCTTGGTTACCTAATATTATTAGGTTATGTCGAAGGCATCTCAGTGATTGAATATTTATAGGAGCGCTTGAAGAATTATATTACTTCAAACTGATGTTTAAATGCATAACAAGCAAATAGAAAGTGCCCACATTCACATTCTGTATTGCTCAAAGACCTCATTTCCCCACCATCCCCCATATATTACATAACCAGGAGGATGTATGGCAATGGATAACCTTTTTTAGATTCAAGTCCACTGCATTTTATATGCAAAATATAATTTTCCACTTCCACTAAAGACATCACTGTAGTCAGAAACAAGTTATGGCATAATCCCAAATTTTGTCATGTTCTTCCCAAACCCCCTGGCCCTGGAATTAAAGGAATTAATAAAGGAATTAAATAGACTCCTGATTGTGGTTAAAGACCTTAGACCAATTCTCTTGGTGTCTCAAATCAGGTACTTTCCGTGGGATTTCTTAGAGCTAGCCTATAGGGATGGGCAAACCAGTGGCGGACCTTCAGCCTGCAGGGCCCTGGTGCAGCTTGTGATGAGGAGGGGGGGTATTGCGTGCGGCTCTTACCTGCGCCGAGTCGCGCATTGTAGATCTGGGAGCCGGGGCTGGAGAGGTGGGGCGGGAACAGCCAAGGGAAGCAGGAAGCTTCCCTCGGTTAACCTCCTCTCCTCTGATATAGGGTCACGGGGGGCCCCCTACAGGTGCTTGAGGGGCCCCCTACCCGGTCGGGGCCCTGGTGCAGCTGAACCAGCTGCACCACGGTAGGTCCGCCCCTGGGGTAAACATCTTGTATATCCCCGTGTTCAGGATCGGGGCCGCACTGTGAAAGCAAGTAAAGGGTTGTTAATCGCACTAATTATACTTACCGCTCTGTGTTATTCTTTCCCGTTTTGTGGCGGTGCAGCATCACTTCTGGGTTGCCGAGGGATTCATCATGTGACCAGCTCCAACAGCCAATCACATGCGGGCAAAAGATAAGGGGGGCGCTGAAGTGACACAGCGCGTGTCACACCATGAAACAAGAAAGCGGACCTGGTAAGTATATCAGTTGTATTTACTCTGTATTAACCCTTTCCATGCTTTCACAGGGTGTCCCCGATCCCAAACTCATGGATATACAAGATGTTTGCCCATCCCTACTGGCCTACGTACTGTCTGTGTAGGGAAACAATTGGATGTCAGTAACCATTAGGCTGGCGCCACATGTTGTGGATTTATTGCGTATCTGCAGCATTTCCACAAGATTTCTACTAATCCATGGTCAGCATGAAATAGATACTAGCTGCATGTTTTCAGCCATAGATGTTCAACTCTGAAATATTGCAGAGTTTCAGAGAAAAACATAGCTTAATTGCTGCTGGAGACTTTGACCTTGACTGACAAGTCTTTCCCTGTGTATGTGTATAGGGACCTTTTTTACCCAATGGCAACAGGCAGCGAGAAGCTTTTCTGACCAGTAATTGCAGTGAAAGGTGGTCCTGCAAAGTAGTGGTTGAATACAAATGCACGTCACAATTTTCAGATTTACATTTTTAAAATATTTAGAAAACCCTGAATCATTTCCTTTACACTTCACAAATGCGTACTATGCTGTTTTGGTATATCACATAAAATCCCAATAAAATATAATTATGTTTGGGTAAGTCATAATCGCTTTCCAACAAGCTTTTAATATGACTTAGCTGTCTCCATAAGGAAACACAGCGTCTGTAGTTTGGGGTTCTGATCTGGCACAAATCCCTTAGTCATATTAAAAGCTTGTTGGAAAGCGATTATGACTTTGAGGAGCTGCTTAAATGCGGCACTGGAGTTTCTCCACTTCCTTAGTGAAGTGCAAATTTGTATATATCTGAGAGGAGGGAAGTGGCTACAATCTCCTTACCTACTTAGCTGAATCCATAAGGTAGACAGCAAGTTCCCAGGCCTTGTCTTAGCCCACCCACACAGCCAGATCAGAATATCCCACACACTACACTGATGAGGGGCAGTTACCCCGAAACGCAGCGTCTGTAGTTTGGGGTTCTGATCTGGCACAAATCCCTTAGTCATATTAAAAGCTTGTTGGAAAGCGATTATGACTTTGAGGAAGCTGTTTAAATGTGGCACTGGAGTTTCTCCACTTCCTTAGTGAAGTGCAAATTTGTATATATCAGAGAGGAGGGAAGTGGCTACAATCTCCTTACCTACTTAGCTGTCTCCATAAGGTAGACAGCAAGTTCCCCGACCTTCCCTGGTTTGGTTATTAAACAGAGGTTATTCCAAGATCAAGGCATAGGATTGTGTTTGAGATCACTAAGGAACCTAAGGTGACCCCTAAGAAACGAAAGGCTTCTCTCATATAAGTTAATATTCATGAGGCCACCATAAGGAAGACACTGAAAAACAATGCTGTGCATGACAGGCCTACAAAGATATAGCCACTCCTCTCCAAAAATACCATTCCTGCCCATCTGTAGTTTGCTAAAGATCCCCTGGACAAGTCATAAAACTATTAGAACTACATTGATCTAAGAGAGCAAGATGGATGAGACCGAGATATTTAGTTTAAATGAGAAATGCATGAGGGTGGTATTATCATGGTTTTGGCCCACTGTACTTGAGTTGGTCGACAGGGTAGGGGGTACTCAGATACCGGGACAGGGGGTTCACTTCGGTGGGGATCACGGCTGGTCGGTTCCCGGTTCCGTGCCATGGACCCTCAGTGGCGGGGTGGGGGTGATGATGATGGGGGATTTGTAACGTGACACCACCTGTGGTACCTGGTAATAGAATCACCAGCACTGCAGCTGGCCGCTGAAGTGATGGGAATGCAGCTTTGGTAGTACAGCTCCCCACAGGTGGAGCTTTACCGCAGGGCAGCGGGGTAGATGAGGGGAGCCATAGTCCTCAGCTCTGTGGTGCTGCAGGGATCTCTTCTGGTGACAAAT
The DNA here is from genome assembly GCA_033576535.1 of Allobates femoralis. Classification (NCBI taxonomy): domain Eukaryota; kingdom Metazoa; phylum Chordata; class Amphibia; order Anura; family Aromobatidae; genus Allobates; species Allobates femoralis. The sequence continues at coordinate 139,436,504 of JARQOC010000008.1, read as the reverse complement.
AACTGAGACAGAGGCCAGATTACCTCAAACAGTTCTTTACTGGTACCGGGCAGATGTTAAGGTACACAGTACAGACCAGAGGTTAGCTGCCACAGGCTTTGGGGTTTGCACCAGAGTCTGTCAGAGATTCTTTCCAATACTTTCCTTGGTCCTTCTCTTAAGGGCTCTTTTGGCTCTTTACCTCACACTCACAAGTCAAGTCTCTAGTCCTCGGTGTCTGTTCCTTCGAGTTCTTGTTGACAGATGTTGGAATTTCTGATGGGTGCTGTGGCTCCTTCCTTGATAAGACTCACAGCCTGCCGGTCAGCGGTTTGGGATAAACCTTAACATTCCTTAACAAACCGCCTCTGTTCTGGTACACTGGTGTTGAACTGGACTCTCCAGCCGGCTCCAACCAGTCCTGGAGTGTTCCCCTTGTTGTCTGGGTCTGGCCCTCCTGTCAGAGCTGCTGTTTCAGCTGCGTCTGTCTTCTTTCAGTTCCTCTCATCATCTGCTGGTCTCAACTGTCACTCACTGACGTCACGTCTCCCGCTCAACTAAACTCCACCCCCCTGGGACCTACTGAATATACAGTCCCTGGTGCTAGGGTGCCTTTGATTGGGATATCGTGGCTTTTTGGACATACTCTGAAGTTCCCCCCGCTACCTGTGACTAGGGAGGCGCCACACTTTCTGTTTGGGGTGCAGTACCTCCCTGTGGCGTCCCGCCGCAGGGGTGCCACACACTGCATCTGGACCATGATGACTCATTAATGGAACCATAAATTCTTAATCATACTACCAAATTCTTAAATAAATTGTGAATGTATCTGTTCATGAGCTGAAATTCAAAAGAATTGAGTCATGCAGTAAAATAACCACCCAAAAAACCCAAGTTGTTCTAAAAAAGAATGGTTAAACAAGAGTATAGTTATACAGTGGATTGCACGCAATATGATGGCCCCTTGTTTTTACTTCATCATTAACCATATTTAGAAACTTGAGCAAATTCTGAAAAAATCCATTCTAATTTACTAGATTTCACTTTTATTAATTAAATGAAATTTATTTCCAAACCAAATTTAGCTGACTAAAATTGCATAAAACTACCTTGACTGCCCAAAAAGGGGCTAACAGTTCATAGTATGCATTTTCCTGGCAACCAGCACTGACTTTATAGCATAGCTTAGAAGGCACATTGTAATTTTATCTGCAAATACAATGAACATGTCCTATTAACAATCCATATCTGCTCAGAAATGGATGCAGCAAAGGCAAACCAAGAAAATGATTATGTGGACAAATCATATGACCAGCTCATTTTTATCTGCTATCAATATGAGGACAGAGATGAGTTTTCATGTTTACATACCCCATTCATGACCAGCATGGAGCCTTCAACTAAAGAGCTGGGGTACAGATTTATGAAGATCAATGAAGTGACCAAATGCTTTAGTTTATATGTTCTCTCTACCTGGATGATGTTTCACGAAACACTGAACGACTTCAGCTCCATCTCTCTCAGCTACTGCAGCCTCTACACTGGCAAAAGACATAAGAACCCCACTTACCCTACTACTAGAGATTAACAACACAGTCTACAGTCTGCAGAGAAATCTCAGGCACGACATTGCTGTCAATCACCAGTGAGAAAGGTGGGAAATGCAAAGCCAGTGGAAGAACGATGTACTGAGTCTCTTGGCCACATAAGTGTGCTTGGGTTGCAGGGGACTGAGCACCGGTATTCAGACATCTGTGTTACCTCCCAGTGGAGCTGGCAGCCTGCTGCTGGGTGCAATGGATATTTGACCTGGCTGATGTGTGGTGAGTTTTTTCTGAGCCTAATGTCCTATTTCGGTGATTTTTTTAATGTTTGGTGGTTTTCCACTAAACAAGCATATAGCTATCATATACTTAGGACTCGTAAGCGTGAGGGCCCTTGACGGTGGGTTACGAGCTTATGTTATTTTGGCCAAGGTATCCAGTAAAACCTCACATTTTATCTATAGTGTTTTGTTGCATCTTTTTATCCTTTTGCAGTTTGAGGTTGAGCCCTCTGGGGGGCATCTGTCATATGTGATGCATGTATTTGTGCGGAGCTGCCCACCTGGCCTTATAGCATGTGTGTGACCAACAGGCTTGGCTCTGACAGTGTGCTTCACATGTACGTGTGTGACTGATGCTCTTTTGGTGACCTGCTGTCTATAGATACCACCAGTATCCTCCTTGATAGCATGGCTGGACGCAGGTGCTACCCCCCCCCCCCCCATTGCTTGGATTGCAGGAGACTGAGCACTGGTATGCAGACATCTGTATTACCTCCCAGTGGTGCTGTCAGCCTGCTGCTGGGTGCAATGGATATTTGACCTGGCTGATTTTTAAGGCATGTTTTTGGTGAGTTTTGTCTGAGCTTAATGATCTATTTCGGTGATTTTTTAATGTTTGCTGGTTTTCCACTAAACAAGCATATGGTTAACATATGGTTAGGACTTGTAAGTGTGAGGGCCCTTGACGGTGGGTTACGAGCTTACGCTATTTTGGCCAAAGTATCCACAAACACCTCACATTTTATCTATAGTGTTTTGTTGCATCTTTTTGGGTTGCAGGGGACTGAGCACCGGTATTCAGACATCTGTATTACTTCCCAGTGGAGCTGGCAGCCTGCTGCTGGGTGCAACGGATATTTGACCTGGCTGATTTTTGGTGAGTTTTTTCCACATCAAAGTGCACCAAGCATTAGCACATCTGATTAAACCCAAGTTTCTGCGCATGGAGGTTGCAATTTGAGCCTCCCAATTGCAATTTTTATCGGGACAATACACCCTATAAGGCTATGTGCTTAGTTTATACTGTCAGTTTGGACTGAAAGATTCTCTTTAAGTTGCAGCAGCTGGAGATACGCCAAAACTTGGGTTCAAGCTTATTATTTGGCAAATGGGCCAGAAAAGTCAAAAGATTCTGCTAGTCAATAGGCAAAGCATATCTCTACTTATTGGCTCTCTGACTTTTTTTGAGAATTCTGGCCAGTGGCCACAGTAACAGCAATGAGTAGTCATGACATATTTAGGACTCCAGTGCTGGGAAGATTCTGGCATTATGTTAGTGATATGTTCTGCCACTTAGCTCTGTCGGTCGTCAATCTTACAATTGAGTCAATGTGAGTGAGAAGTGTGATCACTCAGCTCAGGGCTCATCTTCCTTGTGGGCTCTAAAGCAGCTGTGTGATCTGCCTATATTGAATACAATGGGTAAAGTTTCCATTGTGGAGAGCACCAAGGTGGCATTGGTAGGCGACGCAATGACCCCCTGGGTATTTGAATTTGCAAATAGCCTCAGCAGAGAAGAAGAGGACACAAATTCTAGTGCCAACTTTTGGATTTAGGAATACTAGAAGTCAATATTGACTTTTTAAAAGGTCTTGTCACATGATTTAAGCAACTGACGATTTTGGTTTGGTGTCACATCCTAAGTCATTTGGCAAGGTTCTTTGAAGGGTTGGTATCTCCTTTTAGGATTGCAACCTTCAAAAGGTCGCAACAGAGTTTTTTCTCCTCTTCCTCTCTGAAAAGGCTATTTCCCTATTTTGGAGGTACACTATCGTCCAGAATTGTAATTCTCTTTTTGTTGGATTTTACACCATCAACTCCTTCACCATCTGTGCCACGGGGATTTATTTCTTGCCTGTCCTTTCCTTTTCATGAAGCAGCAGTTATCCACACACACTTGTCTGCTAATCTTGTAGGGCTTGTGAAAGTATATACAGTGTTTACAGGTTCTCAACACCCATTAAAATAAAGGGATACAGCCAACCTGCACTGGGTCCCCTTTCTTTTCAGTGACCTTACATTGGCTACATAGACTCCCTGAAGGAGAGCACACCCGCGGAGTAGGGTCATTTTTGCCTGGTATATAGAAAGCGTTAAAATCCCCAATTTAGTGTTATTTATGCAATAAAACTTAAAAACGTATGCTACATATATTACAATTTACCAAATATAAAGATATTATATGCAGCATAATATACTTGTGCCCACTGATGTGACCACAGAGACCTAATATCAAACCTATAAAGCCTTCATGTATTCAAGCTAAGTCTCACAGTTGCAAACAATAATCTAAGAAATGGATTAACAAATCAATTCTTGTAATTTCAGATCATTTGCCAACTAGGACTAATCCAAGACTAACCTAATTTTGAGTTGTTCTGTTTCCAATACGTGATTATCTAATAGAGGTTAAGAATAAATGACTGTTATTTCAATGTACTTAGCTGGGCAGCACGTTTCATCCAATATTATCCTACCAGTGCTTGACCCCGTAAATATACCCCGTAAACATATGGGATCTCCGACTTCTCTAGGTGTTAGTATGAGGAGGAAGGATTTCCTACGAGCGCTTAAACTCATTAACTTGTCACATTCACATCCTGTCCATCATCTTCCCTAAATGCTCAGTTTACCTCTCTAGGCGGCTGGCTTGTTACACGGATGCTGTCTGATACAATCCCCGGGCGCTTGCATCTCATTTCTAAACAAAGCTTTGGTCACTTGAGTCACCTTCATGTCAAGACTACATATGCTTCTTGCCTATCTTCTTGTCAATTTCCTTGTTTCAAGTGAAATCTATCTGATGATGTTACAAAAAACTTACAGCATTGATGTTTCTTTTACTGAATTGAGTTTGAAAGCTCCTTGTTTTCCTCTATGACCCTTGAATTTTACAATATTGTTCGGTATGTTGTCATTCTTTTCATTTGGTAAATCCTAAGGAGAAGTGTACCATGGCTACACATATATGAATAATAATAATATCGGAAGGCAGACGTAATAAGCGAAAAACAGGAAAACCGGCTACAACTTCATTCTGGAAAGATTTTTGGAAAACGAAAAAATATTATAACACAAATGCTGGGTGGTTAAAAGACTGAAAATACATTTTCCAACAACAAAATGGGACAAGTAGAAATAACAACAGAAATGATGAGAGACAGAGTAAAGATTAACAACTGGACTTCACCTGGTGGGGATCAATTGCATGGATTATGGCTTAAGTATGTGAGCAGTCTGCATGCAAAAATGGTCCAACAATTTAATGACATTCTGCATTCAGAGTGGAAATATCATACAGAAAGATCCAGTAAGGGTGCTTTCACATGACGTTTTTGATCCTGTCCGTGGGATCCTACTTTTTGGACACCACACAGGGTGACCTATTCTGTGTCCGGGTCCGTGATTATCACGGATCCAGACACAGCAGGGCACTTTCACTTCTGCAATGTATAATATACATTGCAGAAGTGAAATTTAGTAAAAAGAAAGAGTTAAAAATAAAAAATCACTATGCTCACCTCGTGACCCGATGACGCTCCGGGTTGTGACATCATCACAGGTCCTGTAAGCACCTGGACCTTGCTGGAGGCAGCGGTGGATCGAGGATAGGTGAGCATAGTGATTTTTTATTTTTAACTCTTTCTTTTACTTAATTACACTTCTGCAATGTATATTATACATTGCAGAAGTGTAATTAGAAGGTTAGGAGCAATTGTGGCGTACTGAGCATGCTCAGTACACTAAAATCGGGTCCGAGGAATGATCAGCTGTTTCCTCGGACCCGCGCTCATAGGCCCCTATGTTAGAGGACATGGATCGGATGGGATTTGGTATAATTGCCATCAGATTTTGTGGGATCTGATTTTTTTCTGTACCCAAAATTTTGAGTCCAGGAAAAAATCGGACACAAATCAGATCCCACAAAATCGGATGGCAATTATGCCAAATCCGATCCGATCTGACCCCAATAGGATAACACAGGGGCCAAATCGGATACGCGGCTGTCCATTTTACAACGGACAGCCACGGTTCCTTAAAAAACGTGATGTGAAAGCACCCTAAAAGGGACAAAATCAGGAAATTACAGATGTGTTTTCCCAAAATGCTCAAACTGTTGACAGGCATAAGAACTGACCAATCCAGGATTACCTGGAGACAAATAACATCTTGCCAGTAGAACAAAAGGCAATAAAAGAAAAAGAAGGGGCATCAAAGATCAACTCCTGATTGACAAAATGATACAACTTGAATAGATTACAAAAAATGTGACTCACTGCCACACAGTTGGATGATCAAGTGTCTGGATGTCATCGGGGTTTATGGAGATATTGGCAGAATCATTGAAAATGCAATGGAGCACTGGAAAACTGAGTTGTTTGTGGGCAACCAAAGCTATGGAATAGTCAATATCAAGAGAGGAATTTTTCCAGGGTGTTTCATTGTCACCACTGTTGTTTATCATTTAAAGGATTCCACTGACATTAATTCTACAAAAAAACAAACTTGGGCTATCAAACTGCCAGGAATTCACCAAAAATGTCTCACCTGTTGTACATGGATGATTTAAAGAAGATCTGTCACTGTCCCTGGTGCTTGGCAAACTGAATGCAGCACTGATTGCAGCATGTCTGCTGCATTCAGGGAAGGGGTCCCCCATGTCTCTAGCCCCATTGTAAGCTTTAAAAAAGACTATAGAAACTTTACAGTTAAGAGGTCCCGTAAGTTGGATCTGATTAAGAGGTCTTCGCCTCTAGCACAATCCTCCCTGCCTTCTCCTTGTGTGTTCCACCCCCTCTAAGAGTCTGCCGCCGCCTCTCCTTCTTCTGGGTCTGCCCTCCTCTTCTCCTGCTCTATGTTAATCACGCTGGCACACAGCGCTTGATGGGATCGGCTGTAAGGCGCATTGTGTGACGTCAGCGCCAGATTCTTGCCCTGTTTATGTTTATTCATTTACCGCACTTGGAATTTTTTTCCCCATTTTTCAGTACACTATATGGTAAAATAAATTATTTAAATTGAAAGTATAACTCGTTGCCCAAAAAACAAACCCTAATGTCTATTTCTATATTGATGGAAGAATGAAAAAATGTGTGGCTCTTGGAAGAAGGGGAGGAAAAATGAAGAGCTAAAAACGGAAAATCACCGGGGTGGGGGGGGGGGGGGTTGGGTTGGTGTAGGGGTTAATCCGTGTCTGTGCTGAAGTCATTGCTGTTCTCTAATTATGATCATCACGTTTGTGTAAAAAGAAGGTTTAAGTTGACAAACTTTGGTTATTTTGGAAAACCCTGTTCTAGTGGCATGGTGGGCTGAATACAATGTACGTCACAATTTTCAGGTTTATATTTTTAAAATCATTTCCTTTACACTTCACACATACTTGCTACTTTGTTTTGTTATATCACCTAAAATCCTAATAAAATACAATTAAGTTTGTGGGTGTAATGTGAAAAAATATGGAAAAGTTCATACGGTCATGGTGCGGTGGCATTATTTGTAGAGTAGCATTATTATTAATGTTGGTCTTAGCATTATGAGTTTTTTAATCATTGTATAAGTATATTATTTGTAATTTGGTCATTGTGCTATTTAGAAGTATTACAACGAAAATAGAATTGCTGCATTTATTGAAAGTTCTATATCGTTTTCTGTATTTTTTACATCTGTCTTTGTAGGGAATAGCAATGCTATTGGGATCCATGCATTTGAATTACATGATGCAGGCGCAGTACAGGTCATAACCTTTCCTTGGGGCCAATAGGGCTCTATTTATGCCACTGATCTCAGAGCTGTTCTATGTAGACAGGACAGTAATTCCCATGGCTAGCAGGACTAATGATGGATAATAATTCACTGTCCCACTGAGCCCCCAAGACAGTAGACATGATGTGCAGTAAATAATTACACATCACATTCAATTAGGTAGGCTAGGCTAAGGATCTGCTGTAGAATGACATAAACGACCATTAATCGGCCATGCGTATGCGGATTGGCCATTGTTTAATAACAGGTTTACAACCAGATCAGTATTGGATCGTTCTATGTGCATAGACTGTCATTGTCCTAGACGGCACATGCCCTGTTTAACCCTTTCAGGACCCAGCCTATTTTGACCCTAAAGACCTTGGCATTTTTGTCAATTCTGACCAGTGTCCCTTTATGAGGTTATAACTCTGAAACGCTACAACGGATTCTAGCGATTCTGAGACTGTTTTTTCGTGACATATTGGACTTCATGTTAGTATTAAATTTACGTCGATAATTTTTGCGTTTATTTGTGAAAAAATAAAAAATTTGGCAAAAAGTTTGAAAATTTCGCACTTTTCAAATTTTGAATTTTTCTTCTGCTAAACCAGAGAGTTATGTGATACAAAATAGTTAATATATAAAATTTTCCACATGTCTATTTTACATCAGCACAATTTTTGAAAAAAAAAAATTGATAGGAAGTTATAAAGATTCAAAGTTCATCAGCAATTTTTCATTTTTCCAGCAAAATTTACAAAACCATTTTTTTAGTGACCACATCACATTTGAAGTCCCTTTGAGGGGCGTACATGACAGAAAACACCCAAAAGTGACACCATTGCAAAAACTGCACCCCTCAAGCTACTCAAAACTACATTCAAGAAGAATATTAACCCTTCAGGTACTTCACAGGAACTATAGCAAAGTCGAAGGAAAAAATGGGCATTTTAATTTTTCTAATAAAAATGTTCTCATTTCTTTCATTTTCACATGGGCAACAGGATAAAATGCATCTTAAAATTTGTTGGGCAATTTCTCCTGAGTACACCGATACGTCATATAAGGTCATAAACCATTGTTTAGGCGCACAGCAGGGCTCAGAAGGGAAGGAGCGCAATTTGACTTTTTTAGCTAATTTTTCATTCAAAAAGTGAAATGGCGCTCCTTCAATTCTGAGCCCTGTCGTGTGCCCAAATAGTGCTTTATGACCACATATGAGGTATCGGTGTACTCAGGAGAAATTGCCCAACAAATTTTAGAATGCATTTTATCCTGTTGCCCATGTGAAAAATGAAAAAATTTAGGCTAAAAGAAAATTTTTGTGAAAAAAAAAAGTACTTTTTCATTTTTACGGAACAATTTGTGAAACATTAGGGGGTTCAAAGTGCCCACCACCCCTTTTCATAAGATCCCTGGGGGGTCTAGTTTCCAAAATGGGGTCACTTGTGGGAGAGCTCCAATGTTTAGGCACACAGAGGCTCTCCAAACGTGACATGGTGTCCGCTAACAATTTGAATGGAAAATTAGCTCAAATTGTTAGAGGACACCATGTCACGTTTTGGAGAGACCCTGTGTGCCATAACTAGACACCCCCAGAGAACTTATCTAGATGGGTGGTGAGCATATTGAACCCCCAGGTACTTCACAAATTAATCTGTCAAAATGAAAAAAGAAAATGTTTGTGGAAAAAAAAGTACTTTTTAATTTTTATGGATCAATTTGTGAAGCACTTGGGGGTTCAAAGTGCTCACTATGCATCTAGATACGTTACTTGGGGGGGTCTAGTTTCCAAAATGGGGTCAATTGTGGGGGAGCTCCAATGTTTAGGCACACAGGAGCTCTCCATACATGACATGGTGTTCGCTAACAATTGGAGATAATTTTCCATTCAACTTGTTAGCTGGCACCATGTCGTGTATGGAAAGCCCCTGAGTGCCACCAGCACAAGGGCAACTGGAAGACTTGGGGTACAGGACCAGAAAATCGCATCTCTAATGAATGCGCTATTTTCTGGGGTGGCTGTGGGTTGCAATTTGCAGTGTGGGGGGCCCACAACGTTTGGGTCTCACCACGCTGAGGATTCCAGCCCCCCAGCTGCCAAGTTGTACCTGGCTGGCTACCAAAAATACAGCGAAGGCCTTTTTTTATTTCTAGAACTGATTTTAGAAAAAAAAAATGACGTGGGGCTGTGCCATATTTTTGGTCCAGTCAGGTACAACTTGGCAGCAACAGACTGCCACCAACCCCCAGTTGCTTCTTTGTACCTGGCTGGCAACCAAAAATACAGCGAAGCCTTTTTTTTTTTTATTTCTAGAACTAATTCTAGAAAAAAAAAAGACGTGGGGCTCTGCCATATTTTTGGCCCAGCCAGGTACAACTTGGCAGCTGGGGGCTGGAATCATCAGCATGGAGAGGCAAAGCGTTCTGGGCCCCCCATGCTACGAATTGCAGCCCGCAGCCGCCCCAGAAAATGGCGCATTCATTGAAGTGCCATTTTCTGGCTCTGTACCCAGGTTCTTCCAGTTGCCCTGGTGCCGGAGGGAAACTGGATAATAAAGGGGTTAATGCCAGCTTTTTTATTGGCAGCTGGCACTAAGCCGGAGATTCATAATGTCGGAGCAATGTTAGACCCGGCCATTAGGAATCTCTAGTAAATAGTCAAAAAATACAGCACACAGAGAAAAATCTTTTTATTTGAAAAAAAACACAATCAAAATTCGGACTCCATCTTTATTATAAAGATCCGACGTAGTCCACAATGAAGGTCCCACGATGCTCGATCGCCTCTGCTCAAACCAGATATTGCAGCAAGGGATCAAGTGTCCTCTTCCTACAGTCTCTGGGGTCAGAGTTATGGTGCACTGTATGGCAATGATCTGTCATACAGTGCACCATGACATGACTATGATCCCAGAGATTACAACAAGAGGACACTTGATCCCTTTTTGCACCCATCCACCCATGCATCCATCATCCACCCATGCACCCATCATCCACGCATATGCACACATCCATCCATGCACACATCCATGCACGCACACATCCATGCATGCACACACCCATCCACGAACGCACACATCCACAAACACACACATCCATCCATGCACACATCCACGCACGCACACATCCATCCATGCACACATCCATCCATGCACACATCCATGCATGCAGACATCCACACATGCACACATCCACACACGCACACATCCATGCACACACACATCTATGCACGCACGCACACATCCATCTATGCACACATCCATGCACACACACATCCATCCATGCACACATCCATGCATGCAGACATCCACACATGCACACATCCATCCATGCACACATCCATGCGTGCATACATCCACACATCCATGCACGAACACATCCACGCATGCACACATCCATCCATGCACACATCCATGCATGCACACATTCTCACATCTATGCACACACGCACGCACACATCCATCCATCCATGAACACATCCACCCATGCACACATCCATACATGCATGCATCCACGCACGCACGCATCCACACACGCACACATCCATCCATACACGCACACATCCATCCATGCAATATCCATGCACACATCCATGCACGCACAGCAGGATGGTAGTGGGGGGCAGAATGGTGGCGAGCGGGGCAGTATGGAGCAGTCGGGGCAGGATGGTGGTGGGGGGCAGGATGGTGGCGAGCAGGGCAGGATGGAGCAAGTGGGGCAGGATGGTGGTGGGGGGCAGAATGGTGGCAAGCGGGGCATGATGGAGCAAGCGGGGCAGGATGGTGGTGGGGGCAGAATAGTGGCAAGCGGGGCAGGATGGAGCAAGCAGGGCAGGATGGTGGTTGGGGGCAGGATGGTGGCGAGCAGGGCAGGATGGAGAAAGTGGGGTAGGATGGAGCAAGCGGGGCAGGATGGTGGCGGGGGGCAGGATGGTGGCGAGCGGGGCAGGATGGTGGTGAGCGGGGTAGGATGGATGACGGCTGCGGCGGCGGGGGCGGGCTCGCACACACTCACACACCCACGCATAAAATAAAAAATCATTATGCTCACCTATCCTCTCTATCCAGCGCTGCCTCCCACAGCAAGGTCCTTGTGCTTACAGGACCTGTGATGATGTCATAAAGCATCATCGGGTCATGAGCATAATGATTTTTAATTTTATGAGTGGCTGTGCGATGGGCAGGGGTGGGAGACGGGAGTGTGTGGGGAGCAGGAGAGGGTACCGATGGCAGGTGTGGGGCTTGTTTAGCCCCGCTCCCGCTAATGGTCGGCAATGTTAGATCACCCTAAGTGGGTGTACAGCCAGCTTCAGCAGGATGTGACGTACCATACCGTTACATTCTGACAGAAGCTGGCTTAGGGTTTTATTGTAATAGATAATAGTAATAATAATAATAATATTAATAAGTCTTTCTATAATTTTTTTATAGGATCAGTATGTGGGTATTTTGTAATCCTGTGTCACAGCTCAGTTTAAGTCTTGTGACAGCTCTGGATCTGACGGATTTAAGCATAGTTAATTTCTTCTGTGTCAGCAATGGTTAATATCAGTTTTTACCTTGCTGGCAATTCCACGCCTGTGTCTGTGTTTGCAGCCCGATTGATTAAGTCCACTTCATGTAAATAGTCACATGATGCCAGTGATAGAGTGTCATTTCTCACACTGACCTGGGGTGTCGTGCTGCAGTTGGACAGCTAGTTGGAGCAGTGTCAATTGTAGCCTCTGGTGTTTCGGCTACAGCTTTCTAGTTTATTTGGTGTCCTTTTTGTTTATATTTTTGTGGGTTCTTACCAATCCTGTCCCGTTTCCTTCCCCCCCGAGTGGGGGAGAGAAGTATTAAACCAGGGATGGCCAGGAGCAGGGCAAAGGTGGCAGCTCAGACATCCTCACCATTAGAGGTAACTTTGAGATAAGGGACAACTAGGGCCTCCCTAGTCTGAGGGTGAGTGTTGGAGACCCACTCCCTCAGTCAGTCATTACAACCTTGTGACATCCTGATATAGCAATAACAGTGTTCACTTATATGTATATAAATGTATAGATAACTTTATTTAAAGGGGTTGTGTGGCACCCTGGTTAGGGCACCACAGCATCTCTTAGGACATGGAAGGAAAGTACACAGCAAGCAGATCCCACTAACAAACAACACCTTTCACCCCAGACATATAGGGGGAGCTCCACTGGTTGCCTTAAGCCAGTTCCCCCTATAAATACGGGTCATGGAGGGAGAAACACCAGAGTGTGCAGTCACTAGAGAACTGTAAACACCTAGAAGAGCTCACCTGATATTGGAGCCACGCTAGGCCCATATTAGAGACACCTGCAAAGTGTTAGACCCTTAGAATAGCGGTCATAGGAACAAGGAGAGTAACCAGTACAAGAAAGGGGCAGAGGAGTCATCCTGACTCACCCTAACAGAGGTCCGGTCACTGGGTCCGAGTTTACAAGAACACAGCACCGTTCCTGTAAAGAAATCAGCACTAAAATAAGGGGTTTAGCTCCCCGGACACCCGAAGCACCAAGAAATGAGAGCCCAGAGTCTAGGCCAGACAGGAATCCCCTTAGAGTGCCCTCAGTGCAGCAAATCCGGGTGTGAAGAGTCACACAAGCAAGTACAGAAACGGTTTGGTCAGGTTTCATGCCTGCCAGACTCCAGCAGAACAACGGATATTAGGAAGCCTACAACCCTGTTTGCTGTGGAAAATTCTTAAGTGTTTCATCTCATCCCCGGTCGAGTGTACCAGTCCACACCAGTAAAGGTACCTAAAAGACTGTATGTGTGCGTGTCCCTCTTATCCCTTACACCACACCGACCGCGCTACCCTATTCCCTTCAACGTCAGTAACTGCCCCGGGGACTCCCCGCTCTCCCTGTAGGGAGCGGTTCTATCCACGCTCCCGCACATCACCCTGGAGGTCTGAGCAGCACCGATGCCATCACCGGACACCTACAGGTGGTGTCACGAAAGAAACTTTACTTCTTCATTTAACCGTGCATTTGACCACCGGGCCCACACAGCCTCATGCACCGAACCGTGACTGCAGCCAGCGCCTGAGACCTGAGAACCCGGCAACGGTGAGTCAGTTGTCCTAGCAGAAATTATATATTTAATATATGGTAATCAATATGAGATTGTTGGTCTGACACCGCAAACAAAACAAAATGCTTCCTCGCTTCTTGAAATCATATTTAAGGTTATGTAAAAATCATCATTGTCAGCAGCACATCATAATGTGTGGAAAGTAGATGTGTTGCCAAGAGAAAGCACATAGAAGGATCATGTTAAAGGTATATTCCCAAGTTTGAAAGTTATCCCCAATTGCTAGGAGTCATCCTATGAATGGAGTGGTGGTTGATCAAGTGCACTTCTATTCCATTCATTCCTATGAGGGTGGCAAAGACAAACTGAGTGAAGTGCTTGGCTACCTCCCAATGAATAGGGGATAACTTCTATACTTTCATACTTGAGACAATCCATTTGGCAATTGCTCTGTGTGGATGGAAGTACGACCAGTTTGTCTACGGCTAGCTTCACATCATGGCAAGATCAGGTCCGGGGTTGTCCGGTGTGAATCAGACAGTCCCGGACCTGATCTTGAAACAGAACCGGAGGGCAAATATGCCCTCTGGGTCCGGTTTGCAGCCAGATTCAGCCGAGCGCAGCTGCAGCTGCTGAACTTTCAAGATCGCGGCTAGCTCCCCGCTAGCCACAGTCCTGAAATCTCTGTAGGGGACAGCTCCAGGTGCTGAAGTTTAGCAGTGGTCGCTGCTAAACTCCACCAGCCGGCATCTGGCTTCCAGATCCGATCTTTTGTCGGATCCGGCGCAATCCGGTGCCATAGATGTCCATGTTAGGGAGGCACCGGATTGAGCCAGATCTGGGAGCATCCGGGAAGATCAGATTTGTACCGATTTTTACCCTGGACACAAAAACGTTGCAAGCAGCGTTTTCGTGTCCAGGAGAAAAATCCGAATCCTCCCGGATTCTCAAATAGTGGCCATCCGGCTCCATCCGGCCCCATAAGGCTGCATTAGTGCAAAATCGGGTCTGGGGCTGTCTGGTTCACACCGGACAGCCCCGGACCTGATCTTGCCGTGATGTGAAGCCAGCCTAAACTAATGGCCATGGGTCACCCAGTCTAAATGCACCATTATCAAGCTTATATCCTAGTCCTTAACATACAAAAATTTCTGGATTGTTTTTGTCGAGGCCCATGCCCATTCCTAAACTGAATCGGCCTAAAATCTCAATTTCAACATTGTCATTAGGAACTCCAAAAGCATCTACATCTAATAGGCCGTCCACACTAATGGAGTGTTTATCTGTGGTTTAGTCTCGAAATGTTTTCATTTTCAGTTATTAGAGGATGGTTGCAGAATAAACGAGATAAATTGTATCTTTGTGCGAATGGCTGCGGAGATGAAATTCAGCTGGTTACGTCTAATGTCGCTGTGGAATAGAGAAGGTAATAGAATGTTTTCCTGACAGCTCTTATAATACGCTATCCACAAGGCAAAACTATATACTGTATTCAAACTGTAGCATTTACTGGAAATGCTAGATAAGTTCACAATCATAACTAAAAACCTCCACAGCCCCGGCAATACATACATTCTGCTATTATACTGTATTTAGTCACATGATGTCCAGTACTAAGAATTCTGTCAACCTCCAAATCCCCCAATTATACTGCACTGATACCCTTAATTATTTAGCTGTATATGTAATATATGTGTATAATGGCATCTCCGTAATAATGAGCTGCCTGTGTTCAAAGCTGGCCATACATACCACATACCTGTCAAACAAACATATTTCAGCATGTTGCTATTTTTCATGACTTCCCCATACACGTAAGCCCTTGCCTTGGTCATGCGTTTTCAATAGGGAGAGAGGAGAAAGCCTCTGCCAGGCTCCTTTGTTTCTTATTTCTCCTAAATGCGAATATGTCACCCAATATTTGCTATGTAACCTAGGAGCATTAATGTTGTAGGAGTAGAGACTCTAAAGCCTCCGTCACACCTGGCGACGAGGCTGGGGAGGTCGGCGGCGACAGGCGGGTGCGCACACGTTTTTGGTGCCCCGCCAGCGTCGCCGTCCCCCATTTACACGGGGCGACATCTGCAGCCCGCGCCGGCGAGCTATCAGGCGGCATCGCCGCCAGGATGTCTGAATACCCCAGCGGCGATGCAGGACAATGACAGGTCGCCGGCGGCTGGTTACATGGGGCGTTGTGCATGCATCGCCCCATGATGGTCGCCTGGTTTCAGAGCACTGCTCTGAAACCAAGCGACCACCCAGCAGCGCCGACATGGCCGCTTTACATGAGGCGACGTAAGGGCGATGTCGCCGCCGATAGGCAACGCCCCCTACGTCGCCTCTGTTAATAGCGGTGATGTGGCCTGGTGTAACGGGGCCTTTAGTCCTAATGTGTCAATTACTGTCCTGCATGCTTTCATTTTAACACAATCACTGTTTGCTCTGCTACTGGTCTACCTGTGCTCATAATGCTAAGCTGTGTATACCCTTCCCCCACCATTGATTGGCAGCTTTCTGTGTACATTGTACATTGACAGACAACTGATAGTCAGTGGTGTGGGCTGGATTACACAGAGAAATTGACTAGGAGGCATGACACCTCTTGTTTTGTAGTGATAATCTCCTGCTGATAAAACACAGATTTTATTGAAGCAAAACCATACAACCTAGGCAGTGACAAACATTATCTCAGCCCCTACATCCTAATGCTCTCAGGTTACATTGTAAAAACATGCTGACAGTTCCCTCTTAAGACAAAATGATCATTCATTAAAATTCCAGGAGGTTATGTTGGGTGAGAGGCGGGAATCTTGCTAACACTGTATTTGATAGGTCATTCATCATGCCGAAATTGTCGACCATCATCTAATGTATATAGTGGCTATTAATGGCTGGATAAATGCTGAACTTTCAATGCCAGTGTAATTCCAATTTGGACAAGATCCAAGTTTGAAGTCATGAACCTTGCAAGTGTAGCAGATAATCGGACATGTTGGGGCACAGAATTCCATGGTTTGGCAGCTACTTTGAAGAAGTCTTGGAGGCAGTTGGATGAGGAATGGATAAGTGTGGAAGACAGAAGTCGGTCTTGGGAGGGCTGGAGTTTATATTTTGGAGTTTACCAGGAAATTAGTTTGGAGATATAAGTAGATTATGGACGGCTTTCTAGGTCAGTGTTAGTAGTTTGAATTGGATGCACAGGGGAACTGGGAGCCAGTGAAGGGATTTACAGAGAGAAGAAGTGGAGGAATAGCGAGGAGAGAGATGGAGTAGTTGGCAGCAGAGTTAAACATGGACTGGAGAAGTGCGAGAGTATTAGCAAGAAAGCCACCAAGGAGGATGCTGCAGTAGTCGAGGTGTAAATGATGAGGACATGCACTAATATTTTTGTAGATTGAAAGCTGAGGAAAGGACAGATTCTTGAAATATTTTTGATTTGGAGGCGGCAGGGGGTGGTGAAAACTTGGACGTGCGATTTGAAGGACGAGATAGTTCAGGTAGTGAAGAGACAGTGGTGTCATTTATTGTAATAGATAGATAAGGTAGGGGAGATAAGTGAGATGCGGGAAAGATGATGAGTTCAGTATTGTCAACATTCAGCTTTAGGAGGTGAGAGGAGATGGAGGATTTGGCCGATAGTACACTTCAAGATTCTGGACAGCAGGTAGGTGATGTCTGTGCCAGAGAGCTAGATCTGAGCCTCATCAGCGTATAGATGGTATTGAAAGCTATGGGACTTTATGAGTTGTCCCAGGCTAAAGATATAGATCAAGAAGTAGTAGAGTATGCCTGGCTTCACACTTGGCCATCAGTTTTTCCCTTTTTCTCAATAACTGATTCGGTATTTTTAGGGTGCCAATAGTGCCTCCTGTGCACCTGGACGTTTTTTGTACTTTGTCATTTTTTTCCCTAAACAATGCTCTAAAAAAAAGATACTTTTTTGTTCCATTAAAAACAGGATTTGTTTTCCCATAGGGCCCCATGTTATAAACCGGATCTGTTTTTTCCTCCTCCCAAAAATGTTGCTAGCAGCGTTTTTTGGGTCCAGTAAAAAAGCTGACGCCATTTCAGTCACACTTGAGTGCACAAACAGGTTTTATCATCAGGTTTTGGACTTAGAGCAAAAAAGTGAAAAAACTGATGCCAATAACTGATCCAAGGCCAATAACGGATCAAGACTGACCCCAGCCTAAGGATCCCTGGACAGATCCTTGAGGGACAACAGAAAGAGGGCGAGATGAGAAGGTAGTGTGGGAGTAGGAGATACTAAAAGAGTGGTTGGAAAGATATGAAGAAATTCAGGAGAGGGAAACGTCTCTGACACCAAGGGAAGAGAAGATGCGTAGTAGAAGGAAAGCAGAGCAAAGGATTAGAAGGAGGATTATGGAGAATTGTCTGTTAGCTTTGGCAGGAAATCATTAGTAATTCTGGTCAGGACATTTTCAATGGAATGGTGGAGAGGGAAGCTGAATTGTAGGTTGTCAAAGAGTGAGTTAGATGAGAGGTGGGAGGAAAGTTGTGCATAGACGTTCGAGGAGTTTGGAAAAAATCAGAGCAGTGATATAGGGCAATTACTGGTAGTAGAGGTCGGGTCGAGGGATGGTTTCTTTAAGATAGGTATGATTATTGCATGTTTAAAAGTAGAAGATAAGGTACTGAAAGTTAAATATAGCTTTAAAAAATGGGATAAGCATGATGGTGAGGTTGGGAGGGAGGTGGCATGGAGTCAAGAGTACAAGTGGTGAGGTGTGATGTGAAGAGAAGATGAGTTAGGGTATGTGCCCTCATAGTGGTTTAGTGACGTTCAAACCGTCAGTAAACCGGTGGAAATTTGCAGGAGCCTAGAGTTCTGAGCTCTGAAGTCTCCAGCGGTTTCCCAGCGGTTTCCCAGCGGTTTTTTCAGTGTGTGCACAGCGTTTTTCAGTCGGTTTTTCCGGCGGTTTTCTATGGAGGATTTTGTTCATGAAAACGATCAAAAACTGCTGAGAAGAATTGACATGTTGTATGCTGCTAAACCGCTAGGAAACCGCTCAACCTCTGGCAGATCTGCTCACATAAACCCACTATGTGTGCACAGCGTTTTCTAAATTACATAGGGTTACTTGTAAGTCCTAAAGCTGCTTAGGATTTACATAAGTTTAAATAAAACCTATGCTAAACCGCCGGCGGTTTTCGCTGCTAAACCGACGTTAAACCACTATGTGGGCACATACCCTAAGGCTGCTTTCACACTGAGGTTTTTCCTGATCAGTATTCATTTGGTTTTGTGAACCAAAACCAGGAGTGGAACCAGGAGAGGAACTTGCAGAGAAAAAGTATAACTGAAAGATTGACACCTGTTCTGGGTTTTGGCTCACAAAACCTAATGAACACTGATCAGGAAAAAACTGCAGTGTGAAAGCAGCCTTAGCTGTGTTTCAGGGATGATGAGGAGGAAGATTATGAGGGAATTGCAATGGTTTATTATGTGCTGGGCTTTGTGGTGATTGAGCCAAAAAGACTTGTCTTATTTAGATGATATTATCTTTGAAATATGCAAAGATGAGGTAGGGCAGAATGGGTAGTGGTAGGCGGAAGAGGGATTTAAAAGTGTTAAATACCTGTTTGGAGTTGTAGGGAAAAGATGCTACAAGGGTTTTGAAGTAATCCTGTTTAGCAGAGGACCGGAATGTGAAATTTGCTTTTTTGAATGTGATGAAAACATTTTGCAAATGCTTTTCCTGCTAGTGCTATTCAGCAAAACTGGACACTTACCAATGCTTTTTAGTGAGATTATTGTGTCAGGGTTGGCACTTGATTCTGACATGTATGAGAGGCGATTGCCATGATTCTACCACTCTGCCATGCATGAGAGGCAACTAAGTCAATAGCTGGTGCGAGCATTCCTCCATGAACAGTTTCCTGGAAAGTGGATTGGTTGCCGTGGGCCAGTTGAATGGTCACCAAGTTCTCCCGATCTGACCTCCTTAAACTTTTATCATTTGGGTCATCTGAAGACAATTGTCTATGCTGTGACGATACAAGATGTTTTTCTTATGAAATTCTCAATAAGTGTCATGTGTCACATGACCCTGTTCCTAGTGATAAAAATAAAATTGGATCCAAAATAGCTG
The DNA here is from genome assembly GCA_033576535.1 of Allobates femoralis. Taxonomy (NCBI): domain Eukaryota; kingdom Metazoa; phylum Chordata; class Amphibia; order Anura; family Aromobatidae; genus Allobates; species Allobates femoralis. The sequence goes on along the minus strand of JARQOC010000008.1, from coordinate 139,416,798 downwards.
ATTTCAAAATGGCCGCCATGGTCACCACCTATCTGCAAAAGTTTTCCCCCTCCCATATACTAATGTGCTACAAACAGGAAGTTGATATCACCAACCATTCATAGATTGGTAGCCCTTGTAGACAAGCGTCCTCTATCCTATTGTACCTGTGTGCCTTATATTGTCCATGTTTATTGTACTTGTCTATTATACCCTCTACATATGTAAAGTGCCAAGAAATTAATTGCGCTATAATAATAAATAATAATAATTCCCATTTTATTTAGGGGCATCCATATAAATGGACCACCCTGTACAACACAGCAGTCAGAGGAAATATTTAATGACAATAGGGGTCTTTCCTGTGCTGTGTATAAAGATTTTAAAGTTGCTCTGGTCAGTTCTGAAGCCAAGCCACCATGTTGGAGTGAATTGTTAAAACCACCTAACTTATCTAGAGACTCTCCCACATACAGGTCAGACTAATATTAGCCACAACCCACCAATATTTATAGGATCAGCCAACACTCTAACGTTTATGGGGATCTCAGCTGGTTGATCAGCATGGGAGATGCCGAACGGGTATGTCCAATTTCGGGTGGTTGATTGCTTGGTTATCTCAGAGGTGTCTGTTGGTGGCTTTCCTACAGAGATTACAGTAGCACTCAGGTGAGCTAGTATTTCTGTGTATTGGAGAAATGGCTGAGATGACTCTCAGCCAAACGCTCATACAAAGCATTGATAGCCAACAGCCATCTAAAATGTACTGACTCAGAAGATGGCAATCCACATATCAAGCCTCGAAATATGCGTAAACTACGGAATGTTGTTCAGTGTTGGTGAAACTACACACTAAGCCTACAGACTAAGGCCATGTCCACACACCTGCGCTCTAAGTATTTAGTGGTTCTCCGCTAAATACTTAGGTTTTGACAGAGAAGTGCAGGTGCGTGTGTGCCGGCTCTTCCTGGAAACACAGCCCCTGGTTACCCGATGTGTATCGTGGTAACCAGTTCACAGACAAGGCTGCCTAGTGTCCGCTTTCCCAGAGCGGACAGGGAAACGCTGCTAGCAGCGTTTCCCTGTGCGGTCGCCTTAAGCGGACACTAGGCAGCCTTGTCTGTGAACTGGTTATCACGATACACATCGGGTAACCAGGGGCTGCGTTTCCAGGAAGCGCCGACACACACGCACCTGCGCTTCTCTCACAAAACCTAAGTATTTAGCGCTGAACCGCTAAATACTTAGAGCGCGTGTGGACATGGCCTAACTCTTATACAGTGTACCTATAAAATGTGTGTTATTACATGCGGTGTAAAATTAATGCATATTATTATAACATTACAATTTTATAGTATTAAAAACATTTTATTTTTATGGTATTGAAGGTGAAATAAAAAAGTATGTGCTATTTTGCAGAGACAACATGAAACAGAAATTGGTTCCCTGCTAAAATAATGACATAATGGATATCAGAATATTTGGAAATCGGGCAGCACCAGCCAACTTATTATCTCTATATGTTGTGTATTGATATAGTGTATATAATTGCATATAATAGATGACATATTGTGAGTTTAATTAATATATATATGTGAAATATATTGCGCTATCTAGGCAAAATGCTGCATGTAAAATGATGTAGTTCGTGTGCATTTATATTAGGGCTGTTTGGCTCTAGAAATGAGATCCTTTTCTTTGCTCCTGGCCTTCTGCATGAGCACAAGATTTTATTATTGCCTAAATATGTATTTTGAGATGCTGCCTTCTGAGAAAACTATTAGCAATTTCTACAGCGATATCTGAACTGTAATATTAAATGTAAGCTTGTGTCTGTATAATGGATTTAAATGTAAATAAATGGTATTTAGGTAGTATTTGCAAGAGATTACCATAAAGCATAGTGGCAATTGTGGACCACATTGACATGGTAAGCAATACAGAAGTACATAAGGTTTGTCAGTGCTAAGTTCCAGTTCCTGACCTCGAAAGTCTTAGGAGGATTTGAGGGAACAAATTGTACAGTGAATACTAATGCAATGTACTATGGATCTATTCTATATTATTACATTGTGCTTTCACTAAGTGTTCTGCAAGGAGTTCATGTTGTTGTGGTTAGGATCGGAGATAAGACATCCAGTGCCCAAAATATTCAAGAGCTGATTAATAGCCTCATTCATGGCACCAAAAAGCAACTTAATGTGAACTTAGAGGAAAGTGCATAACACATAGGTAAGGCTAATTCTTTATCAGTACTATAAGCATTTATCAGTGGCGTAACTAGAGTCTGGTGGGCCCGGTGCGAAATTTAGACCTGGGCCTCCTCCCCGTGCACATGTTGGTCAGATGTAATGGCCCCGTGTAACGTTCTAAATACTTTAAATGCTCACAGATTGACCCCTCTCCCCCTTCATTATGTATTAATGTCCCTCATCCTGCAATATATGGCCCTCCTACTGAAATATTGCTCTTATCATGGTATATATGTCCCCGTCCTAGTATATATAGTCTTCCTCCTCCAGACAGCATAGTCCTTCAAATATTATTATGCACCCCCATATTCCTCCATATATTACAATGTACCCCCATAGTCTTCTATGTATTATAATGCAGCCCATAGTTCCCATTCATAAGGTAGCCCCAGTAGTCATCCAATTATTATAATGCAACCCCATCATCCTACATATTGTATAATGTAGCTTCATAGTCCTCCATATAGTATAATACCGCCTCACAACCCTACATATAATGCTGCCTCATAGCCCTCTATACAGTATAATTCAGCCTCATATCCCTCCGTATAGTATAATGTAGCCTCATATCTTTCCATATAGTATAATGCAACCTCACATCCCTCCATATAGTATAATGCAGCCTCATATCCCTCCATATAGTATAATGTAGCCTCATAGCTCTCCATATAGTATAAAGCAACCTTATAGCCCTCTATACAGTATAATGCAGGCTCAGTTCTCCATATAGTGCAGACTCAAAACTCTCCATATAGTGCAGCCTCACATCCCTCCATATAGTATAATGCAGCCTCATATCCCTCCATATAGTATAATGTAGCCTCATAGCTCTCCATATAGTATAATGCAACCTTATAGCCCTCTATACAGTATAATGCAGGCTCAGTTCTCCATATAGTGCAGACTCAAAACTCTCCATATAGTGCAGCCTTATATCTCTCCATATAGTGCAGCCTCATATATGCAGCCTCATAGCTCTCCATATAGTGCAGCCTCATAGCTCTCCATATAGTGCAGCCTCATAAATCTCCATATAGTGCAGCCTCATACATGCAGCCTCATAGCTCTCCATATAGTGCAACCTCATAGCCTGTCCATATAGTATCATGCTCCCCCCTCCTTCTCCCATAGTCCTCTGGCCACCTTGCATTCACTTATTACAAAAAAAAAACTGTACTTACCTCTCCTGGTTCCCTCCCTGCTCCATTCTCCCAAAAATTGAAGAGAACACTGAGGAGGAGGAGGTGCGAGAAGGCGGCACCAGCCTGCTAAATTCGTTCCACAGTGGAGCGCAGACGGAAAGCAGGCTGTGGTAAGAGGAAGTGAGGGGAGGGACGGCAGCAGTAGGAAGTGGGAGGCTTCCCTCTCCACGCCTCCTCTCCTCTCCCTAACAATCGGACTCGATAGCTGCGTGCAGCGTGTTGTTGTGCATTGCTGCATATCCACGTGAAGTGGGGGCCCGGCGCAGGGATCAGCGTCCACAGGGGCAGTGGGAGGTGCAGGGCCCTGTACATCTGGGCCCTGTCGCAGCCACAACCCGTGCTATAACTGCTGTATGACAGTGCAGTTATCACTATTTTATATACAGCTGCAATCAAAATTATTCAACCTCATAGCAAATTAGGTTTATTATAGCAAAATGTACTAATTGTATTTGTTAAATGAAGAACATTAAACATTACTCAACATTTTAAGACTGTTAGAGGTCGACTCTAGTGGTGAGCAGACCCAAGGATGTTCCGGTCCACTGGATTCAGCCAGTCTTTTAAAAAAAAGTCCCGTTTGGGACATGGACTTGACCCTAGACCCCAAACCCCATAGATGTCAATGGTGACCCAAACTTAAGTGCTGTAAACTGGCTGTAAAATGGTGGTAGTAAGGGCTAGGAGGCTGACAAAGGAACCAAGTGGGGGTACGAAGAGGACAATTACCGTGTTTTTCACTTTATAAGACGCACCCCCAAATTTGGTGAAGGAAAACCGTAAAAAAATAAATTTAATGTTAAATGGGGTCCATCTTATAATGCCAGTGTCTGTCTTACAATTAGTATATATGTCCCCCATCCTGGTACTTGGCCCCCCATGCTGGTATATATGTCCCCCATAGTGGCACACTGCCCCGCATGCTGCTGCACTGTCCCCCCATGCTGACACACTGTCCCCCCATGCTGGCATGCTGCCCCCATGCTGGCACACTGTCCTCCCATGCTTGCACACTGTCCTCCCATGCTGGCACACTGTCTTCCCATGGCACACTGTCCCCCCATGCCACACTGCCTCCCCATGGCACAATATCCCCTCATTCTGGCACACTATCCCCCCCCCATGCTGCCACACTGTCCCTGCATGCCACACTGTCCCCCTAAGGCACATTGTCCCCCCCATGCCAGACTGTCCCCCATGGCACACTGTCCCCCCAATGGCACACTGTCCTCCCCATGGCACACTGTCCCCCCATGCCACACTTTTCCCCATGCCACACTGTCCCCCCATGCCACACTTTTCCCCCATACCACACTGTTCCCCCATGCCACTCTGTCACCGCAAGCCACAGTTTTCCCCCATGCCACACTGTCCCCCCCAGGGTGCACACTTTAAAGAATAACAAACTATGCCAAACTCACCTCGTTCCCTGCAGCCATCCATCTCCGCTGTCTGTGCTCTGTGACCTCCAATCATGTGAGTGGCATGCGGTGACATCACTCTGCAGCGACGCTCACATGATCAGAGGACGCAGAGCACAGACAGCGGAATGCGTGGCTGCAGGGAGCGAGGTGAGTATGGCATGGTTTGGATAGTTTTCAGTAGGGTATGGGAAAGGGGATTGTAGCTCACCATGTCCTCCTGAGACTGCCGATGTCTGGATCAATGGCTGGCCTCCATATAGTTAGCTAGATACAGAGCAGGCTAAAGCGTTTGGGGCATTTGACCATACATGACTGTATATAATTCGTAGTGCGAATACAGAGGTGATGTCTTCACATATTCACACAATGTGAAAATCAAGAGTTGCCTGTTGCATTTGAGAAACAATTTTTCTGTGTATCTTGATTTTTGTTGTCATACAATATGTCTCCAACATGAAAATACATGTATATGTATATAGAAATTATATGGAAAAAAGTTTGTGTAATTACCCTAGTCAAGTAGAGAATCATTGTCACATTATTTGTATGCTCTGTAATAACGAACATTATGTCGCATAAAGCTTGACTAGTGGTAAATTGTGTAAAAGAGCACATACAAGTATTTAAGATAACTATACAAACTATGTATCAAGCTTTGGTCCGCCACTACTTAGTCTCTTTGGTTAGATCTCATGGTTCTCAATCATTTGTAATTAATTACACTTGAGTGATTGGGGGTGTGTTTGTAAGGTTCCCCTATATATGTGTTATGTGAACACGAAGTTGTATGCCTATGAATAAGGACTGTTTTGCCGAAACACGTCAGGAGTGGAGGGGGGGCTGTGTACCCCAGAAATACTATTTTATGTTTGAATGCTGAATAAACAAACCAGAGATTTTTTAAACTAAATTCCAGTTGGGGCAAATTCTTTTCTTCCTTTATGGTTTGGATAGTCAGTGCTTTCCACACAATAAAAGCATAGAAAGCACTGACTATGCACACAGGATTGCAGCTACAGACCCGCTCCTGTGAGATGCGCTGCTCATGCTGGTGATTGACAGTGGGATGCAGTGAATATTACAGGAACATAATGAGCGGCCCCACGTGACCATGGCCCGCAGCTGCAGCCTCCTGAAAGCCCCGGACACAGCTCCACAGCACCCCCTCTCCCCACCCCGTGTCTCCTACAGCCCAACCTAGTAGTTTCGCATTATAAGTCGCACCCCCTCCTATCTCCCAAAATTTGGGGGAACAAAAGTGCATTTTATAATGCAAAAAATACAGTATACATACCATGTTTGTTTGAAGATAAGACTGCAGTCAGACTCTTTTTTGGCCTGTTTATTAAACAAGATGAATATATTCGCTGTTTCCCCCTCTCACTGTCACATGCTGACTGCAATCCATTAGTGTTGCTGCTGTGTTTAAACTGTTTTTTTTTCCTAGTCTATGCTGTGTGCTGCAGCTGCAATTGGAGGAGAGAGTCATAGTATTTGGGTGGAGCTAGAGAGGTGTGCCTTAGTATTCAGATCACCACTCCCTCAGCCTTTAAATAGCTTCACTTCCCTCCACTAGGTGTTGTAGTTAGAGCTCATTTCTACCTGGACTCCGTGGTGTGAAGCTGTGCTATGCTGTGCTGAGCTGTGTCATTGCTGCCATTGACTTCCATGGAAGCTTCTGAGTTTCCCAGTCCGTGGGTGGAGGTAGGTACCCTTAGTCTAAGGCTGATCAGAAGTGAAGGATCCATGGACCTTCCCTGCCTGTTAATGCAAACCCGCTGCTGTCAGCTTTACCTTGGCTTGTTAGGCAAAAATAGGAAGGACTCCATGTCTTAGGGCCTTTTCACATCAGCGGTAAGCGCTGATCACGGCAGTTGTGGTGAAAAAATGCATTTGCAGCGGTTACCGCATAACAGTTGCACTTGCAGTTCACCTGCGGCAAGCCCCATGCAATGTCTATGGGGCTTGCGGTAAGTGTGCGGCAGGTGCTGCAAGTGCAGTTTCAGCACTTGCGGCAGATGCAGCCGCAAAAAAACGCGGCTGACCGTGTTTTTTTCGCGGCCGCATCTGCCGCAAGTGCCAAAACCGCAACTATACCACACTTGTTGCACCTGCTGTAAGCCCTATAGACATCGCATGGGGCTTGCCACAGGTGAACCGCAAGTGCAACTGTTATGCGGTAACCGCTGCAGTTGCGTTTTTTTTACAGCAACTGCCGCGATCAGCGCTTACCGCTGATGTGAAAGGGGCCTTAGATGAATAAATAATTGAAAAAATTACATAGGATCCCTCTTTCATTTTTGATAAGCAGTGCAGATAAGACAGACAGCTGCGGGCTGATATTATCAGGATGGGACAATCCATGGTTATTGGCCCGTCCCAGACAAAAAATATTAGCCTGCAGCAGACCCAGGGTTTGGCCCATCACATCAGATATGCCAAGCTTTGGTGCTTTACCCGGCTTATAAATATATATATATATATATATATATATATATATATATATATATATATATGCATATATAGACAGAAATATTTGGACAGCGACCGAATCTTCAATTTTTTTTTAAATGAGGCTCTGTGTTGCAATTGAGGTGTAGACTTGCAGCTTTAATAAAAGGGATTGATTAAGGGGTTGAGCGAAAATGTTATATGAAAGGTTTTAGGAATTACAACCGTTACTCTACAAAGCCTCCTCATTTCAGGGTCTCAAGAGTGATTGAAAACTTTACTTTACCATAAATTAAGTAAAACTTTGTGGAGAATCCTTTGCAAGCAATGACTGCCTAAATTCTGGAAGCCATGACGGTCACCTAATACTGGGTTTCCTATTTTGGTATGTCTTCCCGGCCTTTACTGCAGCAACAAGGTGTGCAAACATGGTGCCAGCTGGTGGTAATGGTCCCTCACAAACTACCACATGCGGTACTGCCAACAACCGGACCCAGCATCAGCCAAAACTGACACCTGGAACTCACCGCCACACAACACGCACACAGAGGGGGCAGAGAGGGGGCACAGAGACCGTACAGAGGGGGCACAGGGAGGCATAGAGGAGGCACAGAGAGCGCACACAGGCGCCACAGAGATCCACAGAGAGGACACAGGGAGCCACAGAGAGGCACATGGGGTCACAGAGAGTGCACAGAGGTCACAGAGAGGATACAGAAAGCAAATAGGACCACAGAAAGCACACAGAGAAGGCACAGAGAGGCACAGAGGGTCACAGAGAGTGCATAGAAGGCACACGGGCCACAGAGAGCGCACAGAGGGTGCACAGGGGGCACAGAGAGTTCACACAAAGGCATAGGCAAATACAGAGAGCACACAGGGGGGCACAGAGAGCAACAGATAGGCACATGGGTTACAGGGGCAAAGAGAGTGCAGAAAAAGAGCACAGAGAGGTACATGATGCCACATACAGGGGGCACAGAGAGGGCAAGGAGAGGAAGAGCGCAAAGGAGGAGCAGAGAGTGCACACAGGGGGCAGAGAGAGTGCACAGTGGGAGAAGAGAGAGTGCACAGCGGGGCAGAGAGAGTGCATGCACACTGACGTGTCCGCCATCTTTGGACATTTGGGTATTCAAAAATGGCAGCGGCATGACACTACCCCACTGCCACCACCACAAGATACAGTAATTACAGGATTACGTCAGAGGAGAACTTAGTGGGAGACAATAAAGTGAATAATGAGTCGTATCTGTACATTTTGTCTGCAATAAAGGATTTCTCTCTCTGTGTTTTTTTTTATCTTTATGGAAATTATTGCTAATAGCCAGCTGTCATACTGAGGGCTGACATTAGCAATAGGAATTGATGTCAGCTGCTAAAAAAAAAAGCTTACATCAACCAATTTATTACCCAGTCTGCCTCTATGAAAAGGGCAGCTGGATACAAGGTAACTGCCAGTCGCGGCGTCTATCATGGAGGTGCCAATTCTGGGAGGCTGCTGGCTGCAATTTTCAGCATGCAGGGCCCAGAATGCTTGGGTCTCAACACGCTAAGAATTCCAGCCCCCAGCTGCCTGGGTTACTTTGAATGACAAAAAAAATATAGCAAAGCGCACGCCAATTTTTTAAAAATTATTTATTTAAATAACTAAACAAAAAATAGGGCTCCTCTATATTTTCTATTGCCAGCTAAGCTTGCTTGGTTTACTTGTGCTGGCATTAGAAAATACAGCGAAGCCCTACTCATTTTTTACTAGGAAATTAAACACTTTATTAATAAATAAAAAAAAACAGAGAAACACAAGTTTTTAAGTAAAAATATATTTATTTACTTACCTTGGGAGGGAGCACAGGGGGGAAAGAGATAGCAGATAGGGGAGAAAGATGGCACCACAAAGCCCGCCCCAGTCACCACTTTCCTGATGCAATAGCATCAGACCCACATATAGTATATATATATATCCACTGGCTGATCCCTCATCACACTTTTATTCCTTTTATTTAGGAGTATACATAAAATATATAAAGTGATTTTCATGCTACACTGATTGCATTGATGCGGTGTTATCAATGTGATTTTAACACAATTTATTTATTCATGATTTTGAGCCATCACCATAATAAAATTACAATTGTCAACAGCTCAGCAATAACAGAAAGACAGACCGTCTCGCCGATACTGCATCTGACAAAAACTGTCATCCGTGTCAATTAATTTTCTATGAATATTGAGAGAATGACAATATTAAAATCTGGAGGCAGATAGTTTGGGCGCATTTCTTAAGAGCGCTGACTCAGTCATTGCATTCACAATGAATGTACTCTCTAAAGGAAAGTTGTTGCAGATTTGTAAAATCAGAATTATATTCACTTCTTCAATTAACATTTTGTTGTCTCATCTCCTTGTACATTGAGCCTTGCTATAAAAATCCAACACATTTACTATGCCTGGCTCTGTCTTTCAACACTCGTGTTCCTTGTAAAACGTGCTTGTATAATTGTGTTTTTTTCCACAGTATGGACATTTAGGGTTAGAATGGCTAATAGCAGGTTACGACAGCATTAAAATCACATTAGTTTCCATTTAAAGGGAAATGCTGCAACATAAAGAAAAGCTTCATTAATCCACCATAACTCATTTAGAAATTCCCATGTCGGGTGAACTTTTGCAATTTTATCTCCTAGCAAAGTAGAATCAGTCAGTGAGAGCATGGTACTTTCTTTATGACCTACAGTATTGGGCTGCGGAGCAATCCGTCTATAGCAGAAAAATGCTGGAGACGTTATAGAAAATATCTACACTTATAAGATTGTTGTTCTCAAATTGTTTCACCATCCCTTGCCCGAAAAGTCAAATGCTCAGCCATTTTTAGCAGTTTTGTAAAATAGGAACCTGGCTAGACATTGTGCAAATACATCCAACTGTTGTATTTTCCCAAATATAAGGTTAGCAACTTTATAAGCCCGCAGTATCCATTAGGCTAGGGTCACACTTGGAGGGACGCTTTTGGGAAGCCTGTGTTAATGCTAGGCGTTTTTTCTGTTGCTCTTTTGTTGCCAAAAAAAACACTAGCGTTAACGCATGGTACCTATATGTAACATGCGTTAATTGATGTGTTTCCCACAAGAGCCCATGTTAAAAAAAAATGCATGCATTTTTGCTGCTGCACCCAAAAATGCTGCTAGCAGCATTTTTTGTTGCTGATGCAAAAATGCATAACAGCTTGAAATAGCTTCACTTCCCTGAACTAGATGTCGCAGTTAGAGATCATGTCTACTTGGACCCTGTGCTGTGAAGTCGTGCTATGCTGAGCTGTGTTATTGTTAACTTTGATTTCCTTTGAAGCTGATGGGTTTTCACGGTCTGTGGGTGGAGGTAGGGGCTCTTAGCCTAGGCTGATCAGGAGCAAAGGGCTAGGGTGGTGACCCTCACCTCCTCACCTTTTAGAGGTACCTTTGGGAATAGGGCTAGTCAGGACCCCTAAGTCCAGGGCCAGACTAGCTCCCCTAAACACCCTTGCCTATCTTACCATCTTGCCTCCTGACTCCCTATCTGTTATACCACCCTGTGATAGGTATCCTTAATCCCTTAGTGATGGGGCCAAGATGCACCTTAATGACCAGATCATTTTTTGCAATTCTGATCAGAATATCCCACACACTACACTGATGTGGGGCAGTTACCCCGAAAGGCAGCGTCTGTAGTTTGGGGTTCTGACCTAGCACAATACCGTAGTCATATTTAAAAGCTTGTTGGAAAGCGATTATGACTTTCAGGAGCTGCTTATAGGTGGCACTGGAGTTATTCCACTTCCTTACTGAAGTGGAAAAATAGAAATATGGTAAACATTTTCCCTACGGGTGTCTCGGCTTAGGAGACCTGGTATCTCCTCTCCACCCCAGGCACTTTCTTTTCCTAACTTAATGTGCATAGGACTGGGTCCAGTTCCTCCACCCTTCTGTATACTAATATTCACATTTAATGAACATTTCAGACACATATTTACACGTCACAATTTTTCTTCGCCTTACTCTCTATACCTGTGGTTGATGGTTGGTGATTGACCAAAATTACTATGAGTAGACCTATGTAGTACTGGCATGTCAATATTGTCTAATTCTAGTGTAGTGTCTGTACTTTCCACTAGTCTGCGAGTAGATCTATGTGTTTCTGGAATGTTGTAGTATTGTCTCAGTCTTTCTATGAGACTGGCAAGTGCACCAATTGCAGGATCCTCTGGTTCTGATACAACGGGTGGTTCTTCTTGATTCTGGACTGGTTCTTTGGTTCCTATTGGTTCTGGTGGTTGAAAGAAATGTATTACAGGTACTATTACTGCTCCTTCACATTGAGGCCAGTCTTCTGGAAAGTCTCCTAGTACTGTATGAATTACCTTTTCTTCCTTTTCTTCTTCTGGGAATTCAAAAGACATTTCTTTTCCTTGAGATTTCAATTGCTCTGGGCATATTTTGAGGTGATTTCTTGAAATTGTTGCAGTGTTTTTTCCTACTTCTTTGCTGATGATGCAAGTTTTACTGTTGTCAAAATTGCACTTTAACACAGTATAGGGTTCTTGTTCCCACTGATCATCCAGTTTATGAGTTCTCCTTTTTCTTTTTAATACTATTTCTCCAGGTGTTAAAGGTTCTGCTTGAGCATTCTTATTGTAACCTCTTTATTGTTTTTCTCTCAGTTGTCCTAATCTGGTTGCTACACAAGCTTGTACCTTTTTATATTGTTCTTGATGTTGGGCATTCCAGTCTGTTTCATATGAATCTGCCTTTTCCAGATTTACAGATAATCTTCCTGGTCTTGCTCTCATAAGGTATGGCAGAATAACCTTTCCCCAACACCAGAGCCACCTTCTTTTTCATCTGCTGCAGGGGTAAATGTGCAAACTGTAACACCAATCAGGTTTGACAACCTGTGCTTGGAGGTGCACCAGCTGAGCAAAGACATGGCCTCCGTCATGAAAGCCTTACAGCTTAAAACAGAGGCCAAGCCATCTGACAAGATCCTGCTAGCTGACAGCCCAGAGGACGTCCTGTGGATGGAAGGAAAGAAAAACATGTTGCTCCATGGGAGAACCAACGATCTCTATGGCTCTTCAGGAGAACCCGTCTGCAGCCATTGTGCTAAGCAAGGCCACTAGGAAAGGTCGTGTCCATTAAACCAGCAGCCCCCAGGAATGAACTCATCAGGCGGACGAGACTGGTATGACGGGTATATTGGTGGACGACTGTACTTGTCCATCACCTTAGATGGTATAGTTACACCTGCCTTGCTGGACACGGGTTCGCAGGTGACCACCATACCACATATCCTTTACAAAAGATTTTAGTCTGATGCAGAACTGGAACCACCCGGCCCAACCTTGTAATAAATGCTTCTAATGGTTTGCCACTTAAATTAGTGAGGGTTAGAAAGGTACCAATAAAGGTGGGGAGGGTGGAATTACAAGACCAAGGATTCATAGTGGTTGAAACACACCCTAGTGTAAAGGATCTGTACATAATTCTTGGTACAAATGTGATTGGTAATTGCTTGGGTGAAGTGTTGTTCTTACCAGTGGTGTAACTTCAGGCTCTGGGGCACCAATGCGAAAGCTCCAACAGGGCCCCCAATTATTGGAAATTTTCAATAGTATTAGTCTTTTTCTATAAGCCAAAGGGACTTTTGGGGCCCCCTAGGCTGCAGGGCCCGGGTGAGATCGCAACCCCTGCACCTATTGTAGTTACGTCCCTGGTTCTTACTCCAACAGATCGCAGATACTGCCAATCCCCGGCAGAGGAGAGTGCTTCAGAAGGAAATCAGAGCTCTCCAGCACTAACAACAGGTAAAACTGACCGGTGGAGAAATTGGTAGTGTTCGGGTAATAGATACCATCACATGTCTGTAGTTACAGTATATCATAAACCAGTCATGTAGAGTCCTGTGTACTGGGTGTAATATACTATGTACAGACATCAGATGTTATATACAGATAATATGTGACTGCAGATTGTGATCCTCGCATTGCTCACAGTGCTGTGGTGATTCGGTGAGCGTGTGACTGCAAGTATGTGATTTGCATACATGCGGTCACAGTCTGACTAGACTTGCTTGGTCTCACTTAATGCACATGTATTGAGCAAGGCCAGAAACAGTCTACTTGTAAAGTGGCTGAGAATATACGCATCACACACTTGAGATCACATAACTGCGCGCTCCTGCTGCTGGTACCAGAGAATTTTCACAGCGCACAGTGCGCACGATGTGGGATTCACATATCGTGACTGTAGACTTGTAGCTTAATATCCGACAACCCCTTTAAAGATGGGCCGATACCCATGGGCCGCTGCTATGTGCTTGACCCCCAGGCTAAAACTTGGCAGCCCACCCCTGCACACATCCAATTATATTATGCAACTAATAAGGTTAACAGGTGCTACTTTGTATGTTACACCTTATATCTGTAGATGAGCTCACTAGATAGACTTTGATTAGGGAATCTTTAAACTCATAAAATGATAATAGTTTTGCCTAGCAACAAGTTTAATTTCTATTCTTCAGTATAAAGGCACAATGTCAGTCATTAAAACTAGTTAAAACTATGGAACACTGAGAGGGTCTTACTAGCCAATGAAATAACAGCTGTGGTAACTACGGCAACTGTGCTGATGTCATAGATTCATACAGCTATGTCAGAAGATTCTGAAACAACAGAGCAGATGGACGGTCGTATGAAGAGGCGCCATACTTGACGTGTCTGGAGACCTGGAGCTTCATCACTCCAGCATATGTAAGGGAGGGGGGACATCCGCCTAGCCAGCCAGATCAGCCATACCGCCTAGACAGCCAGATCAGCCATACCGCCTAGCCAGCCAGATCAGCCATACCGCCTAGACAGCCAGATCAGCCATACCGCCCAGCAGCCAGATCAGCCCGAATAACCCTAGCGATCAATGGGGTGACAGATGTTGCAGCCAGATCTCCCTCACGTCCAGTACTAGCCGTCTTCACCTTTATATGTACGGCCTGGAGAGGTCGCATTAGGCTTACTCCATATGGTGCTCGGTCAGGGCACCTGCTTTGACCTTCATTACTGTCTGTTTTCTGCTGATATAACTTGTGTGACTATGTGATGTCACTGCTGTCATATCTATAGTGGATGTATATTATGTCTCACTGTAAATATGATACAATGTACAAATTCTGATACAATTGTGTTGGCATTAACCTTCTAAGCCCAAGGGAAGGGCAGTCCTCCAGCCATGGTTCCCTAGAGGTTTCCTCCACAGGGGGTTTTTCCTCTCCTGAGTGCTGAAGGATGATTCTTCGTGAGTCGGAGGTTTGCCATTTTCGGTGTCTTTCTCATAGTAATTGGCTGATTCTAAATTTCAGACACTGAATAAAATAATAATCTGATTTGTAATAAAATTTGGTCTATTTTACATCCAATAAAAGTGTTTTGTGTGTTTCTTTCACAATCTTGTGTTGATCTGAATACCTATGATAAAGCCATAAAGTCAATAAAGAGTTGGTGTCTTGTATGAAGTGTAATACAAATGTAAAAATAAGGAAAAAGTGAAACCTAGATATGAACAGTATAGAAAAGGTGCATTTGTCATTTTAAGTATGGTAATGGGAACCCAGCCTGGTATAAAAAAATGAAATAAATATACATTCTGATAACTATTAGTGGACTCATGAGTCCAAGTGTATTCAATCCTCGCCACACAATATGACTCACCACTGAGCTTGAACTGAGGGGTGTGAGATCCCAGCAGGGAGGAGGGATGGTGAGGATTGTCAGTAGGCAGATAGGCAGACTATAAACTTTCATAAAGGAATTATACTGACATTCTGATATGGTTTTCAAAGCAAACACAACATCAGAGTTGATAAGCTCTAAGACATTTGATTACTAATGTATGCAGTTTGTATTGTGAAATATCTGCTTTAAACAAGTGATTCAACAGAGACTGCAGAAAATGACATACACACAGGGTAATCAATACAATACAATGAAGAAAAATACCACAGTCAAATACAAAACAATTACATAAATACAAATTATAAAAACATTGACAAATCATTCCTGTCATATTATCTTAACCAGGGGCTGGCTGGCAAATTTTGGCCTAGGGGGCAATCTGGCAGCAGTGGCCTATGAGTTGTGCTCAGGCCCGGCGTCAGCACCCAGGGCCTGACTGCTTGGAGGGGGCCCACCGGGCTCCTGAGGGCTAGGGTCACACTTGTGTTGTGACCCTAGCCTGACGCAAGTATTGTCCGCTGCAGCGCAGACCGTTTAATGCTATGCGCTGCCAGCAACGGAGCCCATAGAAACCCGCTGTGCGCTGCAGCCGAAAGTACTTGCATCAGGCTAGGGTCACAATGCAAGTGTGACCCTAGCCCTCAGGGGCCCCTGAGCACTGCCCCACAGCCAGGGCCATATCCAGGGGGCAACTGGGGGGTCATTTGCAGGGAGGTCATTTGCAGCCTCCTGCAGCTCCCGAGGTCTCCCTCCGTGGGAGCCTACACAGCTGCACACTGTGCTGACAGGACCTGTGATGATGTCAATGGAGGGGAGGAGTCAGGGATCACATGATCAGCTCCTCAGTGTATGCAGGATTGTGCTGTGCTGGCCATCATGATGCTCAATTAGATGAAGTTTATGTGTGGGGTCAGGAGGGATTTACAGTGTGAATGTACCAGAGGCGAGTGTGTACTAGGTGTATGGAATGGAGCCGAGTGGGTACTAGGTGTACAGAGCGGAGCTGTATGTGTACGAGGGATATGGAGTGGAGTTGAGTGGGTACTAGGTGTACTGAGCGGAGCCGTGTGTGTACGAGGTGTACGGAGCGGAGTCGAGTGGGTACTAGGTGTACGGAACGGAGCAGTGTGTGTACGAGGTGTATGGAGCGGAGCCTTCTGGGTACTAGGTGTATGGAGCAGAGCCGCATGTGTATGAGGTGTATGGAGCAGAGCCTTGTGTGTACGAGGTGTATGGAGCGGAGCCGTGTGTGTACGAGGTGTATGGAGCGGAGCCGTGTTTGCACGAGGTGTATGGAGTGGAGTCGCGTGTGTACAAGGTGTATGGAGCGGAGCTGTATCTATATGAGGTGTATGGAGCGGAGCCATGTGTGTACGAGGTATACGGAGTGGAGCCATGTGTGTACAAGGTGTATAGAGTGGAGACATGTGTGTACGAGGTGTACGGAGCGGAGCTGTATCTGCATGAGGTGTACGGAGCGGAGCCGCGTGCGCACGAGATGTATGGAGTGCATACGAGGTATGTGGTAGCCTCCCGCGGATTCCGCTCCCGCTCCTATAGTCCCAGCCGTCTTTGCCAGCAGCATTTTTCTCCAGAGTCTCTTCTGCCACTGTCTGCATTCTGCAGCTCAGCATAGAGGGGCACGATGTTGTCATGACTGTGCTGATATGTGCAGAGCGACCGGAGGAGACCGCAGCAGCGAGAAGAAAGGTGAGGAGAAAGAGAGATCCGGATGGCCAGACACTCCGCTTGGCTGTGGTGCCACCCATATGGCAGTGCGGCTCCATTGAGCTGCTTACATTATTTGTGCGCTTCAGGATGCTTGCGTATATACCAAGCATCCTCAGATGCACAAAAAAGCAACATGTTGCATTTGAAGGGTACTTTTAAAAAGCGCAAGGGAATGCAAACGCATTTTAGCCCGCTGCTAACAACATGTAATATACTCACTGTCAGAAACAGCTCTTACTGGTTTCAGCAGTCACTGTTCCTGTAAGGCTGCCTTCACATAGGTGTTTTTTGAAAAATGCGGCAGTTGCAGTAAAAAAAACACATCTGGCGCATTTTCCGCCTACCGGCCGCACTTGCTTCACGCTCGAGGCAAACCCCATGCATTGTCTAGGCTTGCGGTAAGTGTGCGGCTATATATATATTATAGTCCGTGATATGTACTAAAGGGGGCCCACTGAGACTTTTTCGCCCACAGAAACCTGGAGCCGGCCCTGGTTGTGGTGGCCAATTTTAACCTGAAAAGTATAGAAATTTTGGTACACAAAGAAGAACAAATGTCCACGTTAATAGATGTCCAATTCATATACATGAAAAATAGACCAACGTTTTGGCGCAGTCCGGCCCACTTCCACCAGGTTTCCCGTCAGCCGCTCCCTCGCTCTATGCTCCCACTCCCCCACTCCCGCTCACTCGCCATTCACCCCAGCATTCCTCCTCTTCTCCTTGCTGCATTCACGTCCGGAAAGGCCGCGGGAGGCAGGGTTAACAGAGGGGGTGTCATTATGGGCGTGACCGAGGTTACGCCCACCACATTAGGGCAGTGTGCTATGTCACGCCCATTATGACACCCCCTCTGTTAACCCTGCCCCCCTGTGGCCTTTGATTACCGGACATCAAGGCAGCAAGAAGGAAAAGAAGAGGAAGAAGAAGAGGAGAAAGAGGAAGAAGAAGAGGAAGAATGCTGGGGTTAGCGGAGCGTGCTCCATCCTGCTATTCACCCCCAACTACCCCTGCTCACCCCTCTCACCCCACACTGCCCCCACTGAACTTACACTGCCTCCACTGAACCCACACTGCCCCCTCTCACCCCACACTGCCCCCACTTAACCCACACTGCCACCACTGAACCCACACTGCCCCCTCTCACCCCACACTGCCCCCACTGAACCCACACTGCCCCCACTGAACTCACACTGCCCCCTCAGACCCCACACTGCCCCCTCAGACTCCACACTGCCCCCACTGAACCCACACTGCCCCCACTGAACTCACACTGCCTCCACTGAGCCCACACTGCCCCCTCAAATCCCACACTGCCCCCACTGAACCCACACTGCCCCACTGAACCCCACTCTCCCCCGCTCAGCACCCCGTCACCCCCACTCAGCACCCAGTCACCCCCACTCAGCACCCAGTCACCCCCACTCAGCACCCAGTCATCCCCACTCAGCACCCAGTTACCCCCGCTCAGCACCCACTCACCCGCTCAACACCCACCCCGCTCAGCACCCACTCACCCCTGCTCAACACCGCTGTACACCGACACCACTGAACACCAACACTGCTGTACACAGATACTGCTGTACACCGACACCACTGAACACAAACACTGCTGTACACCGACACTGCTGAACACCAACACTGCTATACACCGACACCACTGAACACCAACACAGCTGTACACCTACACTGCTGTACACCGCACCACTGAACACCCACACCGCTGTACACCGACACTGCTGAACACCAACACCACTGAACACCGATATTGCTGTATACCAACACCACTGACCACAGACACTGCTGTATACTGACACCACTGTATACTGAAACCACTGTACACTGACACCGCTGCACATCGACACCGCTGCACACCGACACCACTGAACTCCCACAGCGCTGAACACCGATACGTTGCACACCAACACCAGTGAACACCGACATTGCTGTACACCAACACCACTGAACACTGACACTGCTGTACACAAACACTGCTGTACACTGACACTGCTGCACACTGACACTGCTGCACACCGACAGAGCTGAACTCCGAAAGATCTGCACACCCACACCGCTGCACACCGACGCTGCTGCACACCGACACTGCTGGACACAGACACCACTGTACACTGGCATCGCTGTACACCGACACCGCTGCCACCACAACCAATCTGTGATATTATCGCGGGATTTAAACCCAGCTTCGCATTGCATTATTCTTAAATCTTCATAAATAAACTACGGTACATACATATTCTAGAATGATGAATCAGGCCACCATCTAGTATCATATGGAGGAGAACATTTCCTTTTATTAGGATCTTAAAAAGGACTCTGGAATGAAATCCAGAGATGTGCCACAATGAACTCTCAAAAAGGGGCTTTTATATAAGGTACTAGGGTCAGGGGACACGGCCCGTCACCCGACGGGACCCGTGGCTGCTGGATTGAGACACTGTGTGCAGAGGCGCAAGGAAGAGGTGGTTAGGCAGCACTGAGAGAGTGAGCAACCCGAGAAGGAAGAAACATAAAGGGGGCATCTTAGGGTGCTTTCACACTACGGATTTTGAAGGGAGCCGATGCTGTCCGATAAATTCGGACAGCATCGACTCCCTTCTGATGCTTGGAATCGGGTGCCAAATAGGCACCCAATTCCAGCATGAAATCGTTGCCGGGCTGAAAAAAAAGAAAAAAAAAAGTTTATTCTCACCTCCCCCCCGAGCCCCTGCCGTCTCCCGCTATCTTCCTGGAGGCTCCCGGTGGCTCATGCAGGTTCCCGGTGGCTGCAGAGGTCTTCCTCTGCTGTATAGGACCTGCGGTGATGTCACGGTCACGTGACCGCGGGTTCCACCATGGTAACCCGCGGTCACATGACTGTGACATCACCGCAGGTCCTATACAGCAGAGGAAGACCTCTGCTGACACCGGGAACCTGCATGAGCCACCGGCAACCTCCAGGAAGACGGCGGGAGACGGCGGGGGCTCTTGGGGAGGTGAGAATAAACTTTTTTTTTTTTTTTTTTTTAACCCCTGCGCTCCCAGTTGAGCATTTTTACTGTACTGAGCATGCTCAGTACAGTAAAATCGGGTCAGAGGAGACATCAGATGTTTCCTCGGACCCTTCTCCATAGGGCCCCATGTTATAGGGATCGGGTCATATCGGATGTGCACTAAATGCCATCCGATTTGGTCCGATCCAAGTCTGTCAGATTTTATTTTCGGTGCAAAAATAGTTGCAGGCAACTATTTTTTTCACCGGAAAAAAATCGGGAAAAATCGGGCAGAATCGGATCAGACCAAATCGGATGGCATTTAGTGCACATCCGATTCGGTCCGATCTCCATAGGGATGCATGGGGTCCGAAAATCGGTCCGATGCTGTCCGATTTTTATCGGACAGCATCAGAAATGAAGAAGTCGTAGTGTGAAAGCACCCTTAGATAAGCCATCCCGATTGCTGAGGACTACCTGGACTGAGATTGTGCAAGGACAGTACCTTGTAACACCGTCAAGTGAAAAGCTAAGTAAACTGGGTTTAGAACTCAGAACTGTGTGTGAGACTATTCATTTCCCACCTGAGGAGTGGATAACTGCTGAGCCGCGCAGGCCGTAGAGACCTGCCTGTCTCCTGTAGAGTGTGAGCTCTTATGATCAATGAGGAACTCTCTCTCCTGTAAAGTGTAAGCTGTCATGGTCAGCAGAATCCTCTCTATCTCCTGTAGAGTTTGAGCTCTTATGGTCAGTGATATTCCTCTCTCTCCTGTAGAGTGTGAGCTCTTATGATCAATGAGGTCTGTGGCACCCCTTGCGGACCGGTCGCCACTAGATGGCGCAGCAGCTGGGATTGGTAAATGGATCCTCCCAAAACACACACCCAACACACTCCCAATCCTAAGTTTATGCTGTCTATGACTGTGATTCTTGCGCTTGAAGGGAGATAGACTGATTTTGTGAATCGGCAGCAGGAGACTGCCTGAATGTGCCATCAACCCTGCACCCACTACGATTCCTGTACCACAATAGACTCTTCAGTTGCCCTGGGGACCCGCTGCTACTCCCATTATCTCCAGAGGCCCCGACTACAGCAGCAGCTATAACGGCCGCATTCCACAGGTGGCATCACGACATTCTATTATTTTTGTTTTATTTTACTCCATTTTTTCAATTACCCTTTTTAACTGCTTGCCCAACGAGGGGATCACGGACCGGGTCATGACACCATGACATCCCACAGCCCCAGGCGACGGAGAGAGGGCCCGATTCCGAGTACCCCACGGTTCCCACCAGGGGAGAGGCAAATTTTAGGTATCATAATCAGGATCTACAGACCTGGTAAAACCGGGTCTTGTGCGCTTTACAGACTGTGTTTTTGGGCCTCAGCAATGGCAGCCCTGAAAGTCTGAAACCATGTGCAGGTGCTGGCAGAGGAGCGTGCCCAGGGCTACCACTAGGAATTTTGGGCCCCTGACTACCAAAATTTTGGGGGCTCCATGAGTCTCCGCCCAGCCTCCACCTGGCTCCGCCTCCACCCATGCTCCGCCTCCACCTATACTCCGCTTCCACCCAAACATACATTATATTTATAGTAAAAATTGAAACAGCACCAAAAATTATGTAAACTTATGTGCAAAGCTTTCCCAACTAGCAATCCAGATGGTTTCTTATAACAGAGTAAAAAAAGGAAAAACAGCACAAAAAAATAGAAAAAAAAGTGGACTTTATTACCCAATGAGTGGCCAGGCCATATAGTATAATCCATCCCCCATATAGTGCAGTGATGGTGAACCTTTCAGAGGCTGAGTGCCCAAACTGCAAGCTATGTGTTCCATCCTGACCCTCTCCTTGTAGTTATATGCTCCATCCTGACTCTCTCCTTGTAGTAATGTGCTCCATCCTGACCCTCTCCTTCTAGTAATGTGCTCCATCCTGACCCTCTCCTTCTAGTAATGTGCTCCATCCTGACCCTCTCCTTCTAGTAATGTGCTCCATCCTGACCCTCTCCTTCTAGTAATGTGCTCCATCCTGACCCTCTCCTTCTAGTAAAGTGCTCCATCCTGATCCTCTCCTTGTAGTAATGTGCTCCATCCTGACCCTCTCCTTGTAGTAATGTGCTCTATCCTGATCCATTCCTTATAGTTATATGCTCCATCCTGACTCTCTCTTTGCAGTTGTACTCCATCCTGACGCTCTCCTGGCAGTAATGTCCCTATCCTGACCCCCTTCTTGTAGTAATGTCTCCAGCTTTATCCCCTTGTAGTATGCTCGATCCTTGTCCCCTTATAGTAATGTCCCCATCCTGCCCCCATCATGTAGTAATGCCCCATCCTGCAATAATGTCCTATCCTTGTGATGTGGCCAGGGATAGGGGTACTCGGACACTGGGACTGATGGCTTCTTGGATGAGGGAATCATGGGTGTTCGGGTTCTCGGTTCCGTGCCCTGGTTATCATTTGTTAGATGGTGGGGGAAGAAGGGAGTATTTACAAGGGAACGTGACGCCACCTGTAGTTCCCGGTAAAATGGCACCGGCGCTGCAAGCCGGCCGCTGAGATGATGGTGGGTGAAGCAGAGAATGGTACAGTTTCCCACAGGTGGAGCTATTACCTCAGGGTAGTGGTGATAGTTGAGGATGAGGGGAGTTGTGGTGATAGTTCTTACTTCTCTGGTGAGCTGCTGGTGATAGTGTTGAAGCCCTCTGGGCGCCGGCGGGAAGAACAACAGAGACCAGTTCAAGTTTGACTCCACTTTACTGAGTACCGGCAGATGGTAAAATGGAAAACGGTACAGTTTGGTTGACCGGGTGGATGTTGCCAGCTCAGGGTCCCCCTTATAGACTCTCTGAATGTTTACTCTCTTCGTCTTTCGGGGTCTGTTCTATTCTTCCCGTCTCTTCCACCTTTACTGCTCTCTCCCACCAGTCCTTCGGTATGTCACTAGCCCTTCAGGTCTGTCCCTTATCGGTACTACTTTATGAGGTAGTATCTCTGGAACGCTTCAACAGATCCCAGATATCAGATATTCCAAGAATGTTTTTTGTGACCTATTGGTCTTCATGTTAGTGGTAAATTTAGAACAATGTTTTTTGCTTTCATTAAACCAGAGAGTTATGTCACACAAAACAGTTAATAAATAACATTTCTCACATATCTACTTTACAGGTGTGCATTAAAATCAGGCTCGGTCTGGGCCGCTGGGTAATCGGTTAAAAGTCATGGTGGGCCCCCAGGCATTGTGGCCCCGCCCCCATAGCCCCGCCCCCCAACGGGCCCGAACGGGTCCCCCTGGACAGGGCCAGCATTAGCACCCAGCATAGAGTCCTTCCTAACCTGAGCGGAGCAGCTAATCGCAACGTCTGACTGTCATGAGTCGGCAGCAGCAGAAGATCTTTATCTCCTGCACCATCGTGGTGCACACAGGAGGGGAGATCTGCTGCTGTCTTTCACTGCAGTCAGACGCTGACGCTATAGATAAGCGTCTCAGCTCAGGTTAGGAGGGAGAGGTGGGGAAACAGTGCTCAGGGGGCATCATGTTAGGTCAGGCCTGCAGGGGCCCCAGCTCCCAAGAAGGCTCCCCCTCCCAAGAAGCCTGCAGGGGCCCCAGCTCCCGCTCCCAAAAAGCCTGCAGGGGCCCCAGACCCCAGCTCCCAAGAAGGCTCCCCCTGCCATGAAGCATGCAGGGGCCCCAGCTCCTGCTTCCAAGAAGCCTGCAGGGGCCCCAGCTCCCCCTCCCTCTGTGCTCTCCGATCTGTCCGTCTTGTCAGCAGTGTTAGTTAGGGGTAAAGGGTGCCTGCAGTGCTTCAACTACAAGAAAAGATGAAGTGCTGTCCTGAAGACCAGGAAGGAAAAGAAAAAGACCTCTACATAGATAAGTATAGTGTGTAGTGTGCAATGTGTGTGTAGTGTGTAATGTGTAATGTGCAGCATGTAATGTGTAATGTGCAGCGTGTAATGTGCAGCGTGTAATGTGCAGCGTGTAATGTGTAATGTGCAGCGTGTAATGTGTAATGTGCAGCGTGTAATGTGTAATGTGCGGCGTGTAATGTGCAGCGTGTAATGTGTAATGTGCAGCATGCAATGTGCAGCGTGTACTGTGCAGCGTGTAATGTGCAGCGTGTAATGTGCAGCGTTAAATGTCCAGCGTGTAATGTGTAATGTGCAGCGTGTAATGTGCAGCGTGTAATGTGTAATGTGCAGCGTGTAATGTGCAGTGTGTAATGTGTAATGTGCAGCGTGTAATGTGTAATGTGCCGTGTGTAATGTGCAGCGTGTAATGTGTAATGTGCAGCGTGTAATGTGCAGCGTGTAATGTGCAGTGTGTAATGTGTAATGTGCAGCGTGTAATGTGCAGCGTTTAATGTGTAATGTGCAGTGTGTAATGTGCAGCGTGTAATGTGCAGCGTGCAATGTGTAATGTGCAGAGTGTAATGTGCAGAGTGTAATGTGCAGCATGTAATGTGCAGGGGATCCTTTGCAACATGGAGGGGGTCATGTGGTGGTATATGCAATACAGTGGTGGTATTACTATGTGGAGGGCACAGTGGTGGTATTACTATGTGGAGGGCACAGTGGTGGTATTACTATATGGAGGGCAAAGTGGTGGTATTACTATGTGGAGGGCACAGTGGTGGTATTACTATGTGGAGGGCACAGTGGTGGTATTACTATGTGGAGGGCACAGTGGTGGTATTACTATGTGGAGGGCACAGTGGTGACATTACTATGTGGAGGGCACAGTGGTGACATTATTATGTGGGGCAGTAAGAGGAGCGCTGTTTTTGTACCACACAGCATCTGCAGTAATAGGGACAGCAGCAACGGCTCAGTATTGGGGGATCAGTAGGATGAGGAGTTTGTCCAGTTTGGGAATAGATCGGGCTGGAAATGTGAGATGTCAGATGTGTCTTTGTAGTAATCTATGTAGATGGCTGGAGAAGTTGTCATGTCCGTCTGGGGACCTAGAATGGGGAAACATGGGGGCCCAAGACGTTATTACTATATGGGGGCCAGAATGAGGAACATACACTATTGGAATACGGTGGGAAGTGGGGACATATTTACTGTAGGGGCCAATCAGGCGACATTATTACTGCTGCAATATAATTTACTTTTCCATGAGGGTAACCAAAGGGATGCCTTATTACTGTGCGAGGCGGCAAGATGTCGCTTTTTTGGTCGTTTGATGTAGTGTAGAAATCTTGGGAAAAGTGTGGAATGTGCTATGGAAGTGATCAGTTTTATACAGTAGATAACTGTGTTATTTTCTGCAGAGATGAGACCTGGCTAGAAGACGTGATATTTGTCTGCGACAGGGGAAGAAGAAACCTGAAGGTGAATGACTTCACCAAGATACATCTCTGGTGAGTAGGTGTATTACCTATCCACGCACACTATACACTATATACAGAGCTCCTGTGTATAATGTCACTGGTGATCTCTGCATCACCTGTACACTGACACTATATAGAAAGCTCCTGTGCATAATGTCAAAGGTGATCTCTGCATCACCTGTACACTGACACTCTATACAGAGTTCCAGTGTATAATGTCACTGGTGTTCTCTGCATCACCTGTACACTGATACTATATACAGAGTTTCTGTGTATAATGTCACTGATAATCACTGTATTTACACTGACCAAATATACAGAGCTTTTTTTAATCTTCATTATTGTAGTATTATTGGTCACTATTCACACTGAAGAAGAAACAGTTGGGCACCACAGAGTACTGACATGTAGTAGTGGGTCTGGCACCAAACTTGTGGTTTATCAGGTAAGAGGAGAGGGGAAGGAGCAGACGATGGCAACCCATTTTGAGCTGTGTGGTGCTTCTATGGGTTGACCGGATTTTATTGGTCACTATGTAGTGGCATTATGTGCTCTGGTCATGGCGTTGTGTATTTGTCCCTTGAATGTGGCATTATTCAATTAAAATATGTCGGTTATATGTGGTCTTATCATGGTGTGGCAGTATTTATACCTTGCACGTGGTAGTATTTGATCACAGTTTAGTGTGGTATTATATGTGGTATTACTGGTCTTGGTATAGTGGATTGTGGTTAATTAGTTTTTTTCTGATATGAATAAGGGGAAAATTATTTCCAGTAGATATTAAAAACTTGGTTGCTTAACCCCTTCCTGTCCTGTGACACAGCAGCAGCAAAATGTACTTACAGAGGTTCTCCAGAGAAAGCAAGTAATTATCTTGTCTAAGGCCACGTTCACACAGTGAGTATTTGGTGAGATTTTCACTTCAGTATTTATAAGACAGAAGCAGGAGATGGTGAGAAATGCAGAACATATTACCTCTGATTGCTCCACTCCTGGTTTTGTCTTACAAATACCGAGGTAAAAAAACTCACCAAATACTCAGTGTGTGCACATGGCCTAAGGATGTGATAAGGTATTAGTTGGTGGGGGTGCGACTGCTGAACGTGCAGCTTTTATCCCCATTATGTGTCCAAAAAATAGAAAAATATCCAGCATAGAGTCTTGAGATCTAGAGCCTTAAAAATTCATTATATTAGAAAAGTATTAAAAAGCACATTTAAATCAATGTCCTTAAGGACAGTCCTTAGTCATAGGTTTGTTTTGTCCCCATTAGACTGGAGGTGATGTACAGCTCGCTCATGATCCCTTCACCCCCTCAGTAGCGGTGAGCGCTGTGTTTGCCTTTTTCTGGGAGCTCCAATGATAATGAATGGAGCTGCGGTCACATCATTACCGGCCGCTGCAGTTAATAAAAGGGGTAAAAGTGCCACATTCTCCCGACGATGTGGTTTTGATTGGTCAGATTCCACCAATAACTAAGTGATCACCTGCCGAATCTGACGATTGTTGGTAACTTGTTTTCACCAAAGTATCCCTTTAATGTACACTACAGTAATGGTACATCGCAGTAATGGTGAGCGCAGAGTGATGTGCAGGAGTAACCGCTATAATGGGTATAACGGCTAACAGGTATTTGCATATAGCGGGTGAGTGGGCCCCTGGAGTCAATTTCCCTGGTGGGCCCCAGACACCCCAGTCCGACCCTGATTAAAATACATCCACACACGTGTCTCTAATTAACTCAGATGTTGCCAATAAACCTATCAGAAGCTACATGACATAATCATATGGGCTGTCCCAAATTGTTTAAAGTCGTAGTAATCTTAGTGTATGTAAACTTGTGACTTTGCAGAAAGTAATAAAAATGCCTTAAATCATTCTCTGTCTCATTATTCTGGCATTTGGCAAATATTAATCATTAGTTTAATCCTAATTGACCTAAAATGAGAAAGGTTTATTCTGATTTCATGTCAGAGAGTGAGAAAAACATGCGTATGTGTCTTTTTATAGCGTATACAGTGTTGGTCAAAAGTATTGACACCCCTGCAATTCTGTCAGATAATACTCAGTTCCTTCCTGAAAATGATTGCAATCACAAATTCTTTGGTATTATTATCTTCATTTAATTTGTCTTCAATGAAAAAACACAAAAGAGAATGAAGCAAAAAGCAAAACATTGATCATTTCACACAAAACTCCAAAACTGGGCCAGACAAAAGTATTGGCACCCTCAGCCTAATACTTGGTTGCACAACCTTTAGCCAAAATAACTGCAATAAATCGCTTCCGGTAACCATCAATGAGTTTCTTACAATGCTCTGCTGGAATTTTAGACCATTCTTCTTTGGCAAACTGCTCCAGGTCCCTGATATTCGAAGGGTGCCTTCTCCCAACTGCCATTTTTAGATCTCTCCACAGGTGTTCTATGGGATTCAGGTCTGGACTCATTGCTGGCCACCTTAGAAGTCTCCAGTGCTTTCTCTCAAACCATTTTCTAGTGCTTTTTGAAGTGTGTTTTGGGTCATTGTCCTGCTGGAAGACCCATGACCTCTGAGGGAGACCCAGCTTTCTCACACTGGGCCCTACATTATGCTGCAAAATTTGTTGGTAGTCTTCAGACTTCATAATGCCATGCACACAGTCAAGCAGTCCAGAGGCAGAAAAGCAACCCCAAAACATCAGGGAACCTCCGCCATGTTTGACTGTAGGGACCATGTTCTTTTCTTTGAATGCCTCTTTATTTCTCCTGTAAGCTCTATGTTGATGTCTTTGCCCAAAAAGCTCTACTTTTGTCTCATCTGACCAGAGAACATTCTTCCAAAACGTTTTAGGCTTTCTCAGGTAAGTTTTGGCAAACTCCAGGCTGGATTTTTTATGTCTCGGGGTAAGAAGTGGGGTCTTCCTGAGTATCCTACCATGCAGTCCCTTTTCATTCAGACGCCGATGGATAGTACGGGTTGACACTGTGGTACCCTCGGACTGCAGGGCAGCTTCAACTTGTTTGGATGTTAGTCGAGGTTCTTTATCCACCATCCGCACAATCTTGCACTGAAATCTCTTGTCAATTTTTCTTTTCCGTCCACATCTAGGGAGGTTAGCCACAGTGCCATGTGCTTTACACTTCTTGATGACACTGCGCACGGTAGACACAGGAACATTCAGGTCTTTGGAGATGGACTTGTAGCCTTGAGATTGCTCATGCTTCCTCACAATTTGGTTTCTCAAGTCATCAGACAGTTGTTTGGTCTTCTTTCTTTTCTCCATGCTCAATGTGGTACACACAAGGACACAGGACAGAGGTTGAGTCAACTTTAATCCATGTCAACTGGCTGCAAGTGTGATTTAGTTATTGCAAACACCTGTTAGGTGCCACAGGTAAGTTACAGGTGCTGTTAATTACACAAATTAGAGAAGCATCACATGATTTTTCTAACAGTGCTAATACTTTTGTCCACCCCCTTTTATATGTTTGGTGTGGAATTAGATCCAATTTGGCTTTAGGATAATTCTTGTTGTGTTTTTTTCATTGAAGACAAATTAAATGAAGATAATAATACCAAAGAATTTGTGATTGCAATCATTATCAGGAAGAAACTGAGTATTATCTGACAGAATTGCAGGGGTGTCAATACTTTTGGCCAACACTGTATGTAAACTGCTGGTTTCAACTGTATATCCATTGCATCATGCAAGTGCAGTGAAATTGCACAAAAAAAATTGGCATTTTGATTTTTTTTCTCTTTACAGTATTCATTGATTTTGTTCATCTATTTTATCCTTTGATAGAGTGGACGTTTGTGGAAGCAGTGATATTAAATATGTTTATTTCTCGTTTGTTTATTTTTAATGGTGGAAAAGACAGCTGATTTGAATTTTTATATTTATTGTGTTCCATATTTTTTTTTATTATCTTTCATTGTTTTTTAGTTTCTTCAGGGGCTATGAACCTGCGATTAGATCTCACCTTCCAGTACCCTGTTGATCATAAGAGCTTACAATCTACAGAAGAGACTTACACAGTGACCCTGAAGATGAAAAATGACTCTGCAGCTGCAAACTTTGATCCAATAGGAACCGCTGATCTATGATGGCCGAGGTAATTACCACCACTGTACAATGTATGACAATCTGTAAGATGTTATAGTTGCAGTACAATACGGGGGAGACCATACAGAAACACAAAATTATGTCAGCCCACTCTCTGAGGCTTTATCAGCATGGGAAATAGTGCCAGAAAAGCTTTGGGGGTTTTTCTTCAAACCACAAATTGAATACGAAAATAGTCAAAGAAATGTGACACCACGAATTTCAGAAAATTCAACCTGGACTCGATTCTCCATAGAGAAATCTGCCCATCTCTAAAGTTCAGTTCTGTCTGTCAATACTTTTTCATTAAACCATGGGACACATCCAATAATATGTCAAAAATAAGTCACTGGGCCATTCTAACACTAATGCACAAGCTGGGTGCAGAGAACTTCCCAGAGTAGAGATGGGGTCAGTGCAGGTGCATCATGCAGATGGAACAACCACTAACAGCCTTTTAATAGAGCAGAGCAGCTGCTTGCAAAATTCACACTAAACCTAGTTATTTTACTAGGCGTCACTAATAGGCTACTGTTCAGACACAGTGCATATACCGTAAGTTAACTAAGTATTGTACCCGTATGATTGATTTGTCGATTTGTCGTCGTTTTCGACCACTTGTCTTTGTCTACCCTCTAACTTGTAAAGCGCCATGTATCCTAATAGCGCTATGTAAATACCTAATAATAATAATAATAATAATAAGTGGCGCCACTAATAGGTTCATGTTCAGAAACTAGTGTGTATTTCACCCAACTATATGACAGAATCCCTATGCAGCATCATTATTGTGCATTTTGCCAACAGCTGCTCCCCTCTATTTAAAGGTTGTGAGTGGTTGGTCCATATGCATGAGGCACCATCTCTACTCTGGGACGTTCTCTGCACCCTGCTTGTGCATTAGTATTGGAATGGTCCGGAGAGTTATGTCAACACTTTTTGCCAGGAAGTTTCCTCCTTCTAGTTAAAGTAAAACAATGATTACATACAGTCTAAACATAATTCCATATCCTACTTTAAAGTTTATCTCATAGCAAACACTCTTTAGATATGAAATCTAGTCTGTAAATTGTAATATATTGAAGTCACTTAAGGTAAAAAATAAATAAATAATGTGAATAAAACTAAAGAAGAATGAGAATATAAAGCTCTTTATAAATCTCACCACTGCCTGACAGATAAAAGAGTTTTAATATGTCAATTTGTCACTGAATACTTTACTACAAAGTAATCTTAAGACTGTAATTATCAGATAAATCTAATAAACTTGTTACTTTCAATTTTATGGACTTTTAGACATCAAAATTTATAATATTTTTCTTTATAGAATAATTCATCCTTCCACCGCGTGCACCTTTTGTCCAAAGTATGTTGACACTCTGTTCTATTATTAAGTACAGGTATTTAGCCACATACATTAAAAGCATATAATAAAGCACTCAATCATGTGTGCTCCATAAAATAATGGTAGTAGAGTAAAGCCAGCCATACACAATAGACCAGAGTTCCCCAACCTTTCTGACCTTGAGAGCCACATTCAGCTCTTAGAGAAGACCGTGAGCCACATCTTAGCCCCCACCCACTCTTAAGTGACACCCAAGGCCCCCATTATTGGTATAATAAAGGCTAAAGCTTTTCCACAGAAATCACACCGAGGTAGAATACCAAGATCCAGAGGTCCCTACCTTACCCCCATTCACATCTGCTCTTCTATGTGGAGCCACTTATAAAAGTCACCATCTGTAGACCGCAACCTTCATAGCTGTTTGTTAGACCTGGAGCTAATGCACTAAGGACCCTTTTACATCTAAGGTAAAGTGTAATTCCCAGCAGACCCAGCAGATGTCACCACGTAACAGCTGACTTGCGGCATCGATCTGGCAAGCCCCATTCATTCTCTATGAGGTTTATGGTCGGGTGCAGTAAGTTTGGTATTGCAAAATCCGGCAGATCCTACACTTGCGGCCGCGCAAAAAAACGCTGTCATGCATTTTTTCTCTCCTGTTTTGCACTTTATTGACTCACAATAAAAACATCTTTTGTTTGAACTGGATCTCTCCAATTTTCTTTTTCTGCAAATATCTGCAGGTTATCAGCATTCTAAGTGCATAGTTATTGGCAGCTGTAGCTGAGTCGGTTGACAGGGTAGGGGGTACGCGGATACCGGGACTGATGGTCAATTTCATGGGGGATCACAGCTGGTCGGTTCCCGGTTTCGTGCCCTGGACCCTCAATGGTGGGGATGGTGGGGGATGATGATGATGGATGGGGGAATGGTAACGTGATGCCACCTGTGGTACCTGGTATATATAAGAATCAATGACTAGCACTCGACCCGTTTGATTTAGACGGTACCAGTGAAAGGAGCCCAAGGTTCCGCAGTCTATGTAATCTAGGAATCACTGCAAACGTACAAGGCAAATATGCATAAGGTGAAAGTTTATTTATAGTGCTCGTTTTTTGCGACAGGAAATTACATTGCGGCCCATGAAGGCCTTGATCACATACTCGCTGCAAAAATAGGAAAAATATATACAGTTAAACTTTGTTTAGGACTTTTTACATCATATTTACAATATATGTACAACTCAGATATACAAGTAAAGGTTTTGTATGAAACCATGTTATCCGTTTATCAGATTATTAGTACTGGTCAAGGAACCAAAGTATTGTGCAAATAAACAAAGGAAGGGAATACGGTTGAAAAATACATGGCTGGTTTGTGTAGGGTCAGAAGCAAAGATTTAGGATGTTAGTGTGTAACAGAGATAAAAAGGCTAAAGCGGTGTAAGTAAATACTGTCATATTATTTACTATAACCTACTGCATCAACACAACATATACTTCTTTATCCTGATCATATGAATAACCTATTCTTATTCCAACTCACTATTTATGGTAAATATGCACCTATCAGACTCAGTCACAGTGGTGTATATACAATATGTTGCACTACTGTCACTGAGTCATGCTCTTAGCTTAACCCCATGGGGAACCCCCTACCATTCTTCAGGTCCCAATGAGAATTTATATCCCCTAGACATCTTGTTCCATACAGATCCCAAATACCAAGCCATTTATTCAGCCCCTTTTGCCTTCATTCCACACCGCTCCTTATTACAGCTCCCACCAGCATTGGCATATCTCACACAGGCAGAGACGCACATCGGCGCATGTGCGATAACCATAGCAACCCCATAAACAAATTCCTCGGTCTATACTATGCTGCAGTGACATACGCTCTTCAGCGCATGCGCGGGCAGCGATTTGCCACTTCCGGTCACATGACTGTGTGGCGCCCCGCAACGAGTGCGTCACAGGAAGGTATTACATCCCTGACTGAAGACCTAATACAAGCTGATTCTGTTTAATGAATTAGGCGCATCTTACTACTGCATACCAATCACTAAAACTGGTAGACAAAACATCAGTTTTTAAAAACTGAGCACTATGTTCCTTTATGCACCAGTCTTTTGAGAACATGGGTATTTTCCAGCCCTCCATAGTATATTGATAAAGCAAAAGTAGAGTGCACAGTGCATTGTGAAGTTGTGCACCTGTAACCATGGGACACCCGCTACAGTGTTGGAATTTTTTCCAAGAGTTCTCTGCCTTCGTTGTGCTTTTACGACTGATGTTCCAGATAAATGATGCTCAACAGCACCTTGGTAATATAAGTACTTAACCCTTGCATGTTGAATGTACAAAAGTATACTCAATATCCTACTGTCACGCGCATAGTTGGTGCTGACATTGCTGGATGCTGCTGTGTATGTGTTTGTCTTTAAGAGCTGTATGGTTGACGGCTGTGAGGGTCTTTGCCTCCTGTGTTGTACTCCAGAACTGCATTCACTATGAGGTTCAACTGCTGGTTTAGGGGTTAATGTGTGACTCACCTGAACTCCCCTCCCCCTGGCCTTTTAGTAGCCTCTCCTTCCACCAGGTGGTGCTGCTGATAGACTTTCACTCTATGCCTGGAAGCTGTGCTGTGCTGACCTGTGTGTTTGTGTTGCTGAAGTCCTTTCCTTTGGAGTTGCTGTATCCCAGTTATGTGGAGGGAGGTGAGGGGGAATAGCGCAGGGCTGGTGGAGGAGTTTTAGGGAGAGGTTGGAGGCCCGAACCTTCTCACCATCTGACCTTCGAGATCAGGGCCATTCAGGGTTCCTAGACTAGGGTCAGACTAGTCTTCCCTGATCACCCTGCTCATAACTGCCAATCTCTTATCATTATTCCCTACACCGTGACATCTACTGTTCCTTTCATTTTGTATTTTATATTAACCTTTATAAATAAAATTATACGCTTGCCTTCTTTAAAGTCATATCTTAACCGTAGTGATAAAAACTTGGCAATACATAATCTGGCTCTCCACGCTGTAGATCAATGGTACTGTCAACAATCCTATGTTAAGAAAAGGCATATCACCCAACTGTACCCCTCAATTAGAATTGCACAATGTCCAAGATAATTGGAGGAGCTGTCCGTACCAACCAATCAAATTGAAGGTTTTATTAGAAAAATAGCAATAAAAAGTTGAAAATTGGAAGATTATTGTTTAACATGAGAATCTCATCCACATTATTTTTGCACCCATGATGATTGTGAATTGTTTGTGAATATTTGTCCCATTTTAGTGTAGATCTTTGTGTGTCTATGGTGTCAGCACATTAACTCAATGTAATATTCTTTGACAGGACATGTTATGGTACCTTTACACGCAGCTACCGAGGGTAGCAACAGGTAGGCTCCGCACGTGCACGCGCTCGTTTTCAATGGTTCCCAACGGTACCTGATGCCGCAAATACACGCCGCCACAAGGTGCTCCACAGAAGGTATTTTCGTTCCCTGGAAGTGCTGACGGGTGCCGCAGGTTACCTTCTGTGGAGCACCTTCCCTGATTTACACGCCGCTACCACGAAGCAATATGGGAGGACCTGGGGCAGCAGGGACAACACATAGGTGTGCCAGAGTTGTGGATTACGAGACGCTCGTACGATGATTGGACAATGCAATAGCATCATAATTGGCCAGCCAGCGCAGGAAGGCTGGCTAATACATGACGCTATTGCAAATGTGACTGGTCAGCTTGTTAAATATGCCGCCCTGTGTAGGAACAGCCAATGGGTACACAGTAGCCACCACCAATGATAGCTGATGGGGCGTGGTATACATGACGCTGTGGCATGCCCCAGGTAACTCAAATACTGTGCCTGTGCCCCGATTACACGCCGCCACCATAGGGGTTATACCTGCTTGTTTTTCAGCACGGCTGAAACACAGGTATCCAAAGACACAGGAAGGAACTTCTTGAATTACACGCCGCCACTTCGCGGTGTTTTGAAGGTAAAAGGTACAATTGTCTCCGACACCTGCCGGTTTCTACCTCTTGGTAGCGGCGTGTAAAGGTACCATTATGTGTACATACAAGATCTGATAGTAAATGTAACTGTTTTTTGGTATTGTTACTCTAGTCTAGTCTCTATCCTGATTTCAATATTATATACTTATGGTTTTCTATATAAAGCTGAACAACGTATAATAAAATCTGAATCCAGGGCGTCATTATTGTTTTAGCGTTGTCGTCATCTCTTAGTGTTGTATGTGTAAATACTGCACATTCGCACAAAGATTGTCTCTTGTTATTTCTCTTGTTGTTATTTTTCCGCATTGCGTGACTTTGTATTTGGCTAATATGGACAAGCTGTTTGTTCCTTGAGTTTGATAAATGTGACAGCTATATGACCTACCTTGTTTTATTGGCAGAAAAAGAAGAAAATGACAGGAAGAGACTCAGAAAAACACACATCTTGTTATCATGCTTGAGTGGAAAATGTTCACTCTTTTCCACTTGCTCAAGTTAATTGCTCCTATAATTATGCTCTTATGCAAATCTCGAAAACTTGGAGCAGCTATCATACATTCTGGTTGTTAAAAGACACAGTGTACCTATCCAGGTTTGTCTCAATATCACAAAGTAAAGAGGCTATTAAAATCTAAAAAAAAGCAAGTTTATTTACTAAGGCTTTTATTAAGGTTCCCCTATCCCTACATTCAGAGCGGAGAACATGTCGCTCATGTACTCACATGTTTTTATAATACACTTCATTAGCTCTTTGAAGAGTAAGCATGTTGTCAGCAAGCAGAAGCCGAGCAGGGGCTCTGTCACCTAAAATCCTACATTCAGTATGGAAGCCTGTGCCATAGAGCTTATATGCACTGTACCAGACTAAACTGCAAGTCCTTATAAAAGCAACATTATAGTCTAATGACATTTAATAAACTGGTTATTCAGACTAATACCAATGATCTATAATTTGCACATGTCATAAATATCAGATCAGCGGGAGTCCGACACCACCACCAATCATCAGGTCCAGCATCCAGAATATCAGTGCTCTTTAAGGTGCCGTCACACCTGCCGACGCCGCTAGCGACATCGCCGAAAAAGTGACATATCAGCGATGTCGCTAGCGACGTCGCGCTGTGTAAACGAGCGCCGCGACCGCGTTTTATCGCTGGTCGCAGGTTGACAGGTTTACGGGAAGAACCGTAAACCTGTCAACCGACGACCTGCGATAAGGCTGGATCGCGCCGTGTGACATCGCCAGAGCGATGTCGGCGGCGATCCAGCCTATACCGCAGCGTTGCTGCGGATCGCTCGCTGGGCTGAGCCCAGCCCAGCGAGCGATGTCACCGCCCGCATCGCTGCGGTGTCGCCGGCCGCAGCGATGTTGTGTGACAGGTGGCCAGCGATGTCGGAACCAAGCGGGCACCCACGCATCGCTTCCGACATCGCTGGCCAGATCGTGCTGTGTGAAGGCACCATTACACTGATTAGTGGCCATTCTTGGGTACTAATACTGAATAAGAGCTATTTCTTATAAAAGAAACATTATAATCTAATGACAATTAATAAACTGGTAATCAGACTAATATTAATCATCTATAATAAGCACATGTCATGAATATCAGATCAGCGGGTGTCTGACACCACCACCAATCACCAGGTCCAGCATCCAGAATATCAGCGATCTTTACACTGATTAGTGGTCATTCTTGGGTACTAATACTGAATAAGAGCTATTCCTTATAAAAGAAACATTATAATCTAATGACAATTAATAAACTGGTTAATCAGACTAATATTAATAATCTGTAATTAGCATATGTCATGAATATCAGATCAGCGGATGTCTGACACCACCACCAATCATCAGGTCCAGCATCCAGAATATCAGCGATCTTTACACTGATTAGTGGTCATTCTTGGGTAC
This sequence comes from Allobates femoralis, assembly GCA_033576535.1. Taxonomy (NCBI): domain Eukaryota; kingdom Metazoa; phylum Chordata; class Amphibia; order Anura; family Aromobatidae; genus Allobates; species Allobates femoralis. The sequence goes on along the minus strand of JARQOC010000008.1, from coordinate 139,380,315 downwards.
TAATACTAAATAAGAGCTGAGATGCAGCACCCGAGAATGCCTACTAAACAGTTTATGTAACCTTAATGTTCAGACTTTGTACACTATCAGTGTCAGGTGGTACTATGACCTGGTAACAGCTGATCCATGGGGGCACCTAGTGTTGGACCTGTCATGATCTAAGGCCTCATTTAGATTTGTACCATACATAACAATGAGGACTGTTGATCATCAGTGGATCCCAGTTTCGTGAGTAATTTGTCTGTGTCTCAGTTTTACCATCAGTGTTTTTATCAGTGTTTTTCATGAATGAAATGAACCTTACAAAGCTTCTCCTATACATTACAGTTTTAACTATGGACAGCACATGCGAGATGTTTACAGACCCATAGACTTATATGAGTAATTTTGATCTATGGCAAAATGCAAACTGTTACAGTTAGGTGGGCTGCAATGCAGGAACAAAGAGTATTGGGAGACTGTCAAGACCCCGACCACCGGTTCTCCCCGCCGCGCAATGATTGAGACCACACCAATGTATATCTTTGAATACTTCTTTATTGAGGGCATAAACGTAACACCACTCATTTATTGCATAAAAGGGGGTTGGATATTATATATGGCCGCAGCTCACAACAAGGCCTTAACTGCCTTACACCTGAGGGGAGAAAGCCCGAATGCCTCGGCCGTCCTTGGCAGGTAGACTTTCACCAACTCCCTCTTCCACCGGCTGCGACTTGACCTGTAAAACATCCTACTTATAGGGAGGGAGGGCGGGCGATGATGTTCACTCTGAGAGCAGAATGGTAAGAGACAGGATGTGCCCTGGGGGTTGCAATATGTAGCCTGGGGGCGGGCTGAAGGCACTAGGAATGTGGCTCAGAGGGGAAAAAGAGGGGGGGGGGAGAGAGGAGAGCGACAGGAGGGGAAAGCTAAAACATTCCACGGCGAGGAGTAGCGATGCATAACCTTAGCTGGGCTTGCCAGTCAGAGGCATCGGCATCAGCCGAGGTGCCTTACAGACTGTCAAGACCCCGACCACCGGTTCTCCCCGCCGCGCAATGATTGAGACCACACCAATGTATATCTTTGAATACTTCTTTATTGAGGGCATAAACGTAACACCACTCATTTATTGCATAAAAGGGGGTTGGATATTATATATGGCCGCAGCTCACAACAAGGCCTTAACTGCCTTACACCTGAGGGGAGAAAGCCCGAATGCCTCGGCCGTCCTTGGCAGGTAGACTTTCACCAACTCCCTCTTCCACCGGCCACGGAGTGGCGAGGGCTGTCGCCCGAGCTGCGACCCCCACTCATGCATCTGATAGCCTGCTCCACTCCATCCTGGATATCCGACAGAAATATGTCGAGGCCTATCTCATTTAGGCTAAACCCGTCCTCTAGCAGAAACCGGTGGATGTCGGCTTCCAAAATGTCGTGCCCGACCACTATTCCCCTTCTGACTGACACAAACCTGGCCATACGTGAGTTCACGTACCTTCTAGCCTTCTCCACCGCCATCACATTCCTTTCCCCTGGCCAGCTAGCCCTGGGGAGCATGTTTGACCAAACTATCAACAATTTGTTGAAGAAGCCCCCGAGCCTCTCCAGGTCTACTTGCATTATTGCGAGGAGCTCGGGGATTCTGACCGACACTAAGTCGTTCCCACCTGCATGTATAACTAGAATGATGGGGCCCGCTTCTAGCCGCGCTATGGCCACTGCCTCAGGCAGGACCTGTGCCCACGGTAGCCCCCGCTTGCCTCTCCAATTTACGGCTATATCCCGGAATCCAAGGTCTCCGTCACCCGGTCTCCTGGCTTCTGCTCGCAATGCTGCCCAATAAATCTGCGAATGGCCCAAGATCCAGACGCTGGGTCTGGGCGGATCTAAAAGAGAAAGGTCATTAGCAATCGTCCCTCCGACAACATCCCTGTCATCGTGCCCCTTCCCAAGATTTTGTGCGCTGAGCTCGCTATTCACTGCTCGCGGTATGCCGTGTAAAACACATAATCCGGCTGACACACTCTATGCCCGCATGCTTGCCTATGTATATATATCTGAATGTATTGTAAATATGTATATATATTTATTTATCTCTTTTTTTTTTTTTTTTTTTTTTTTTAATATAGCGAATCAAACTGTGCCAGGTTTACAATGTCTTGCCGGGGTCCGGTAGGCAAAAGCCTGTTGTAACTTATTGTGACCCGATTCCACCATGCAAGGAGAGCCATTCTTTCCTGGGTAACGGGGGGAAGGGGGGGGTTGTGGTTGGGTGGTGATCCCGCATTTAAATTAAATCTGGCCTTATGTAGCGGAAGAAGGCATCCGACTTCCAGCGCCCTACCCTTTTTATTTCTTGATTTGTGAGGCCGGCCCTGGCGGCCTCGGTTGCTGCTCCTATGCGAAAGGAGTGAGTGCCATAGTCTTTGGGCTGCAGCCCTACACCTGCGAGGGAGGCTTTTAGCTTGGCTGTGAATTGGCCGATGGTGAGTGGGGAACCATCTGCGTGCTCGAAAAATTGAATTTGTGGGGTTCGGGAGTCCCAGTATCGGCGTAGGGCCTTGATGGGGCATAGTGGTCCGGGGGACGGGAATATGGGAAACCAGATACCCCGGCCCAGCTTGTCTGTTTTGGATCGCCTGATGCGCACTCTGACCCCCCCGTTGCAAACAATGACGTCGTCGCGCTGCAGCCCGCCGGGGCGCTCTGCCGATCTGGTGACAAGCTCGCTTACCCGAAGCGCACCGAAGAAAGCAAGTGCAAAAGCAGCCGCAAAAAGCAAAACCTCGTGTGCCGTGGGGCAGTTGTTGGATAGACAGTCTATCATTTTGGACAGCAGAGAGAAAGATATAGGCCTTCTGCTTTCGAGGCTTACCCGCTTCCTCTTCCAACCTTTTATGGCTTGCGTGAAAAGGAACCTCTTAGTGACGTCAGGCCAACCCCGTAACCGAAAGTGAAAAGCCAATCCCGCCAGACGCTGCTGCGCGACGTTGCCGGAGACGCCGCTGGCGTGCAGGTTTGCTAAATAGTGGCCAATCATTTGGCATAAAAAGGCATGTGTTACCTGCTGCGGCATCGCCGGCACTAGGTCAGACCATTCTTTCCAAGCCTTACCATAGGAGCGCCAGGTGGCTGGAGCTAGTGACGCTTGGACCAGTGGCATCAGTCGTTCTCCAAGAGCTTCCACATTAGTTTCGGGCACTCCGTGCCCCTTCTGTCTGCTTTCGGGTGCAATGCTCGAAATGTCTGAAAATCAAAACGTGACAAGGCATCAGCAATTCTGTTATCCACCCCAGGGACGTGTCGTGCCCTAAACCAAATGTTGTATTCGAGGCACCTGAGTACTAGGTAGCGAATCAGTTTGATGACTGGCGGTGATGACGATGCCAAGCGGTTGATGGCATGCACCACGCTGATGTTGTCCGTCCAGAAACAAATGCGTTTGTTGGCGAGTTGCTCCGCCCACAGAGCTGTGGCTGCCACTATGGGGAAGAGTTCCAGCAGGGTGAGGTTCTTCGTCCAACCCGCCGGGCCCCAGGTGTCCGGCCAGCTGCCGGCGCACCAAGATGTACTCAGGAAGACCCCGAAACCGTAACTACCGGCTGCATCTGAGAACAGTGAAATATCTGAACTGGATACCTCTGGCTCTTGGAAACAAGTGCGACCATTGTAGACTGCTAAGAAATCTTTCCACACTCTTAGGTCATCTTTCAAGGGCCTGGTGATGCGTATCCTGTGGTGTGAAGCCTGTATGCCCCTTGTAGCTAGGCATAATCTGCGAGAGAATGCCCGCCCCATGGGCATGACCTTACAAGTGAAGGCTAGAGACCCCAGTAGGGACTGCATCTGGGCGAGTGTCACCTTGTGCACGGTTAGGAAGCCATCAATTAGGGCTGATACCTTCCGGACCTTATCTGCTGGTAGGCGAAAAACCATGGCAACCGTGTCTATCTCGATACCCAAAAAAGAGAGTGTCGTTGTGGGTCCTACCGTTTTCGCTGCTGATAATGGAACCCCGAACTTAGCCGCTATTGTTTGGAAGGCGTGCAGCGCGTTGGCGCAAGCATCGGACTCCGGAGGGCCGATGAACAGGAAGTCGTCAAGGTAGTGTGTTACAGATTTGAGCGAAGAAACGTCCTTGACCACCCATTCAAGGAAGGAGCTGAACAACTCGAAAAGCGAGCAAGATATGGCGCACCCCATGGGAGGCACATGTCGTAGAAGAAGTGGTCTTGTAGTGTGCACCCCAACAGGTGGTGACACCCGGGGTGAACCGGCAAGAGGCGGAAGGCTGCCTCAATATCCGATTTGGCCAGAAGAGCCCCTTGCCCTGCTTCCCTGACCAAGCGAACCGCCTTGTCGAAGGAAACATACGAGACAGTGGAATCTTCAGTCGGGATGTCGTCATTGACAGACTTTCCGTGTGGGAAGGAGAGGTGGTGGATCAGGCGGAATTCGCCTTCCTCCTTCTTAGGGACTACACCGAGTGGAGAAATTCTTAAATTGGGGAAGGGGAGATTTTTAAATGGGCCAGCCATGCGGCCTAGCGCTATCTCCTTTTGCACCTTGTTGTGCAGTACCTCGGGGTTGTCCCTGGCAGATTTGAGGTTGCGTGCAAACTTTGGGAAGGGGGAAGGAATGAAAGGGATGACAAAACCGTGGGTGAAGCCGTTGGCAAGGATGGCGGACGCTGCTTTTTTAGGGTAACGCTCTAACCAGGGGGCCATCTCTGCTACGCTCACTGGCGTCCTTGGAAGAGGAGGATGGCTTTGGGAGTGGCTGATTGGCTGCCTTGTCACATCTGGAAGATGCGTGGCTGCCCCCGCAGGATGAACATTCATGCCTGTATTTGCATAGTCCCTGAAATTTGCAATGGCCCTCGTTGAAGAGCCAGCAGCAGCCCTGCTTTCTGGGCTGGCTGTATAGTTGCCCTTGCCTGGGAAGAGGGTTCCCTGGAAAGGACTGAGCAGTCCTTTGAGAGAGCATGAGCGTGAGCCATGAATCTGTGGCCTTGATACCCCAACCCAGGTGGGGCTGCGCGGCTAGTTGACGCCTGAAATCTTCATCGTATTTCCACCAGGCAGAGCCCCGTGGGTCTTATACGAATTGAAGATGGTGTCGCAGTATGTGAATAACTCCGTACACCTTTCTGGGTGCTTTTGACCCATGACCGACCCCAGGGTGTGAAAGGCCTGAAGCCAGTTATGGAAAGTTTTTGCCGCTCTGGGCTTTTTGTGGGGCATGCGGTCGGTCGGAAGCCTTTCTTTGTCAACAGTGGCCAGCTCAGGTTTGAGCAGCGACCATATATCAATGTAATCGTTGGCCCATATCTTATGTATCGTCTCCGGGGAAAGGTGAGACCCGGGGGGTGCGACCCTGCAGTATTCCATGTGGGAGTGCACGGTATGTGGTGTGCAAAGAGGGGCATGCGCTGAAGCAGCAATGGAACCCTCCCGGGACACAGAAATGAAACCCTCCCGGGACCCGGCTAGCTGTGACCCCCAGCCCAAGAATTGGCAAAGCCGAACTCACCATTTGATGTCGTCGGCTGGGTTGATGTCGTCATCTGCTGGCTTCCTAGATCCCGTTTGTAGCATCGTTCATTCGTCGAGCTGACGTGCGCTTGCTTGTTCTCCTGTTACGAGAGCGGCCTTCTTCTATTGACGATGTTGATGATTTCGGTGGGTCGCTCCGTGACCGACGATGATGTTCACTCTGAGAGCAGAATGGTAAGAGACAGGATGTGCCCTGGGGGTTGCAATATGTAGCCTGGGGGCGGGCTGAAGGCACTAGGAATGTGGCTCAGAGGGGAAAAAGAGGGGGGGGGGAGAGAGGAGAGCGACAGGAGGGGAAAGCTAAAACATTCCACGGCGAGGAGTAGCGATGCATAACCTTAGCTGGGCTTGCCAGTCAGAGGCATCGGCATCAGCCGAGGTGCCTTACATTCCAAATCGGGTTATACTAATACCAATACGGTATTAATAAAAAGATATTTGGACACCAGGGCTTTTTATTCCTGCAGTGCAGCCACCTAAACGTGACATTTTCTATTCTTTATTCTCTATGCCATTATACATTCTGAGCCATGGGGCAGCAGTGGTGGGTTTTTGTGCTTTTATAGGTGTTGTGTCTGCACAAAACACTTTCAGGTGACCGCTACCATTGCTTACACTTTTAGATTACCCCAAGGTATTGCCCTATATTGTGTGCGCTTCGTTCCCTCTACACAGCTTCTGAATTTTGATCTATGACTCCAACCAAGAACGTACTTTTCTCTGTGATTTGTTTTGTCAACCACTCAGTTCACAATAAGACATGTGAACAGCCCCATAGACTATAAAGGGTGCTTGATCTATACATGAAAAACACTGAAAGAATAGGTATGTGATTCAAGGACATATAATGAGGCCTAATATTGATGAAATATTATAAGAATAGGTTAGCAATATATTGGTCACAGACGACCACTTTAAGAAACTTTGGGGGTATGTAAGCCTGGCAGGATAGCAAGACTTAATTGTAGCAAGATCTCCAAGGCAATTATATGATCTAAATTATGTCATTTTTTTTATTAGAAATGTTTTTCAAATATATGTTCTTGTATTTGTCCTATGAGATCATACAGAACATTAAGAAACTACAAAAGCAAAATCAGAAAGTAGTTGTTTTTTTTCCACTATTTGCCTATAAACTAAACTCATCTCCACAACTTTGTTGAACACCCGGCCCAAGTAACATGAAAAATACAGCTGATACTTGGAGATACAAATGTGTCCAGCATCATCTTTCCCTAAATTTGGTTAAGGACTTTCATATTTCATTAAACAAATGAAATACAACATCACCACCTTTTAAAATAAACTCTAAGGTTGCGAACATACCGGCGTAAAAAACGGACGAGTGCAATGCGATAAAACCTTCTTTTTGGAAGCAGCTTTTTTACTGCCAAGAGAGCAGGTTTTGGCTGCAGCTAAACTACAACATTTGAACAGAGCCTTATGTGGCTCCCCCGCGGCCAAACTGCCATTATTGATATTGCATGCATTTTGCATGTATGGTACCATGTCCAGAGGTAAGGCAGGAAAGCTTCGCCAATAACCCCATTTGCACCCAACACAATCCAAACTCCAGGCCAGGGAGGTGCTGGGCAGAAGAAATCCCCATTCAGTGCAGTCTCTACCTACTGGATGGAGGTAGCAGTTAGATTAGGCGTAGGGAGCAGAAGGAGACAGCTCTAGTGAGATCCAGTTGGAGTTAGGTGCTAGTCCCAGGCCCAAGGACACAAGTCTGTTGTTGGCTGTTCAAGTCGGGCAGAAAAGCTAGCTGCAAAAGGGGGTACCGGCCCCAATTTGGTTTGGGTTCTTCAAGACCAGCAGTGAAACTGGAGGTCACTGGGCTTCAGGAACAGTGGCTACCTTAGTGGACCCTCCGAAGGCTCAAAGAACCATATAGGGTTAGAGGTCCAGCTAGAATATACAGTCATTTGCCAACTGGGTCTGGCAACCGCAGAACACTTAGGAGAGGACAGGAGTAACAAGTGTTAGAGGGAAGAAGGAAGCAAAGAAAACCAAATACCCTGTGTGGTTCAGAAAAGTGAACTCTGAATACCTCTGGGTTGGCCAGGCTGTACACTTGTCGGACTATGTAACCCGGCTGGGTTGTGACTGCACTAAATCATCAGTACAGGGTAAGAACCACAAGAACCCTGGGTGTTGTCTGGTCCTTCCTGTGCCTCTGTGCCCCCGCTTGTAGAGCCACCACCTTGTACGACAACCCTGCTCCTCTACCTCTTCCTATCCACTTTCTATACCTTCAAAGGAACTCAGCCCTAACTGGAAAGGGTTTACCACCTGGCTGCCTACCATCTCCCCCTTGGAAGTCCCCCGCAGCAGCCCTTGGCCACCTACAGGCCATAACTCTAGTTGTCATCACAACAACCAATGTCCCGTGCAAATAGATCCCCTAACATGTCCGGCCTTTACTATGACCTCTGGGACCATCACTGTGATCCCTGAACTGTCTGTGCTCAGATGGTCGAGTACCCCAGCCCCCACGTCTGTGACAGTTTAAATAGATTTAATGAAAATAAATATCCAAGGGAGGGCTTCTTTAAGATGCCTTGATGCCGGTGGCTCTGCTGAGTAAACAGCAGATGAAAAAGATGGTCCCTATCCTAAAAGATAAAGACTTTTTACCAACATGTCCCCCTCCCTGACCGCCTGCCCATCTGCATCTATAGAAAAAATAACAATTTCCATAGCAACAGACAACAAACTCTGTGTAGGAGATTTATGTTTGGGAGTGCTGGATCCACCTGATGAAGACGGCTGTTCACTGTGGAAACGTGTCGTGGTGTATACAATTTTAATAAAGAAGTTTGTAACCTTCAAACTCTTTTCTAGTTTGCTGCTTCAGCGCTCCCAAACTCTGTTAACATAAATCTCCTGCATCTGTTAAAAAACCCTCCGGGTTGTGGAGTGAGCTGCTGGCTACCGCACTCTGCATGAGGGTTGAAGGATGTGCTGTGACGTGGACACGCAAGTCACTTGACCGGCTGGCTTCCCACGTGACTGGGAAAAACAGCGGAGGAGCCACCAGAGCCCAGACCGGGCAATCCAACACAGCGGTGCCACAGACCAAGGTTGTGCTAGGGTGCACAACCTCATAAGGTGAGAGGCGACCCCCACACCTCTAAACTTGACCCCCTCCTAGACCACCAGGTGCTTCTCAAGAGGCGCTTCTCCAAATCTTTTGTCTCCTAACAAACTCTGTGTCATCACATCCTGCAGTCATATTGATACCCATCTGCTACTACGGTACTAAGTTAGTAAGACAATGGAGACTTCTGTAAGAATGTATGAAAGCAGGCAACAATGGAGGAATAAAAAAATAAAAAATGACTTGCAAAGACGTTGGTCCATAGCCTGGTCCTTCTTCAGAGTTGACTTTACAGAGTTGATTTACTATTCACTCAGCAGGTAGAAAATTCCTTGAGAGGTTTTCCAACTTTTTTAAAGAAAAAAAAATCAGAAATAATGAAAGTACCTTTTTATACAGCTCCGTTCCCGCCGATGATGCGGCTGTGACGTTTCATGACTGCACCAGTCAATGTCGGACACTGTGGGGATGATGGTTGGCTCGATATCATTGTGACCTATAACCCCAAGTATATGACAATTTAAACAGATTTGGAGTATTATGTTATATCGGTCTTAAATACCTTTCCCATCTAATTGAACTGTGTTCATTATAGACACATTTACAAGGTCTATATGTATCCAGAGAAGACTGTTCCTGAGAAAATCGCTGCCTGCGTTGCTGACTTTGCTGTGCAATCATAATATTTTAAAATTGGCATTTCAGTTTGAATGACATCTAATTAAACATTCATGAGACTTAACTTCTTCAAGGATCCGAAATTGCATGAAAGTCATTACTTAAGCAAAAGAATCGAATGTTATGGTTATTTAAAAGTGCGGACTGATGATTTATTAAAGCATGCATATATTTCATGAAATTTTCAAAAGCTCCACAAAGTCGGATGGTGACCTGTATATGCTGCTGTTCCTGCACGGTGGAAAATAAAGTGAAAAGATATCAAGTGTCTATAGATGAGAACGTACAAGGAGCAAGAGTCCTAATGGGGTTTACAGTGGAGAAATACATGTAACTACATGTGATGGAGAAAAGGTGGACACAAGGAGCATCGCATTCATGTTCCGGATTATATGGCATAAAGCACTTATTCTGGCTCATGAAATGTACAGGAATGAGAGGCGGAAGCTATAATAACCACAGTTACTGTAAAGCATCTTACTATGAGAAAGGTAAGAATCATTGCCAGCTTGCTGTAGGAATCACAATAAAATAGTGTATGTGAGATAACTTCAACTAGAGAGTCACAACCATCACATCATTACTAAAACAGAATTGCATTAGTTGCAACAATGATTTTGACTACATTTGCAAAAGTGTACAATTAAAGGGATTGTCCACAAGTGGGACAACCCCTTCTTAAATGGAATCTGTCAGCAGATTTATGCTATCTAATCTGAAGACAGCACACTGTAAGGGCTTACACAAAAACCCCCGAAATTCATCTCTTATCACAAAGTGTTTTGTAATTTACCTGCTATGTTTGTTTTAGCATCACTAGCTTATCATTGCTTGAACACAGAAGGTTGAGCACAAGTCTGGCATGCCTCCTTCTGTTATTAGCAGCTTCTCACTGTCTATAGACTTTGTTTAGCGACCACAATCAAAGAAAATCACCGAATAGGACATAAAATTCAGAAAAAAACTAACCGAAGATTAGCCGTGTTAAATATCTATTGCACCTAGCAGGAGGCTGCTAGCTCCACTGAGAGGGAACACAGCTGTCTGAATACCGGTGCTTATTCTCCTGCAACCTAAGCGATGGGGACGGTTGTGGCACCTGCGACCAGCCATGCTAACAGGGAGGTGATTGGTGGTATTTATAGACACAAGGTTACCATAGGGCATCAGTCATACTGGTACATATGATGCATAGTGTCAGACTGCAGCCTATTGGTCACGCCCATGCTATTAGATCAGGCGGGCTGCTCCATACTATATACCTGCATCACAAATGACTGACACCCCCAGAGGGCTCAGCCACAATTTTCAGTGTTTATTGCACCTTTTTATCTCTTGCAGTTTGTGGCTGATCCCTCTGGGGGGCGTCTGTCATTTGTGATGCAGGTATATGGTGCAGAGTCTGACACTATGCATGATATGTACCAGTATGACTGACGCCCTATGGTAACCTTGTGTCTACATATACCACCAATCACCTCCCTGTTAGCATGGATGGCTGTTGGTGCCACAACCGCCCCCATTGCTTAGGTTGCAGGAGATTGAGCACCGGTATTCAGACGCTTGTATTGCCTCTCAGTGGAGCTAGCAGCCTTCTGCTATGTGCAATGGGTATTTATAGGGCTAATTTTCGGTGAGAGCACAATCAAAGGCAAAGTTTACGTCAGCTCATCGGAATTCATTGGTACGAAGACTCCAGGAAGGGTAGGTTGTAGTGCACAGAGAGGACAAAGGCCAACCCCCAGGTTTAACAAGATAGTAAGTAATAGTAATAGTTTTTTTCATTTGTCTGGTGCTGGACCTCTTTTTACTATTTGTATACAGAGCCTGGTGTGGGTGGGGGCAGCTCTCTCAGCTCTGCTGCATGTAAAGACTTTGACTGTGTCAGAACCACTGCACCGAGCGGCTTCCTATCTTTCAACGATGTACACAGAGAGCTGCCAATCAGTGTTGCGGGGGTGGTAATACAGAACTATACAAGAACTGGTGGATTCTTGCAGCTAAAAAAGTTTTAGATCAAAACTGCAAGAATCAATGTAAGTGTCACATTGCTGGACTCAGGGTCTCTGCCCCTACTTTATGCTGCTCTCAGATGGGATTGCAAAAACCTGGTGATAGATTTCTTTTAAATAAAAACAGTGCCACATGTAAAATGAGAACAATGTATACCCAATCCCAAACTGGTGCCGTAGCAGGTACACCGCCGCTGTGCATGCCGCAACTTGTGTGACACTGTTTTGTCATGTGAGGGCTGCGGCCTTTCAGCAAATAATGGCAGGCTGCAACACCTACACGTCTCTCGGACAAAACAGTTTCAGACAAGGGAGGTGTCAGCCCTGATATCCATCAGCAATCACTAATAGGCTGCAGCATTCACTTGATAAATCAATGTCATACAAGCACCGGCAGACACAGGGCCAACATAGCAGGAATAGCTCTGGTATGCTTTTATTTTAGAAGGAGACCTCTTTCATGGGGTTGTCCCACTAGTAGACATCTTCTATAAAGTTACACCACATCGTTCTGGGACCAGGTAAAGACATGTATCTGATTGTTCTATGTTGAATCCATTTTCAACCATATAGCCAATAAACCTGTATCAAAACTGCTGCATTTTGCAGTATAAGAGCATGCAATAGTTTGTTGTTAATCACTTTTGTCAACGATTAGCCAAAAACAATCTGAACTACTCGAAAACCACTGCAAACAGTGACTTCCATACAACATTTAGTGTATCACTGGTATAGCGCTTGTTGGTGTTTTTAGCTTGAGCTCCGTAGCATTGCTCATAAATCATGGTGAAATCATTGGGTTGCCATAACTTATTGTCTCCCTGTGATCAGTAGATCATTTCATACATAATTATTTGCAATTCTTGGATGTGGTCATTCCAAAGATTCAAAGTCACAATCTGTAGCAAAGCAGCAGAACGTCAGCTTTGAGCCACAGAGGGATCGTCTCCACCTAAAGATCTAAATAGTATTCACCTTTAGGGTGCATGCACACGATCAGTATACGCAGCATATTGGACTCAGCGTCGTGCCGCTGCGTCCAAAACGCTGCGTAGTACAGTATAAGCATAGTGGATGGGACTTCAAGAAATACCATCCTCACTATGCTTAACCTGCCCGCAGCACTATTTTAGCTGTGGTGCGGGTTGCTGGCATTCTGCTCCTCCGCAGCATGTTCATTTCATGCTGCGGAGTTGGAAGCGGCTCCCATCGGGTGACTGCAGGGAGAAGCCGCCCCGCACCCGCCGCACATGGTGAGTACAGGGCGGCTGCGGTCTCTCACTCAGGTCTAGAGGAGCCGCGTCCAACACGCAGCTCCTCCGGACCGTGAGCACACAGCCTTACAGGCATTGAGCCACAGAGGGATCGTCACCACCTAAAGATCTAAATAGTATTCACCTTTACAGGCATTGAGCCACAGAGGGATCGTCTCCAGTATATTTCTGTTTAAATGTACATTACTCAGAAAAGTCCGATCTTTTTCCCTAATTAGTACAAAATATGGAAAAACAATTACAATGATTTCCTTTTTAATACAGTTTTTAAAAATAAACAACCCAGTAATTAAAATGGGCAAATTTTGTATTCATAACAACTCTTAAAACACAGTGAACAGATTACTTTGGTGATCAGTAAATGGCATTAAAAATTGTGTGATTCCACCCTTTAAAATCATAAAAAAAAGTTAACACAAAAGTACAAGTTACATATGTGTTTGGCAAAATGGCACTGAAAAAAACTGCAGTTCATCTTACAAAAAGGAAACGTTAGAGCTTCTTTTTAATCCTTAATGTAAGATCAGGGTTAAGCACAGGCTGCTTTTAATATAACTGCACTTCCAAAGCTTCAATAATGACAGTCAAGAAATTTGCACACAACTTGTATGAATGATGCATAAAACTTTTTTTTAGCCCTTTTGATATATTTGTTCTGTGATAGTTGCATTAAAATCTCATGAAAGTTGCATGTGCACCCAACTTATGATGTTCCTGACTGCAATTAGTACACGAGAAAATGTCTGTATCGCCCCAGACTTGTTAAAAAAAAATCGTGTTGAGGAGTTAAAAGTTTTGTTTATTTTTTTAAGTTAAAATAAATGAAGAATATAATAAAGAGCAAAATTATTACTGAAGAGGGATGAACAGGGCTAAAATATTTAAATAGACAAAGATCCATAAAATCCTTAAAAAGACAAGGACATACAAAAAAGTTGTAGCACACCAGTGCTGCTTGTGGAAAGGGCTCCTTTATTCACAGCATGGCCACAGCTCAGCGACGTTTCGGGTTACATGCACCCTTTATCCAAATTTTCCTCCGCCCCTTCTCTGCGATTGGACGAGGGGAGTGACGCGTCGGTGGGGGTGGTATACACGCAATCGGAGCGCTGCTTTTCCAGACAGCAGAACTTAGTGTTGGAGTCGCCATGTCAATGTTGAGTCACTTCCAGTACGGTAGACATTTGGGGCGGAGGGGCGATCACTAACTATTATGCACAGCTGGGGTAGTCATCATATAAGGGGAATTTCATTACTAGACAGCGGCGCCTCCTGACGAAGCAGTGAAACGCGCATTGAGGGTGTCCCTGGAGTGGTGTTGCCTTTGTTATTTGTCATAATGGCTCGAGGTAAGGTTTTTCTGGTGATAGCTTTTCATAATTATTAACCTACTTGCCTGTATTATTGGTATGTGATTGAGCAACCCACTCCAGGGATTGTACTACTGTTATTTCACATCATGCAGGTTTCGGTGTTTCCCTTCAGTTTCTCCTAACTTTTTGGGTCTTTCGTATTGTAACCCTTGAGCATGTGGTGTATGGACTGAATACCTCATCCTCTACACTGAGATAGATGGGCATTGCTGGGTGGGTTGTTCGTAGGGCCTGTGCTCTGTCTAGCGGGTTATTGTTATTGAGAGTAATACATTTTGTTTCTGGAACATAATTCGTTTCCACTCAAAAAAAATCTAGTTAGTATATAACTTCAACTTCTACAGTATAAACCAAAAGGCCATGTGGGGAAAGTTGAAATTAATTGTATAATTTACTCTTTTCTGCTGTTTTTTCTCACTGCACTTTGAATTAATAAAAAGCACTATGCAACTTTATTTTCTTACCCCCATTTAGTTGGTATTGAGGGGAAAGGTTTGTTCGGTTTATATAGTTGTATGGCTGACCAACATATATAGCTATGTTTGGTCTATGTAGGCCTAGCATTAGCCTGAGGTGTAGGTTGAGCTCCACCCCACTCTCTGGTAAACTCTTAACCACCTCATCTGTAGATGCAGGAGTAGGCGTAACCAATACAACAGAGATAGTAGTAACCAAGCAATTACCCTCACAGAAATTACCCCAGCTAGCCAGTCAATCACCGGGTTATGTTTTTTCAGCCAAGGAAAGTCCAGGATGATGGGAGTAGGCAGATTCTCCAAGATGTAACAAGATAGGAATTCCTTGTGAAGAGTCCCTATACGCAAGTTTACATTGTAAACAATTTGGGAAAAAATCTTCTGGCTGAGAGGAGCTGAGTCAATTGTGGAGGTAGGAATGGATCTCGCTAATGCATTACAGACTAGGCCCTGGGTCTGAGCAAAGCGAGAATCCATCAGATTGACTCCGGCTCCATTATCAATAAGAACTGGCACAGTCTCTGCTTTACGACTGATCATCACCTTAGCAGAAAGTGAAAATGGAGACCAAATTAGGAAAGAAATAAACACCCTGGTCGTCTCATTCCAACTGACCAGAGAAACATGGCTTTTGAGATACCGATTTGGAGTGATGCGGACAGACTGTACTGAATTCTAGCAGACAGACCCAGGCAGAAATGACTCCTGAGGGCAGGGTCATTCCACTGCGTTTCAGTAGCCCATCTATAAAACTCTGAACAGTACTCATCAACAGAATGCGTCCCCTGCTTGAGTTTGCGGAGGTTAGACTCAGCTCCAGCGCCACCTTTAGGTAGCTCCTCAAAGTCATAGTCACTTTCTGACAAGCCTTTAAATATGACTAGGGATTTGTGCCAGATCAGAACCCCAAACTACAGACTCTGTGTTTCGGGGTAACTGCCCCTCATCAGTGTAGTGTGTGGGATATTCTGATCTGGCTGTGTGAGTGGGCTAAGACAAGGTCTGGGGAACTTGCTATCTACCTTATGGAGAGGAATTTTCCTGCAACCATGAGAAGACAGTTAAGTAGGTAAGGAGATTTAAAGCCACATCCATCCTCTAGGAAATATGCAAATTTGCACTTCAGTAAGGAAGTGGATGAACTCCAGCATCACCTTTAGGTAGCTCCTTATAGTCATAGTTGACTTTCTGACAAGCCTTTTAATATGACTTGGGATTTGTGCCAGATCAGAACCCCAAACTACAGACGCTGTGTTTCGGGGTAACTGCCCCTTATCAGTGAAGTGTGTGTAATATTCTGATCTGGCTGTGTGAGTGGGCTAAGACGAGGTCTGGGGAACTTGCTATCTACCTTATGGAGAGGAGTTTGCCTGCAACCATAAGAAGACAGTTAAGTAGGTAAGGAGATTTAAAGCCACATCCCTTCTATCAGGTAATTATTAGCCTTGTTAAACTTGCACTTTATGTCAAACGTGTAGCCTTTTTCTGGATTTATAAGGATTATCTATTAAACCCTTAGGTTGTTTTTGTGGCTGATAATATATTCTACCTATTTGTATCTCCAAGTGCTATTCTACTTTTAATTCGATTTTTGGCTCCTTTATGTCCAACACGGAGGCACTGCTCTTTTTATCTTAGTATGTCTTTGCATACATATTTAATAGAGATATTATTTTTTATCATGCTTTTCTTCTTCTTTTTGATTTGTGCCTTGTTTTAGTTTTGTCTCTTATATAATTGATTCTGTTTGCAGTGCAGCTTGTAAACAAGTGACAAAACTGCTCAGTAAATGAATAGGTTTTCTACATTACTGGTACTTAGTTATTTTCATGTTATTGCACCCTGCAGCAGCCGTTGTATAATAATAACATAAGATAATAACAGGCATGAACGTCATATTTGTCATTTTAATGTTAACATTATGCAATTCATTATCATTTCCATTATTTTTTTTACATCATATAATTATAGATTATTTTGCCTATAAAACGTCTAATTTGTAATTATAGTAAATGTATTTTCCTTGCAGCATTAACATCACATAATTAATAATGGCACACCAAAAAGGTAATATGCATAATAATGTATCTATTCCTGAATGATCTGCATTTTACTTTTTGTAGTAAACAACACGCTTTGGTCACAATCGGATCTCATCTTACCAAAATTAGGAAGCTTTATATCATATGTTATTAATATATTACTAATATTTATTAAGTATAATAATATACTATATTTCTTTACAAAATATACTCGTTTTATCTGGTCTTTACATCCTGCTCCATAGGAAGAGAGAAGTCCTTTAAGTATATCTTCACAATGCAGAGTATCAGGATACAGTTTTATCTCCATTCTGCAGAGAACTATGTTTAAGAAGCATAGTTTTTTAAATTTTCTATCAACATACAGTCCTGCTCCTCGTTATTGGCACCTATGAAGTTTAAGTACATAATGTGGAATATCTGCTGAAAAAATGAATCAAATGAAAGAGCTTTTTGTATAGAGATTCATGTTAAATACTAAAGACCAAATGATAAACAATTGGAGGGAAAAATAGAAAAACCTAAAGCTTGCTGTGACACTGGTATTGGCATCTTTTACATTAAATTAGTATGGAAACACATTTTGACTCGTCTGTCGTAAATCACAAATGAGAATCACCTTTGATAAATTGTCAGTGCCCATGTGACATGAATTACCCAATGAATGATGACTTTAGTGTTTTAAAAAGCCACATGTTAGGTCATGTTCTCTAGTCTCATTGTTGAAGACAAAGGAGCTGTTGGAGGACATCAAAACTGCTATTACTAGCAAACACAAGACTTCCAAAGGGTATAATGCCATCTCCAAAGACCTTGGTATCCCAGGTTCTACAGTACACAATGTTATTAAGCATGGAACCGTCAAGAACCTCCCTGGACATCGGGAAAAGAGGAAAATTGACAAGTGATGTCTTCAAAGGTTGGTGCAAATGGTGGAAAAAACACCCCGCCAAACACACAAACACCTATAGGCCAACCTAGAACAGTCTGGGCTCATGGTTTCAACATGTACCATACACCGCACACTAAACTAGAGCTTTATGGGCGAACGCCAAGAAAGAAACTGTTGCTGAAGAAAAGACATATAAAGTAATGACTGGTCTTTGCCAAAGAGTACCTTCACAAACCACAATCCTTCTGAGAAAATGTTTTGTCAACAGCTGAAACAAAATAGACCTTTTTGGCAATGCAAAGCAACAGTTTGTTTACAGACAGCGCAATGAAGCTTATAAGCAACAGAACACTCTACCATTAGTTAAGCATGATGGAGGATCCATAATGCTGTGGGGTTGCTATGCTACATCTGGTACTGGAGGCCTTGATTGTATCACACGAATCATGAACTCTGAGAATTATCAAGAGATTTTAGAGCGAAATGTCCTACCCAGTGTAAGAAAACTTGGTTTGAGTAGGACCTACAGCAAGACAATAACAAAACTTACAAAAGTACCCAGGAACAGTTAAAAAAGAAAAAAATGGACTGTTTTAAAATGGCCAGCAATGAGTCCTGACCTCAATCTTACTGAAAAACTTTGAGGTGAGATGAAATGAGCCATTGGGAGAAAGAATCCTGCAAACATTCAAGAGCTTGAACAAACTGCGAAGGAAGAGTGGAAGAAAATACCAGCTGAGAAGTGCAAGAAGCTTATAGATGGCTACAAGAAACGTTTAGAGACAGTTATCAATGCCAAAGGCTGCAACCAAGCATTTATTAGGGGCCTTTTTTGCTGCACATGCTGTTTATTCTGTTTCTTCATTGAAATTGCAACACGTAAGTTGACAATGTTTTATTGTTGTATTGCATTGAACCACTAATTAAAAAATCCTGAGGATATCACTTTAGTACATTTCCATTTATTTATGAAGAGTATATGAAAAAAATTAAGTGGTGTCAATAATGGTGAGCAGCACTGTGGTCATCTGAGGTTCTGTTTTGGACAATTTGCACTTTTAACCCCTTAGTGACGGGGCCAATTTCCACCTTAATGACCAGACCATTTTTTTTGCAAATTTGACCAGTAGAGTGACCGGATCTCATATGGGGGGGGAAAAATGTCGGAATCTTGTTAGTCTGGACCCCACAAAACGATTCCCCTTTCCAGATATTGAGATAGCCAAAATTTGAGCTCGATCAAACGACGTTAACCCGTGCCGCTCGTCGCTCAAAGTTTGAAAAAATCCACATTTTTGGCCAAAAAGCTGACATATAGAGCCATAACTCCAGAAAGGTAAATAATAAAAATACGCTTAATATCTCAAAAGAAAGCTAATGTTGTTCTTCAAAATGTATATTTTATTCATAATTGTTATTTTAAGTCAAACTGAGTTACAACAGCTTTTAGCCCCAAGAACGTGACCTGGTACCACTAGGAGCATACTTCGAATATTTTGTTATTAAGTGATAAAAATATTCCCAAAAAAACAAAATTTAAGTTTAAAGTAGAAATGTAATAAAAAAACAAGTAATACTGATGAGTCTAATGACATTTTTTATTTTAAAATATAAAAATGAGGTATATAACACATACAAAACAGACACAGAAAAGATACAGACGTAGTACCTACATGAGTTGATAATTTTACATAGTTATCTAATCTATTCTAGAGCTTTTGTTAAAGTAGTTTTTGAAACGTCAGAATATAATGCTCGGCATTTGCTTACAACTTGCAGGACATATTGCTTTTGTTCTTCATGTTTTGTCAGAAGGTCGTTAAAGTCGGTTATTAATTTAACACCACGCTCAGCCATATCATTAACTACTTTTAATGTTTTGACAATTTTCAATCCTTCTTGGAAGTCATTATTTTGAGGCCAGGTGTTTGGATTTTGTCTTAGGAAATCTGTTTTTATATTAAATCGGTCAAAGAATGTAAACGTTTCTTTGGTAAGTAAATTTACAGATTGGTTCAGGGATATAGGGAGGAGACAGGTTATGGATGACTTTGTAGGTCAGTGTTAGTAGCTTGAACTGGATTCGTTGTGGAATTGGGAGCCAGTGAAGAGATTTGCAGAGAGGAGAAACACGGGAGTATCGAGGAGAGGTGGATTATTCGGGCAGCAGAGTTGAGGACGGACTGGAGTAGTGCAAGAGAGTTAGCAGGGACGTCACAGAGGAGTATGTTGCAGTAATCGAGGTGGGAGATGATGAGGGCATGTACAAGAGTTTTAGTAGATTGAGGGCTGAGGATAGGACGAATTCTGGAAAAACGTTTGAGCTGGAGGTGACAGAAGGTGGCGAGAGTTTAAATATGCGGTTTAAAGGACAGGGCAGTCGAGAATTACTCAGAGGCAGCGGATTTTGGCTGTGGGAGAGAGTGTTATGCCATTTACCATAATAAATAGATCAGGTAGGGAAGATACATGAGATGGAGAAAAGATGATGAGTTCGGTTTTGCCTACATTTAGTTTTAGGAAGCGGGAGGTGAAGATGAGGACATGGCTGATAGATACTCCGGGATTTTGGACAGCAGAGAGGTGATGTCTGGGCCAGAGAGGTAGATCTTAGTGTCATCAACATACAGGTGGTACTGGATGCCATAGGACAGAGCTACATTTATTTTTTGAATAAAACTTTGATAGTCTGAGTTGACGTCTCCTGATTATCATTGTTCTTTACAAGTGTGCCAGGGCTATTATATACTATGGGACTTTATGACTTGTCCTAGGCCAAGGGTATAGATAGAAAAGAGTAGGGGCCCCAGGACAGAGCCTTGTGGGACTCCAACAGAGGGAGGGGCGGGATGAGGAGGTAGTGTAGGAGTGGGAAACACTAAATATGGGGTTAGAGAGGTATGAGGTTATCCAGGAGAGGGCAAGGTCTTTGATGCCATGGAAAGAGCGGATCTGTAGTAGGAGGAAGTGGTCGACTGTTTATCAAATGCAGAGGACAGGTCTACAAGGAGGAGGATGGAGAACTGTCTCTTAGCTTTGGCAGTAAGTTGATAGTAATTTTGGTCAGGGCAGTTTCGGTGGAGTGGTGGAGGTGGAAGCCAGATGGGAGGTTATCAAGGAGAGTTAAATGAGAGGTGGGAGGAAAGTTGAGCATGGACATGCTGCTTGAGGAGTTTTGAAGCAAACTGGAGCAGCGATATGGGGCGATAGCTGGGAATAGCAGTCGAGTCAAGGTTTGGCTTTTTGAGGATGGGTGTGATGGTGGCATGCTTTAAAGTAGAGGGGAAGGTGCCAGAAGAGAGTGATAAGTTGAAGAGATGGGTTAGGGCTGGAATGTGCGTGTTAGTGAGATTGGGGATGAGGTGGGAAGGAATGGGGTCAAGTGCACAGGTGGTGAGGTGTGATTTGGAGAGGAGACAAGTAAGCTCTCCTTCAGTGATGTTGGAGAGGGAGGTTGTGAGGGAAGGACGCAGGTCTGGTATATGAAGTGGGTGGGGTGGTGGAACAGTAAAGGTTTGCCTTGTTTGGTCGATCTTATT
Source organism: Allobates femoralis (assembly GCA_033576535.1). Taxonomy (NCBI): domain Eukaryota; kingdom Metazoa; phylum Chordata; class Amphibia; order Anura; family Aromobatidae; genus Allobates; species Allobates femoralis. The sequence goes on along the minus strand of JARQOC010000008.1, from coordinate 139,359,386 downwards.
TTTGAAGTATGTGGAGAAGTCCTCAGCAGAGATGAAGGAGGTTGGAGGGGGCAGTGGTGGGTGGAGGAGAGAGTTGAATGTACTGAACAGTTAGTTGGGGTTAATGGGATAGTGAAGATACAAGGTTTGTGGAGTAGGTCTGTTTAGCAGAGGTGAGGGCTGATTTGAAGGCAGTGAAGTAATCGGGCAGGCACGTTTTCTTCCAGCGCCACTCTGCAACCCTGGACACTTTTCAAAGTTTTTTGTGAGATTTGTGTGCCAGGGTTGCCTATTGATTCGTCACACTTTGCCATGCGTAAGAGGGGTGACTGAGTCTATGGCTAATGTGAGAGTGGGGTTGTAGAAAAAAACGGTGGCACTGTCTGTCATGGAGTACATATAGAGGACAGAGGTAGAAGAGAGTCTGAGAATCTGTGAATGTTTACATGTGTGAGATTTCTGCAAGGATGAGCTAGTGGCTGGACATGGGGGGCCGGTGAGGAGGACAAGGATGTGAAGGTGAGTAGATGGTGGTCACATAGGGGGGAGAGGTTGTGAGATTAGATAGGGAAGAGGCGGGTGAAAATGAGGTCTAGTGTATGTCCATCTGTGTGAGTGGCTGTGGAGGACCACTGAGTAAGTCCAAAGGATGAAGTAAGTGAAAGGAGTTTGGAAGCTGCTGACTGGCAGGCGTCAGTAGGGATATTAAAGTCACCCATAATAATGGTGGGGATGTCAGCCGAAAGAAAGTGAAGAAGCCAGGTGGAGAATTGGTCAATGAAGGCAGTGGCTGAGTCCGGTGGTCGGTATATAACAGCCATTTGGAGATCAGAGGGAGAGTAGATATAGAGTGAACCTTGATATAAGGGAGGGTGGGGTTAGGACAGGGGGAAGGAGCAGTTTGTAGAGAGAAGGAAACCCAATCCTCTGCCATGTCTGTTGCCAGGGCGAGGAGTGTGGGAAAAGTGGAGGCCACCATAATTCAGTGCAGCAGGGGAGGCCGTGTCAGGGGCCATCAACCAGGTCTCAGTGAGGGCCAGGAAAAAGAGGTTGCGGGAAGTAAAGAGATTGTGGATCACATGGAGCTTGTTGCAGACGGAGCAGGCATTCCAAAGTCCTCCAGAGAGAGGAAGCAGGGGGTGGAGGTCAGTGGCACTGGTTTTACATGTGAGGGTTTGCAGTAGTTTATCTTAGAGAAAGATAGGGGTGAGGATTAGTGGGACATATGAGATGGGAAGGGGGGGGCAGGATCAGGGGATATGTCACCAGCAGTGAGAAGAAGCAGAGAAAGGGAAAGCAGGTGGGCAAAGGTGATTGGCTTGTATTAATTTTAGTAGGAGAGGTCTGAGGTTAAGAAGCAGGTCTGCATATGAAGTGAGGGGGAAGGGGAGAGGGAAGGGGAGATAGTTATTTGGTTCAAGGCTGCTGGGGTTTGGGGATAGTGAAGGAGAGTGAGGATTAGTGAAGCAAAAATGGTGAGGGCAAATGTGAGCATGTTGAAAGAGCAGGGTGAGAAAAGAATGGCAAGTAAAATTAGAAGACAGTAATTACTCTTGCCTTCTGGCCAATTTCTGGTATATTTCTGATGTAAAACTTTAAAGATGTCAAACTTAAAATTATGTCATATTCAGACCAAGGTCATGTAGACCATATGCCAGCTTTGTTTTGGCAGCTGGCGCTAAGTCCAAGATTCATAATATCGGGTGACGTCCGATGTATCCAGTGGTCGGTCACGCGAAGATTCTCAGTCTTACTGCATGGGGGGTGTCCCCCCTATGCTATAAGAGCAGGCACCCTGCCAGGGGGATGACAGGTCATGAACTCAGTGAGTTCATGACAGGTCGCAATCCTCAGGTCACTTGTGATCTGCATGATGATCTCCTAAACAGATTATTATCACTGTGTAGTCACACAGGGGTTAACTGAAGATCATCTTCCCTGTGTGGTCACACAAGGGTTAACTGCAAATCAACATCCCTGTCTGGTCACACAAGGATTAACTGCAGATCATCATCCATGTGACCACACAGTGACGTCTAAAGACGTCAGCCAGGCATAAGTACCTTAATTTTCCGACGTCTAAAGTCGGAAGGCCGTCAATATGGGGTTAATCTTCAATTACTGAATACAGAACAAAATTATTTATGTTGGTAGTGGAATGAAAAACACTCAGCACTTCAGCTACTGATTTTAGGTTTTGATTTTAAAATGTTCACTTATCAGTACAATGACTATGTAACTCAGGACAGCAGTTCGATACAATTATGAAAATACCACAGAACGTTTATGATTTAGTACCTTCGAAAAAAAAAATTTCTTGCCATATTCTGAGATCCCCCTTTTCTTCCTTTTTCTGGTGACGGACCATTGTAATACTTGTCTGTTCCAGAGGGGGTGTAGTTGTAAAGGTACCTTCACACGCCGCAATATCGGCTGGCGATATGAGGCGATCTAATGTGCGCGTGCATGTTTTTCATGCGGCGTGTGAAGGTACATTAAGTGGTCACATTTTGGGTCTTTAAGATGTTTTGATGCCATTTCATTAGTGAGAGTAAAGGTATCTTCACACGCCGCAATATCGGCTGGGAATCCTAAAGGCGATATGTCGACCTGGAGCAATCGCCGTGAAATTGCCTCACAGTTGCGGCAAGTGATTGGGGAATTATGCGGCGATAAATCGCCTCTTCTCCAATCAAAGACTAAAATACCCTATAAAAGGAGTATGTACTGACTCACTGCCAAACACTCTGAGGAAGAGGGACGTTAGCCCTTGAAATGCATTAGTGGATAGTGAAGCAGTGAACGTGACACTACTATAGTTCCGGGTCTAAGCCAGGCATTGCTGACTCCACCTAAAACTCTGCCCACCCTGACACGTCGCGGTGACGAGATTAGTGACGTTACCAGGAAGCGGAAGCTCCAACAAGCGTGGGGAGCATACCGCTCACATCGAGGTGTGAGGACGCCGCAGGAAGGAGGGAAAGCAACTATAGTACTCTGACACATTAGGAGTAGGTAAGAGAAAGCAGCAAACATTTGGGGATGTAGGAGGAGATTGAAAGTATATACTGGGCCCTTAGAGAAAACAAATCTGTATGTGAAACAAGAGGTTTCTGGATTATTAAGTCTAGGTATAATTGTATCTAAAGGGTTGAGAATGCGCAAAAATAGGGTCTTATCCTTTATAGACAGATATAAGTTGTCAATACTGGTATTGCTCACCTGATATGGTTGTGTGGCACACAACCAGCGTAATCGCTCAGGAAAAAAACAGCTGCTGCAGGGACCGTACTTCCAGAGGATGCGGTGCTCAAATACAGGTTATTTTTCGGACGAAGCACCTTCTTGTCCGCGCTGCTGTCAGAAACATATACCACCGACACGGGTCGGTGGTATATGTTTCTGACAGCAGCGCAGACAAGAAGGTACTTCGTCCGAAAAATAACCTAGGTATAATTGTGTCACAAGCACAGTAGTAGGTTGAGAGATCTTGAGCATATATTTAAGCACTTACACAGAAGGGAGGACAATCACAAATATAGAAGTAAGAGTGCACATTACCATAAAAATAACCAGGTATACAGATCATAAGCACTTAACACAGATGAGTGTACAGCACATTAAGGAGTATAAGGACAAGGCAATTTATCAAACTGAGTACACTGGATAATCACTATAAAATGTAAAGGTGTTAACAATTAAAAGCACAAAGGGACACAGATAACTAATCCTAGGGGTTAGAACACAACAGAACACAATATTGAGAGACGCACTAGACAGACACCATGAAACAATCACTTATAGGATACTACTATATAGGATGTTCTGGGCAGTTTTAAGATGATACTTACATCAAAAGAGGTATAAACCCTAGTTACATATCCCACAGAACCAAGATATCCAATCCTCCATTTAAAGAGTAAGAGACCCCTGATTAATCTGCGCATAAGGTACCTTACACCTAATATTGTTATTTTTGTTTTTTACTTGCATAATATTAAGGACAATTTGTTGATAAAATTGGTTTATTTGGTAGAAGGAAGTGAAGCAATCGTAGTAACATAAAGAGAAAAAAACGAGACCAAGAAGAGGAATTTTAAGAATTTCATGACACAGGTAGATTAGATATTTTCAGGGTAGAATTTTAACAGTCATATAAGAATGGAGAGTAAAATGATATAGAAGAGAGAAGAATACAACCCAAATCAAGTAATCAGCAAAGGTTAGAGACATCCAAGAGGTAATGTGGTCATAATATGGTAATATAGACGCCAGAGGTCACCCATAGGAATATATAGATACTAATACACTGTATCTTTCTAGGACCCCACAGACGGCTCAAAGGGGACACGAGCCCACTAAAGACCGTGATCCTTTATAAATGTCCAGACATAAAACTACAATTAACTGCGCGATGTGCAATTAATTGGCATCTAAACCAATGTTTTTAAATAGTAGTAATTTTATATTAAATTGAAGTTTATATATAATTTTACACATTTTTATGTTGGAAATACCATTTGAATAAACATCCGGAATAACGGTTAATCAGCAAAACCTGTTATGTTTATTGTATAGCCATTGTTTAGGGTTTCTGATAGCGCTGGGCCTATTTCAACATATTATAAATAATGTGATATTTCAATAGCTCAGACTTTTATGAATCTACCCCAATTGTTTTTTTTTCTTAACCAAGGAATTTAAAATTGGTCTTTTCTGTTTTTTATTTGTCCCATTAAAGGATTTGAGTCTGTGATTTTGCATACAAAACAAGGCAGCACTTCTTTTGCAGACCTTGATAGGAGTGGTCAAATAGCAAAAAATGGATCAGAGATCCCTCAAGAACCAATAGAGATCATTTGGCAGGGATCTTATTCAGTGATGGAGAGCACATATAGAGTACCTTATGTCACTTGTTGCAAAAGTATTAAACAGTTTGAACTACTTACCCTGTTTCCCCGAAAATAAGACAGTGTCTTACATTAATTTTTGCTTCCAAAAATACACCATGTCTTATTTTTCCTTGAAGAAGAATACATATTAATTGTTGAACAAGAAAATGAACATTTATCATCCCCTTGCAGCTCCCAATATGGTGTCCCCATCATCCCCCAATACGGGTATCCTCATCAACCCCATCATCCCCCAATATGGGTATCCTGATCAACCCCATTATCCCCGGTATCAGTATCAAAACATGCACACACGGACAGACATATACATGTACACACATTCTCACCAGTCCACCGCTGCATTCTGCTCTCAGCTCCCTACTCCCCGCCATTGTCCCAGTACCCGCCAATGCATGTATTCTGGTGTCTTTCTCATCTCCCTGACTCAGATGCCGTAGGTGTACGGTGCCACCGGGCGGTCAATCACATGCTGGCAGCCGCCGGACGGCCAATCACAGGTCAGCTGCCGCTGGGCGCTAATTACTAGCCAACGGCTAATGTCATGTGCCTACGTTAGATGCTTTCCTGTGATTGGCTAGTGGCTGCTGGCCTGTGATTGGCCACCTAGCGGCTGCTGGCCTGTGATGCCCAATTTTACAATTTTACTTGCAGGACAGAATAAATCAATCATGGAGACGATAATAAATCCATTTCTCCAAAGTGTCCCAAGCAGTTTTTCTACAGGACAGGCTATATGTTGCTCATGCTGTGAGCAGCCTGTGTGGCCTAAATGTGCTGCCATGGCTGCAGCGTCTCCAGACTTGTCTCCCATCAACCATATTTGGGATATTATTGGTTGCAACTGCAGAGGAAGCTGCCATCAGAGGATTTTGATGATTTGCCCAAGTGCATTCAGCAAAGCAGAATAATCTTCAGACAGGCATTATTAACCTCGATACCAGCCAAGCTGTACTAAACACTGAATATATCGAGACGTTAAGAAACTTTTGTTAGAATTTTTTTTAGCATTTGCATATCATTAATATGTATATTCCATAATTCCACAACTTTTAGTTCTTGATGTTGCAATCTCAATGCTGAGGAGTGTAAAATATGATTCACTAGCCTCCAGCAGCTGTTTCTGACTTATCCATGCCAAGTTTTGAATAACAATATTAGCACATAGCACAGAATGCAGAAGAGTCTTGGGTGTACATTTCTCTATGTAGCTTGATGTAGTGCTGCACTACTATGGCATCTGGGTCTGCATCAAACCTGTGTTAAAAACGAGCATCATTAAACACATAAATGGCATGTATGTATTACCACCTTGTCAATATACTATAGCTCACTTGCACTATGGTATATGTGCAGAAAAGCTTTGTATGACTTTGGGGCTGTTTTCCTTCATGCAGCATAATTGTTCATTGTACAGTCCCTGAGTTTAGCAATGGTCTGTATTGCACAACATAACTAATGGTCTTCAGATCATACAACATGCAGGAAAGTAAAGTCTGAAGCTACTTTGGTTTAGGTTTTATTTAAAAGCCACAGAATACAGTATAAAACATACAAAAGCTAAAACTGGCTTCACTCTCTTATAACAAGGACCGCTGTAATATGAAATATATGATTTTCACAAACTACGGAAGATGTCTATATCATGGGAAGCATAAAATAGAATACTACATATTTTATCAGATACACATTGAAAAATATACACATTCTTACACATGGAACTGTAATTAGGAACTTATGGAAAAGCGCAATCATTGGACGCTAACTTCACGGGAGGCATTGCTATATCATAGGAATACAGGAATGGCAGTCTTGTATCTGTGACCTACACACAACGTTCCATGAACCTTTAGGACCGGGCTTTCTTGGAATCCTTCTTTGCACTGTCTGCATCCGCTTTTCTTTTGCCAGTCTGAAAGGAAAGAGGAAAATAACAACAATGACATAAGTATCATTTAACATTGCAATGGTCACACTGTGATCTGATTACACAGAAAATGTGAGGAATAGACAATTTTCAGATCATTTTGTTCACCCCTGAAAACTCAAAAGTGTCGGGTTCTGGGCTTCTACCTTCCTGCCTCAGTCATATGTAATCTAATCTGCCTCTGTCTGATGACACAGATTAGATTGCATGGTACAGGGACAGCACAATGTCTCCTCCTGCTCTCCTGTCTATCAATCTGTATACAGGCTGGACAGAAAGGTGGACTTGCATGTGTTCATGACAACAACTTACCTTGAATGTTTTTCCTTTTGTCTTTCTACACATGTAGTTTTCAATGCTGTTTTTTCAGCCGAAAATTGGCCCAATGCAAATAGTAATACACGTGCTTCTCCATTACAGCAAAGAGAACCTGTCGCCTCAGAAAATGCCTTTTACCTGCAGATATAGGGTTAATCTGCAGATAAATAGGATTACAATGCTGCCCAGCCACTTTACTCAGAGTACTGCTGGAAGACAATAAACTTAGTTCATCAGCTGGCTTTCAGTCCTCCAGCCAACTTTCAGTTCTCCTGTTGACCTTCAGTCCTCCTGCTAGCTTTCAGTCCTCCTGCTAGCGTTCAGTCCTCCTGCTAGTGTTCAGTCCTCCTGCTAGTGTTCAGTCCTCCTGCTAGTGTTCAGTCCTTCTGCTAGCGTTTAGTCCTCCTGCTAGCGTTCAGTCCTCATGCTAGCTTTCAGCCCTCCTGCTAGCTTTCAGTCCTCCTGCTAGCTTTCAGTCCTTATGCTAGCATTCAGTCCTCAAACTAGCGTTCAGTCCTCATGCTAGCTTTCAGTCCTCATGCTGGCTTTCAGTCCTCATGCTGGCTTTCAGTCCTCCTGCTGGCCTTCAGTCCTCCTGCTGGCCTTCAGTGCTCCTGCTAGCTTTCAGTCTTTCTGCTAGCTTTCCGTTCTCCTACTAGGTTTCAGTCCTCATGTTGGCGTTTAGTTCTACTGTTAGCTTTCAGTCCTTGTGTTGGCTTTCAGTCCTTCTGCTAGTTTTCATTCCTCATGCGAGCTTTCAGTCCTCGTGCTAGCTTTCAGTCCTAGTGCTAGCTTTAAGTCCTTCTGCTAGCTTTCAGTCCTCCTATTGGCTTTCAGTCATGGGCATGTGCAACGTAGCAGCTATAATCACCGACATTATACTAAATAAACTCGACACTTTCATTGACAGCTTGCTCTGCAGTGCATTTGCTTAGAACAAGCTGTCAATCAAAGTACCAGTATGCACTAATGGAGTGCACTAATGCACTCACAGGTAAGGGAGCATGAACTTTGTTTTCTCCATGACTGAAAGCTGATAGATCCTGGAGGAAATCAGTCAATTTTCTCCTGATAGCCACACTTCCAATAAGGCGGCTGGGCGACATTTTAAAGCTATTTACCAGCAGATAAGCCTGATATCTGCAGTTAAAAAACGTTTTCCTTTTGACATCAGTGTTTGGCTAAAACAAAGTGAGTGAATCCCGTCCAAGGGCTCATTGACTCGCATGCATGTGTTTCAGCCAGTTTTAATGGCAACTTTTTTTCATATAACATTTTTTTTATTCAGTGACATTTTGTACATGACTTTTATTGGTTCTATTGTAATCCATATGTGGAAAAGAAAAGAAAAACTGCTATATCAAGAGGAAGCTGCATTTTGATAACAATCTTCATTAAGCTGCCAAATTATAAAATAAAACGTAGGGAAGGTCAGTTGTATATGTTGCTTCTACTTTGCAAGCCCCCCCCCAAAACCCCCCCCCCCCAAAACTAGAACACCAATAACACATGTGACTCCTGTCTGGAAAAAAATAATAAGCAGTTTTGCTTCCTCAATCACCATTGAGATGATTAGCCCTAGGGTAGACAGTGTTTCCTTTGTATTTACCGATGCCTTGGGTGTCTTTTTCTTTTTCTCCGCTCTTTCCTTTTCTTCAATTTCCAGGTTTTCCTTTTCGATCAGTGATATAAGGGTATTACAGCGTCTCTGCAGCTCCTAACAAATTTAATAAAGGAATCAGAAATTGCAGGGATTAATAAATGATACAGGCAATCTACAGAGAATAAGTGACCTAATGTGTAAATCCGTGCTTTACTCCAGGCGCTATTAACTAAAGAGCATTATGTGAGATCTGGGGCTGCGGCTTTACATCAGATGTGATCTGCGGCAGGCCGGTTGGGAGGACAAGCTGACATGTTTTAAAATGACAAAATGTGGATATTAGGTCACAGACAGAAGGAGACACTTATCTCACAATCCACGATCGCGGACTGGATTACCACAACTAAGATTACCAATCTTAGGGCCCTTTCACATCAGCGTTTTTTTCAAATCGCGGCAGATGCAGTGAAAAAAACGCATCTGCCGCGATTAAAGCATACCGGCTGCACTTGCGGCACGGTTGTGGCACGGTTGCAGTAAGCTCCATACAATGTATAGGCGGGCTTGCGGCAGGTGCGGCAAGTGCGGTTTTGGCACTTGCGGCAGGTGCGGCCGCGAAAAAAAATGCTGTCAGCCGCGGTTTTTTTTCGCGGCCGCACCTGCCGCAAGTGCCAAATCCGCACTTGCCGCAAGCCCGCCTATACATTGTATGGGGCTTGCCGCAACCGTGCCGCAAGTGCAGCCAGTATGCGGTAATCGCGGAAGATGCGCTTTTTTCACCGCATCTGCCGCGATTTGAAAAAAACGCTGATGTGAAAGGGCTCTTAAATGATTTTCTCCTACTGCCCAGTGTATAAAGGGGTTGTCACATGAACAAAGTACATTATAATCAATAGCTGAGATAATCTTATATATGTGTCCCTGCTATGTACTGTGTAATGGATGTGTCTGACTGTACAGGGACATGGTCTGATCATACCACATCTCCTGTGCTGAAATAATCTTATATATGTGTTCCTGCTATGTACTGTGTAATGGATGTGTCTGACTGTACAGGGACATGGTCTGATCATACCACATCTCCTGTGCTGTGATAATCTTATATATGTGTCCCTGCTATGTACTGTGTAATGGATGTGTCTGACCATGCACGGAGCTTGGTTTGATCTTGGGCCGCAGAGGACGCAAAAGAGTCTACAGACATTACAGCATGGGATCTCAGCTCATTCTTTCTGTGAGGTAAACATTTCCAATTGCCTAAAAACAGTATATTACAAAACTACAAAAAAAAGTTTTACCTCACAGAAAGAGTCATCCATGATCCCGTGCTGTAATGTCTGTATACCAGGTCTGTGGAGTCGGTAAAGGTACTGTTACACGCTGCAATGTTAAAAGGATATCCTTAATGATCCCATGGGCACGCAGTCGTTAGGACATCGTTGGTGAGCTGTCACATGTCTAGATATCGTGGATGACGCACCATCGATGCAGTGATCAGGTATTGTTCGCACAACCCAGCGAACGATACTTGTTCACTGATGTGAATGGGCGAAGTCGTGAACGACATCGTTATCGCGGTGTCACACAGAACAATGCTGCAGGTTGGCTGATAGTGGATCATCTGATTTTGGAACATGTTCTCAAATCTGCGATCAGCGATACGATTTATCGTAGTCGTATCTCGGTGTTACACGCAACGACGTACTAACGACTCCAAACCCATGACGTTTCAGTGATATCGTTCAAGATATCGTACCGTGTAACGGTACCTTAAGTCAAACATCGGATTCTGACTCTTCAATTTCCATGAATCCAACTCCACCCAAAATGGATACTGACACCGACGCCATAACCCCAAGGCTGTGAAGTTAGTAAGCCACATATCCAACTCTGACTCCAACTCCTCAATCTCCCTGAATCTGACTCCACCCAAAATGGACACCAACTCTGATTCCACGACTCTGACTCCACAGCCCTGCTGTATACTGACTCTTTTGCCTCATCCCCTTCCCAAGAGATGTGTTATGTTCAGACCATGTCCAGGGCAGTGTAACTTCCTCAACTCCAGTCCTCAAGAGCCACAAATAGATTATGTTTTCAGGATTTCATTAGCATAAAACATGAACATTTCATCTCCTGTGCAATACTAAGGAACTCCTGAGAACAGGCACATACTGACAGCTCCAAAACAAGTGAGCAAAACTCAGCTCCTACACATCTGGAGCTAAACAAGAAAAAGGAGACAAAGACAACTAGTTATAAAAACAAGGACATCAATTATCAATTAAAAACAACTGATATCTTAAATCTTAATGAAAAGAACGAATAAAAAGACGGGAATTTTGCTCTAGAAAAATGCCACTGAAAATGAACCCAAACAACAGTATGTTATATTCTCATGATATACAGGTATCCGGTTTCAGGAGTTGATCTTTCTGACTGATTCCCTTTAAAGAGTTAAAGGGAATCTGTCAGGTGATTTTCTAGTAAAATGCTAATGGTATCCTGGAATGGAGCTAGGGCAGCCCTTTCAGGATCAGTAACTTTTATTGATCTACCTTCTTATGTTATCTTTCAGTAAGCCCCAGAGAATTCAGTGTTGTGCACTTGCAATTCAGTTGTATGTAAATCCAAACTGATTATGCCTTGCTCCCCACGCCCGTAATCCTGCCAACCTATCAACGCAGGCAGCAGTGATAGTAAATAACAGTGAAGATTTTTACTATCACTGATGATAGGGATGAGAAGTGGGCGTGGAGAACAGGGCACTATCAGTTAGGATTTGCATACACTTGACTAGCCGACACACAACACTGAATTCTGCGGGACTTACAGCAAGATAACAAGAGAAGATAGACAATAAAAGTTACTGATCCTGAAATGGTTGCCCAAGCTCCATTCCAGGATACCATTAGTATTATACTAGAAAATCCACTGACAGGTTCCCTTTAAATACTGAGCACTACTACATGAATACCACCAGTTGTCTAAACTAAATATATAAATGCCAAGATTACAAGGTTGAATGGAAAGTGCCAATCGCTTGTCCTTTGGAAAGAGCTTTCCTGCTGTGCTGCCACTAGGCTAATTAAACATGACACAGGTTTCTTTTAAATTAAGGGTCTGTCCATGTAATGTAAAGACGTTACAGACCCTACAGAGTGAGAGAAGCTCTTTGTGTTTACCAGTCGAGCTTATATGTAATGGACCCCCCCCCCCACTACATCAAAAAACCCAAAATTCAATAACTTTGTATTTGAAAGTGAGTTTATTACACCAGACAAGCCCGTTTACTTATTACATGTGTTTAGTAATGTACTACTCCATAGTGATAGCATGTTTTCCAGCCTTATACTATATTTGAAGGATGACAGCACGCTATGATTTCAACAGCTACGTCACTGGGCATACCTGCCTACAATCAATACATCTGTAGGAGTTCTTCTTCTTGTCCATTTTGTGAGCAGCTGCACTCTAATGAAGAAGATGTGCAGTTTTATATAACTAAGGATGAATGAGTGGCCGCATAGGGATAGAAACCTTTCCTGGTTCCCGTGTCATGCGGCTGAGCAAGGACAGGACTGCCCGGCAGGGTTCAGGGAACGAGCATTTTAATGTCTACAATATAAGTTAGGAATGTTACTGACTGCACACTAAGGACTCGGAGACAGAGGGGGGTTATGTTCCTGTATCTGTAAAGGGCATGAGACTAATCATGATTTAGGATACTCAGAGAAATAAGGCCAAACCCAGTGAGCATTTCTTGTAGGGCTAACGAATGTGTAACACACAGATTCATACCATGTCGGCTATCGTTACATGATTGTGAGATCTAATGCAACGGTCTCCTATATCAGTACAGCCCCAGACATTGACGGTTACTCCACACTGGATGGGTCACTTACTTGGTTACCAATTAACCTATTAATCAGCACAGAACAATACTAAATTGATCAAAATGCTATTTCTGTATATAGATGTAGAGCCAGAGTATTGCTAAAGCTGTACCATACACAACGTGAGAAAAGATTAATGATTTCAGCCAGGAAATGTTATAAAAGTGTCCTCCAGAGATCTCAGCTACTGAATGCAGATGATTAATAATGAGTATGCCAAAGCACCGCTGAATCAGATCATGACCCGCTAACCCTGGCACGGCAGAACACGGAAACACACCTAGAGCACGCTCCAATTCCTGATCCACACTAATATATGTACCGATTGTGAAATGAGTCACACAATATACATGGAACATATTACTAATAGTCCTAATATTCATTATGTCGGGTAACAGAGGTGGCAGAGCGGAGTTACATTTTTGGCACAAAATGCCATGTGTGTTATCTCCCCCTAATCAGGGTTGTAGGTAAACCTACTGTATTATCTCGGCCCAGAGAAGTCATGAAGATGATATTCCCCAGATAGGCTGAGTTCACCTTTCCAGTATAAACATCCATCTGAAACTGGTCCAGCAGCAATCAGTTATTATTGGAGGACACACAACTACTGCAGGCACAACTTTATTGTGCGGTGTAAACAACTGATTGCTGCTGCATGCACTTTTTTTTAACATTGTAGTCTATGGAAAACAGATCTGTTACATAGTCATCTGTTTTTCTTCCATCTGAAATAGATGATTACTTGACAGTTCACATGTTCAGGACATGCCCCAGAAGACTCTGAAGAATGATTAGTTCCTGTAGGTTGTAAGCAGAGATTTCACATACTGCGCTCCAAAAGCAACAAATGTGAGGTTACAGGGCAAACAATAGAATCAGGGAAGCTGGGGGATTTAAATCAATTATTTGTAGCAAATGATAGGATATATTGACAAGTTCCCTGTAAAGATGACCTATTTACGTAAAGGCGTCCCACACAACCTGTGCATGTGTTGAAGGGAATGTCAGTCAGCTGAACATTGAGCATGACTGGAGAACAGCCAAGACTACTCCGTATGGTGCCCCACTCTGAGAAATGGAGCGAGATGCGATTTTAATGTTATCTTCTCCTTTCACCGCTGAGTGAGTGTTACATATGACATGGACAAGATCTGAAGGCTGAATATAACCCTCAGCCAGCACAACCTTTACCTAGAGAGGGAATGTTGAACTGACAGATTCACATTAACTTTAAGCAAATTGAGAATAAAAAAAAATTGTGCAAAGTTGTACATAAGCTTTAAATCAAAATCTAGAAAGAAAAGTAAGATACTGCAATAATTTTTAAATTAAAGGGGTACTCTGGAGAGAGAGAGAAAAAACCCTAATGGCCATGCCCTTATAAACAATAAAGATGAGATGTACAGTGCAGTTCTGTAGCCTCACAATACCTGTAATTCAGTGTGATACTGGAGCTGCTCTTCATTGCACCCCTCCCCTCCGGGACATTACATCACACATCAGGGGGCATGGCCTTCTCCATATTGTTAGTAACAGCCAGCCCCCAGATAATAGCTGCTTCCTTACAGTCAAAGAACAGGGTGTATCGTGATACACCCACCACGCCCCCTTTTCTTGGCCAGAACAGAAACAGCTATTGTAAGGTGGCAGGCTGTTACTAACAGTATGGAGCAGGCCACGCCCCCTGATATGTGATGTCCTAGAGGGGAGGAGGAGCAGTGAGAGCAGCTCCAGTGTCACACTGAATTACAGGTATTGTGAGGCCATAGAACTGCACTGTACATCTCATCTTTTTAGTTTATGAGGGCAGCGCCAGTGGAACAATTATTATTCATGTCTTCTAAGTGCCGCTTTAAACCTGCAACAAACAACTGTTTTTTTCTTATAAGGACAGATATATTATTCCCCCAATTTTCTTATAGACTGTAAGCTTGTGAGCAGGACCCTCACTCCTTTAAGCATTAACCAGTCTTTATTGTCTGTACATGTCACCGCTTAAGTGTAAAGTGCTGTGGAATATGCTGGCATTATATAAATAAAATTATTATTATCATTATATATCAGAACTGAATTTATATAATGTGTCCCCTTCTGTGAATACATTCAGCAATGGAGGGCATCGGTCAGACTCCCGCACCTATATCCTCCAACAGTTATTTATATACATTGGTCCAAGTTCTCCTCTCTCTAATATCCAGGCAGAACCTGTAAAGTTTAGTAACAAGACATTATTCTCTCCAAACGTAACCATGGCAACCAGTGATACAAGTTACTGGAAAACGATGGCTATGTTACATAGTGACCTCTTAAACATTTTGCTTTTTGTACACATATAGGACAACATCCAGTGTATACGGACGTCATACAGAAAATCAGTGCTGTTCCCTTGGTAACCAGGAAAAGCAGACATTCTCCGAACCACATCAAAAAAAGAAAGCATGGATAGGGGGGTGCAAACACCAGGGGCTGCAAACACTGGGGCTGCAAACACCGAGGGCTGCAGACACCAGGGGCTGCAGACACCAGGGGCTGCAAACTCCGGGGGCTGCAAACTCCGGGGGCTGCAAACTCCGGGGGCTGCAAACACCAAGGGCTGCAAACACCTAGGACTGCAAACACCTAGGACTGCAAACACCTAGGACTGCAAACTCCAAGGGCTGAAAAC
The DNA here is from genome assembly GCA_033576535.1 of Allobates femoralis. Taxonomy (NCBI): domain Eukaryota; kingdom Metazoa; phylum Chordata; class Amphibia; order Anura; family Aromobatidae; genus Allobates; species Allobates femoralis. Next base: position 139,344,085 of record JARQOC010000008.1, on the reverse strand, counting down.
TCCGGGGGCTGCAACACCAAGGACTGCAAACTCCGGGGGCTGCAACACCAAGGACTCCAAACACCAGGGGCTGCAAACACTGGGGGCAGCAGCTATGTACTAATCTTCAGCTATTATTCCCCAAGTGGACTCATTCCCAGTAACAAGCTCCTGACTACATAACAAAGTTTCTTATATTTTTTTGATTCTCATATCTGGACAGTCAGGAAATTACATGCTCTGCGGATAGGACTATATTTCTGGTGTCCATCAAATAGATGTCATGTACCTGTCGAACCCAAACCCACATTGTAACTAAACACAGCTAAATAAAATCAACAATTATAATGCAAATGTAATAATATCCTAATTATAATAATACAGGAAAAAATCCTTCCTGATATTCAAGGTAAACTGCAAAACTGAATATATAGCAAGTATGGTAGAAAATATATAATGTATAAAATATGTGTCTACTGAATATTTTCTCCGTAGTTTAAATTAAAAAAAAAGAAAAAACATAGCGGTATATATTTAGTGAAACACATACACAACTTTTTCTTGGTTCCCAGCCTGGAAAGAAACTGTGATTTTACTGAGTCTATTCAGATTGTAGACAAAGACAAAGCCCAGAGGGTTTATTACAGTCGCGGCTCATGATTTAGTATACAGCACCCTCTAGTGACCATACGGGTACATGAAGAGAGATGAAGAAGAAAACGTTCTCATTTACAATACCTGATTGTATTACTAGGCTGCTACATTTATTAACATTGAGAATATATTAAGATTTGCGGAAGAACTAATCTTGAGCCAGGTGCATATAACAGGAGACAAGATGGGAGCAGTGACCTCAATATGCAATAGTAGAGCCTCCATGACTCCCTCCATTCAACTTCGTCTACAGTACAGGAATAATACAACTAAGAACAAGGAAAAATCCATAAACAACACAATATACATAATAAAAAGAGAAAAAGGCTTCTGGATGTTCTCCAACACTGTAAACAGAAGGCCTTTCAAGGGTAAAGACAAGCAACCACTTCTCACTGGTGTTTTCCTAAGCTACTGTGCAAGGACGCCCCCAGGGCTAAAACAGATGGAGGAAGCCTGGGTTATAGGTGAATAAAGCTGGGTCCACATATATGTGGTGCATCAGATCGTGACTGACAGCCAAAAAGCATCAGCTGTTACTATCAGCTGTCACCACACCCTGGTCCAAGCAGGACGGACCCCAATGTTACATGAGACGTTCTGATCAGACCACGGGACCGGCACCTGCACCCGTCCAACACAATATTGAAAGCAATGGGACCAATTTTTCCATCATTTTTCACCTCTGATGGAAATGAGAATATTTGTTGACCCAGCCTTACTAAACTAGGGTCTACCTACCCATGGCTAGGATGCGCCCGGATCCCCCCAGTTCGCTGGAGCCGGTTGTTAAAACAGCAGCCAGCTCCCGGTACCGAGAAGATCAAGAGCCGCCAAGTCAGCCGCAGCTGGACACTCTGCTCTCATCGCTCCCTGATGTCCCCGCAGGCAGTGAGGAGCAAAGCAGTGGTCTGTGACTGCAGGGAGGAGCAGAGCATCAAAGTGCAGAGGCTGCTGCATTCATGGCTGCTCTGCTTACAGGACCTGAGATGATGTCACATGGAGGGGAGGGGTCAGGGGTCTCATAATCAGCTCCTCCGTGTATGCAGGACTCTGCTGTGCTGGTTGTCATGGTGCTGAATGAGGTAAAGCCGAGGTACAGCCGTGTCTGTACAAGGTGTACGGAGCGGAGCCGCGTGTGTACGAGGTGTACGGAGCTGAGCCGAGTGTGTATGAGGTGTACGGAGCGGAGCCGAATGTGTAAGAGGTGTATGGAGCAGAGCGGAGTGTGTACGAGGTGTATGGAGCAGAACCAACTGTGTATGAGGTGTACGGAGCGGAGCAGAGTGTGTACGACATGTACGGAGCGGAGCCGATTGTGTACAACGTGTACGGAGCAGAGCCAATTGTGTACAACGTGTACGGAGCAGAGCTGCATCCGTACAAGGTGTGTGTACAAGTGGTAGCTCCAGTGGATGCTGCTCCCGCTCCTATAGCCCCGGCTGCCTCTGCTGGCAGCATTCTTCTCCAGAGTCCCAGCCGCTGGTGTCTGCCATCTGCAGTTCAGCATGGCGGGGAACCATCATGTCATCATTGAGTGCCGCTGTACTGAGACGTACAGAGCAGATGCTGAGAAGACCAGAGCAGCGAGAAGAGAGGTGAGTATTTACTTTTTTTTTATCAGTGAGTACACTATTGGGAAATTATGTAATGGGCAATATAATATGGGAGGACTATGGGGGTGCAATATACTATATGGAAGACTATGGGGGTGCACTATACTATATGGAGGACTGGAGAAGGAGGCGTGGTCTGTTGGGGAAGACGCGCCATTTTACCAGCTTACTGCAGTGGAGGCTTGTTGATGCTCAGTCTGCAGGTCGTTGTATGTGATGTGTGGAAGGTGCGGCATGGTGGACATATCTGACTAGTTAGTGCCGGGCAACCGCCACTTTGGAGCCGCCCAGAGTTTTCTAGGCATGCGCCAGAGATAATAGGTTGGCAATCAGTGCTTCCTCCTGTGCTATAAGGGTGCAGAACTGTGTCTGCCTAAGGACCACCACTCTGCCGCCATCATTGTGTGTCTGTAGCTTGTGCCAAGCCGTCATTGCCATTAATGATCCTTGTTCTGGATTCTTCTGTGTGGTTCTTGTATGTACGTGTGATGGCGCTGACATCCTTGTGTTTGGACTACTTTTCTATTACTTTAAATTAAAATGTCCACTATTGTCCTCATTTTTACAGGATAGATATAAATCTGTATGCACTATATTTATCTCTACAGATTTCAAAAACTTACCAGGGTTTGGCGCCGTTTTGCAGTTTGCCTCAGGCAGCACAGAGGTTAGGTTCACCCTTGGTTCCAATATCGCTTCCATTTTTAACAACCATACTATTGCACCCTTATTCCTATATGTTTGAGCAATGGGTTTGGCTTAAAATGGGGGTGGTTTTTATATTAAAATGGGAGTGGCTTTAAAACGTGTTTCCCTACACCCAAACACAGAACCTGTTGTTAAAAACTTGAATCCCACCCCTGTACCTACCCTCTTAGCTCCCGAAGCATTATAAAACCACGTGAACACAATGTTTGATGAGTTTTTTACCTCAGTATTTGTAAGACCACATGCACACGCCGGAGTATTTGGTGAGTGTTTTACCTCAGTGTTTGTAGCCAAAACCAGGTGTGGGTGATAAATACAGAAGTGATGACGTGTTTCTATTATACTTTTGCACTGATTGTTCCACTCATGGTTTTAACTTACAAATACTGAGGTAAAAACTTACCAAATAACCAGTGTGCACGTGGCCTTACAAATACTGAGGTAAAAAACTCACCAAATACTGAATGTGTGCCCGTGGCCTAAAGCACCACATCTTAATGGTAGGTGCCTATGATCAGGACATGCAGCGTTCTGGATGCAGTGTATTTTCTCTTGTGGAGATGCTTGTGTTCTCTGTGGGAGAATGCTCTGTTTGTGCCCACAATCAGGGTTCTCGGCACAGTGTATTTTTTCTTGTGGAGATGCTTGTGTTCTCTGTGGGAGAATGCGGTTTGTGCCCACAATCAGGGTTCTGGGCACAGTGTATTTTCTCTTGTGGAGATGCTTGTGTTCTCTGTAGGAGAACGCTCTGTTCGTGCCCACAATCAGGGTTCTGGGCACAGTGTATTTTCTCTTGTGAAGATGCATGTGTTCTCTGTAGGAGAACGCTCTGTTTGTGCCCACAATCAGGGTTCTGGGCACAGTGTATTTTCTTTTGTGGAGATGCTTGTGTTCTCTGTAGGAGAACGCTCTGCTCGTGCCCACAATCAGGGTTCTGGGCACAGTGTATTTTCTCTTGTGGAGATGCTTGTGTTCTCTGTAGGAGAACGCTCTGTTTGTGCCCACAATCAGGGTTCTGGGCACAGTGTATTTTCTTTTGTGGAGATGCTTGTGTTCTCTGTAGGAGAACGCTCTGCTCGTGCCCACAATCAGGGTTCTGGGCACAGTGTATTTTCTCTTGTGGAGATGCTTGTGTTCTCTGTGGGAGAACGCTCTGTTCGTGCCTACAATCAGGATTCTGGGCACAGCGTATTTTTGCTGTCTTCTCCTGCTGACAACACTCACATCTCCTCAAGAATAAATTGACATGCTGCGGCTCGGAAAGCCATGCCGCAAGTCAGTTTACACTGCAAGCACAAAGAGCATGAGATTTCTATAAATCCATCCACTGTGCTTGTACTGTACAACGCAGTATTATGGACACAGAGAAAACACTGTCCAGAACGCTGTTAACGCTGATCGTGGACATACACCCTAAAAGATCATTGTGATGACCAATGAGAAAATCTGAACAGTGTACAAAAAGAATAAATCTAATGTGGCACTAAACCAGGTCAGCTATTGACCGACATTATAAATGTTCCTCATACTGAAGCATAGCCAGAAACACAGGCTAAAATCGAGACGCATGTGCTAAAAAGTGTGAAAAAGAGTGTGTATATAGAGTGTGCTACTAATCAGGTATGTTGTACCACTCTCCATATTACTCAGGTGGCTGTAAGCTCCCAGTATGGACCTTAGGCTTATCAGTAAGGTGGGTTGTACACGTCTGATGCGCCGGACCCCATTATAGACATGGGACTCAGCACACTCACTCTGCTCTACCTAGATCTTCAGTTCAACATGCCATATATGTCTATCATGGAATAGAATCCCTGTGAATATTCCATTTTCTCTGATAAGACTGTGGTGTTTGTGTTGCGTACGACATGGCCGCCGCACAACATCTGGCTCTTTGCTATGACCTCGACCCTCATCCTCCATTTCTACAGTGCATTGTGACACGTTCCCTTTCCATATTTCTGTGCCAGAAGCAGATGTGCTCTCAGACTGAGGGGCGGACATGATATGCATGTAATATTATTAGCATACACCAGGCGTTTGGATAACTGATGCATTTGCCATTTTCAGCTCTCTAAAGAACAAGGAAATGCTGCCGCGACATCAGACGGGCACGTTCTTCCTGTAATTTCATTGTTCCTATTTGATTTTTAAGGTAGAAAACACTCAGCTTCTCGGCAAATGCATTAGTCTAAAACATGGAAAATTATATTTTTCTTGATTTCTAAAACCTAATTCATAGGATACGGTCCCAATTACATCTGCTAAATGCAGACCACTATCAATCATCTATCTGGGAGCAGACGCTCACTTTCCTTATTGTGTAAAGTGCTCATCTTTATCAATTTCTTTTTTCTTTACTGCATTTACGCAAGAAACAGGGTTATCTGGATTGTCTACGACCCCAACGTAAAAAAGACACTTCATATCAGTCAGTTACCTATAGACCAGATTTCTCAGCACATGTCATGGACATAGAGAAAATGTGAAATTGTAAGTAACGCTTGGATGCAACAACCAGTTATTAAAGGGGTATTTTACTAATAAGAGTCCCAGCCCGGAGATCACCGATTAACATGAGAAGAAGCATGAAGCCAGCAACAAAAAAGGGCGGAACAAGTGTTGGCCATCAACAAAAAAGGGCGGAACCAGAGTTGGCCATTCATGGATTTATATCCCATGCAAATTAACTCCCATGTGTTATTATTATTATTATTGCCCATACTTCAATGTCTCTTAAAATTTAGGATGTCGGGAAATGCCTAGAAAATGCTAGAAGATGATATAAACACTAAATACAAAGCATGGATATACAGTAATGGGGAAACTTTTGTCACCCTTGAAGTTGTTCCAGAAATTAAAGTATTTCTCCCAGAGAATTATTGCAATTACACATTTTGTTATACACACTTATTTGCTTTGTGTGTAATAGAATAACACAAAAAAAAAAAACAAAAAAAGGCAAATTGGACAGGTCACACAAAAAAACAAAAAACAAAAATGGGCTGGACAAAACTGCACCTTTCCAAAATTGTGGGTAAACACCTTTTTCAAGCATGTGATGCTTGTTCACACTCACCTGTGGCAAGTAACAATTACCCCTGAAACCAGATAAAAAAGGGGATAAGTTGACTCAATCTTTGCATTGTGTGTCTGTGTGTACACGGAGAACAGAAAGAGGAGACAACTGTCTGAGGACTTGTGAACCAAAATTGCTGAAAAATATCAACAATGTCAAGGTTATAAGTCCATCTCCAGAGATCTTGATGTTCCTTTATCCACAGTGCTCAATATAAATCAAGTAGTTTGCAGCCCATGGCACTGTAGCTAATCTCCCTGGATGTGGACACTAGAGAAAAATTGATGAAAGGTTGCAACATAGGATAGTCCGGATGGTGGAAAAGCAGCCCCAATCAAGTTACAAAGAAACCCAAGCTGCCCTGCAGGCTCAGGGTGCATCGGTGTGAACTATTCATCCACATGTGAATGAAATGAAAGGCTATGGCAGGACACCCATCATTCTAATGTTTACTGACAATGCACTGAGGCCTACAAAGAAGAGAACAAAGTACCTACAGTTAAATATGATGGAGGTTCAAAGATGTTTTGGGGTTGTTTTGCTGCCCCTGCCACTGGGTACCTTGACTGTATGTAAAGCATCATGAAATATGAAGATTACCAAAAGATTTTGTGTCATAATGTAGTGCTAAGTGTTTGTGTCCTAGGTCATGGGTCTTCCAGCAGGACAATGACTGCAAACTTACTTCAAGAAACCCCCATAAATGGATGCAGAAATAAAGCCCTGGAAAGTTCTGAAGTGGGCAGAAATGAGTCCGGCTCTAAATCCCATTGAACATCTGTTGAGAGATCTTACATTTGCTGTTGGACGAAGGCCTTCATATATAAGAGACCTGGAGCCGTTTGCAAGAGAAGTGTCCAAAATTCAAGGTGAGGGGTGTAAGAAGCCTGTGGATGGTTATAAGTTTGATTGCAACTAATTATTACAAAGGGTGTGCAGCCAAACACTAAGTTTAGGGTGCCAACAATTTTGTGCAGGTAAAAAATGTTTATACTGTGTTAGCCGGTAGACAGAAAAATATTAGAGTCTGAGAGTCCTCAGTGGTGACACCTTTTAATGGCCATTAAAAGGTATCATCCACTGAGGACTCTCAGATTCTAATATTTAACAATTTTGTGCAGCACACTTTTGAGGGGTTATGTGAAATTACAGTGGATATATTCTTTGTAGCCATTTGGTGAATTCAAAAAAGTTCCTTTTTTTCTCATTAGTGTAGACTCTGCACCCCATCTTGACTAAAACAAACAGAAATGTAGACATTTTTCCAAATTTATTAAAAAAGAAAAACTGAAATATCACATGGTGATAAGTATTCAGACCCTTTGCTCAGCATTGAGTATTTGCACCTTTTGAGCTAGTACAGCCATGAGTCTTCTTGGGAATGATGCATCTAGCTTTTCACCCTGGATTTGGGGATCCTTGACCACTCTTCCTTGCAGATCCTCTCCAGGTCCGTCAGTCTGGATGGTGAATGTTGGTGGACAGCCATTTTCAGGTCTCTCCAGAGTTGCTCAGTTGGGTTTAGGTCAGGGCTCTGGCTGGGCCAGTCAAGAATAGTCACAGAGTTATTCTGAAGCTGCTCCTTTGTTATTTTAGCTGTGTGTATAGGGTCATTGTCTTGATGGAAAGTGAACCTTTGGCCAAGTCTGAGGTCCAGAGCACTCTGGAAGAGGTTTTCATCCAGGATATCGCTGTACTTGGCCACATTCATGTTTCCTTCAATTGCAACCAGTTGTCATGTCCCTGCAGCTGAAAAACACCCCTGTAGCATGATGCTGCTACCACCATGTTTCACTGTTGGGATTGTATTGGGCAGGTGATGAGCAGTGCCTGGTTTTCTCCACACATACTGCTTAGAATTATCACCAAAAAGTTCTATCTTCGTCTCATCAGACCAGAGAATCTGATTTCTCATAGCCTGGGAGTCCTTCATGTGTATCTTTGCAAACTCTATGTGGGCTTTCATATGTTTTGCACTGCAAAAAATTTAGAATGAGGGACACCAGCGTGTTATTAACAAAGGTAATCCACTCACCTGGTATGGTTGTGAGAGTCACAACCACCTGTAGAAGTTTTGGCCGCTGCAGATCCCGGGATGCAGATACATACAGTATAGGAGAAAAAGAGTCGGGGTTTGTACGCGCTAGACCACAGGGAAAACCAAGGATGCAAGCAAACCTTTATTTACTTATTGCTGCCCTGATGAAGTGGCCAGGTGGCCATGAAATGCGTCGGCTTGAGTGTAAATAAAGGTTTGCTTGCATCCTCGGTTTTCCCTGTGGTCTAGCGCGGACAAACCCCGGCTCTTTTTCTCCTATACTGTATGTTTTGCACTGAGGAGAGGCTTCCATCTGGCCACTCTGCCGCAAAGGCCCGACAGGTGGAGGGCTGCAGTGACAGTTGACTTTGTGGAACTTTCTCCCATCTCCCTACTACATCTCTGGAGCTCAGCCACAGTGATCTTGGGGTTCTTCTTCACCTCTCTCACAAAAGGCTCTTCTCCCACGATTGCTCAGTTTGGCTGGACAGTCAGGTCTAGGAAGACTTCTTCTGGTGGTCCCAAATGTCTTCCATTTAAGGATTATGAAGGCCACTGTGCTCTTACAAACCTTGAATACTGCAGAATTTTTTTTGTAACCTTGGCCAGATCTGTGCCCTGCTACAATTCTGTCTCTGAGCTCCTTGGCTAGTTCCTTTGACCTCATGATTCTCATTTGAGACATGCACTGTGAACTGTGAAGGAGTAGAATCATCTCAAGGAGGATCACAAAAAAATGGATAGCATGTGGCTTAAATATGAGTGTCTGAGCAAAATGTCTGAATTCTTATGACCGTGTGATATTTCAGTTTTCCTTTTTTAATAAATTTGCAAACATTTCTACATTTCTGTTTTTTTTCCAGTCACAATGGGGTGCAGAGTGTACATTAATGAGGAAAAAAAATTCTGGGAGAAATATTTCATCTACACTTTTGGTCATGACTAAGATGAAACCAGTGGGTACACAGGTGACTCATCTAGAGGATGCATCGGAGGAAATTTTGTAATAAGAGAAAAGGTAATGATAAAAAATCCTTTGCATCATCACAGTGACGTATCACAAGTTTTAATCATGCATATATTTATTGCCATTTTTATTTGCATTGATGATCCCACCCAAAACTCAACAAGGCAGAGTACGCACCTATCTCGAAAAGAAAAGGCAGAGATGCCAAGCTGAATGCTGGTCCTACTTTATCAGCAGCTCCCCTCACTATACACTTCCTATAACCCCATTCCTCGCTTGCTGTAGTCTCCCAGTCATTGTGGGTGGGGGTGACAGCATCAGGACCCCAACAAGTAAAATTTCTGATATGTCACTATGAAAAGTCAAACGTTGATAGGTAGCCTCAGGCCACCTGTGTGCTTCATATCACTGCCAGGGGCTGGACTGTGGCTGCAGCTTCTGCACATCTACATTATAGTAGCCATAGGAGTAAACATTGCTGGAGGTTATATGAAGCTGACAGAAGAATGATGCTTCCCGAACAATGGACAGCGTGAATCAGTGTCCGCCGCTCCTTCACTGACTGATATCTTATGGAAACACCTGCCAGTGTAGGGGAGCAGGCAGGGAGAAGCCACCGGGGACCAGCCTCCGACTACTCATCCGGTACATATGTTTACCAGGCAGCTTGCCATAGTATGTGCTCTTTGAATCGCTGAAGTGTTTTAGAGTAAATATGAACCTCTGAATTGAGAAGCGCTGAGGAATATGTTGCCGCTATATATATAAAATTACTATTATTATTAATAAAACAGACACGGCTGCCATAACACAGGGCTCAGTGTGAAAGTCTTAAAGGGAACCGGTCAAATACAATAATGCTAATAACTGACATATATAAGATTATTCTGCAGGTTAATAACATTACGAAGGTAACCAACCCCAGCACTAAAAGTGTGGCAGCCGGGAGAAAATTAACTTTATTTCTCCCGGGAGCTGCTGGCTTTCAGTCACGCAGGCCTCCTGTTTCAGATGCAATCATAACTCACTGCACTGAGAGCAGCAGCTATAAGCATGCCCCGGCACTGACTGACAGCCAGAACAGCAGTGTGTCAGTACAGAGCCTGCTGTCAGTCATGCAGACCTCCTGTTACAGATGCAATCATCAATCACAATACTGAGAGCGGCGGCTGTAAGGATGCCCCGCACTGACTGCCGGCACAGCAGTGTGTTAGTACAGAGCCGGCTGTCAGCCATACAGGCCTCCTATTACAGATGCAATCATCACTCACTGCACTGAGAGCAGCAGCTATAAGCATGCCCCGGCAATAACTGACAGCCGACACAGCAGTGTGTCAGTACAGAGTCTGCTGTCAAAAAAACAATATAGTTTGCGCCAGACTGCTAGAATGTAATGTGTGGGGTCGGTCTATTGTCCTCCCTGCTCACCTTTTAAAGTTGTGCAGATCCGCACAACTAGATTAATCTCTTGCACTGCTGGGCTTTCCTAATCGAGTTCTGGGCGGCGGGGTAGAAGCTGCACGTGCCCTCCGTATCTCTCTCTGCACGTGACTGCTCCGGGGGAGTGGTTTGAATGACGTCTGCCAGGTCCTGTGGACCAGAGCTGCTGGCTATCACGCTTCCCGGCAGGGAAGGATTCGTATGCAGCTCCAAGAAATAAGGTGATAGTATAAGCGCTAAGGTACACACAAGGACTCGGCCAATAGATAAATTACTTTTCAGCTTTAATCAACAGATGGATCCCTCTAGCCACAACGCGTTTCGACGCAGATAGCGTCTTTTTCAAGTGATTTCAAGTGAATCACTTGAAAAAGACGCTATCTGCGTCAAAACGCGTTGTGGCTAGAGGGATCCATCTGCTGATTAAAGCTGAAAGGTAATTTATCTATTGGCCGAGTCCTTGTGTGTACCTTAGCTATACTATCACCTTATTTCTTGGAGCTGCAGAGTCTGCTGTCAGTCATGCAGGCCTCCTGTTACAGATGCAGTCATCACTCACAGCACTGAGAGCGGCAGCTATAAGCATGCCCCACCACTGACTGACATCCGAAACAGCAGTGTGTCAGTACAGAGCCTGCTGTCAGTCATACAGGCCTCCTGTTACAAATGTAATCATCACAATACTGAGAGCGGCGCCTGTAAGCATGCCCCGACACTGACTGACAGCTGGAACAGCAGTGTGTCAGTACAGAGCCATCTGTCAGACATGCAGGCCTCCTGTAACAGATGCAATGATCACTCACAGCACTGAGAGCGGCGCCTGTAAGCATGCCATGGCACTGACTGACAGCTGGAACAGCAGTGTGTCAGTACAGAGCCATCTGTCAGACATGCAGGCCTCCTGTAACAGATGCAATAATCACTCACAGCACTGAGAGCGGCGGCTGTAAGCATGCCCTGGCACTAACTGACAGCCGGAACAGCAGTGTATCAGTACAGAGCCTGCTGTCAGTCAGTGCCAAGTGTGCTTACATGACAACAGCAATGCCAGTATGATTGAAAGCCAATGGCTCCTGGAAGGGATAAAGTTCATTTTCTACGGGTTGCTGCACTTTCAGTACATCGGTCGGGCACCTTCATATTATTAACAAATCAACCATACATCTGCAGATTATTAGCATTATGCGACTTGACAGGTTCCCTTTAATTACATAATTATTTAATAGAATAGAACTGACTGTAATATACCTAGAGGTATTCTTTGGTGTAGTTACATAGCATTACTATACAACTCTGTAGTCAGCAGTGTATTTTAATGTGCCTTAATACTTCTCAGACATGATACTACTGATAATCTATACATTATGGGGTGCGGTAATTAACCTCTGCACTGCTGCAGCTATCCTGCAATATGGATTACAATTCTATATTAAATGTTCAGTCCTGGCACAAAAGACATATAAAAGGTAGTTGAACTAAGCGCCTACTGTTTCTGATCTTAAGCCATATAAGGCACCTTTGACATCAACGTTTTTCGCTGAATGTAGCAGATCCGTCAGATTTACTGCATCTGCTGCCTAATGGCTGCACTTCATTCATTCGCTATGGGGTTTGCGGCAAGACCGCCAATTGCGGTTTTGCCATGATCCGTCAAATCCAGCAGTTGCGGCCATGAAAAAAACCTGGTTAGCAGCGAGTTTTTTTTCACCACCACAAGTGCCGGATCTGCCGCATTCGGCAGAACTGCACCTGCCGCACCTGATCGCAAGCCTCATAGACAATGCATCGGGCTTGCCGCAAGTGCAGCCGTTAGGCGGCAGATGCGGTAAATCTGACGGATCTGCCGCATTCAGAGAAAAACGCTGATGTGAAAGGGGCCAAAGACATTAACACAACCCTTGTGCCAGGGGATAGCAGTGCACATACCATGGCAGTCCTCGACTTGATGAACCAGTCGAACCTAAATTGAGGGGCATTTCTGACACACTGGCGCTGCTCTTCATACACATTTTCCTTATCGAAGCCCATCTTATGGAGCATGCATATCAGGAACCGGTCTTCTTCCTCGGTGTAGTTTTTGCCTTTATTGGTCCCATATTGTATCCGCAGTTGATGAAAAGGAGCTTTGTATCTTGCAATCTGAATGAAGCAGACACATCAGTTCAACAATCATTAATCCTTAGTCATTTTACTTATTGTTGTTGGTGACATACTTGCATCTTTTACTTTCTGAGTAGTGACGAGCGGGCACTACCATGCTCAGGTGCACTGTACTCGTAATGAGCAAGTTGGACGCTTGGATGGGTGCGGACTCAAGTACCTGAGTCTAATGGAAGTCAATGAGGAACGCATGCATTTTTACCAAAACGTATTCAGGAAAATGCTCGAGTTCCCCAATGACGTCCATCCTACTCAGCTTACTGAGTGTCCAACCTCATTACGAGTACCGAGCACCAGAGCATGGTAGCGCTCGCTTATCACTAAATCTGAGCGTTAAACTGTTGCTTGTTTTGCATGACAAACATTAAGACAACGGCGGCAAGAAACACCGAACTGTGCAATGAGCAGTTTTCTCTTTAATATAATCTAGTTTAAGATTACGGTAGAACACATCCATTTTCAGGATAATAAAGTTCCGCTCGCCCTGTTATCCTTATTCATTAACATATTCTGCACAATTAGAGTTGTTTTCCAGGATTGTATAACTGGTAACCAAATGGTGGGGTCAGACCCTCGGCAACTCAATCGATCAGCTCCCTCATTAACTATATATACAGAGTGTTAGGGGCAGGGATACCCCAGACTCTGTACACTAGTGGCCGTTCTCAGGTACTGCAGCTCAGATCCTAGGAGCAGATCTGCCATATACAGCAACAGCCTCTACACAGTGTGCCGGCACTGAATGAGGCCACAACCGGAAATAACAGATGGTAGGTGGGGGCGCTGCTGTTGGACCAATCTGATATCCTAAAGCAAGACCCTGGACAACCCCTTCTAAGGTAATCACTAATGTGAGAGAATTGTATTGTTTTGTGTGTACTCTTCATACTACATAACTAGGTAACATTAGTTGTCCGGCAGGGTTTTCAGAGGCTGGATCTCTAGTGATTGGCTTGATTTGAATTATTTCCTGATAAATAACTATATTTTCATATTTATTCTGCACACAAATCCTACAATCCACCATGTTTTATTTTAATTATTAGAATATACAGCACGTGGCTTACTAATGGCGTTATACATACATTAGAAGGCCTTGAATACCTTGACATCCAATGCTTTTTTGATGCTGATCCTCCTCTGGATGCGTGCTTCACCTCGCTCAATTTGAGCCATGATTTTTTCAATATCTTGTAACTCATTGCAACGTTCCCAGAAAACAGCTGAAAGCAGAGGTTATAAATGACAGATGTAGGAAAACGGTAGATGTACTATATGGCGGTGGTTACATTACTGTTGTCTTATTGGAGGCTTTAATGAACAGCTACTTCTTTCATCACAGTCTGGATTAGCCACTAAATGTGATGGGTTCATTGACTACTGATGATCAATTGTTCCATCTACCAGACTGCGGACTGTCACGTCTCAATAACAGATGCCTTATCCAGGACATTAACACTAAATCTGTGCATGACTTATAGAGCATAGGCACTATCAAAGTGAGCACATACCCTGCTGGAAATAAATAAGCAAAAAGCAATACAGGCATATAAATATCACAGGGTATTCAATAAACTGTTTTTGATAAAAAAAAAAAAGTGTTAAAGTCATCCCACCACGACAAGGTGTCCCAATCTGGACAGTCCTACACTATCTAATATTAAAACCTCACTATCTGCTAGAATAGACGTGAATGTGAACAGAAGCAGAGAGGCACTGGCTATAGCCTCATATGGCTTTCTGTCCATAGTTGGGACCCAGTACCTCTGCCCTTATTCACAATGAGGTCTGTTCTGACACATGGGGTGAGGTTTTAATATTATAAAGTGTAGGACTGTCCCGATTGTGGTACACCTTGTCGTGGTGGGATGGCTTCATGCTTGATCAAAAACGTTGCTTACTAAGTACTCTGTGTCATTTATTTATATGCACTATCTATTTACAGCAGGATATACGCTGTGAGGTATACCGGCAATATTGCACATGGCTGGAAGCATCGCACAGGCGGAGGTCTGTTGCAATGTAAAGGTGAATGATTTTCTGTGACTGGCAGCATTACACAAAAGAGTTAATGCAAGCATGTGTGTGTGAGTGAAAACACCTTTCCACCTGTGAATTTAACAGGTTGCATATAATGTGATTCCTTCCTGATCACATGACAGTGATGTAAGCAAAGTCCTTCAGCCTTACAGATAACCACATAACAGACAAGCAGTCTGAGAGTGGAGCTGGCCAGGGCTCCTAGAAATCCAGGAAGTAACAGAGGCCTGGTGAATCTGGACGCATGACATGTACCGACATGGAGCAAGGACCTTGTGGGTGTGCCACCTAAATCTCTGTGTGCCACCTCCTGGATGGCAAGACTGGCAGGAGCCAGTGTGAAACCCTGCAAAGCTGCAAGAGCAGGTAAACCCTGAAGGGGACTTTGTGTGCTGACTGGGGTCAGTTTCTAATTGTGTACGGACTTATCTGCTGAAGTGAAGGACTACCTGCTATCTACACTTCATTGTGTGAACTGTGGTCACGGTTATCAGCTACACAGCCGGAGTAACGGTTCATGTCTAACCGTAATGGACTATCTTTTATAAGAACTGTTGCTGTGTTTCTGAATATTGCGCAGTGAGTGTTCCCACACCATAACTAATCGCTACCTCACAACACACATTGTATTTTTATCATATCTTTTGTTGGTTTAATGGCCAGTGTGAACTTGCTCTTATACTTTGCTTGTACACCAACTTCTACTCTGGCTTATTTTTACAGATTCGCTATAGGCACTAACAAACCTGAGTATTCAATGACCTCTTCTGGAGTCTTCCCTTCCACTTCCCGAGCAATGTTATCAATATCGTCACGGCCGTATTTCTCATTAGCTTTGATAAACTGGTTGAAGTCCCGTTTATTCCAATTAGTGAAACCCTAATGGTCAACGTAAGACAAAGATTAGAAGCTTTTATATAAAAAAAACAAGCACAAAAGAAAAGACGCACAATCTATGATATAGTGAATGTTATTTTCATACAAATCATTTTGTACCTTCAAGCTGATTCTCTTTTTTGCTTGTTGTGACACTGAGCCCAGACCCCCTGGCACATACATAGGTTAAATGTGGTTGTCCAACCCCATCAACCATTTTACAAACATCTTACAATGCCAGTGACCTTATCATCCCCTGTGCATACACAGATACTGCTGGGGATTGATTCATGACCTTGTTTTACAGCCATGTCACATTACAGAATGTAAGCTCTTGTGACTAGACCCTTCCTTCTATTGTGTTAATGACAGATTACTGTGATTATGTTTTTACGTGTTACCTCTGATTTGAGAAGAAGCCTCAAAAAGTTATGAAGGGTAGAAAAAAAGGCAACTTCATACCAAATCTCAAGAATTAAATGAGTTGTCCGAGCAAAAAGGAAACTTTCCTGTGGCTTGGATCTCTAAGAAAAAGCAAGTTACTCACCTATGGCATCCACCAGGATCCAACACAGACCGCTCCATGGTCCATACTGATAAACTTAGAAGAGGTATTAATGTCCCAACAGCAGCAGGACCACTGCAGGCTATGATATTGATTGCATGCAGCGGTCAGGTAAGATTTCTTTTGCCCAGACAAGACCTTTATCAAACTTTGCATAAATCAATAATAAAGGTGGATATAAGAATCTCTACAATATACCTATCAGAGAAATATGCTTGTTTGTACCCTTTCAAGTTACTTCGTCCCTTGCTCCTGTTTCCTGATTACTTCATTCACAATGAAAAATTACTAACATTTGGTCAAAAAAGGAAATATTAGCACTGATTTATCATATTACAAGCTCCCAAAAGTCTATGAAGAGTGGAGGTTGAGGATGAGAAAGGAGCCAGTGGAGGCACTGACAAAGGCAGCACTGACATACAGAGCATGCTGCAGCTTCCAGCTAGTGATTTCATTTCACTTCAGTGCTGGATTCACAGCTACTGTGCTCAGTACTGCTGTATCATTGCCGTCCATACTTCTGTATCATTGCCCTCCATGCTGCTGTATCATTGCCATCCATGCTGCTGTATCATTGCCCTCCATGCTGCTGTATCATTGCCCTCCATACTGCTGTATCATTGCCCTCCATGCTGCTGTATCATTGCCCTCCATGCTGCTGTATCATTGCCCTCCATGCTGCTGTATCATTGCCCTCCATGCTGCTGTATCATTGCCCTCCATACTGCTGTATCATTGCTCCTCCATGCTGCTGTATCATTGCCCTCCATGCTGCTGTATCATTGCCCTCCATGCTGCTGTATCATTGCCCTCCATCTGCTGTATCATGCCCTCCATACTGCTGTATCATCTGTCCTCCATGCTGCTGTATCATTGCCCTCCATACTCTGTATCATTGCCTCCATGCTCTTATCATTGCCCTCCATGCTGCTGTATCATGCCTCCTGCTGTGTATCATTGCCCTCCATACTGTGTATCATTGCCCTCCATCTGCTGTATCATTGCCTCCATGCTGCTGTATCATTGCCCTCCATGCTGCTGTATCATTGCCTCCATACTGCTGTATCATTGCCTCCATACTGCTGTATCATTGCCCTCCATACTGCTGTATCATTGCCCTCATGCTGCTGTATCATTGCCCTCCATGCTGCTGTATCATGTCCTCATCTGCTGTATCATTGCCGTCCATGCTGCTGTATCATTGTCCTCCATACTGCTGTATCATTGCCTCCATACTGCTGTATTCATTGCCCTCCATACTGCTGTATCATTGCCCTCCATGCTGCTGTATCATTGCCGTCCATGCTGCTGTATCATTAGCCCTCCATACTGCTGTATCATTGCCCTCCATACTGCTGTATATCCATCTGCGCTCCATGCTGCGCTGTATCATTGCCCTCCATACTGCTGTATTCATTGCCCTCCATGCTGCTGTATCATTGCCCTCCATGCTGCTGGATCATTGCCCTCCATGCTGCTGATATTGCTCATTGCTGCTATCATGCTCCATGCTGCTGTGATCATTGCCCTCCATCTGCTGATCATCTGTCCTCCATGCTGTATCATTGCCGTCCATACTGCTGTATCATTGCCCTCCATGACTGCTGTATCATTGCCCTCCATGCTGCTGTATCATTGCCCTCCATACTGCTGTATCATTGCTCCTCCATGCTGCTGTATCATTGCCGTCCATGCTGCGTATCATTGCCCTCCATACTGCTGTATCACTGCCCTCCATGCCGTCATTGCTGTCCATTCTGATCATGCCTCCATACTGCTGTATCATGCCTCCATTGCCCGTATCATTGCCTCCATGCTGCTGATCATGCCCTCCATGCTGCTGTATCATGCCCTCCATGCTGCTGTATCATTGTCCTCCATGCTGCTGTATCACTGTCCTCCATGCTGCTGTATCATCGCCCTCCATACTGCTGTATCACTGCCTCCATGCTGCTGTATCATTGCCCTCCATGCTGCTGTATCATTGCCCTCCATACTGCTGTATCATTGCCCCCATGATGCTGTATCATTGCCCTCCATACTGCTGTATCATTGCCCTCTATGCTGCTGTATCATTGCCTCTATGCTACTATGTCAACTGTCCTCCATACTGCTGTATCATTGTCCCCATAGCTGTATCATGTCCTCCATACCTGCTGTATCATTGCCTCATGCTGCTGATATTGCCCTCCATGCTGCTGTATCATTGCCCTCCATGCTGCTGTATCATTGCCTCCATGCTGCTGTATCATTGCCCTCCATACTGCTGTATCATTGCCTCCATGCTGCTGTATCATTGCCCTCCATGCTGCTGTATCATCGCCCTCCATGCTGCTGTATCATGCCCCCATGCTGCTGTATCATCGCCCTCCATGCTGCTGTATCATGCCCTCCATGCTGCTGTATCATCGCCCTCCATGCTGCTGTATCATCGCCCTCCATGCTGCTGTATCATGCCCTCCATCCATACTGCTGGTATCATCGCCCTCCATGCTGCTGTATCATCGCCCTCCATGCTGCTGTATCATCGCCCTCCATGCTGCTGTATCATTGCCCTCCATGCTGCTGTATCATTGCCGCCACTCCATACTGCTGTATCATTGCCCTCCATGCTGCTGTATCACTGCCCTCCATGCTGCTGTATCATTGCCCTCCATGCTGCTGTATCATTGCCCTCCATACTGCTGTATCATTGCCCTCCATGCTGCTGTATCATTGCCCTCCATACTGCTGTATCATTGCCCTTCATGCTGCTGTATCATTGCCCTCCATGCTGCTGTATCATTGCCCTCCATGCTGCTGTATCATTGCCCTCCATACTGCTGTATCATTGCCCTCCATGCTGCTGTATCATTGCCCTCCATACTGCTGTATCATTGCCTCCATGCTGCTGTATCATTGCCCTCCATGCTGCTGTATCATTACCCCATGCTGCTGTATCATGCCCTCCATACTGCTGTATCATCGACCTCCATGCTGCTGTATCATCGCCCTCCATACTGCTGTATCATTGCCCTCCATGCTGCTGTATCATTGCCCTCCATGCTGCTGGATCATTGCCCTCCATACTGCTGTATCATTGCCCTCCATGCTGCTGGATCATTGTCCTCCATACTGCTGTATCATTGCTGTCCATACTGCTGTATCATAGCCCTCCATACTGCTGTATCATAGCCCTCCATACTGCTGTATCATAGCCCTCCATGCTGCTGTATCATTGCCCTCCATGCTGCTTTATCATTGCCTCCATGCTGCTGTATCATTGCCCCATACTGCTGTATCATTGCCCTCCATGCTGCTGTATCATTGCCCTCCATACTGCTGTATCATTGCCCTCTATGCTACTGTATCACTGTCCTCCATGCTACTGTATCACTGTCCTCCATACTGCTGTATCATTGTCCTCCATGCTGGTTTATCAATGTCCTCAATCCTGCTGTATCATTGCCCTCCATGCTGCTGTATCATTGCCCTCCATACTGCTGTATCACTGTCCTCCATGCTGCTGTATCATTGCCGTCCATACTGCTGTATAACTACCCTCCATGCTGCTGTATCATTGCCCTACATACTGCTGTATCATTGCCCTCCATGCTGCTGTATCATTGCCCTCCATGCTGCTGTATCATTGCCCTCCATGCTGCTGTATCATTGCCGTCCATACTGCTGTATAACTACCCTCCATGCTGCTGTATCATTGCCCTACATACTGCTGTATCATTGCCCTCCATGCTGCTGTATCATTGTCCTCCATGCTGCTGTATCATTGCCCTCCATGCTGCTGTATCATTGCCCTCCATACTGCTGTATCACTGTCCTCCATGCTGCTGTATCATTGCCGTCCATACTGCTGTATAACTACCCTCCATGCTGCTGCATCATTGCCCTCCATACTGCTGTATCATCGCCCTCCATGCTGCTGTATCATCGCCCTCCATACTGCTGTATCATTGCCCTCCATGCTGCTGTATCATTGTCCTCCATGCTGCTGTATCATTGCCCTCCATGCTGCTGTATCATTGCCCTCCATACTGCTGTATCACTGTCCTCCATGCTGCTGTATCATTGCCGTCCATACTGCTGTATAACTACCCTCCATGCTGCTGCATCATTGCCCTCCATACTGCTGTATCATTGCCCTCCATGCTGCTGTATCATTGCCCTCTATGCTGCTGCATCATTGCCCTCCATGCTGCTGCTTTTGAACATGTGCCATATAGAGACAGAAGAGCAGTAATCTTTTGTGTCTCAGTGTATTGTGTATTGGGGCATCCTAGAAGCTAGTCTCCTTCCACTAGCTCAGAGACAAGTGACAATTAATGATTTTGCCTGTAGAGGGGAAAAATGTAAAAAATTATGCAAGGTTCAAGTCATATAATGGCCAGAAATACTAGTACACGCAGAATAACTTGTTCTGAAAAGTCACCTGGATGTCCTAGAAAATAAATAGCGATTGGGTCACATAAAGCAATGATTGCTCTAAAGCACACAACAGAAACCAGAAAGATTTCATTGTAAATATTGCCTTTTTTATGTTATGAAATCTAGACTTTTCAGTTCCCAGCACAAATTATCCCTCTTTAAAATGGATAGTACATAAAGCGTTGTTGTTATTATTATTATTATTATTATTATTATGTACGTGTCCTATTTGAGTGTTGTGTGAAATTAGGGTGAATCTTTTCATCAGAAGACTGGAGTGAAATCATAAAGGAAGTTCATCTTTGTTAAGATGCAATTCTGAATGGTGATTGTCTTCAATCAGTAAATGCAATTTCTGGCTTCATGTTGTGATTAAAAAACTAACGAGACTGAGTGGTCGTAAAGTTCAACTTATAGTTTGTAGATTATTTTTTAAAGCATTTTCAACCCTAATCAGTAATGCTATTTTAGTCTTATACATTGTCAGAATTCTTAATACATGATGTGACTATTACTGCATACAAACAGCTTTAACAGCACAGTCTGTTCCTTTAAACATCTGCACAAAATGAACAGTATTGATGAATCTCTGTAGTAGTGAACATCATTACTATGTTACCACATAGCCCCACATTTTAAAAAAGACATCAACAAACTGGATCAAGTTCAGAGAAGAGCGACCGGAATGGTGTCCGGTCTGCAAACCATGTCCTATGAGGAACGGTTAAAGGATTTGGGAATATTTAGCTTACAAATAAGAAGACTACATGGATACTTAATAACTGTCTACAAATATCTCAAGGGCTGTCACACTGTAGAGGGATCAGTTTTATTCTCATTTCTACAAAGAAAGACTAGAAGCAATGGGATGAAACTGAATGGGAGGAGAGAGATTAGATATTAAGAAAAACTTTTTGACAGTGAGGGTGATCAATGAGTGGAACAGACAGCCACAAGAGGAGGTGAGTTCCAATTCAATGGATGTCTCCAACAGAGGCTGAACAGACATCAGTCTGGGATGATATAGTGAATCCTGCTTTGAGCAGAGGGTTGGACCAGATGACCCAGGAGGGCCCTTCCAATTCTACCAGTCTATGATTCTATAGCCATTTAAACAAGATTGCTCAGTGTATTTTTTTCATTCTGCAATATTGACCTTTTTTCTTCTTGTGGGTGATGTCATGTATTATCTATGGTACCTCACATGCGTCTATCTATTCATTCCATGGTAGCTACTTCTCTCATCCTTACCTATTACATTCTAGTATTATCAACTCATTACCACAGCGTCCACATCAGTATGTGATGGATGCCAAGCAAGAGCCCTGTGCACCACCTCCTACTCTAAGGAGATAGTCCACAGGGCTGGTGAGACCTAGGGAGGATCTGGAATCAGATGATCACAGCATTTTAACTGATTGCAGATCCTCTTTAGAGCCCACTGATACTGATACTTGATACTGGTAGGAGCGTACTTAATTCCATCTGGTGCTGAAGGGATTAAGGTTCATTTCTAGCCTGCTGTGATTAGCATGTAGTTGTTATCTCAGCTGAAGCCACTCCCTTTCGCTATATAAACCTACTCCTTACATTCTCCTGTGCCTGGTATAGTTCAATCTATGCTGAAGTGAGATGGAGCTGTCTTTTTACAGCAGATTATTATTATTTATTTATTTATATAGCACCATTAGATTCCATGGCGCTTTACATATGAAGTGGGGAGAACAAGGACAAATACAATATATATGGTCAATCAAGTCTTGCAGATACACGACAAATACAGAATATATGGACAAACAAGTCTTGCATATACATGAGGGGAGTGCAGTGAATTCCCTGTCTGGAATAGAATCGGAGTTCATTTATTGTGTCTTTCTCCCTTGTTTGTCCCCCTTCCCCGTGCTGTCTTTATACTAGTAGTAAGACAAGTATCTTGCTGTCCTGCGTACTTGAAAGGGCTAGTCCAAGGTCAGCCAAGGCCTAGGTACATGATCATGCACAGGGGAAAGACTCATCTAGGGATGTCAGGGAGCTAACGGATCAGCCCCAGGTGAAATCAGTTGGTGACCCTTCTCCTTATCGTCACAGCCTTACTTTACATATTCCCTGTTGTATCCCTCCTCTTGTGCCGCACACTGGGCGTTCCCTCGCCCTGGCATGACATCTACCTGCTGGAATTCCCAGAACCTCTTCTGATTTGTAGGCCTACTAATCAGATTAGGATATGCAGATGAAGTCCATGGAGCCTCGGTTAAGAGTCTACAACATGGACACCAACCAGTTATCCCACCAGGGAAGGACCTAGCCCAAGGTATTAGTAGCCCTTAAGTCACTATCCAGCCCTTGCGAGCTTGAAGATATGGCCAGGGGTTTACCATGGACTAGGTATCCAACCACAGACAGCTGTTTCGGGGTTGTTGCCCCTCATCAGTGTGGCTCAGGATTCTGGCTGGACTTCATCTGCATATTCACATTCTAGGGAGCAATGCACCTTGGGTTTCACTGTGTTTGAGTGCTTTAACTGGTGCCCGCAGTGTTATCCTCCACTGGTCTCCACAAGGTCAGTGGGTGCTTTGTGATGTCTGTCTATCAAGCATTGCTCCCACCCAGCCAGAATCCTGCGCCACACTGATGAGGGGCAACAACCCCGAAACAGCTGTCTGTGGTTGGATACCTAGTCCATGGTAAACCCCTGGCCATATCTTCAAGCTCGCAAGGGCTGGATAGTGACTTAAGGGATACTAATACCCTGGGCTAGGTCCTTCCCTGGTGGGATAACTGGCTGGTGTCCATGTTGTAGACTCTTAACCGAGGCTCCATGGACTTCATCTGCATATTCAAATTCTAGAGAGCAATGCACCTTGGGTTTCACTGTGTTTGAGTGCTTTAACTGGTGCCCGCAGTGTTATCTTCCACTGGTCTACACAAGGTCAGTGGGTGCTTTGTGATGTTAATCAGATTAGGAGCCAGGGATTTCAGCAGATAGGAAGCGCTCCATACGATTCCTATGCGGTGGCCACTAGACCAGATACTGCAAACTGATTAACTCATCATAAAGTATAACATAGTTTAAGCCTCTTTACTGTCAGATCACTATTTAGCGTGAGCAGGGAAGCTCCTGAGCATGTGCATCCATCTCAGAAGGTGATCATCAGGGGGCGCTAGTGCAGATGAAAATGTCAGTATATACAATACCGGAGGAAATTTATGAATCATAATGCAACAGGGCTAAGGCACAATTTGCACTAAACAACCGCATTTCATGAATTTCTACTAGTGATGAGCGATTGGTGATATCATCAGGTTCTGAGAGCTCTAACCGAATACTTTGAAATGTTTCAGTATTCGGAATCAAAATAGTTCCCCACTGACTTGCATTGGATTTGTAACTGTACTGAAGAAGTTAAAAGTATTCGGTTAGAGCAGGGGTGGGGAACCTTTTTTTCCCGGGGGCCATTTGGATATTTCTACATTTCTGCCATACTTTGGGGGCCGCACAAAATTATCAACTTGAAAATTCCCCCACTATATTTGGTTAACCTTTGCTGCATAATTTTATATAAAATATCTCGACCCCTTATCTCGGAAGGGGGTGGAGATATTTTATTGACATTTGGCCAATATATTCTGGACCAAATCTGCAGAGATGTCACGAAATTTCATCCCTCTACGGCTTTTGAAAAAAAAAGTTATTGCAATTTTAAAACAGAATAATTACAATTGTACCTACTCAGCCGGACGAAGGTTAAACAATCAACTCCCCCAACTGTGGTGGCTGGAGCTGCTTCTCTTTGGCTGTGATGTTAGGTGACATTGATCATGTTGCTTTACAACTGCTTTTCCAGTTTGCTAGGGCTCTACACATCGCAGACGAGGCATATACTTCACTGGGGGGGGCTGAGGCTGGGGCATAGAGATCACTGAGGAACTGGATGTAAAAGGCAGCCAGCCACCAAAACGTGTCTGCCAGACCAAGTACTGTGGTCCCCAGGAATCTGCCCGAGGGCCGCAGAAAAGCTCATCGAGGGCCGCATGTGGCCCTGGGGCCTGAGGTTCCCCACCCCTGTGTTAGAGCTATACGATTCCGATTATTTTACTACCGGCTCATCACTAGTTTCTACATGTTTATTACACGTCTTGCCTGACACCATACACACAATTGTGCTGCTCGTTCCTGGCACAAAGTTGGAACACTAAAACTAAACAGTTTTCAAGGACGTCAGATTTAACAAACAGCATCAAGAAGTACGATATACGGAGAGCAATTTAAGACAGTGTAGTCTAACAATTATCCAGTATTAATAAATCTGCCCCAGGGATATTAATATATTGCCCATACATCTCTTTTCACACGCTCTATTGAGTTCTGAACACTATATTTCGTGGGACAACCTTATTAAATTTGTTTGCTTTCGTTACATCCTCCCCTTCTTCCACGAGCCGCAACGGTTTTGTCTTTCACTCATTGCAGTATGGGGGCTTGTTTCTGTTGTCATTTCGAGTGATATCATTAACTTTACTATGTAATGTACTGAACTGTAGGAAAAGTGGAGTGGACTGGTAAACAACCTGGTCAGTACACTTGCAACAAAGAGAATTTTGTTTACGTACCGTAAATTCTTTTTTCTTTAATCATCAATGGGAGACCCAGACAATGGGGTTTAGGGCACTGCCCTCCGGAGGTCACACTAGGTACTACAAGTTTGTAGACACCGCCTCCTCCGCTTATAAACCCCTACCGCAGGGAACATCCTCAGTTTGGTCCATAAGCTGCGAGGAGGAAATAAACCACACCCGAAACATCGGGAAGAATGCCGTGCACAGACGGTTTAACAACCCGGCAAACACTGTCTCAACAGAGAACAGAGCAAATGCAAAACATGCAACGGAACAACTGGGTGGGTGCTGGGTCTCCCATTGATGATTAAAGAAAAAAGAATTTACGGTACGTAAACAAAATTCTCTTTTTTCTGGTCATCATAATGGGAGACCCAGACAATGGGGATGTCCTAAAGCAATACCCCAGGGCGGGAAGAGTTCCTCAACAAGACGGATAACATATGGTTCCCTTTAAAGGTGGGCAACCGCCGCCTGGAGAACCCGCCTGCCCAAACTTGCATCCGCA
This sequence comes from Allobates femoralis, assembly GCA_033576535.1. Lineage (NCBI taxonomy): Eukaryota > Metazoa > Chordata > Amphibia > Anura > Aromobatidae > Allobates > Allobates femoralis. Next base: position 139,318,416 of record JARQOC010000008.1, on the reverse strand, counting down.
GAGGCATGGGCATGCACCATATAGTGCTTAGAGAAAGTGTGCAGGCTGGACCAGGTGGCTGCCTGACACACCTGTAGAGCAGACGCTCGATGTCGCAAAGCCCAGGAGGCACCAACAGCTCTGGTAGAGTGAGCCTTCAATCCCACCGGGAGAGGCAACCCAGAAGCCCGGTAAGCCTCTTGAATGGAAGCCTTAATCCATCTGGCCAATGTCGACTTTGATGCCGAGGACCCCTTACAGCGACCCGTCGTAAGAACAAATAAGGAATCCGAACTTCTAAAGGAGGCGGTCCTGGACACATAAATGCGTATAGCTCTCACGAGATCCAGAGTATGGAGGTCGCGTTCAACCTGATGAACGGGAGCGGGGCAAAATGATGGGAGAACAATCTCCTGGTTCAGGTGAAAAGTTGAAACCACCTTCGGCAAGAATTCTGGCCGAGGACGCAACACCACCTTGTCTTGGTGAACCACCAGAAAGGGCGACTTGCACGAAAGTGCAGCCAATTCTGAGACCCTTCTCAGAGACGTAATTGCCACCAGAAAGGCCACTTTCTGAGACAGACGAGATAGAGAAACATCTCTTAGCGGCTCAAACGGTGGTCTCTGTAATGCCGCCAGGACCATGTTAAGGTCCCAAGGGTCCAAAGGTCTCTTGTAGGGCGGAACCATCCGTGACACCCCCTGCAGAAATTGACGGACCTTCGGGAGGAGCGCCAATCTCCTGTCAAACAGCACTGAAAGTGCTGATACTTGACCTTTCAGGGAGCCAAGGGATAATCCCAATTCCAAACCCGACTGTAGGAAAGCCAACAATGTCGGGATGGCCAAGGGCCACGGAGACCGTCCACCAGAGGCACACCAAGTAAAAAAGATCTTCCACGTCCTGTGGTACATCTTCCTTGAAACTGGCTTCCTATCCCGATTCATAGTGGCAACCACCGTAGGGGAGAAACCCCTGGATGTCAGTAGCCAGGCCTCAAGAGCCATGCAGTCAATCTGAGGGCCCTGGAATTGAGGTGGAAGAATGGGCCTTGCGCGAGTAAATCTGCGCGGTCTGGAAGAGCCCACCTGTGTCCGCCTGACAGTTGCCACAGGTCCGGATACCAGGACCTCCTGGGCCAATCTGGAGCCACTAGAATGGCTACCCTGCACTCCGACCTGATTTTCCACAGCACCCTGGGAATCAGAGCCAGAGGTGGGAACACATACGGCAGACGGAATCTGGACCAAGTCAAGACCAGAGCGTCCGCTCCCAGAGATTGGGGATCCCATGACCTCGCCATGTATTGTGGCACCTGATGATTCAGCCGTGAGGCCATCAGATCCACGTCCGGAGTGCCCCATCTGCTGCAGATGTCCTGGAAGACGTCTGGATGAAGAGACCACTCTCCGGCGTCCATCCCCTGTCGGCTCAGATAGTCGGCCTCCCAGTTTTCGACCCCTGGGATGTGAACTGCGGATATCAGGCAGTTGTTGTCCTCCGCCCAGGATAGAATGCGGTGGACTTCGGCCAGAGCCTCTGCACTCCTGGTTCCTCCTTGATGATTTATATAAGCGACGGCCGTCGCATTGTCGGACTGAACCCGAATGGGTTGTCCTGAGAGGAATCTCTGAAAAGCCAGGAGTGCCAGATAGACCGCCTTGATCTCCAGCACGTTGATCTGCAACGCCGACTCCGACTGAGTCCAGAGGCCTTGGGCCCTGTGGTGTAAGAACACCGCTCCCCAGCCCTTCAGACTGGCGTCGGTGGTCACCACTAACCAGGATGGTTTCAGGAAGGATCGGCCCCGAGACAAGTGATGTGGCTGTAGCCACCACTGCAGGGAATCCCTGGTCGGTTGGGAAAGGGTCACCAGCCGATTCAGAGAAATCGACCTTTTGTCCCACCTGCGGAGGATCTCCAGCTGGAGAGGACGGAGGCGAAATTGTGCAAAAGGCACCGCCTCTATTGCTGCCACCATGCGCCCCACCAGCATCATCAACACCCGTAGGGATGATTGTGGAGACAGGAGGACCGTTTGCACTCCTGATTGGATCGCCATCTGTTTGACTCGTGGCAGAGACACCAGGGCTGAGGCAGTGTTGAAGTCCATGCCCAAGTATGTCAAAGACTGGGTCGGAACTAGCGTTGACTTCTGAATATTGAGGAGCCAACCGAACTGTTCCAGAGACCTCATGGTCACATCCAGGCTCTCTTGACAAAGGTGTTCTGATGGCGCCCTGACCAGTAGGTCGTCTAAATAGGGAATGACGGCATGTCCCTGCACGTGCAGGAGAGCCATCATGGAGGCCATCACTTTTGTGAACACCCGCGGTGCCGAGGCCAACCCGAACGGCAGCGCCACAAATTGGAAGTGTTCTTCCCCCACTGCGAATCTCAACCAGCGCTGATGAGCCGATGCAATGGGCACGTGAAGGTAAGCGTCTCTGATATCTATGGACGCTAGGAAGTCCCCCTGTGACACAGCTGCGATCACGGAGCGCAGTGATTCCATACGGAACTTCCGAACCAACACGTGATGGTTGAACAACTTCAGGTCCAGCACCGGGCGGAAGGATCCGTCCTTCTTTGGGACGATAAAGAGGTTGGAGTAAAAACCCCTGAACCTCTCCCCGGACGGCACCGGTATCACCACTCCGTCCCTGCGGAGACCCTCCAACACCACGAAAAAAGCCTGAGCCTTTTCTGATGATGGGACCGACCGATGGAATCGGGATATCGGTTTTGACGTCAGCTCTATCCTGTAACCTCGCGAGATCACGTCTCGAACCCACTGATCTTGAACGTGAAGTAGCCATTTGTCCTGAAAGCGAGACAAGCGGCCCCCCACCTGTGGGGAGGCAGGAAGGGAGAGCGAGTCATGTAGAGGCGGGTTTGGGGGTGGCAGCTGCCGCCCCCGCCGTCTTCTTTGGGCGATTCTTAGAGCGCCACTGAGAAGCGGGCTTTCCCCCTCGGTCCGTGCGAGCGGACGGTGCTGATGACTGCGAACTGGAACGAAAGGACCACTGTTTTGGGTTCCTTTTAACGGTTATACCGTGGCTTAGGCTTATTCTGCGGTATCTTAGACTCAGCAGAATCCTTTATCAGCTTGTCCAGTTCGGTGCCAAAAAGCCTGTCACCAGCGAACGGAAGATTCTGCAAAATCTTCTTGGACGTGGTATCTGAGTCCCAAAGACGCAGCCACAACAATCTGCGGATCGCTATAGCATTGGCCGAAGCCACAGCTGAGCGAGTGGCGGTTTCCAGAGTCGCCGTCCTGGCGTAGTCCGCATAGGCCCTTGCCCTCTCGGTAAGTGCCAGGACCTCTGGACTGGATCTTGCCAGGTCAGAGATACCATCCAAGCAGGTAGTAATCGCTTGTAAGGTCCAGACCGTAGCAAAATTAGGGGCAAAGGAAGACCCCACAGCCTCATAGGAAGACTTGGCGAGTTGCTCGACCTGTCTATCAGTCGCATCCTTCAGCGAGGAGCTATCAGAGGCAGAGAAAAGGGAGCGTGCAGCAATCCTGGTCATGGAAGCATCCACCTTCGGGGACTGCGACCACTCCTGAAGCACCTCCTGGGGGAAGGGGAAGCGATTGTCCTTGGGTTTACGGACATAACGCCGCCCAGGATGTAACCTGGGAGCTCTAACCACCCTTCCAAAATTAGTGTGGTCCATGAAGGAGCCACTCGGTCTAGCCTCCGGCCGCAGCCATTGATAGACCTCCTTCGGGTGCACCGTCACCTCCTCAGGGGGGGTCACGAGACGTAAGGTCTCGTTGATAGAGGACACCAGATCCTCCACCCCGTCTGGTGGTTCAGATACAGACACAGACCCGAAATTTGAACCCCCATCATCGTCCTCACCATCAGAGGAACGCTCCTCCTCAGAGAGAGCCTGGAGCTCGGGTGACTCCTCACGACGAGCCCGCTTAAGGGGTCTCACAGCAGAAGAGGGAGACGCCCGGGGGTAACTGGACGGAGTAACTGGGCTATCCAGCCTCCTATTAAGTGCCTCCAGGGATTGCGACATGGAGGACAGCTGGGACAACAGAGATTCATTGATCTTATTCTGCGTCTCCCATGGCCCTGAGATCACCTGAACCTCAGGGTATAGCACCGGAGCTGCTGACTCAGCAGTGTCAGTCCGGGCCTCTGGGCGTCCGCAGTTATTGCAGGACCCCTCCACCAGTGTTCCATTGCATGTAGCACAGGTAATGGTGGTCTCTGCCGCCTTAGCAGCACGCTTCCTAACTGAGGACATCGCCACAGTAGGGGAAAATAAGCCAAATTGCAGACAAAAAACCGGGAATCCCGGTGGCTTACCGACCGCAGTAAAGCGGTAGGAGGAAGCGGTGTGTGTGTGTGACCTCCGCGACGGTTTCCGGTCTCCCCTTGGAGTGCAGGCGCACGCTGCATACAGATCCCAGCCGGGAAGTGAGGGTAAAGATGGCCGCCGACAGAGAAACTGTGGGCGGCGCCGAAAACACGCGGGAAACACACACACACGCCCAGCGATGACGTCACCGCACAGGCTGCTTCCCATCCTCCAAGCAGCCTCAGCATGAGGGTGCCGGAGCCCGCAGCGCGGGAAATAGTGTAAAATACTACACACAGACTGCACACAAACAACCATCCGCAGCCCACGGCCTCAGCCCCTGTGACACACAGGGCGGTCAGCCAGGGAGACCCCAGCACAGGGTACACCAGCAGATCCGCGGACCCGAGGGTAACGCGCGGTCTGAGTGTCAGGACACATAAAGTGACCGACACCACCCCCAGGCACTCTACAGGAGACACAGAGTGCCTCAGTGCCGGTCCGGTCTGTAAGCACCATTTAGGGAGGCCTCGGACGGGGTTCAGCACCAGTCCGGAGTGTAAGCACCATTTAGGGAGGCCTCGGACTGGGCTGGCTCCAGTCCGGTCTGTAAGCACCATTTAGGGAGGCCTCGGACGGAGCGGAGCTGTGCAAGGCTCCCATCTCCCACTCTCCAGAGCCCCCCAGAGAGGGATGGAAAGGAGCGCGACAGCGTACCGGGAGGACACAAAGTGTCCAGGCCCAAGGCCCTCCGGTACCTCCACCTGCGTGTTCCACAAGGGTGAGCGGGGAGGCTGTCGCAGGTCCCGACCGGAACCATTTTACCTTGTCTTCAGACGCCATCACGTAAGCTGTGAGAATGCAGTGAAGTGCAAGCAAAGCGTGATCCTCCGAGCACACTAAGTTTAAAACTGAGGATGTTCCCTGCGGTAGGGGTTTATAAGCGGAGGAGGCGGTGTCTACAAACTTGTAGTACCTAGTGTGACCTCCGGAGGGCAGTGCCCTAAACCCCATTGTCTGGGTCTCCCATTATGATGACCAGAAAAATATCATATTTATTGATATTTATTTTTTTAGGGTTTTGGTTTTTTTACTGCAAGTCTTTGTAAGAAAAAACTGTAGGGTTGAGCTGCCAAGTTCTTTTTTATTTTTCCATCAATCTATCCCTATTGTACTATTTTGGGGTGAATACAACCTTGTTTATTTATTTATTTTTAAGGCAAGGCAAAAAACGCTATTTTTTTCCACATTTCCTAAACCCCCCACTTCCCACCTTAGGCGACTTGTACTTGTAATATGCTGCAATCCTGCAGTCCTACAATACATTGCCTTCATCAATCTCAGGAATCCCAGCACTGAGATAGTGTCAATGGTAGCATCATGGCATCCTGTGATTGTGTCGCATAGAGGTGAAGTGGGGGAAACTAGGAGTCCATTAAACCACTTAAATGCCACAGTTAGCAAATGACAGCAGCATTCGAGTGGTTAATGATCACTATCAGAATTAGCTCTGATCGTTGCTGCCCTGCTCCATACATATGGGTAGCAAAAATGCCCCTAATTTCTGCTGCAGTTTTCTGACCACAGTCTGCAGAAAAATAAGCATCAAAAAGGCTATGTGTGAATATACCCTAAAAATATATAAAATATTGCTTAAATGGGATCTCCAGGGACATAAAAAAGTTTGTATGTTCACTGCACTCCTATGCTATAATTCTGAGCTGCCTACTATACTGTATCTGTGTAAAGGTTTAGAACACTTTTAATCATTCTCTAGCTGCTCCTGACTTGTCACCTCTCCCATGTGGGTTGGCAAGTCATGCTTGATTGTGCAGCACCCCCCCCCTTGCAGTTAAGCATCACTCATCTAATGACAGACTCATGCCAATCACATGGGTGTGACGTCACAGAAGGTCCTGCTGTGAGCCAGGCTCTGATATCTGCTCCCCTGCAGTCAGTCCGATGAGGTGTGGCCAAGTCCCCTGCACAGAAGCAGATATCACGCCCATGTGACGTCACGCACATGTGATGTCACGCCCATGTGATGTCACACCCATGTGATTGGCATGAGGAAGCATCTGTTATCGGACTCACTGATGATTGAGAGCTGCTCAATCGTGACATGATGTCCTATATGGGAGGGATGATGGGTGAGGAGAAGCTAGTGAATAAATGGTTTACAAGTTTTCTAAACATTATACAAGTGTAATAGGTAGCTCAGCATTATAATATAGGAGTGCAGGGGCCATACAAAAAATGTTCATCTCCCCAGAGTTCCCCTTTAAAAATGATAATAATGGCTAATGTACGTGCACTGGGACCCCGCCAAACATGACATGTAACATTGCCAATTTAAAGCGTTATTCCCTTTACAATTTTCCCACCACATTTAAGCCCACAGTAACCAGGTGATCGCCGCTATGCAAGCAAACCTTGGAGGGATAGCAGCACAAATCAGCTCTGTGTCTCCTTTATTCTCAGAAGTCGGGGTCTTAGAAGTCAGACTCCCCAGAATCCTGAAGCGATGGCATATTCTAATGATCCAGGAAGGGAATAACCCTTTAACATTGAGCAGCCAGCGAGATATTGTGCATATCTATATTTGTGCTATCGCTGATGTGGCAGGCGTCCTTTGTTATGATGAAGGTCAGTCAGCAGTAGGAGCAGTAGCGGTGAGATGAGATGTAGATACGTTCTGTGTACCTGGGTGAGGAGTGTCTCCTTCTCTTCTGACTCCGCAGCACCGAGCGGCTCGGAGTCATCAATCTTCCTCTGTTCTTCTTTTTGTACCTGAGATGCATTTGGGAGGTCTGAATTCCTAGGGACCTGAAATCAGAAGTCAAGATGAGAATGAGCTGTGCAGCAACAATGTTATTATACATTCACACTCATATCAATCTTACTTTACAACACACGCTACAGAAATTGAGCCGGGGAAAGCCGATAAAAGGATTGATGGACTTGGGCGCGAAGCATTTGTCACGCGGAATAACACTGCAGCCCCTCTAATAACCGGGCATTAGGAATAAGCTCACATTTTGGAGAGGTGGCAGATAAGCAGCACTTTTTTTTCCCCCAGCATTGCTTACACATCATTGAAATGGACTAGCCATAAATTAGAAAATGTAACGTGGAACACAGGGGGGGTGGGGGGGACATCAGCAGGTTTTGTGGTTATTAATAGTTTACAGTACAATCATCAAAAGCTGGCAGTAGGTGGAAATGCAAGATATGGATATAGATACAAAACATGATCAAAAATATAGAAAGAATAACGAGTGCTAGAATAAAAAGAACTGGAAATGGAGGTGATGATTAAGGTATGAAAGAATAAGAGGTCCTGAAATACCCTATTCCTTCTCATAGTGCTAGTGCATCTCTGAATTAGAATATCATCAAAAATCAATGTAATATTGCCATGTTTCAGGGTGTTTCTGGGAGCCCTAAAGCTATCATATTCACCCTTTGATGCCTTGTGGAATACAGCAGCGCAGTTTTTAACCCTTCATCCTCCCTACTTTAATTTTCTGATATAATGACCTTTCGGTTTACATTGGCTGTAAGCCATAATCATCAACATTAACAGAACTAAACACTTGAAATAGATCACTGTTTGTAATGACTGTATATGTGTACGATTTACTGAAATAAATTCCCTTTTTGATAATATTCTATTCACTGACATGCACTAGTAGAGGACACTTTTTTTGTGAAATATTCATCTTTTAATTTGTGACGGCAGCAGCCATGTTCTTCTTCCTGGCTGTGTGCAGTGAGAATATATCAGAGCTGCTGCAGCGCCTCCTGGTAGAGGGGAGCAGGGAGTTTTACCTCCTCTTAGGTCACCACGTTCCTGCTTTCCCTAATTAGGTGACTACATTACGCAGAGGCTGCTCCGCTCGCTGTCATGTTCTTTTTCTTTCACATGTAATAGGAAAAACTATCCAATTACACGGGGGAAAGTGTAACTTAATGTAGAAATATACTTTTACAAAACTGTAATTTGTCATAGGTGGTAAAATATTACCTAGTTCTGGAATGACTAGACTTACAATTATTATACATGATCAGTCTGGGGAAATAGTACTATTCATTACTGCACTCTCTTTTTTTTTTCCTTTTTCCTTATTCCAAAAGCCTTAAAGCGGTGGTCCGGTCTAACATGATAATTCTGCACTCAGTTTATGTGTCTGCAGATATACCAATCCTCCCAGCACCTGCACTGCAAGGAATTACCGGGAACTGAATACAATTATGAGGTATGCATGATCCCAGCCAGACTCTGACTACAGCCTCGATCAATACAAATGTATTAAGCAAGGCTATGCCGGCTCACCTACTAGTCACACCCCCCCACTCCATAGGTTTGTATTGAGTGAGACCACACCCACTATCAGATGGGTGTGCCTACTAGTTTGACACACCCCTTATACACTTGTATTGTGCAATGCCATGCCCAGTAGATAGATGTGACTACTAGTTGGACACACTCACTCCATATACTCGTATTGAGCGACACCAGGCCCACTAGATGACTGCGACCACTCCATACACTTGTAGTTTGTGAGACCACACCCACTAGATGAGTGTGCCTACTAGTTGGACATGCCCACTTCATACACTTAGTTAAGAGACCACACCCACTAGATGGGTGTGCCTACTAGTTGGACACACCCACTCCATACACTTGCATTTAGTGTGGTCACATCCATTAGATGGGCACACCTACTAGTTGGACACGCCTACTTCATACACTTGTATTTAGTGAGGCCATGCCCACTTCATGGGGGCATCTACTAGTTGGACATGCCTACTCCATATACTTGTATTGTGCGAGCCTATGCCTACTAGTCAGACATGCTCACTCCATACACTTGTATTGAGCAAGGCCATGCCCATTAGATGGATGTGCCTTTTAGTTGGACATGTCCACTCCATACATTTGATTCGTATTTAGTGTGGTCACATCCATTAGATGGGCGCACCTACTAGTTGGGCATGCCTACTCCTTACACTTGTATTTAGTGAGACCACGCCCACTAGGTGGGGGCGTCTACTAGTTGGACATGCCTACTCCATATACTTGTATTGTGTGAGCCTGTGCCTACTAGTCAGACACACTCACTCCATACACTTACATTAAGCAAGGCCATGCCCATTTGATGGATGTGCCTATTAGTTGGACATGCCCACTCCATACACTTGTACTTAGTGAGGCCACGCCCACTAGACAGGAGCCTACTAGTCAGACCCACCCACGCCATTCATTTGTATGCAGCAAGGCCACACCCACATGAACATGTATATTGCATAATTGTAGTCATGTGACCGCTGTTCTCACCCTACAGACCGTCAAGTCCCAGTGTATGCGCTGGGAGGATTCATTAGTCTGCAGTCACATAGAGAAACTGCAGAATTATCATATTAGACTGGACAACCCTTTATCCTTTTAATTTGTGTGTCAACTCAGCCATACAAGGCTTTGTTTATTGCAGGTCGACACTAAAAGACATTAAAATACACTGTTAACCACACTAAATAATGGACTAAAAAACAGTGAAAAAAATCCCAAGATCGGTGAAAAGGGGAAAAAAACACAATTCTGCCATTGTTATTTGGGTTTAATTTTTACAGCAATTATTGTGCAGTAAACATTAAACTTGATAATATTATTGTATAGAGACGTAAGATTAAGGCAATAGCAAACTTGTAGCGCTTTTTATATTATTGTTACATATATACCGTATATACTCGTGTATAAGCCGAGTTTTTCAGCCCAAAAATTGGGCTGAAAAGTCACCCCCTCGGCTTATACACGGGTCAATACGGTAACTATTTTGCTGGGGAGGCTGGAGGAGGCGGGGGGAGGCTGATGAGTGAGCGGCCCGTCACGTGGGGCCGCTCATTAGATATGCACGGCTCCCCCCGCCCATCACAGCGGCAGGGGGAGCCGTGCATACAGCCCCCCCAGTGTATACAGGCAGCCCCCCAGTGGCACTAGCCCCCCCCATCATGGAAAGAGCCCCCACACTTGGCAGAGCCCCCCCCCGATGCTTTACCATCCAGTGTCTTCGCCGCGGGTCCTGCGCGCTGTCATCCCGGTCTCACGTGACCCGGCGCGCTGACGTCATTCCACAGCGACCGCCGGGTCACATGAGACCGGGAAGACAGCGCGGGAGGAAGGACGCGACAGCCCGCGGTGATGAAGACGCTGGATGGTAAGTTAATGCAGCGGGGGGGGGGCCCGGCACAGTGTGGGGGGCTCTTTCCATGATGGGGGGGCTAGTGCCACTGGGGGGCTGCCTGTATACACCTTGGGGCCAGCTGTATACCCCTGGGGCCAGCTGTATACCCCTGGGGCCAGCTGTATACCCCTGGGGCCAGCTGTATACCTCAGGGGCCAGCTGTATACCCCTGGGGCCAGCTGTATACCCCTGGGGCCAGCTGTATACCCCTGGGGCCAGCTGTATACCCCTGGGGCCAGCTGTATACCCCTGGGGCCAGCTGTATACCTCTGGGGCCTGCTGTATACCCCTGGGGCCAGCTGTATACCTCTGGGGCCTGCTGTATACCTCTGGGGCCTGCTGTATACCCCTGGGGCCAGCTGTATACCCCTGGGGCCAGCTGTATACCCCTGGGGCCAGCTGTATACCCCTGGGGCCAGCTGTATACCTCTGGGGCCTGCTGTATACCTCTGGGGCCTGCTGTATACCCCTGGGGCCTGCTGTATACCCCTGGGGCCTGCTGTATACCTCTGGGGCCTGCTGTATACCTCTGGGGCCTGCTGTATATACCCTGGGGCCTGCTGTATATACCCTGGGGCCTGCTGTATACCTCTGGGGCCTGCTGTATACCTCTGGGGCCTGCTGTATACCTCTGGGGCCTGCTGTATATACCCTGGGGCCTGCTGTATATGCCTCTGGGGCCTGCTGTATATGCCTCTGGGGCCTGCTGTATATGCCTCTGGGGCCTGCTGTATATGCCTCTGGGGCCTGCTGTATATGCCTCTGGGGCCTGCTGTATATGCCTCTGGGGCCTGCTGTATATGCCTCTGGGGCCTGCTGTATATGCCTCTGGGGCCTGCTGTATATGCCTCTGGGGCCTGCTGTTTATACCTTTAGGGATGCTGTATATACCACTGGGGGGGATGCTGTATACTACCACTGGGAGGCTGCTGTATACTTCCACTGGGGGGGATGCTGTATACTACCACTGGGGAGGCCTGTATACCACACTGCTGGGGGCTGTATACCTGTGCTGGGGTCCACCCTCGGCTTATACACGAGTCAATAGGTTTTCCCAGGTTTTGGGGTCAAAAGTAGGGGGGTCGGCTTATACACGGGTCGGCTTATACACGAGTATATACGGTATGCATATATTAGTAAAAAAAAGTTGGATTGTGTCACTATTACCATGACTTTAATACTTCTTTTAGTGGCTTAAGGGTGCCTTCACATTTGCGTTCCCCTCCACAACATTCTGTGGAGGGGATCCGCAATGTGACCGCAGCACCGCAAGCCCCTATGTTTATAATGGGAGCGCACGGTGCTGCGCATGACCGTGCGCACCCATTCACTCCCATATGTGATCTGTGCGCAGGCGCATGCCTGCACACAAATCACAGTCTCGTCCGCACCAGAAATGCAACATGTCGTGTTCGTGGTGCGGACGAGACTGGGTGATCGCCTGCGCACAGATCACATATGGCAGTGAATGGGTGCGCACGGTCATACGCAGCATCGTGCGCTCCCATTATAAAGATAGGGGCTTGCTGTGCTGCGGTCACATTGCGGATCCCCTCCGCAGAACGCTGCACAGGGGAACGCAAATGTGAAGGTAGCCTAAGAGCATCAATTGGAGCCGGCTCCAATCGCTCATGTTACAGATTCTCCTGGAGCCCAAATGACGAATATGTATGTTATAAAGTCACAAAGGGGGTTAATCTGCAGATCAATAGTGTTACAATGCTGCCCAGGCGCCTCACTGAGAGCGCAGCTACCAGGAGAAGATTAAGAAAACTTACAATAGGCCCAAATAAATAGAAAGGATATCCTCAAAAAATCTGGAAAATCTATGGATGGTATGTCGTAAGACAAACAATGTAGACGATAGTACCAAATCTTTATTGAAACAATGGATAAAAGCAATTAAAAAGGGAAGTCACACAAAAGACGTGACTGAGAAGGAGAGCCCAAGATGCATCAAGTGGCATTAATGAAATAAATAGCCATAAAAGGATGTAAATACAAAACTAGTAATGAGGTCAAAATGCAATACAAAAAGTGTCCACAAGATGGCCACAATGAGCCAATGTTGAAAAAGAAACCCATCCAAAAGGATAAAGTAAAGTAAGAAATGCCACATACAAATGCAGTGGGGTGAAAGAGTGTTTGCCCCTTTCTGATTTCTTATGTTTGTCACACTTACATATTTCAGATCAACAAACAAATGTAAATATAAGACGAAGATAACACAAAATGCAGTTTATAAATGAAGGTCTTTATTATTAAGGCTATGTGCCCGCTGTGATTACTTTTTGTGCTGCATATGTGCTGTGCAAACGCAGTTGTCTAAACAAAATAAGCACAAACCTACAGACACACAAACACATTCTCACCCTCCCCGGCAATCCCACGGGATATCCAGTGATTCTCCGTGCAGCGGCAGCAGCTGTCTTTATCTACCTTCCAGATCCTGCACACCAATTGACAGGCTGAGTCACATGGTGCAAAGGGCCTGGAAGATAGATAAAGACAGCTCTCGCCACTGCACAGAGAAAGAATCACCGGTGGTCACCGGGGAGGGAGAGTATTGGAGCGTTTTTGTTTTGGAAATCGCAGGAAAAAAGCACCACAAATGGACTGTGGGAATACCCAATAGTTTGTAGTGCTTTTTTGGGGGGTAAGAATGGAGTCTACGAGGAAAACACAGCCCAAAAATGGACAACTTAAAGGGACTTTGACAGGTTATTTTTCAGTATGATACTAATAATACCCTTGAATCTGGGCAGACCTTTTAAAAACATGTACTGTTTGTAGTTTTCTTGCTATAAGCATTTTCACACCCTGTAGGCAGCTGGTGCATTAGATCAGTCCACTACTTTCACAGCCGATTAGTCTGGCTGTGTAAGAGTTCATTTATTATTCACTCCTTCTCAGGCAGCTATCCCCTCCCTGTGCTCTGCCTGTGAGGTTTCACTTTCATTTAGGAGCTTCTGATGAAGAGACGATAAGATACCTAGATAAGATATCTACTTCATTTGTTTCTCCAAGCAGATATTTCTGCTGTCTTGTGACAGATTCTGTGTTTTATTTGACCTCTTGTTTTGCTGCAAACAAAGAGAACAGAGAGAAGAATACAGCCCCCCAACATGAGGGATTTCTACTGATCTCCTATACAGTGATGTGAACAGGTGACATGAATATTCATCCTATCGGGAGTGGACAGCAGAGAGCTAAGTGATCACTCACTGTGATTGACAGATGGCATAAATCTCTTTATTTGCAGTTTTCAGAGCATAGGAGGGAAATATAAATAAGAGAAATATATCAATAGAGCAAGCTTATAGGGAGGAATTAGAAAATGATAGCAGTTACATATGGATTTTTAACCTGACAGATTTACTTTAATTGCAGGGATATTAAAAAAACACAGGCAATTTCTGCAACAAAAACGCAGCACCCAAAAATACACATGTATGTGGGCACGGCTTTTGGGATATCACATTGACTTTCATGTTAAACGTTGTGAGTGCTGCGATTCTGGTACAGAAATGCAGCAAAGACGCAAAGTGGGGACATAGCTAGTTTATAAAGAAGCTCTTCATTATTATGCAAAAAATAAATCCAAACCTACAGGTCCCTGTGTGAAAAAGTGATTGCCCCTAAACTTAACGACTGATTAGTCCACCCTTAGCAGCAACAACTTTAATCAAGTGTTTGGGATAATTGGCAATGAGTCTATTACAACACTCCGGAATCATTTTTGTCACTCATCTTTGCAGAATTGTTGTAATTCAGCCACATTGTTGGGTTTCTGAACATGACAGTCTTTTTCAGGTCATGCCACAGCATCTCAATCGGATTAAGGTCAGGACTGTGACTAGGCCACTCCAATGTCTTAATTTAGTTTTTCTTAAGCCATACAGAGGTGACTTGCTGTTGTGTTTTGTATCATTTTTCTGCTGCATGATCCAAGTGCGCTTCAGCTTGATGTCAGGAACAGATAGCCAGACATTCCCCTTCAGGATTTTTTGGCAGACAACAGAATTCATGGTTCCATTTACCTTAGAAAGCCTTCCAGGACCTGAAGCAGCAAAACAGCCCCAGACCATCACACTACCACCACCATATTTCACTGTTGGCATGGTGTTCATATTCTGAGATGCTGTTTTACTTCGATACCAATTGTAATGGGACATACACCTTCTAAATAATTACACTTTGGTCAGTGCACAGAGAATTCTCCCAAACGTCTTGGGGATCCTCAAGATGTTTTCTGGCAAAGCTGAGGCAATCCTTTATTTTCTTTTTGCTCAGCAGTGGTTTTCATCTTGGAACACTGACATGCAGCCAATTCTGCCCAGTCTCTTTCTTATAGTGAAGTCATGAACACTGACCCTGACTGATGTAAGTGAGGCCTACAGATATTTGGATGTTGTTGTTAGGTCTTCTGTGACGTCTTGGATGAGTCGTGGCTGAGCTCTTGGTTGGCCAGACACTCCTGGGAAGGTTCAACACTGTCCTATGCTTTCACCATTTCATAAAGGCTCTCACTGTGGTTCACTGGAGTACCAAAATGTTAGAAATGGCTGTCACTTTTTACAGACTAATAGATCTCAATTACCTTGTTTCTCATTTCTACCCAAATTTCTTTGGATTGCTGCATGATGCCTAGCATTTGAAGATCTTTTGGTCTACTTCCCTTTGTCAGGCAGGTCCTATTCAAGTGACTTCTTGATTGAGAACAGGTGTGGCAGTAATCAGGCCTAGTTGTGGCTAGGGAAATTGATGTCAGCTTCCCAAAGATGTGATAAACCACAGTGAATTCATGTTTTAAGCACCCGAGCTTCGTGTATTGTATTATCCAGGGGGTCCACCTCATTACTGTTTAACTATACATCCTTTTAGAGGTATTTATTTCATTAAAATGCCACATAATGTGTCGTGGGTTCACCTTCTTGGTCACATTTTCTGTGTGACGTACCTTTTAAATCGCTTTTAACCATTTTTTCAATAAAGGTTTGCTACCATTTTCTTCTTTGGCTATCTTACTCACGACATTTATAGGTTTTTCAGTAGAAGATTAACTTTATGACTTTCATTCAGAGAGTTGTACACACCATGGCTACATTTTCTAATTTATGGCTAGTCCATTTGAATGACCATTCCAAAATATGTGCGGACTTCTTATTTGGCCGTGACCACAGTCACACTTCAGTACACAAAGAGCGGCAGCTGCAAACACATACTGGTACTTTGATTGACTGCTGGCTCTGCTGTGCATCTACCTGTTCAAAGCAAGCTGTCAACTAACGTGTTTGCAGCCACAGCGGGCACTCCTCTCTGACTGAAAGCCGGGAGAAATAAAGTCCATTTTCTTCCAGTAGCCGCACATTCAATGACCCAGAAGAACAGCATTAGAATACCATTAATCTACAGAATAACCCCATATCTGGATTAAAAATTCCCTTTCACACAATCAGTTGCAATAGTAATTCTTGTAAGTTAACCAATTTCCTGCATATTATAATCAACATGTCCTACAATCTTTAAAGGGTATGTCCACAACTGGACACCCATATATAAAGTTCAAAATGCATTTTATTAGTCATGACATGACACTGGTGATGTTCTAAGCCGTCTATATGGGCATGTAGGTCAGAAGAAACTGAATAAAATTTATACCTTGATATCTGCAATCTGCAGTCTTCCTCTAGATAAACACATGTCTTTCTTAATCTGAAAATGAGCCATGGAGCCATTAAAATCTATGAGCCGGACCCTGATCTTACTGAGAATCTCTAGAGCTTATTTTAAATCAGAGGTGGGGAACATCAGGCCCCAGAGCCGAATGCGGCCCTCATGACTTTTTTGTGTCCGCTGGACTGATTTCTGGGGACCGCAGTGCTTAGGCTGCAGACACGTTGTGCCAACCGTCTGCCCTTTAAATCCAGCACTGCAGTGATCTCTATGCCCCAGCCTTGGCATCTCCAATGAGGTATATGCTCCCAGCCTCTCCTGTGATGTCTAGGACTCTAGCAAACCTGGAAAAGCAGTTGAGACCAATATCACCTGCACCAAACATGAGCAGCTCCAGCCACCACAGTGGTGGTGAGTTGATTGTTTAAAGAGGACCTGTCACCCCCTGGTGCTTTCAAAAGTGACAGCACCACTGAATGCAGTGTGTCTGCTGCATTCAGGGAAGCTCTGTACTAATGCTCTAGCCCCCCTGTACACTGAAAAAAAACACTTTGCAAACTTTACAGTTAAGAGGTCCCATGGGTCGGGTCCGATTAAGAGGTCCTCCCTGCCTCCTCCTTGTGTGTTCCGCCCCCTCTATGTGTCTGGCACTACCTCCTTTTCTCCTGGGTCTGCCCTCCTCTTCAGCAGCAGACACATAGGGGGACAGAACACACAAGGAGGAGGCAGGGAGGACTGTGTCAGCGGCGAGGACCTCTTAATCGGACCCGACCCACAGGACCTCTTAGCTGTTAAGTTTGCAAAGTGTTTTTTTCAGTGTACAGGGGGGCTAGAGGATTAGTACAGAGTTTCCCTGAATGCAGCAGACACGCTGCATTCAGTGGTGCTGTCACTTTTGAAAGTACCAGGTGGTGACAGGTCCTCTTTAACCAAATATAGAGGGTAATTTTCAAGTTGATAATTTTGTACAGCTCCCGGAGAATAATAGAAATTTCCAAACGGCCCCCGGCAGAAAAATGGTTCCTAACTCCTGTTTTAAATGAAAGAGGGAGTTAGCAGTGTAAAGGTACCATCACACGCTAGGATATAGGTAAACGATATCGTTAGTTATGTCACGTGACCGCGATCCTTCTGACATCGTTAGTGCATTGTCACATGCAAGGATATCGTTAACGATCTTAAATTTGCCAACGCTCCAGCTATTTTGAGAAGAAAGACTGAACGATGTAAAACAGCAGCAGGAATAGGAGATTTGTGAACGACATCGTTCAAAAAGGTGTCACACTGAATGAAATTGCTTTTTCAGAGAACGTTAATTGGACGACAAACGATAAATTTCAGGTCAGGATCTCAAATTTTTGCTGAACGTTCCAACAATTTATCCTTCCAACATCGTTCATTTACACGCAAGGACGCACTAACAATATCGTTTGAACGATCACAAATCCGTGACGTTTCAACGACGGTACCATGAGACATGTAAGGACTGACACTTTCCTCTCATAATCACACACATCTCTGCAGTGAGATCAGCACTGACACAGTACAGCAGAAGTGAACTTTGTCTTATTACAAATATTTGCAGCAGCAGTTGTCTTCTCATAGTGCTGCAGAGCTGTGCCTGATTATAACCAACACAATATAGCAATGTTAAATCTTGTCTCGTTACAAACACAGAAAGAACAATGGCAGTTGTCCTCCACAGTGCTATCCGCTCTGCTGTACTGCCCTTCCCCCCACACTGGCTGTGAGATTGAAGCTGTAGCACTGAGAGGACAACTGCAGCTGCAAATGTTTTTGTAATGAGATAAAGTTCAGTTCTGCTGTACTACAGTGCCTACAAGTAGTATTCAACCCCCTGCAGATTTAGCTTGTTGACACATGCGGAATTAACTTGGCATTGTGACATTTGGACTGTAGATCAGCCTGGAAGTGGGAAATGCACTGCAGCCAAAAAGATTTTTTAATTTTTTTTTAAAGCGTTAAAAGTTAATTCAGAGGGTCATTTATTATTCAACCCCTCAAACCACCAGAATTCTGTTTGGTCCCCCTAAAGTATTAAGAAGTAGTTCAGGCACAAATAACAATGAGCTTCACGTGTGTGGATTAATTATCTCTTTTGCCAGCCTTTTCTGACTATTTAAGACCCTCCCCAAACTTGTGAACAGCACTCATACATGGTCAACATGGGAAAGACAAAGGAGCATTCCAAGGCCATCAGAGACAAGATCGTGGAGGGTCACAAGGCTGGCAAGGGTACAAAACCCTTTCCAATGAGTGGGCCTACCTGTCTCCACTGTTGGGAGCATCATCCGGAAGTGGAAGGCTTATGGAACTACTGTTAGCCTTCCACGGCCTGGACAGCCTTTGAAAGTGTCCTCCCGTGCCGAGGCCAGGCTTGTCCGAAGAGTCAAGGCTAACCCAAGGACAACAAGGAAGGAGCTCCGGGAAGATCTCATGGCAGTGGGGACATTGGTTTCAGTCAATACCATAAGTAACGTACTCCACCGCAATGGTCTCCGTTCCAGACGAGCCCGTAAGGTTCCTTTACTTTCAAAGCGTCATGTCAAGGCTCGTCTACAGTTTGCTCATGATCACTTGGAGGACTCTGAGACAGACTGGTTCAAGGTTCTATGGTCTGATGAGACCAAGATCGAGAGGGGATTGAAAAAGCACAATTCTGGCCTGTCAACTATATTATCTTTACGCCATTTACCAGATGGGTTAAGTCATTTTATGTTTAAAAAAACGCACTTTAATGGATATGAATATACCAAATATGTTTCTTATTTTTTACAAAAACGCCAAGATGTCAGCCGGAGGGGCCTCCACCATGCCACTGGCTGTAATGTGAACTCATCGGTGCCCCATAATCATTTTGCGGAGCAGGGAGGCGGGGTTTTGAGGGGGAAGGGGGGGAAGAGGAAGGACAATGGACGCCACCGTATGTGTTCACAGGCAATCGTCCCGTTAACATGCTGCTGTTATAGATTGTTGCATGATCTAAATGATTACCAGAAGCCAACAGAACTCCGTTCTGGCTGTTGCTGTCAAACACAGATACGGGCTATGTAACATGACTGGCATCTACAGCATGTGGACCCCAGCATTAACATACAGGTTTAAAGGCCAACTCTCATTTGCTTGCTCAACCATTTCAATGACTACTAGAGACCTTAACACCAAGTTCACCTGAGTATATTTTTGGTCCAACTGGCTGTAAAACAGAACACGATGTGAGGCAGTGACCGGTGTTATATTTGAAGGTCGCTATGTGTCCCCCAGAATGTGTTCTGAAACCCTATAAGACCTGCTGGAGTGTGTTGTATTGACAGTGGGTGCTGTGAGTACAACACAGAAATAAAGAAGTGTGAACTGGGTCACGTTATCTGATTTAGGTTTTTAGGTAAACCTCATAAGGGCATTTATTTGGGAGAATCTGTAGGTATGGGTGGGATGGATTCTCCCTCCACTCTGGATCTTCTAACATGCCCAGGTCCAGGAATGTGCTTTTAAACCTGAACTGCAGGACAAGGTGTGTTCTACGTTTAGAGCCCAGTGGCTGGAGCAGGTGTGCAGCCTGTGTGCTGGGAGCAGAGCGACTGCAGAACCTGAGAGGGTGCAGTTCTGACGGAGCAGAGCTAAACCGCAATCCTTAGCGGTCGGAGCCCGCAAGGTAAACAGACTTTGTATTGTGGACATTTATGTGTTATTGCTTTAAGTAAGGCCTATGTCTCTGTTACGCTGTATGGTTTATAAAGACTAAATAATAAACCTGTGGAACCTTTAAAGAGAAGTGAATGCTGTATTTTCAATTGTGTTGTTGTGAGTATTCCCCAACACCAACAGTAAGCGCTACCTCACCACGGTCAATACTTACACCAGTGTTATTCAATGGGGCAGTGCAGATAACTGAATTTGCGTGTGAAAAATATAGAGCATTGAGCAGCTTCCATGTATCAGATGGGACTCAGCCATTCAGATCAGATGCCATACGGAGCCACCATATAGCATCAGATTTTTACGGACACATTGCAATTCTTTACCATAGGAAACTGGAAATAGTAGTTTATTAATATCTGCTGCTGTAAACATGCAGGTGAGAAAAAAATCATTCACGTTTTCTGGATGTTCGTGTGAACTTACTAGTGTGACCTTAATAGTAAGGCCCACAGACAAGTCCTCTGTATTGGAGTGGGGACAAGGCGGTGGCCCATCAAACTCCTTCATATACCAGTAAAAGGATGTGGGGAGAAAAACAGTAAAAAAACAATAATGATGCAAAGGTTCATTTAGGCCTAACACATTGTAGCCAGCAGTATCTCAAATATTGGTTTTCATGGGTGTTCATCTTCTAGCTCCAGTACTGAGATGTGGAATTAACATTTCACAGGCTGGACGTATTTAAAGGGAATTTGTCAGCAGGATTTTGCTATGTAAACTGAGGGCAGCATGATGTAAGAGTTAAATAAACAAAACTCAACTATGGTTCTCTTATCTGTTTGCCTGCTATAATCTAAAGGGTTTATTACCCCATGATTAGCAATACAGGTCTAGAAAGTCAAAAGGAGGGCACTCCGACCTGCCCCCTGCTGCGATCGACACCTAATTGTTCACTGACAATCAGTACTTAGAGCCTGGGGTGAGCGAGGAGGAGGGGGGCAGCTCTCCCAACGCTGCTACATACTAAATAATCAATGCTTTGATTGTAACAGAACAGCTGCACCCAGTCATCTAAGTGATACATCATTAGATTCAGAATTTCTTTGCCTAACCTTATGTTGCTGTCAGATGAGGTAGCAAAAATCTGCTGTCAGATTCCCTTTAAGCCTTTCAGACTGGTCTCCCTTCCCATAAAATGTGTATCTCTCTACAAAGCTGGAATCCTCACCTGTGCGCCAATCACAGAGAATACTGGCTTTTTGTGCGTGCTCCATAGAATAAGGTTTACTGTTACAGAATAATATCTTTCATGGTACTTTACATAAGATTTGTTGCCTTTATTAAATGTGTTCCTTCTAAAGGGAACAGGCAGATACAAATGTTATAACAAGTTCATAAATAAATGTCTGTTACATTGTGGGGAGCAATGATAGCCCCCTGGGGTTTGAAGAGAGAAAACCTAATTATAAGACTCATGTCCTAAATAAACACACAGCTTTTATGTGTAGAACCTACATGAATGAGTAAGTCCATACAGCGTAACCCTTACACGTGTCCTGCTTTGGTGCTTGATGATGCAGCTTTTCTTTTAAAAGCCACAATTGTTATAATCTTTCAGACAATGAAGCCACATGAGAGCTTGTTTAATGCAGTATATATATCGTATATAATGGAACCATTCTGATGGACATGACGTGCATAACTACAGTGGGTACAGAAAGTATTCAGACCTCTTTACATTTTTCACTCTTTGTTTCATTGCAGCCATTTGATAAATTCAAAAAAGTTTATTTTTTCTCATTAATGTAGACTCTGCACCACATCTTGACTGCAAAAATACAGAAATGTAGAAATGTTTGCAAATTTATTAAAAAAGAAAAACTGAAATGTCGCATGGTCATAAGTATTCAGACCCTTTGCTCAGTATTGAGTATTTGCACCTTTTGAGCTAGTACAGCCATGAGTCTTCTTGGGAATGATGCATCTAGCTTTTCACCCCTGGATTTGGGGATCCTTGGCCATTCTTCCTTGCAGATCCTCTCTAGTTCCATCAGGTTGGATGGTGAACGTTGGTGGAGCCATTTTCAGGTCTCTCCAGAGATGGTCAATTGGGTTTAGGTCAGGGCTCTGGTTGGGCCAGTCAAGAATGGTCACAGAGTTGTTGTGAAGCCGCTCCTTTGTTATTTTAGCTGTGTGCTTAGGGTCATTGTCTTGTTGGAAGGTGAACCTTCGACCAAGTCTGATGTCCAGAGCACTCTGGAAGATGTTTTCATCCAGGATATCGCTGTACTTGGCCACATTCATGTTTCCTTCAAGTGCAAACAGTCGTCCTATCCCTGCAGCTGTAAAACACCCCTGTAGCATGATGCTGCCACCACGTTTCACTGTTGGGATTGTATTGGGTAGTTGACGACCAGTACCTGGTTTTCTCCACACATACCGCTTAGAAGTATCACCAAAAAGTTCTATCTTCATCTCATCAGACCAGAGAATCTGATTTCTCATAGTCTGGGAGTCCTTCATGTGTATTTTGTTTTAGCAAACTGTATGCGGCCTTCTTATGGCTTGCACTGAGGAGAGGCTTCCGTCTGGCCACTCTGCTGCAAAGGCCCAATTGGTGGAGGGCTGCAGTGATAGTTGACATTGTGGAACTTTCTCCCATTTCCCTATGACATCTCTGGAGCTCAGCCACAGTGATCTTGGAGTTCTTCTTTACCTCTCTCACCAAGGCTCTTCTCCCACGATTGCTCAGTTTGGCTGGAAGTCCAGGTCTAGAAAGACTTCTGGTGGTCCCAAACGTCTTCCATTTAAGGATTATGGAGGCCACTGTACTCTTAAGAACCTTGTGTACTGCAGAAATTCTTTTGTAGCCTTTGCCGGATATGTGCCTTGTCACAATTCTGTCTTAGCTCCTTGGGCAGTTCCTTTGACCTCATGATTCTCATTTGGTCTGACATGTACTGTGAGGTCTTATATAGACAGGTGTGTGCCTTTCCAAATCAAGTCCAATCACTTTAATTAAACACTGCTGGACTCCAATGAAGGAGTAGAACCATCTCAAGGAGGCTCAGAAGGAAATGTGACTTAAATATGAGTGTCTGAGCAAAGGATCTGAATTCTAATGACCATGCCATATTTCAGTTTTTCTTTTTTTAATAAATTTGCAAATAGCTACATTTTTATTTTTACAGTCAAGATGGGGTGCAGAGTGTACATTAATGATAAAAAATGAACTTTTTTGAATGTACCAAATGGCTGCAATGAAACAAAGAGTGAAAAATGTAAAGGGGTCTCAATACTTTCCGTACCCACTGTGTACTGGGCACACAATGAAAAATGGTGGTTTTGTCTGACTACCATATATACTCGTGTATAAGCCGACAAGTGTATAAGCCGACCCCCTACTTTTGCCCCCAAAACCTGGGAAAACCTATTGACTCGTGTATAAGCCGAGGGTGGACCCCAGCACAGGTATACAGCCCCCAGCAGTGTGGTATACAGCAGCCCCAGAGGTATATACAGCAGCCCCAGTGGTAGTATACAGCAGCAGCCCCAGTGGTATATACAGCAGCAGCCCCAGTGGTTAGTATACAGCAGCCCCAGAGGTGTATACAGCAGCCCCAGTGGTAGTATACAGCAGCCCCAGAGGTATATACAGCAGCCCCAGTGGTAGTATACAGCAGCCCCAGTGGTAGTATACAGCAGCCCCAGTGGTACTATACAGCAGCCCCAGTGGTAGTATACAGCAGCCCCAGTGGTAGTATACAGCAGCCCCAGAGGTATATACAGCCCCAGTGGTACTATACAGCAGCCCCAGTGGTAGTATACAGCAGCCCCAGTGGTAGTATACAGCAGCCCCAAAGGTAGTATACAGCAGCCCCAGAGGTATATACAGCCCCAGAGGTATATACAGCAGCCCTTAGGTAGTATACAGCAGCCCCAGTGGTGTATACAGCAGCAGCAGCCCCAGGGGTGTATACAGCAGCAGCCCCAAAGCTGTATACAGCAGCAGCCCCAGGGCTGTATACAGCAGCAGCCCCAAAGCTGTATACAGCAGCAGCCCCAGGGCTGTATACAGCAGCAGCCCCAGGGCTGTATACAGCAGCAGCCCCGGAGGTATACAGGCCCCCCCATCAAGCTCCAGGGCCCTACCCCCTTGCGTGGCAGCCTGTAAAGTAAAATCATACTTATAACTGTCCCGCGCTGTCCCGCCGCTTGCCGACACACGATCCCGGGCTTCAGTCCGCGTCTTCCGGCTTCCTGTGGTCGCGGGCAATGACGTCATTGAAGCCCGGGATCGTGTGTCGGCAAGCGGCGGGACAGCGCGGGACAGTTATAAGTATGATTTTACTTTACAGGCTGCCGCGCAAGGGGGGGGGCCCTGGAGCTTGATGGGGGGGGGCCTGTATACCTCCGGGGCTGCTGCTGTATTACCGTATATACTCGCGTATTAGCCGAGGGGGGACTTTTCAGCCCAAATTTTGGGCTGAAAAACTCGGCTTATACGCGAGTATATACGGTAATTTAAAATAAAATAATAGTAATTATTATTATTTGGGTTTGTGTAACTGCATTTCAGGACCCAAAACATTCTTCTCCATCAATAGAGCATTATACATAATTGAATCCATTTATATGTGGTGCTGTGAAAATGTTTTAGGCGGTGAGTGAACCAAAGAGAAAAATAAAACAAATCAATATTTGGAAATATGCAAATTGTCACTTCAGTAAGTGAATGAACTCTAGCGCCACCTTTCGGTGGTAAAAAGCTAGTTCTCCAGACCTTGTCTTAGCCCATTCACACAGCCAGATCAGAATATCCCACACTCTGCACTGATGAGGGGCAGTCACTCCGAAACACAGCGTCTGTAGTTTGGGGTTCTGATCTGGCCTTCGTCATATTAAAAGGCTTGTTAAAGAGTCGATTATGACTTTGAGGACAGCTACCAAAAGGTGGCGCTAGAGTTCATTCACTTCCTCACTTAAGTGACAATTTGAGTGGAATTAGTAATAATAGGTATAGATTGCTCTGTACATTCTTCTAGAGCACTTCGATGAGGGCGCTGATTGCAGCAGGAACCTGTGTGCACAGATCCTGGTGAGCCCTGCTCCCGCCAGCTTGGTGTCGTACATATCACCCTTTACGGTAGAGAAAAAGGAACACCACTAAATGTCTATAAATTAATAATGGGTGCTCACCATGTCACGACAACATTATTTTAAAGCGAGAAAAAGACATGACATATAGAAAGCCAGGAGCACACCAGAAGTATGAAAAAAATATATATACAAAATTTTATTTAACAATTATATGGACATTAACATATTAAAATCAATTAAAAACAGTGGGAAATCCAAAACATGGACATCTAGGTATATAAAGAGCACTGACAATGTAAGTCAGGTCAAGGTCAAAAAATTAATTAAGGTTGCAACCCAATAGATCACTGTGTGGCAGAAATATATACCGTGAACCTTAAAGAACTGGATGTACCCGCAAGATCCTGTGGTCCCAGTGACTTGCAATGGAGCCAAAAACAGATTTGGGTGCATCCAGTTTAAGCGGTCGTGTGAAACCTGCCTGAGGCCATGTCTGTACGCTGAGTATTTGGTGCAGACATTTCCTGCATCATCCAGCAAAATAATGCACGTGTCTTTGGTGCAGACTTGGGCCATGAATTTTTCTTAATGAAGTCAATAGCAGGAAGGGCTGTAAAAGGTGCAGAATTTGTTCTGCAACCAAAAAGTAAGCAACGTGTGCACAACACTTCAGAGTTCTCATTGACTTTGCTGGCATAAGGATAAGCATGGAGACTTGTGACAAAACTGCTCCAAAAAACGCAGTGTGTGAACGAGGTCTAATTTGTATGGCTGCAGAGGAAAGTCTTGCCGCCCACAGCCTTCCCCGATACATTATCTTAGCATTACCTTATATCCAATTGTCTTCCTGTAATAAAGTATCTCTTTCTCCAGCAATTCAAACAACCTTGGAGGGAAAAACTGAAAATCTTGAATGTTGGGTTGTTTTGGTGGCCGTGGTGCCTGAATAAAGAACATAAATATATATCTGATCACTGCTGTCTATACATAATTTACAGCAAAGGGACTGATCATATTCCCAATGTCAGTACACTTGTGTTCTTCATTGGAGGTGGACTAAAGACTGATGTCTTGCATCAAAGCAGAACTTAAACTTGTTTATTGCGGGTATACGAAGCATTCACCTAACATATTACTAACGATAGGTACAATAATACTCCAATATTACTGCAGAGAATCCAGAGATAAGACCCTCTTAGGTACGTGCCTGCCTCATAGTGACAGGAGACTACAATTAAGGCTTCTGTGTCCCCCAGGAAAGAATTTAGATACAAAGGTTGTCCTCATGTTGTATCAATGAATCAGGATTTTGTCTATGGTTGGCACACGCCACATGCTGGATCACTTAACTCCAATATTTTGCGCCAAAATAATGGGTAAGTAAACAGCCAAGATGGAGAATACAATACAAAAATATGCTGATCCAGATCCCATTCCTCTAGTTTTATCCTGTCCACATATAAGACAGTATTAATAACTCTCCCCTTTATTGTACCTAGTGCAGTACCTGAAGGGAGGTCAATGACAATATCTGTAAATCAGTCAACCACCCCCGCCCCTGCACTCGCTACAACAGAATCTATGGGTCCTTACAAATGAACATTATTAACTGAATTATTCACAGACTGAGCGATATAGGAGGTGTACAGAGTTTCAGACTAAGTTTTAGAAAACATAAGTAGCACTTTACCTTCGGAGCCCTTGGTTCACTGACACGCAAGGCATCTCTGAAATACGCATCCACCGCATAATTGGCTTTGCGCTCCCGTTTGGGGGGCTCGATCCACTCCAACATGCTCAGCTAAATGGACGACCAAAGAAAAAAAGCACTTTACTAAAGTATCCACTTTATGGGAAATTGCAAATCAACGTGATGGCTGTAAGTGGCCAATTAGGATTGCAGAGCAAGAAATTACATTAAGATTCCTTCAAAATAATTACTTGATTACAAAGCCAACTAAAGAAACTTCCAAGACCAATCCAGAAACTGCACATAGTAAAAAGAAAAAGCACACATTTTATACTTACACTAAAATATATATTTTTAAATTATTATATATACATATACATATATATATACCCTCGTAGACTGTGAGCCCTTGTGGACAGGGTCCCCTCCCCTCCTGTACCTATTTGTCCTGATTGTCTAGAGTTATTGTAATTGTCCTTGTCTCCCCTATCCTCATGTAAAGCGCCATGGACCCTAATGGCGCTATATAAATAAATAATAATATAATATATATATATATATATTCACACATATGTGGACCACATAGTTTCAGAGAGAACACAGTTTGAACTCCTTACTGCGTTCCAGGTGATTAACACTCTATGTACATATGTGGTGGAGATCAGTCAATAATCTAGAGCTGGGTGTAGAGCAGCCGGTCAGGGTCCATGCCGGGGTGTAGAGCAGCCGGTGAGGGTCCATGCCGGGGTGTAGAGCATCCGGTGAGGGTCCATGCCGGGGTGTAGAGCATCCGGCTAGGGTCCATGTCGGGGTGTAGAGCAGCCAGCTAGGGTCCATGCCGGGGTGTAGAGCAGCCGGTCAGGGTCCATGCCAGGGTGTAGAGCATCCGGCTAGGGTCCATGCCGGGGTGTAGAGCAGCCAGCTAGGGTCCATGCCGGGGTGTACAGCAGCCGGCTAGGGTCCATGCCGGGGTGTAGAGCAGCCAGCTAGGGTCCATGCCGGGGTGTAGAGCAGCCGGCTAGGGTCCATGCCGGGGTGTAGAGCAGCCGGTGAAGGTCCATGCCGGGGTGTAGACCAGCCGGCCAGGGTCCATGCCAGGGTGTAGAGCAGCAAGCCAGGGTCCATGCCGGGGTGTAGAGCAGCCGGCTAGGGTCCATGCCGGGGTGTAGAGCAGCAGGTCAGGGTCCATTCTGGGGTGTAGAGCAGCAGGTCAGGGTCCATTCCGGGGTGTAGAGCAGCTGGCCAGGGTAAATTCCGGGGTGTAGAGCAGCTAGCCAGGGTCCATGCCGGGGTGTAGAGCAGCTGGCCAGGGCCCTTGCTGGGATGTAGAGCAGCCAGGGTCCCTGCCGGACTAGTCTTGTCACTCCCCATAGTCTCCAGATGGCTTTGCAATCTTTGTTATCTCTGCTCGCTTGAATATTTAAAATAAAATCATAACTGGCATCAATGGTGCAGCCGGGCTCTCATTCATGCTGACCATGGTTTGGTCAGCATGAATCCAATGACAGGTTCCCTTCAAATGAATATGTTCCCTTGAATGAATTACAAAACATGTACAATTCATTGACTGCAGATATGGAGCTATTTCGATGCAATATGACAAGTCCTAAAGTAGATTTGTCAGCAAAAAAGAGAATTTTGTTTACGTACCGTAAATTCTTTTTTCTTTAATCATCAATGGGAGACCCAGACAATGGGGTTTAGGGCACTGCCCTCCGGAGGTCACACTAGGTACTACAAGTTTGTAGACACCGCCTCCTCCGCTTATAAACCCCTACCGCAGGGAACATCCTCAGTTTGGTCCATAAGCTGCGAGGAGGAAATAAACCACACCCGAAACATCGGGAAGAATGCCGTGCACAGACGGTTCAACAACCCGGCAAACACTGTCCCAACAGGGAACAGATCAACTGCAAAACATGCAACGGAACAACTGGGTGGGTGCTGGGTCTCCCATTGATGATTAAAGAAAAAAGAATTTACGGTACGTAAACAAAATTCTCTTTTTTCTGGTCATCATAATGGGAGACCCAGACAATGGGGATGTCCTAAAGCAATACCCCAGGGCGGGAAGAGTTCCTCAACAAGACGGATAACACATGGTTCCCTTCAAAGGTGGGCAACCGCCGCCTGGAGAACCCGCCTGCCCAAACTTGCATCCGCAGAGGCATGGGCATGCACCATATAGTGCTTAGAGAAGGTGTGTAGGCTGGACCAAGTGGCCGCCTGACACACCTGCAGAGCAGACGCTCGATGTCGCAAGGCCCAGGAGGCACCTACGGCTCTGGTAGAGTGAGCCTTCAATCCCACCGGGAGAGGCAAACCAGAAGACCGGTAAGCCTCTTGAATGGAAGCCTTAATCCATCTGGCCAAGGTTGACTTTGAAGCCGCAGACCCCTTACAGCGACCTGTTGTAAGAACAAATAAGGAATCCGAACTCCTAAAGGAGGCGGTCCTGGACACATAAATGCGTATAGCTCTCACAAGATCCAGAGTATGGAGGTCGCGCTCAACCTGATGAACGGGAGCGGGGCAAAATGATGGGAGAACAATCTCCTGGTTCAGATGAAAAGTTGAAACCACCTTCGGCAAGAATTCTGGCCGTGGGCGCAACACCACCTTGTCTTGGTGAACCACCAGAAAGGGTGACTTGCACGATAGTGCAGCCAATTCTGAGACCCTCCTCAGAGATGTAATCGCCACCAGAAAGGCCACCTTCTGGGATAGACGAGATAGAGAAACCTCCCTCAGAGGCTCAAACGGCGGTTTCTGCAATGCCGCCAGGACCATGTTAAGGTCCCAAGGGTCCAGAGGTCTCCTGTAGGGCGGAACCATCCGCGACACCCCCTGCAGAAATTGGCGGACCTTCGGGAGGAGCGCCAATCGCCTGTCAAA
This sequence comes from Allobates femoralis, assembly GCA_033576535.1. Lineage (NCBI taxonomy): Eukaryota > Metazoa > Chordata > Amphibia > Anura > Aromobatidae > Allobates > Allobates femoralis. Next base: position 139,288,845 of record JARQOC010000008.1, on the reverse strand, counting down.
CAGCACAGAGAGTGCTGATACTTGACCTTTCAAGGAGCCAAGGGATAATCCCAACTCCAAACCCGACTGTAGGAAGGCCAACAACGTCGGAATGGACAAGGGCCACGGGGACCGTCCACCAGAGGCACACCAGGTAAAAAAGATTTTCCACGTTCTGTGGTACATCTTCCTGGAAACGGGCTTTCTAGCCCGATTCATAGTGGCCACCACTGTAGGGGAGAAACCCCTGGAAGTCAGTAGCCAGGCCTCAAGAGCCATGCAGTCAATCTGAGGGCCTTGGAATTGAGGTGGAAGAATGGGCCTTGTGCGAGTAAGTCTGCGCGATCTGGAAGAGCCCACCTGTGTCCGCCTGACAGTTGCCACAGGTCCGGGTACCAGGACCTCCTGGGCCAATCCGGAGCCACTAGAATGGCTACCCTGCACTCCGACCTGATTTTCCACAGAACCCTGGGAATCAGAGCCAGAGGCGGGAACACATATGGCAGCTGGAAGCTGGACCAACTCAGGATCAGGGCATCCGCCCCCAGAGACTGAGGATCCCAGGATCTCGCCATGTATTGCGGCACCTGATGATTGAGCCGCGAGGCCATCAGATCCACGTCCGGAGTGCCCCATCTGCCGCAGATGTCCCGGAAGACGTCTGGATGTAGAGACCACTCTCCGGCGTCCATCCCCTGCCGGCTCAGGTAGTCGGCCTCCCAGTTCTCGACCCCTGGGATGTGAACTGCGGAGATCAGGCAGTCGTTTTCCTCTACCCACGACAAAATGCGGTGGACTTCGGCGAGGGCCTGAGCGCTTCTGGTCCCTCCCTGATGATTTATGTAGGCGACGGCCGTCGCATTGTCGGACTGTACCCGAATGGGTTGTCCTTTCAGGAATTTCTGAAACGCCAGGAGCGCCAG